>JASPKZ010007919.1:0-722906 GCA_030220185.1 Diploptera punctata
CATTTTGTTTTCCGTAATATTCCCTGAAAGTGTGTATCATCAATAAAATGAAAGCACCCTGTATAATATATTTTAACATTTTCTGCTATGTATTCATACGGCCGCAATATAAGTTCTTTTTGGTTAAAGCGTGACAGAACCTTTACAATCTGTTATGCAATTTATTTGTTGACCATAAACGAGAATATCTTGAGTTTTTTAAAATTAAAATATGTATTTTGAGTCATTTGTCTCTACAAGCCCAGTTGTGTTTCCCCCATTGAATTTCATCAGAACATTCTGTACAGTATATATAAATGATAATATGAAATTTGAAACAAAATCGAGTCATAATTTCATATTATTTGCAGACGTCTCCGGCGTCAACAAGAAGGACAAAAAATCTCCGGCCGTGAGAAACTCAACAAGCGGACAAACAACAAGCGGAAAAACAACAAGCGACACCGAAGCGGACAAAAAACACAAGTGCGACCAAACAAGAAGCGGACAAACAGAAGCGGACAAAAAACAAGCGGCCAAAATCCAGAGTAAGGAAATTCAAAATGAAACCTACGATGAAGTTGTTGTATAATCATGGTATTTAACACGTTCAGTTTTTTCAGATGAGTATCTACATCCCAGAGCACAAGCTCAGTAAGATATCATAATTTCACTATTTTCAAAACTTTATTAGCGCGGAGTATATATTCAATCACTCATTAGTCATGAAGTAGTGCATTATTGGTAGAATTATGAATTTCTAGGTACAAATATATCGGAAAAGTAATCTTCCACTATTTGGGTATAATGATGGTTTATAGAAACACAGTACACAAGTTTGAATCACCCAGTGTGTTCTAATGGAACTCGTTTACATAGAAGTTTCCATCCTAGATCCAACACATTGGCCATGACCTTCTGTTATTTCCCGAAGAAAAATCCTGTTTTAAAGGAGTTAAAGATATTACTAAGTGTTAAAATATATACTGTTCAATAAACAATTAATGAAAATTAAAAAACGTACATATACATATAGTGCTTTGTGTCAGTATAAATCATTGTAATCCTTTGTGAACTACGAACCATTAACAACATTACGTTATGTAAAGGAATGCATTTCTGCAGTTAACAGAACATGTAATTGCTGTAAGATTGTGTTATAACCTGTATAAATTGTAGGGGCTCTAGCAGATACGCACTATCATATTTACAAAATCCTGAAACAGGCCAAATATTCTATAAAGGTGATAAGACTTTGGAAATGTATATACGAGTTTGGACAGACCGTAAATACATACAAAGCGAGCAAAATAAAGCTCAAAATAAATAAAAAAAAGACATAATATAATAATAGCAATAAATTATAGTTAAATGTGATTGCTATGTAAGGGATATTCTCTTTCCACAATGCGTAATATCAGTCGCTTAAGTCGTATTGTCTTACATTGCGGTAGAGGATAGATACACTGCACAATCCGAAATTTAACGCAACTATAGAAACGAAAAGAAACGAACGAACGAAAGCTACAAAACCTAGGCACCATTTAACGTGTAGTACTAAGTCTGAAATAAGTACTACTGCAATTGCTCAAACATCGTGACTTAAACAGGTAGAATGTAGTACCGAACAGTCAGTTGATGTCGCCAATAGAAGAAACCAAATTAGGACAGAATTTTGTTATTTATCACTCAGCTTTAAACCATAGTATTAAATTTTAAAGTTTCGACAATAAGACAATACAATTAGTTATGAAAGCGACGAAGTGTTAGCGAGGACCATTTAAAAATTCGACAAATCAATTCGTTCAAGTATGTATGTTGTACGGTTCGTCGTAAATTATACAACGTACACCTATTTCTTCAAAGTTCTGCAACTCATCGCACCAATTACATATAAACAGGTTGTTGGTTCGTAAATCTGTGATTTTCCGCAGATAAATCCAGAATATTCAAGTCCGTCGTACATTATAATGATGAATATTAATTCAGTCACATGTTTTTTTTTACGCAAACTTAGAGCGGGGAATAAATTGAGACAGTTTTATTGGTGGACATGGAATGACATATATTTGTGATCGTTGCGGATGCTCGGTAGATGCGGAAATTGTTTTGATGCCCTTTGCTACCCCCTTACTTATAAAGTTTTTTAAGAATTAGGCCCATTTGTATTTTAGAATGGTAGTTTATTGTTGTGGTGTTTTGCAAAATGTCTGGTGTGGAGGCAGGAACCGCGCGATGGATATTTAGCTCATGACCTGTTTTTAGTCATGCAAATACTGCTCTCAGCAAACAAGTTTCCCCAGAGTTTTGTTTCAGAGTTGGGGAGGAAGATTTTTTGATGTAAGGGAGAAGAAAACATAAGTTTTGTCTATCTGCATTTGTGTCGAGACTGGTATTTAGTTTCCATGTCATGTGTTTAATGTCTTGTAATATATCTTTTGGATTGTGTATTAGGTATTTGTGAAACTTACGATAGTATATTTTTTCGGTGTATGATATAATCTGATTTTATAATTCCCACTGGTGTTTGTATATTTGTGTTTTTGTGACAAAGTGGTAATTTATTTATTTTCCTCACCATTTTTCCTTCCTTTTTTCTCCAGTCTTTTTTATTTGTGTCTTCTTGATATATTTAACAATTCTTCTGGCATGCACAATAAATTGACGGATAGCAGATTGGGTTTTTATAATATTGTTAGTATGGTATTCAGTGTAATTACAGTTCGTTTTTGACAGATAATATATTCCTTTTCATTGGTGCTCCGAATGTATTGTGAATTTTATCTGTGGTGTACATTTTGGCGGTAATTTGTGTTTTTAATGTTTATCCTAGGAACATTATTGGTATTTGTGTACAGATCTTCTAATTAGTAGTCTTCAGGTTTATCTTTTAATTTAACATTGCTTGGATTTTGGCAGTTTATTAATATTTCCCTCGTCTTCGTCCGTTTTTCTAATTACATTGTAGTGTTGCTGTTTAAATTTTAAAATTTGTATTAGTTCTGTTTCGTTGAATGTGATATGTTCGGATTTTTTGATCATTTATTATTTGTGTGAGTTCTGTAATACTAAGAGTTTAGACCATTAACGTTACAATGGATAATTCTCAGTTCGTATACTCCTTCCCTGAAGTGTCACATCTTAGACTGTAGGAGTCACTGCGCTTACCTGATTATCAATGTCTTCTTTTTAAGTCCGTGATTGCTGTATTTACTGCTTTATTCATTTGTGTAATTTTTTGTAGAAAGTTGTCAGCGTTTGTCCATGATGGTACGAATTTTACGTCAGTGCCCTTTTGGCTGTGTTGCTGGCGATGGTGTTTTGTAGAAGCTTTTATTTATTTTCAGTAAGATTGTATGTTACTTCTATGAACTATTTTAGGAGTTCACCATACAGTGTATTTAATTTCTCGACTATATATGTTTCAAGTTTTTTGTTGTGTTTTGTCATTAACAGATTTGTTTAATTCTTCTTGGCGATGTTTTTCGGTTGATAGATCATCGGTTGATTAATATATTTGACATCGTCCGATTCCTAATAGCCAATTTTGTCGGTCCATCCAATCTCCTGGTTGCAGATGTTTCTCCTTCATATATAAACATATTCCCTGACTCCAGGATGTTTTAGGTCTTCCTCTGCTTTGTCGTCCCTCAGGTTTCCATTCCAAAACAGATTTTGATAGTCGATCCTCTTCCATTCCCTGGACATGTCCGTACCATCTTAATTGCTGAGTTTTAATGTAATCTAAAATAGTGTCTTCAATATTCATATTTCCGCCTTATAACTGAGTTCCTAATTTTTTCTCTTCTTGAAATTCTTGCGGCCCTTCGTATAAAATCCATTTCCGTTGCCAAAAGGTACTTATTCGTTTTTTGTTGTTAATGGCCAAAGTTCTGCCCCATAAGTAATGATGCTTTTAACAATTGTATGATATACATTCATTTTATTTTATTACTTGTATTTCTATCCCACAATATTCCATTGAGGCAAGCAATTGCAAATTTTCCTTTATTATTTCTATTTCTTATTTCCTCTTCATAACTCCCATTTTTATTTATTTTAATTCCTAAACATGTGATCTCACTACAATATTTTATTGTTTCTCCAGTCTCCAAAATTAAAATTTGTTCTCCTTCACCAATTGATAAATATTTTGTTTTTTTCATGTTTAAATTTAAACTCCATTTTTCATATTCTTCAATTACGTTTCTAGTCATATATTCTAAGTCTTCATAATCTATTGCAATTAACAATTGATCATCTGCAAAATGTAAGTTGTATAAAGTTTTGTTGTTTGAAATAGGAATTCCAATGCTTGAACATTTTCTCCTCCAATTCTTTAATATTTCATGTACATATATTTTAAACAGAGTCGGTGACAAACAACAACCTTATCGGAAAACCATGTGACAATTTACTGCCAATTTCATTTTTAGATATGTAATTGTCATATAAATTTTGTATAGCTTTAATTATTATAGTTTTAATTCCCATACGTCTTAAAGAAAATCCATAGTTCCTCTATAGGGACATTGCATGCTTTCTCTACATCTACAAATAGTAGGTGCAAAGGTTGTCCATATTGCTTTTTCTTTTCTATTCCCTGAGTATGCAAAATAAATTGTCGGTTGTGGAATGACCTGCTCTAAATCCTGACTGTTCCTCTAATTCCATATCACTATTGTTTTTTTTTTCCAAATAATATTTTAATATACGTCCATAGAGTCTACTCACAGTATTTGTCACTGTTATACCTCTATAATTTTCACATTGGTCTTCTTTTTTTCCTTTTTATGAATTGTCGAAATGCATCCTAGTTTCCATTCTTCAGGAACGTTTTCACCATTCATAAATTTTGTAAATAATTTTCCCAGTGTTCAAATAAATGTTTGGATCCATGTTATAATAGTTCTGCAGGAATTCCTCCTGGACCACTAGATCTTTTATTTTTTAATGATTGAACATTCATTTTAATATTCTCTATGTCCAATTGTATAAGTTCATCTTCATTTAATTCTGGAATATTTTGAACGTTATCTAAATTAAATACCCTGTCTTCTGGTACTAACGTTTTAAAATAATTTTCCCATTCAGTCATAAGTATTGTTTGTACATTTGTTTGTCCACATCTTTTATTTCTTAATTTTTTTTAAATTCTGTAAGATTCAGAACTTCGTTTTCCTCCAATATATGTTTGAATTTTTAAACAATTGTGTTCCCAGCTCTGATTTTTAGCTTCCGTAATTTTTTTCTAACTCTTGCTTGAGCTTCTTTATATTGTATTTTGTCTTTCAGATCTTTGGTATTCAACCACTTCAAATATTTTTCTTTTTTGTTTGCTATTTCGTTTGCTAAGTCCTCATTCCAAAAAAATATTTGAATTTACTCATTTCTCTATTTGCTTCTCCTAAAACGTCTTTTGCCGCCTGATGAATACTTTTTACTATATAGTGTATTCTTCCTGAGAATTGTCAAACGTAGAGGTTAGTAACTGATCATTTAACCTGTTCTTATGTAGATACGATGTGCTCTCATTCTCCAAACAATCCAAGTTGTAGAGAGTTGTTGACAAGTCATGGAAACTGTCCGCTTCATTTTAGTTTTATTTAGCCTGTCATTTTTACTTTGGAATGAAATTATTTTTGCATTCAATAAATAGTGATCACTTCCGCATGATAATCCTCTGTATGCCCTTACATCCTGGGTCTTTAAATTGAATGTTTCTTAATTATTACAAAATCTATTATGATTGTATATTAAGAGTATCTTGGTGCTAAGTATATTTATGAATATTTCTATGTTGGTAAAATCCATTTAGGATTTTAAGTGAATATTGTTCACAAAATCATATCAATCTTCTACCATTGTCATTTTTCTCTAATCCTCCATATGGTCCGACTACATCATTGTCTATCTCTTTGCCGATTCTGCTGTTAAAATCGACAGCTAATATAATTTCTCTTGAGGTCCCGATCTCATCCATAATAAAATTTAATGTACCATAACGTTTATCTCTCATTAAATAATTTCCATCCTCACTAATTCCATATATATTCCTAATATAGAGCATGTTATACCAAAAGGATATTATTAATTTTAATTATGTTTTCATATATTGCTTCTCAGTTTGTGATATATCTCTTATAATTCTTCTTGATAAGTATTGGAACCCCTCTTTTAGCCCTTTCATTCTTTTTAAAACCACTGTAAATGTTAACATATGATCCTATAGTTTCCATTCCTTCTCTTTTATTCTTCGTTTCTGTCAGTACGATTATGTCCTGCTTCAAATCATCCAACTGTTTTAGGACCTCCCCCTTTTTATTCCTTATGCCTTGTACGTTCCATGTTCCAATTAGTAGAGTTCGTTTCCGTTGCTAGATTCGTTTTCCTTTTAATCTGACCGGCTTAACTCTATTAGGTGTTTTAGCATTGCAGTTTTTTTTTCTGATGGGAGGCAGCTGGCTTACCGCATCAACCCCCAACCTGGAGGACCATGGATTTTTTCAGGTGTCCTTCCTTAGATCAGTTGCTTTCACTACAGCTAAGAGCCTGATCTGCCCTATAGGAAAAATTTGACAGAAAAAATAGATGAAATTATCCCCTCGGATGTTTACGGTGGTTGTATAAGTAAGTGTGAGAGCTGGCAAATTTCAAGTTTTTGTACATGGTTTTTCGGGTTGCTTTTGTGTTTGTAGAATGTGTGGTGCGTTATTTTTGGATAGTAGTGGTGCATATTTTGGGTATTTAGGAAATTTTACTTGCCCTATATAATGTCATTTATCGTTGCATTTAGCACAATAAGTGAGTTCATTCCTGATCGGTTTGTACATTTTGTATCAATCTCGTGAACATCTATGACTTTTTTTGGAGCATGACATTCCATTTGACTGTGACTAAATTGAGATCAGTATATTCTTCCCAGTAGGTAGATTCTTTCGTTAATAGTTGTCTCAGTTTCTGTTTTGTTTGGAAAGTTGAGTCGAAACATGTGGTTTACATGTCCGTCTGTTGTTGTGATCTGTGGTAGGTCTGTACTTTGGTATTCTGCTTCTTTAATTTGGTGTTCAAGTACTCTTCTGTGATGGAGGGATCTACGCCACGGATAACTCCAGAATACTCTGTTGTGAATATTACAATTTTTTGTTATTGTGTTTAGTGTGTAGTCAGCATTAAATCAAAATGCTGTTTAGATTACTATTTCCCATGAAGATGTTTAGTTGTTCTTCAGTTGTGAAGTTTATGATGGTCGTTTTCAGCCTTGTAATATATTGTTTTTTAGATTTTGTTTAATAGTGTTGGTGCATGTTCTTTGACTGTTTGTTTTCACATCTATTGGATTAACAAATCCCGTGTTGTGGTTTGTTACTATAAGATTGCTTTGTTGTTGTGGTTTCTTGTTTGCTTTTTTTGTTGGCTTGCGTTGAGTGGTGTTAGTTCGGTGGTTTAATTGCAACGTGTTGTTGGTGTTTGATGAGATAATTTCTTTGTTTGCATTCAAAAGTCTTCGTCTCTTCGCGGATGTTGCCTAGTAAAATAATCCTTAATTTCAGATTCGTTTTCGTCTGTGTTGACCGTTATGGACTTATGTTCTGTCAGTTTCTTTTGTGTAAATTGGGGATACATCGCTTTTTCAAATATTATCACAGTTGAGTCACGTCCGAGGCTTTCTCTTGTTAAGACATAGGTTGCTTAAAAAATCTGTCAGTGAAAGTGATCACTGCCATTTCTCATGAAGTTGACCAGTCTTTAAGTAGTCCATTCGAACACGTTTCATTGCCCCTCTTTGTGCCGTTGTGGATATTCATTACACAAATATATACGTCGTCCAATGATGTGGTGTATTTTGTATCAGTCTTCTCCTCCAAGGATCAAATGGCAGCTCTCATCTTGTGTGTGTGCGTGTGTGTGTGTGTGTGTGTGTGTGTGTGTGAATGTATATCTTTACGTACAGTACTATGATTCAAAGTATTATTTTGTTTAGAAGAGAGGGACTGGAAATGTGCATTGCTTTTAGTCTAGGTTTGAGCAAGGCTAGGGACCGAGCGGATAGGGGAAGGGTCTTCAGGATGAGGGATGATTGGTATTGATTCCTATATCATTTGAGTCTCTATCTACCTTTTGTACAAAGCCGAAGTTCAGTTATGATGATTTCCGGTTGTGATGATCAATTATAAATCACTTGCCCAGAAACCTCGGTCTCCGTGGGGCATCTAGTGATGTTGATTCTTGTGCTTTCGGGAAATCCAATTAGTTGAACTGAGTTCTAATTTGCTCTACCCAATATAGAACAGCGTAAAGAAAATCTTCTCGATCCAGGAGTGATGTCATCAATCCATTGAATCAATCGTCCAATTTTTAAACTTCTACCTCATATTTTACCAATAATATATCCTTCCCGTAATAGCTATAACTTGTGTTTATTTTGTTCGTCTCTGTTTTTATTTTCAACCAACCTTTGTATCGGGTAATATTAAAATAAAAAATTCACCTCCATTAAGTACTTTCGTATAGGGAAGCTACATTAGTCGGCCTACAATAAGAGAGTTGTACTTCCAAGATTATCTCCATCATGATAGAAGGTGTACGATTTCGTGCTAAATGATTGTAAATGACCTACCAATTTAGTGTAAGGGTTTTACTCGGAGTTCAAATCATGATATTTGGCCCAAAACTTAAAAATATGACACCTAATTGAAAATATTCAACGGCAATATAATGAAACTAACATTGGTTAAATATATTAAGTATAATAAACATATTAAGTATAATAAACATATTAAGTATATAAACATATTAAGTATAATAAACATATTAAGTATAATAAACATATTAAGTATAATAAACATATTAAGTATAATAAACATATTGAGTGTAATAAACATATTGAGTGTAATAAACATATTGAGTATAATAAACATATTGAGTATAATAAACATATTGAGTATAATAAACATATTGAGTATAATAAACATATTGAGTATAATAAACATATTAACATATTAAACATATTAAACATAATAAACATAATAAACATAATAAACATAATAAACATATTAACATATTAAACATATTATACATATTAAACATATTAAACATATTAAACATATTAAACATATTAAACATATTAAACATATTAAACATATTAAACATATTAAACATATTAAACATATTAAACATATTAAACATATTAAACATATTAAACATATTAAACACATTAAACACATTAAACACATTAACACATTAAACACATTAAACACATTAAACACATTAAACACATTAAACACATTAAACACATTAAACACATTAAAACATTAAACACATTAAACACATTAAACACATTAAACACATTAAACACATTAAACACAATAAACACAATAAACACAATAAACACAATAAACACAATAAACACAATAAACACAATAAACACAATAAACACAATAAACACAATAAACACAATAAACACAATAAACACAATAAACACAATAAACACAATAAACACAATAAACACAATAAACACAATAAACACAATAAACAAAATAAACACAAATAAACAAATAAACACAATAAACACAATAAACACAATAAACACATAAACACAATAAACACAATAAACACAATAAACACAATAAACACAATAAACACAATAAACACAATAAACACAATAAACACATAAACACACAATAAACACAATAAACACAATAAACACAATAAACACAATAAACACAATAAACACAATAAACACAATAAACCCATAAACACAATAAACACAATAAACACAATAAACACAATAAACACAATAAACACCAATAACACAATAACACAATAAACACAATAAACACAATAAACACAATAAACACAATAAACACAATAAACACAATAACACAATAAACACAATAAACACAATAAACCCAATAAACACAATAAACACATATAACACATTAAACACATTAAACACATTAAACACATTAAACACATTAACACATTACACACATTAGACACATTAGACACATTAGACACATTAAACACATTAAACACATTAAACACATTAAACAAATTAAACAAATTAAACAAATTAAACAAATTAAACAAATTAAACAAATTAAACAAATTAAACAAATTAAACAAATTGAACAAATTGAACAAATTGAACAAATTGAACAAATTGAACAAATTGAACACATTGAACACATTGAACACATTGAACACATTAAACACATTAAACACATTAAACACATTAAACACATTAAACACATTAAACACATTAAACACATTAAACACATTAAACACATTAAACACATTAAACACATTAAACACATTAAACACATTAAACACATTAAACACATTAAACACATTAAACACATTAAACATTAAACACATTAAACACATTAAACACATTAAACACATTAAACACATTAAACACATTAAACACATTAAACACATTAAACACATTAACACATTAAACACATTAAACACATTAAACACATTAAACACATTAAACACATTAAACACATTAAACACATTAAACACATTAAACACATTAAACACATTAAACACATTAAACACATTAAACACATTAAACACATTAAACACATTAAACACATTAAACACATTAAACACATTAAACACATTAAACACATTAAACACATTAAACACATTAAACACATTAAACACATTAAACACTTTAAACACATTAAACACATTAAACCATTAAACACATTAAACACATTAAACACATTAAACACATTAAACACATTAAACACATTAAACACATTAAACACATTAAACACATAAACACATTAAACACATTAAACACATTAAACACATAAACACATTAAACACTTAAACACATTAAACACATTAAACACATTAAACACATTAAACACATAAACACATTAACACATTAAACACATTAAACACATTAAACACATTAAACACATTAAACACATTAAACACATTAAACACATTAAACACATTAAACACATTAAACACATTAAACACATTAACAACACATTAAACACATTAAACACATTAAACACATTAAACACATTAAACACATTAAACACATTAAACACATTAAACACATTAAACACATTAAACACATTAAACACATTAAACACATTAAACACATAAACACATTAAACACATTAAACACATTAATAACACATTAAACACATTAAACACATTAAACACATTAACACATTAAACACTTAAACACATTAAACACATTAAACACATTAAACCAACATAAACACATTAAACACATTAAACACATTAAACACTTAAACACATTAAACACATTAAACACATTAAACCATTAAACACATTAAACACATTAAACACATTAAACACATTAAACACATTAAACACATTAAACACATTAAACACATTAAACACATTAAACACATTAAACACATTAAACACATTAAACACATTAACACATTAACACATTAAACACATTAAACACATTAAACACATTAAACACATTAAACACATTAAACACATTAACACATTAAACACATTAAACACATTAAACACATTAAACACATTAAACACATTAAACACATTAAACACATTAAACACATTAAACACATTAAACACATTAAACACATTAAACACATTAAAACACATTAAACACATTAAACACATTAAACACATTAAACACATTAAACACATTAAACACATTAAACACATTAAACACATTAAACACATTAAACACATTAAACACATTAAACATAAACACATTAAACACATTAAACACATTAAAACACATTAACACATTGAACACATTGAACACATTGAACACATTGAACACATTGAACACATTGAACACATTGAACACATTGAACACATTGAACACATTGAACACATTGAACACATTAAAAACACATTAAACACATTAAACACATTAAACACATTAAACACATTAAACACATTAAACACATTAAACACATTAAACACATTAAACACATTAAACACATTAAACACATTAAACACATTAAACACATTAAACACATTAAACACATTAAACACATTAAACACATTAAACACATTAAACACATTAAACACATTAAACACATTAAACACATTAAACACATTAAACACATTAAACACATTAAACACATTAAACACATTAAACACATTAAACACATTAAACACATTAAACACATTAAACACATTAAACACATTAAACACATTAAACACATTAAACACATTAAACACATTAAACACATTAAACACATAAACACATTAAACACATTAAACACATTAAACACATTAAACACATTAAACACATTAAACACATTAAACACATTAAACACATTAAACACATTAAACACATTAAACACATTAAACACATAAACACAATAAACACAATAAACACAATAAACACAATAAAAACACAATAAACACAATAAACACATAACACAATTAAACACATTAAACACATTAAACACATTAAACACATTAAACACATTAAACACATTAAACACATTAAACACATTAAACACATTAAACACATTAAACACATAAACACATTAAACACATTAAACACATTAAACACATTAAACACATTAAACACATTAAACACATTAAACACATTAAACACATTAAAACACATTAAACACATTAAACACATTAAACACATTAAACACATTAAACACATTAAACACATTAAACACATTAAACACATTAAACACATTAAAACATTAAACATTAAACACATTAAACACATTAAACACATTAACACATTAAACACATTAAACACATTAAACACATTAAACACATTAAACACATTAAACACATTAAACACATTAAACACATTAAACACATTAAACACATAAACACATTAAACACATTAAACACATTAAACACATTAAACACATTAAACACATTAAACACATTAAACACATTAAACACATAAACACATTAAACACATTAAACACATTAAACACATTAAACACATTAAACACATTAAACACATTAAACACTTAAACACATTAAACACATTAAACACATTAAACACATAAACACATTAAACACATTAAACACATTAAACACATAAACACATTAAACACATTAAACACATTAAACACATTAAACACATTAAACACATTAAACACATTAAACACATTAAACACATTAAACACATTAAACACATTAAACACATTAAACACATTAAACACATTAAACACATTAAACACATTAAACACATTAAACACATTAAACACATTAAACACATTAACACATTAAACACATTAAACACATTAAACACATTAAACACATTAAACAACATTAAACACATTAAACACATTAAACACATTAAACACATTAAACACATTAAACACATTAAACACATTAAACACATTAAACACATTAAACACATTAAACACATTAAACACATTAAACACATTAAACACATTAAACACATTAAACACATTAAACACATTAAACACATTAAACACATTAAACACATTAAACACATTAAACACATTAACACATTAAACACATTAAACACATTAAACACATTAAACACATTAAACACATTAAACACATTAAACACATTAAACACATTAAACACATTAAACACATTAAACACATTAAACACATTAAACACATTAAACACATTAAACACATTAAACACATTAAACACATATAAACACATTAAAACACATTAAACACATTAAACACATTAAACACATTAAACACATTAAACACATTAAAACACATTAAACACATTAAACACATTAAACACATTAAAACACATTAAACACATTAACCACATTAAACACATTAAACACATTAAACACATTAAACACATTAAACACATTAAACACATTAAACACATTAAACACATTAACACACATTAAACACATTAAACACATTAAACACATTAAACACATTAAACATATTATATATATTTAATATACTAAATATATTAAATATACTAAATATACTAAATATATTAAATATATTAAATATATTAAATATATGAAATATATTAAATATATTAAATATATTAAATATATTAAATATATTAAATATATTAAATATATTAAATATAATAAATATATTAAATATATTAATTGATATAGAGCACCACACGCTTTTGATGGTAAAATTATATTTTTGTAGATAACTCTATTTTTATTCAAGATGTATTGGAGATGATTTTTTCTTGTTGACCACTTTCATTTTATACCAAGCGTGTTGGAAATTAAATTTTTTTTTCATTTTTTAATTTGGTTTTCTAATAAAGAGTGACGTTTTATTTATAAACTTACTTATTATTAGTAGTACGGTATTTAATAACATCGTCTATTGTGATTTACTTGATTATAACGATGGTGAATTTAAGTTCTGAATTTTCACATAGTACACAAAGAGATGAAATTTACCATCAATATTCTTCGATACAAAAGTGTTTGGAAAGAAAAAAATACGAGCATATAATTGTATTATTAATATTACTTGGGGATATAGGACTGGTTCAATACAAGGCAGACATTTTGTAGAAACACTGTCCTAATATATTGCTGGAAATATGTTCATATTAATATGCATCATTATAAATAATGTAGGATTCAACTTATGGACAACCGTTTTTAATGAAAATAATATATTTGCGTCCAAAAATCTGCACTTGATATTATATTTACCCCAAAGAATTTGTCCCACGCAATTACGCACATATATTACATTAATCATGTATGGTATCATTCTAATAGGAATTAAGTGACTTCGTATTTAATTACAGTTTTCATTGCAGATGCTAGTGCAAAAATCTAGATACTAGTGTTAACTTACATGTTATTCTACTTGAGATGTGTTAGAAGAAAAAGGGGTTGAATAGCAATAGCACAAGATTAAAAACACAGGCAACTATACTTAATTTCGCAAAGAACACGTTTAAATTATAAAAAAGCACATAGATTTTATATATATTTTAGCAGTCAATGTAACATGAATTTGTGCCGGATAGCTTTCGAGGAATAATGCAAGGAATCCAGCGTCTGAAGGTTAAATTATAACTGGCCACTAATGCTGATGGAAGAATGCATTTGTATTGAATCATTGGGATTCACAGGTAATAAATATGCACAATGTTATATGCATTGCCTTAATTCACTACCCAAGTGAGTCAGTACCAACCATACTCTAGGACCTGCATGCTTAGATTTATATGTTCAAAATATTTTTTTTAAACTTATCCCTAAAAAAACTTGATTAATTTCATCCAAAAACAATTATTTTACTTTGACTGAACACGAAGATTCGTAAACAGTATATACTTTCCAATTTGTGCATATATTTTATTATAATAGAGGATCAATAATCATTCTGCAGAATCAATGTCATATTAATTATAATTAATAGAATTTGGAGAAATGTTACGAATATATACATAACATACATGCACATATAAACACACTCAAATACATTTTAGGTCACTATTTTTAAATTACCATTGCCATAGTTTATTTGGTATTCATTAACGATTTTGTTAGTGTTTACATCAGGTGAATAGTAAAATATCAGAAAGTTGTTTGTATAATTAGTTAAATCGTGAAATTACTTTCAATGAAATTAGAAGGAACGCAATGAAGGATTGATTTCACTAGATGATTAAGAAAGGCTTTCGGCATTGAATGTTATCCCTTCAAAAATATTATATCAGACATCTCTATGTTTGAGTGATTTCAAGGATATTTGCATATCAACAATCTGAAATATATAATACATGTGCAAGAACCACCAGCATATTCCATAATATCTTAGCTTTTAAAGTAACATATAAGAAATAAAATTTAGATATATTTTTTCTCAGTCGTTGCAAATGTGTCTTAAAATACATTTTTCTTATTTTTTTCAGTTTCACGTGATGCTCTTCCACACATACAGCGTCTCGCAGCAAGAAATCCCGCATTCGTGAGTAAAATATTTTTATCCACATATCTCTTCAGTCCTACTCTCCAGTTCACTATCGGACAGTTGGCATCATTGTACATGTACATAAGAACTTAGGAGACAATTTTCAAAATTATCTCGTCAATTTTCATAAACTTGCGGGAAGTGACCAAGTCGCAATTTTTTTTAAAAATTAGAATCAGTTTTATAGCAATCGCCTATTTGTATGCAAATTACCTGAGATATAATGATTATTCTGAAGTAAAACTGAGAAAATTTCATAGAGTATTCTAGGGGCAATGGAGACGCACAAAGTCAGTTTGGGTACAATGTGAACTGAAGACGTATGGAAAATTAGCTACTCAATTTAATATTTTTTTCCAGCCACCTATGTTTCTTATAATCCCTCGCAAGTCTTATGTTCTCTCTCGCTCTTAGCTTATTAAGATTGTGTTGAAATTGTGAAATTGTTTATATTTTAAACCTGTAAAATTAAATAAATGAGAAATTAAAAAAATAAATAAATAAAGCCTCCACTCGTGTGCAACATAATGCCAGGTCGAGGGATGCAATGAAGCCCCATATTATTGAAGGTTTGTGATATACACGGACGCCACTTAAGCAAGTATGTCGCATTACCGCAGGAGCATATGAAATTCAACGATACGAAGTGGATGACATGAGTGTAGATAACACCGTTCTGCATTTTAAAACTTATTTTTTGTTTTTGTTTTTAATCCGAAAGGTGATTTTAAAAACCGATTTTTTGAGCTGAAGTCGAAAATGATATCCATTTTCTCACATCACGTCAGGTTTTCAAAATATTCAGGAATAACTATAAATGAAGTTATAGCTTTGTGAAACGTAATAAAAACCACTTTCAACTACAATTTTGTGTGAAGAACTAGGCCAGAAGTTATTTGCTACTAGTTAATCATTACTTGATAATAATAATAATATAATAATAACAATAATAATACTAATAATAATAATTCATAATTATAACTACATTCATAGCCATACCTCAATATTGCATTTCAAAATTTCTCGTCTTTGACCTCGCATGTTTTCCTTTTTTTTTTTTTTTTTTATTATCCAGCATTTGTCAGACATGTTATTACTCCCCCTCCCTTGATACCTCACTTCCATATTATTATATACAAGTAGAATTTCTCACCCTGTTCGTCACTAAAAGTTCCTAAATTATTAGGGAAATCAATTAGGTGGGAATTAAGAAAATGCACTTTGACACTCATGTTGCAACCAATCTGTTGCAAATTTCGTAGCTTCACTACGACTATGTTAATATAATTTAGGTACGTTTTTATTTCCAAGCAAATTAAAAACAACATTCACTTCTCATAGTATTCTCAAACTGACAATCATAATTTTTCGAATTTGTGGGCCACGACTACCAGCTTAAATTGTTTCATGGTATAATGAAGGAAATGTAGCACTAAGTTATTTAAAGCACTCACTGTCTTTATCTAGAATTTTCACAAATTGTTTCATTAAACAACATTTTAAATGGAGATGTGGCAACAATACTTTCGTGGGACCAATGAGAGGTCTACTTCTTATATTTTTTTCGCCCAGCATTAAATTAGTCCTACGTGGTTACTGTTCCACTTCCCAGTGTTCTGACCTAGCTCTGCTATCCCATTAACACAAGAAATAAGGTTATTTTGTGAAACCTGTTTGCTGACTATGTAATATTCCAATAAACTTGAAATATTCACGGAGTAGGCATAGATGATTTTCGTACTGCAGTTTTGTAACAAAAACATCACATTTTCACATGTTTCCTTTAAAACAAAAGAGTGGGCCACAGGAATGGAAGGATGAATTTTTCCATTACGAAGCAAAACACCTTTAAGACTTTTTGAGAATAATCTATGAAGAACCTCCCCTGATGGGAATTATAGTTTAGGTTATACAATTGTAAGGCGACAGGGATATCTTGGCAATACACTAAATTTTCTCCTTCAGCAAAAAATGGACATGTTTCTTCTCACGATGCTTGCACTATAAAACATATGTACCCTCAGCCAATACTTTATTTTCTTTTAACCTAGACCAACATTTCTGCTCATTCTTTTGTCAAATTTAAATCCCCCACTAAATCATTAAGCTCATTTTGATTAAAACATCTATCATGATCAGAATTATATGGTTCATCATCCACTGGAGATCTAGTTTCAGTGCTACTGGAGGCAGACGTCAATGTATGTTAACCTCTTTTCATATATTTATTGGTGAGCATAAATATGTGCCAGACGGTAATGAGTATTGTTGGAGGAAAATTTGTCAATTCAAGCCTCAAAACATATGGTTTGGCACAACTGCTGCTGAGCTCGTAATTGGATGATTTTGGAAGTGTTGTTCATATTAGACACTTGTATTATCAATGCTGTTCTCATTTTATCTCTCTAGTGGGACTGCAAGCATGACAATATCTACACGCAAGTATGTGAACAATCCTAACGTTTTCTTATATATATTAGTGGAAATTTCACAATGCTAAAGCAAATAACGGATATTACAGAGTTTGTGAAAAAGCTTAATATGCTCACTTTGAAGTGAAACTTGGTGACCAGGATAAGGCGTGGGCGCCGAACAAAGTTTGCCGCTATTGCGTTGAGAGGTTAAGATTGTGGACACAATGGAATGAAAACGTGCATGCCGTTTGCGATTCTTATGGTGTGTAGGGAGCCTAAAGACCGCCTTAATGACTGTTACTCCTGCTTGCTTAATGTTCAGGGGTGTAATTAAAAAAATAAGAACCAGATTGTATATCCAAGCATCCTTTCAGCCATTAGGCCAGTTCCACATGGAGAAGAGGTGCCTGTTCCTCTTCCTCCAGCTGTTTAAGAGAACCTGACAGAATATAATGTAAGCCAACTTGATTCGATCACTGATGACGAAACTGATTATATATATCAGCCTGAAGACGGCTTTACTCCACAACAGTTCTCTCAAAGTGGCCTTAAACATCAATTTCGTGATCTGAATTTGCCAAAGGATTCTGCAAAACTACTTGACTCACGGCTTAAAAGTAAAAATCTTCTGGAACCAGGAACACATTACTCATGGTACAGAAACAGAGGAAAAGAACTAGTTCCTTTATTCTGACAGAATGATTGCTTGGTTTACTGTAATAACATAAAAGAGTTACTGCACTTCTATATATACTTAGCATGATTCCACTCAGTAGACACTTTTTATAGACTCATCTAAGAGGAGTCTCGAAAGTGTGTTACTGGATAATGGGAATATGTAAGGGTCCATTCCTATTGCCCATTCAATTCAGATGAAGGAGACATTCGAGAAAATGAAGTTACTATTAACAAGTATCCAGTATGAGGAATACAGGTGGCTAATCTGCAATGACTTTAATGTTATAGGAATACTATTAGGGCAACGAGCTGGTTTCATAAAATTGCCATGTTAATTGGACTGTCAGGCAAAGCAAAAACATTTGGATGTGAACGTTTGTTCAGAGTGGAGAAATGTTGTGCCTGGAACTAAAAACATCGTATATCAACCACTTGTAGTCCCTAAAAAAGTCCTGCTTATACCACTACACATCAAATTAGGCTTGATGAAGCAGTTTGTAAGGACTCTACCAAATGATGGGCCTTGCTTCAAGTACCTTTGTAAGAAAAATTTCGTCCATCACACAAGACTAATTGAAAGCTGGAATTTTGTTGGCCTGCAAGTAAATAAACTGATGATGGAAAATATGTTGAAAAATTTCAAAAATTTGAATTCAAAATGAGTGTGAAAGTTCACTTTCTGTGTATCCATATCGTGTACTTCCCCAAAAATCAGGGGCATTATAGTGAAGAACAAGGTGAACGTTTTCACCAGGATATTAAAGAGATGGAGATGGAATGAAATTACTGTTGGATGTTGATGAGGGAGACTAAACATGGAGCAACTTAAAAGAAGGCAAAGAAGAGAAGGTTTGAAAATTAATGGAACACCATTTACTTTGTGATTTGTTACAAGGTAGTCACAAAATTATTAGGACAGTCCTCTACAGTATTTTAACAAAAATATATCTTGTGTCAAATGAATTTTGAACATTTTTGTGCTTGTAGTAGCTAAAACGTGGAAATATAAATTCTTATTTAGTGCAAAAACCTGACATGATAGACAAAAATGGATATCATTTCTGGAATCAGTGTAACAAATTGATTTAAAAACACCTATTTTAAATATATCATCTGAGAAAAAGTATTAAAATGCAGACTTGTGTAATTCCCTAGTAATCTGGAATGCATAGTATACCCTCGGGCAAAATTAATATGGATGGATGAATTGACATCAAATTAATGCATTTGTCCGTAATATTCCCTGAAAGTGTGTATCATCATAATGAAAGCACCCTGTATAATATATTTTAACAGTTTTCTGCTATGTATTAATACGTCTGCATATAAGTTGTTTTTGGTAAAGCGTAACAGAACCTTTAAAAACTGTTATGCAATTTATTTGTTGCCCATAAACGTATATATCTGGAGATTTTTAAAATTAAAATATGTATTTTGAGTCATTTCTACAAGCCCTAGTTGTTTAAAATATGAATTTCAGAACATTCTGTACAGTATATATAAATGATAATCTGAAATTTGAACAAAACTGAGATCATAATTTCATATTTCTTGCAGACGTCTCCGGCCACAACAAGCGGACAAACAGTAAGCGGACAAACAACAAGCGGACAAACAACAAGCGGACAAACAACAAGCGGACAAACAACAAGCGGACAAAAAACAAGCGGACAAAAAACAAGCGGCCAAAATCCAGAGGTAAGGAAATTCAAATTGAAACATACAGATGAAGTTGTTGGTAATTCTCATTGTATTTAACACGTTTCATTTTTTTCAGATGAGTATCAACAATCCAAGAGCACAAGGCGTCAGGAAGTTAAGTAAATAATTGCACTATTTTCAAAACTGTCAAACTTTAAGTTTACGCGGCAGGAGTAATGTAGTCAATCACTCCGTAGTAGTGAATGCTAGTACATTATTGCGTAGATTTTTATGAATTTTTTCGTAGGTATAATATAAATCAAAAAACAGTCATCTTCCAGTCGTTGGGAGACTAATGAAGGGTTTATAAGGAAACTACAGTACACAAGTTTGAATTCACAGATGTTTGTTCTAAGTGAAGTTGTTTTACATAGAAGTTCCATCCCTAATAGCCAAACACATAGGCCCATTGACCTTTCTGTTATTTCCAGGAAGAAAAATTCCTGTTTTTAAGATATGTTCAAATATATTATCTAATGTGTTAAAATATCTACTGTTCAATGAAGACAATTAAGGAAAATTTACAACACGTACCTCATACATATAGAGCTTTGTGTCATGTAATGAAATCATTGTAATTCCTTCTGTTAACTACGAATCATTAACAACATTACGGTTATGTTAACGTAATGCATTTCTTGCTGTTAACAGTAGACTGTAAATGTTGTCATGATTGTGTTAATAACATGTATAAATTTCATAGGGGCTCTAGCAGATATCGCACTTATCATGATTTACAAAATCCCTGAAACAGGCCAATTATTCTTGTAGAATGTGATTACGACTTTGGAAATGTATATATGAAGATTTTGGACAGACGTAAATACATAGAATAGCGAGCAAAATAAAGGCTCTGAAATAAATAACAAAAAGACATGGTTGAATCATGCAAAGAGAGCAATAAATTATAGTTAAATGTGATTGCTATGTTAGGGGAATATTTGTTATTTTCCACATGCTGTACTAGATCAGTCGCTTTTAGAGTCGTATTGTATTACATTGCGGTAGAGGATTCAGATACACTGCACGATCCGAAATTTAACGCAACTATAGAAACGAAACGAACGAACGAAAGCTACATAACCTATGCAGCCATGTTAACGTTGTAGTAGTCTGAAAATAATTACTACTGCAATGTGCTCTAAACGTCCTGTGACGTAACGATGAAGAATGTAGTACCGAACAATGTAAGTTGATGTCGCAATAGAAGAAAACAAATTAGGAGAGCATTTTTTGTTATTTATCACTCAGCTTCAAACCACAGTTATTAAATTTTAAAGTTTTCGACAATAAGACAGATACTAATTATTTCTGAAAGCGACGAAGTGTTTAGCGATGGACCATTTAAAACATTTCAAATCAATTCGTTCAAGTATGTATGTTGTATGGTTTTGTCGTAAATCATACACTTACACTTATTTTCTCCCAGTTCGACAACTCCACGCACCATTTACATATTAAACAGGTTTTGGTTCGTAAATCTGTGATTTCGCGATATAATCCAGAATTATTCAAGTCGTACCTTATAATGATGAATATTAATTCAGTCACCTGTTTTACGCAAATTTAGAGCGGGGAATAAATTGAGAGTTTTATTGGTGGACATGAAATGACAAAATATTTGTGATCGTTGTGGATGCTCGGTAGATGCGGAAATTGTTTGATGCCCTTTGCTACCCTCTTACTTATAAAGTTTCTAAGAATTAGGCCCATTTGTATTTTAGAATGGTAGTTAATCGTTGGTGTTTTGCACAATGTCTGGTGTAGCTCATGACCTGTTTTATTCATGCAAATACTGCTCTCAGCAAACCAAGTTTCCCAGGGTATTGTTTCAGAGTTGGGGAGGAAGATTTTTTGATGGGAGTGGAGAAGAAAACATAAGTTTGTCTATCTGCATTTGTCGAGTCACTGGTATTGAGTTTCCATGTCATGTGTTTAATGTCTTGTAATATATCTTTGGATTGTGTATTAGGTCTTTGTGAAACCTTGCGATAGTATATTGTTTTTCGGTGTATGATATAATCTGATGATTTTATAATTCCACTGGTGTTGTATATTTGTGTTTTTGTGACAAATTGGTAATTTATTTATTTTCCTCAACATTTTTCTTCCTTTTTTCTCCAGTCTCTTCATTTGTGTTCTTTATATATTTAATTTCTCGACTATATATGTTTCAAATTTGTAGTTGTGTTTTGTCATTAAAAGATTTGTTTAATTCTTCTTGGCGATGTTTTTCGGTAGATAGATCATCGGTTGATTAATATCTTTGACATCGTCCGATTCCTAATAGCTAATTTTGTCGGTCCATCCAATCTCCTGGTTTGTAGATGTTTCTCTCTTCATATATAACCATATTCCCTGACTCCAGGAGATTTTAGGTCTTCCTCTGCTTCGTCGTCCCTCAGGTTTCCATTCCAAAACAGATTTTGGTAGTCGATCCTCTTCCATTCGCTGGACATGTCCGTACCATCTTAATTGCTGAGTTTTAATATAATCTAAAATAGTGTCTTCAATCTTCATTTTCTCCCTTATAACTGAGTTTCTAATTTTTTGTCTTCTTGAAATTCTTGCGGCCCTTCGTATAAAATCCATTTCCGTTGCCAAAGGTTACTTATTTGTTTTTTGTGGTTAATGGCCAAAGTTATGCTCCATAAGTAATGATGCTTTTAACAATTGTATGATATATATTCATTTTATTTTGTATTACTTATATTTTTATCCCACAATATTCCATTGAGGCAAGCAATTGCAAATTTTTCTTTATTATTTCTATTTCTTATTTCCTCTTCATAACTCCCATTTTTATTTATTTTAATTCCTAAATATGTGATCTCACTCCAACATTTTATTGTTTCTCCAGTCTCCAAAATTAAATTTTGTTCTGGTTCACCAATTGATAAATATTTAGTTTTTTTCATGTTTAAATTTAAACCCCATTTTTCATATTTCTTCTATTACTTTTCTAGTCATATATTCTAAATCTTCATAATCTTGTGCAATTAACAATTGATCATCTGCAAAATGTAAGTTGTATAAAGTTTTGTTGTTTGAAATAGGAATTCCCATGCTTGAATATTTTCTCCTCCAATTCTTTAATATTTCATGTACATATATTTTAAACAGAGTCGGTGATAGACAACAACCTTGACGAAGACCTTTATTTATCGTAAAACCATGTGACAATTTACTGCCAATTTTAATTTTAGACATGCAATTGTCATAATAAATTTTGTATAGCTTTAAATATTATAGTTTTAATTCTCATACGTCTTAAAGAAAATCCATAGTTTCTCTATAGGGACATTGTCGTTTGCTTTTTCTAGATCTACAAATAGTAGGTGCAAAGGTTGTCCATATTGCATTTTCTTTTCTATTACTTGAGTAATGCAAAATAAATTGTCGGTTGTGGAACGCCCTGCTCTAAATCCTGACTGTTCTTCTAATTCCATATCACTATAGTTTTTTTTTCCAAATAATATTTTAGTATACGTCCATAGAGTCTACTCATAGTACTTGTCACCGTTTATACCTCTATAATTTTCACATTGGTCTTTTTTTTTCTTTTTTATGAGTTGTCGAAATGTATCCTAGTTTCCATTCTTCAGGAACTTTTTCACCACTTATAAATTTTGTAAATAATTTTCTCGGTCGTTCAAATAAATGGTCAGATCCATGTTTTAATAGTTCTGCGGGAATTCCTCCTGGACCACTAGATCTTTTATTTTTTAATGATTGAACATTCATTTTAATATCCTCTATGTCCAATTGTATATGTTCATCTTCATTTATTTGTGGATTATTTTGAACGTTATCTAAATTAAATACCCTGTTTTCTGATAGTAACGTTTTAAAATAATTTTCCCATTCAGTCATAGGTATTGTTTGTACATTTGTTTGTCCACTTCTTTTATTTCTCAATTTTTTTTTAAATTCTCCAAGATTCAGAACTTCGTTTTCCTCCTATACATGTTTGAATTTTTAAACAATTTTGTTCCCAGCTCTGATTTTTGGCTTCCGTAATTTTTTTTTCTAACTCTTGCTTGAGCTTCTTTATATTGTATTTTGTCTTTCAGATCTTTGGTATTCAACCACATTAAATATTTTTCTTTTTGTTTGCTATTTCTTTTGCTAAGTCCTCATTCCAACAAAAATATTTGAATTTATTTATTTCTCTATTTGCTTCTCCTAAAGCTTCTTTTGCCGCCTGATGAATACTTTTCACTATATAGTTGTATTCTTCCTGAGCATTGTCAAACGTAGAGATTAGTAACTGATCATCTAACCTTTTCTTATATAGATGTGATGTGCTCCCATTCTCCAAACTATCCAAGTTGTATAGAGTTGTTGACAAGTCGTGGAAACTGTCCTCTTCATTTTTAGTTTTATTTAGCATGTCATTTTTACTTTGCAATAGAAATATTAATTTTGCATTCAATAAATAGTGATCACTTCCGCATGATAATCCTCTGTATGCCCTTACATCCTGGGTCTTTAAAATTGAATGTTTCTTAATTATTACAAAATCTATTGTCGATTGTAGATTAAGAGTATCTTTGTGCCAAGTATACTTATGAATATCTCTATGTTGGTAAAATCCATTTAGGATTTTAAGTGAATATTGTTCACAAAATCCTATCAATCTTCTACCATTGTCATTTTTCTCCAATTCTCCATACGGTCCGACTACATCATTGTCTATCTCTTTGCCGATTCTGCTGTTAAAATCGCCAGCTAATATAATTTCTCTTGATGTCCCGATCTCATCCATAATAGAATTTAATGTACTATAAAATTTATCTTTTATTAAATAATTTTCCATCCTCACTAATTCCATATATTCCTAATATAGAGCATTTTATACCAAAAAGGATATTATTAATTTTAATTATGTTTTCATTTATTGCTTCTCAGTTTGTGATATATCTCTCATATTTCTTCTTGATAAGTATTGGAACCCGTCTTTTAGCCCTTTCATTCTTTTTAAAACCACTGTAAATGTTAACATATGATCCTAAAGTTTCCATTCCTTCTCTTTTATTCTTCGTTTCTGTCAGTACGATTATGTCCTGCTTCAAATCATCCATCTGTTTAAGGACCTCCTCCTTTTTATTCCTTATGCCTTGTACGTTCCATGTTCCAATTAGTAGAGTTCGATTCCGTAGCTTGATTCGTCTTCCTTTTAATCTGACCGGCTTATCTCTATTAGGTGTTTTAGCATTGCAGTTTTTTTCTGATGGGAGGCAGCTGGCCTACCGCATCAACCACCAACCTGGAGGACCATGGATTTTTTCAGGTGTCCTTCCTTAGATCAGTTGCTTTCACTACAGCTAAGAGCCTGATCTGCCCTATAGGAAAATGTGACAGAAAAGATAGATGAAATGATCCCCTCGAATGTTTACGGTGGTTGTATATGTATGTGTGATAGCTGGCTAATTTCAAGTTTTTGTACTTGGTTTTTCGGGCTGCTTTTGTGTTTGTAGAATGTGTGGTGAGTTATTTTTGGATGGTAGTGGTGCATATTTTGGGTATATAGGAAATTTTACTTGCCCTGTATAATGTCATTTATCGTTGCATTTAGCACAATAAGTGAGTTCATTCCTGATCGGTGTGTACATTTTTTATCAATCTCGTGAACATCTATGAGTTTTTTTTTTGGAGCATGATATTCCATTTGACTGTAACTAAATTGAGAACAGTATATTCTTCCTAGTAGGTAGATTCTTTCGTTAATAGTTGTCTCAGTTTCTGTTTTGTTTGGAACGTTGAGTCGAAACATGTGGTTTACATGTCCGTCTGTTGTTGTGATCTGTGGTAGGTCTGTACTTTGGTATTCTGCTTCTTTAATTTGGTGTTCAAGTACCTCTTCTGTGATGGAGGGATCTACGCCACGGATAACTCCAGAATACTCTGTTGTGAATATTACAATTTTTTGTTATTGTGTTTAGTGTGTAGTCAGCATTAAATCAAAATGCTGTTTAGATTACTATTTCCCATGAAGATGTTTAGTTGTTCTTCAGTTGTGAAGTTTAGGATGGTCGTTTTCAGCCTTGTAATATATTGTTTTTTAGATTTTGTTTAATAGTGTTGGTGCATGTTCTTTAACTGTTTGTTTTCACATCTATCGGATTACCAAATCCCGTGTTGTGGTTTGTTACTATAAGATTGCTTTGTTGTTATGGTTTCTTTTTGCTTTTTTGTTGGTTTGTGTTGAGTGGTGTTAGTTCGGTGGTTTAGTTTCGACGTGTTGTTGGTATTTGATGAGATAATTTCTTTGTTTGCATTCAAAACGTCTTTGTCTCTTTGAGGATTTTGCCTAGTAAAATCTTCCTTAATTTCAGATTCGTTTTCGTCTGTGTTGACCGTTATGTACTGTATGTTCCATCAGTTTCTTTTGTCTAAGTTGGGGATAAATCGCTTTTTCAAATATTATCACAGTTGAGTCACGTCCGAGGTTTTCTCTTGTTAAGACATAGGTTGCTTAAAAAACTGACAGTGAAAATGATCACGGCCGTTTTTCATGAAGTTGAACAGTCTTTAAGTAGTCAATTCGAACACGTTTCATTGCCCCTTTTAGTGCCATTGTGGATATTCATTACACAATTATATACGTCGTCCAATGATGTGGTGTATTTTGTATCAGTTTTCTCCTCGAAGGATCAAATGGCAGCTGTCATCTTGTGTGTGTGTGTGTGTGTGTGTGTGCGTGTATGTATATCTTTACGTACAGTACTATGATTCAAAGTATTAATTTGTTTAGAAGAGAGGGACTGGAAATGTGCATTGCCTTTAGTCTAGGTTTGAGCACGGCTAGGGACCGAGCGGATAGGGGAAGGGTCTTCAGGGTGAGGGATCATTGGTATTGCTTCCTCTATCATTTCTGTCTCTATCTACCTTTTGTATAAAGCCGAAGTTCAGTTATGATGATTTCCGGTTGTGATGATCAATTATAAATCACTCGCCCAGAAACCTCGGTCTCCATGGGGCATCTAGTGACGTTGATCATTGTGCTTTCGGGAAATCCAATTAGTTGAACTGAGTTCTAATTTGCTCTACCCAATATAGAACAGAGCAAAGAAAATCTTCTCGATCCAGGAGTGATGTCATCAATCCATTGAATCAATCGTCCAATTTTAAAACTTCTACCTCATATTTTACCAATAATATATCCTTCCTGTAATTAGCTATAACTGATGTTTATTTTGTTCGTCTCTGTTTTTATTTTCAACCAACCTTCGTATCGAGAAATATTAAAATAAAAACTTCACCTCCATTAAGTACTGTCGTATAGTGAAGCTACACTAGCCGGCCTACAATAAGAGAGTTGTACTTCCAAGATTATCTCCATCATGGTAGAAGGTGTACGATTTCGTGCTAAATGATTGTACATGACCTAACAATGCAGTATAAGGGTTTTGCTCGGAGTTCAAATCATGATATTTCGCCCAGAACTTAAAAATATGACACCTAATTGAAAATATTCAACGGCAATAAAATGAAACTAACATTGATTAAATATATTAATTGATATAGAGCACCACACACGTTTGATGGTAAAATTATATTTTTGTAGATAACTATTTTTATTCTAGATGTATTTAAGATGATTTTTTTTGTTGACCACTTTCATTTTATCCCAAGCGTGATGGAAATTAACATTATTTTTCCTTTTTTAGTTTGGTTTTCTAATAAAGAGTGTTGTTTTATTTTTTAAACTTACTTATTATTAGCAGTACGGTATTTAATATCATCGTCTATTGTGCTTTACTTGATTATAACGATGGTGAATATAAGTTCTGAATTTTCACGTAGTACACAAAGAGATGGTGGGCACGCCGTAGCGTAGTGGTTAAGGCACTGAGCTACAAGCCGGAGGGTCGAGGGTTCAAGTCCCGTTGGGGTCAGGATTTTTAAACTGACCCAAACCCTCTGGCGGCACTGTGGCCCTGGGGTCGACTCAGCCTCTAACGGAAATGAGTACCAGACGCCTGTTCTGGGGGTAAAGGCGGCAGTCACGCAGGGCTGACAACCCGGCTGACATAAAGTGCCGATTGTCTAGAAAAAGTGGGAGCCCTAACCTCCTACTACCCCAATGACCTCCGGGTCTGTTGTGGGATCACTTTTACTTTACTTTTACACAAAGAGATGAAATTTACCTTCAATATTCTTCGATACAAAGGTGTTTGGAAAGAAAAAATACGAGCATATAATTGTATTATTAATATTACTTGGGGATATAGGACTGTTTGAATACAAGGCAGACAATTTGTAGAAACACTGTCCTAATATATTGCTGGAAATATATTCATATTAATATGCATCATTATAAATAATGTAGGATTCAACTTATGGACAACCGTTTTTAATGAATATAATACATTTGCGTCCAAAAATCTGCACTTGATATTATATTTACCCCAAAGAATTTTTCCCACGCAATTACGCACATATATTACATTAATCATGTATGGTTTCATTCTAAGAGGAATTAAGTGACTTCGTATTTAATTACAGTTTTCATTGCAGATGCTAGTGCAAAAATCTGGATACTATTGTTAAATTACATGTTATTCTACTTGAGATGTGTTAGAAGAAAAAGGGATTGAATAGCAATAGCACAAGATTAAAAACACAGGCAACTATACTTAATTTCGCAAAGAACACGTTTAAATTATAAAAAAGCACATAGATTTTATATATATTTTAGCAGTCAATGTAACATGAATTTGTGCCAGATAGTTTTCGAGGAATAATGCAAGGAATCCAGCGTCTGTATTTTAAATTATAATTGGCCATTAATGCTGATGGAAGAATGCATTTGTATTGAATCATTGGGATTGACAGGTAATAAATGTGCACAATGTTACATTCATTGCATTAATTCACTACACAAGTGAGCCAGTACCAAACATACTCTAGAACCTCCATGTTTAGATTTCTGTGTTCAAAATATTACTTTTTTTTTAAACTTATCCCGTAACAAACTTGATTAATTTCATCCAAAAACAATTTTTTACTTTAACCGAACACGAAGATTCGGAAACTACATATACTTTCCAATTTGTGCATATATTTTATTATAATAGAGGATAAATAATCATTCTACAGAATCAATGTCATATTAATCATAATTAATAGAATTTGGAGAAATGTTACGAATATTAACATGACATTCACGCACCTATAAACACACTCAAATATATTTTAGGTCACTATTTTTAAGTTACCATTGCCACAGTTTATTTGGTATTCATTAACAATTTTGTTATTGTTTACATCAGGTGAATAGTAAAATTTCAGAAAGTTGTTTGTATAATTAGTTAAATCGTGAAATTACTTTCAATGAAATTAGAAGAAACGCAATGAAGGATTGATTTCACTGGATGATTAAGAAAGGCTTTCGGCATTGAAAATTACACTTATTATCCCTTCAAAAGTATTATAACAGACATCTCTATGTTTGAATGATTTCAAGGATATTTGCATATCAATAATCTGAAATATATAATACATTTGCAACAACCACCTGCATATACCATAATATCTTAGCTTTTAAAGTAACATATAAAAAATAAAATTTAGATATATTTTTCCTCAGTCGTTGTAAATGTGTCTTAAAATACATTTTCTTATTTTTTTCAGTTTCACGCAATGCTCTTCCACACATACAGCGTCGCGCAGCAAGAAATCCCGCATTCGTGAGTAAAATTTTTTTATCCACATATCTCTTCAGTCCTACTCTCCAGTTCACTATCGGACAGTTGGCATCTTTGTACATACATAAGAATTTAGGAGACAATTTTCAAAATTCTCACGTCAATTTTCATAAACTTGCGGGAAGTGACCAAGTAGCATTTTTTTTTCGAAAATTAGAGTCAGTTTTATAGCAATCGCCTATTTGTATGCAAATTACCTGAGATATAATGATTATTCTGAAGTAAAATTGAGAAAATTTGATAGCGTAATCCAGGGGCAATGGAGACGCACAAAGTCGGTATGGGTACAATGTGAACTGAAGACGTATGGAAAATAAGCTACTCAATTAAATATTTTTTCCAGCAACCTATGTTTCTTATAATGCCTCGTAAGTCTTATGTTCTCTCTCGTTCTTAGCTTATTAAGATTGTATTGAAATTGTGAAATTGTTTATCTTTTAAACCAGTAAAATTAAATAAATGAGAAATTAAAAAAAATAAAATAAAGCCTCCATTCGTGTGCAACATAATGCCAGGTCGAGGGATGCAATGAAGCCCCATATTATTGAAGGTTTGTGATATACACTGACGCCAGTTAACCAAGTATGTCGCATTATCGCAGGAGCATATGAAATTCAACGAAACGAAGTGGATGATATGAGTGTAGATAACACCGTTCTGCATTTTAAAACTTATTTTTTGTTTTTGTTTTTAATCCGAAAGGTGATTCCAACCAGATTTTTGTGCTGAAGACGAAAATGATATCCATTTTCTCACATCACGTCAGGTGTCCAAAACATTCATGAATAACTAGAAATAAAATTATAGCTTTGTGAAACGTAATAAAAACCACTTTCAACAACAATTTGTGTGAAGAACTAGGCCAGACGTTATTTGCTACTAATTAATCATTACTTGATAATAATAATAATAATAATAATAATAATAATAATAATAATAATGATAATAATAATAATAATAATAATAATAATAATAATAATAATAATAATAATTGATAATTATAACCACATTCATAACCTTACCTCAATATTGCATTTTAAAATTTCTCGTATTTGACCTTGCATATTTTCCTTTTTTTTCTTTTTTATTATCCAGCATTTGTCAGACATGTTATTACTCCACCTCCCTTGATACCTCACTTCCATATTATTATATACAAGTGGAATTTCTCACCCTGTTCGTCACTAAAAGTTCCTAAATTATTAGGGAAATCAATTAGGTGGGAATTAAGAAAATGCACCTTGACACTCATGTTGCAACCAATCTGTTGCAACTTTCGTAGCTTCACTTCGACTATGTTAATGTAATTTAGGAACTTTTTTATTTCCAAGCAAATTACAAACAACATTCACTTCTCATATTATTCTCGAACTGACTATCATAATTTCTCGAATTTGTGGGCCAACGAATACCAGCTAAAATTGTTTCATGGTATAATGAAGCAAATGTAGCACTAAGTTATTTAAAGCACTCACTGTCTTTATCTAGAGTTTTCACAAATTGTTTCATTAAACAAAATTTTAAATGGAGATGTGGCAACAATACTTTCGAGGGACCAATAAGAGGTCTACTTCTTATTTTTTTCGCCCAATATTAAATAAGTCCTACGTGGTTAATGTACTATTTCCCAGTATTCTGACCTAGCTCTGCTATCCCTTTAACTCAAGAAATAAGGTTATTTTGTGAAACCTGTTTGCTGACTATGTAATAGTCCAATATACTTCAAATATTCACGGAGTAGGCATAGATGATTTTCGTACTGCAGTTTTTGTAACAAAAACATCACATTTTCACATGTTTCCTTTAAAACAAAAGAGTGGGCCACAGGAATGGAAGGATGAATGTTTCCATTATGAAGCAAAACACCTTTAAGACTTTTTTTTGAGAATAATCTATGAAGAACCTCCCCTGATGGGAATTATAGTTTAGGTTATACAATTGTAAGGCGACAGGGATATCTTGGCAATACACTAAATTTTCTCCTTCAGCAAAAAAGGGACATGTTTCTTCTCACGATGGCTGCACTATGAAACATATGTACCCTAAGCCAATATTTTATTTTCTTTTAACCTAGACCAACGGTTCTGCTGATTCTTCAGTCAAATTTAAATCCCCCACTAAATCATTAAGCTCATTTTGATTAAAACATCTATCATGATCAGAATTATATGGTTCATCATCCACTGGAGATCTAGTTGCATTGCTACTGGAGGCAGACGTCAATGTATATATATCAGTGTTTAAGTGAACAGGAATATCAGAACCATGCGGTACGGGCCATATAGCTGAAGGAATGTTAGGATGTACAATATAATTGTCGTTTTTAACATTAAATCCTGCTACCTAAACTGTGCAACAATAACAATCGTCTCCATGATTTCTAGGTTCCCTCCTTATCAAAGTGGTAACAAAGGGCAGTGACTTTTTTTTCGAATTTTCAAACTCCCCAACCGAGCAACACAACTAGGACACACTTTGTGAGAGCACCACGTTATATCCTGGTCTCCTAACTTAATGCCAAATATATGGAAAGTGTAAACATAATGTAAAATATAAACATAAAAGTGATATTATTTCAGATCTTAAGTAACGAAGTTGAAATGATAAACTGTTGAGCATTTCTAAAAAACGATAAGCACACTGTAATATTACTATAGTACGTACATTATGAAAAATTTTCAAAACATAAAATTTTGAATTGTAAACAAATTCTGAGTTGGTACGCAAAAACGGATTTCATTTTAGCAATCAGTGTGAAATTGCGATTCAGAAACGCTTACTTATTAACAAACCAAAATCCATGTAGAGAGGTGTAATTAATGGAATGAAGTTTTTGCCAAAGAAAAACACGAGAATTCCTGAGAAAAACCTGCCCTGGCTGTGATACATCCACCCCGAACCTGAACAAAGACTTTGGTGATGTATTTTTTGTTTGTACCCAGATTAGAGCGACATTATGAACAAATATTTTCAATGTGGTTTAATTTTTGGATATCGCAGGACTAGATAACCCAAGTTCATATGGTTTCGGTACAAATAGTTTCTTATCAGAGATACAACAGAGAATGGTTTTACATATGGCGATAGTGACTCAACAGAGGTTTGATAATATTCACTATTTATTTCATTAAAGTGTATTTCTTGCACGTCAATAATATTTCGTGTTTACTAGTTCCGTAATTATTTGGATATAACATTTAATTAACTTTAACAGTTAATCGCAATTTAGAAAGACTTTTTGAAATACTGAAGTATGCAATTGACTTTAAATTATAAAGTTCGTGCCGATGCGATAATAAATTGTATACGTATTTAAATTGATCTTTTAACGTTTTTAAGTCCCTATTGGATCAGTCCAAAAAATTTACACGTCTTTATTACATCTAAGAATGCGAAACATCGGTACACTACCGAATCGAAAATAAGTTCACTGTTAAAGATTGACGAATAGATGGTTGATTGAAGAGTTATACAGGGAGTTTCAAAAGTGATGATGAATAATTCACACATGGAAAGTACAGGCCAAAAGTACCTAAAACGGTCCAATAAACATGGGTCCGCAAATCAGCTGTTGTAGAAATACCTCAATAATTCTAGTTGGGAACCTATTCTAAATGACCGTGGATAATTACATGGTATCTCAAGTTTTAGGATATACTACCAGTTTGTAGATACATGCGCAATAACGAGTGTAAAATACACTATGTATTAGTACAAATATCTGGAGACATAATTAATGAAGGATTAACCTACTATCTGTAATACAATGAGAGGATAGTAGGAAGTTGTTTAAATCTTGAGAGAGATGTTTGTTTGTTAGGCGTAAGGAAGAATTTTCTGCCGCGTCCCAAAACAAACAGAAATGCTACATTCCACATGTGTTCGTTTCAACATGCAAAGAACGTCCATGGAAGTTTTAAGATTACTTCGTATTTACATGGGATTTATTAAAATCTAACCCACTTACACTATCGAACCCATAGGTTCATGGCCTCAGGGACACATCCTTGTTCTAAGTTAATGTTTTCCAATCATCCCCTATATAACCTACTTCTTAAATCATGGATAAGTTTATTCTCCAACCTCTTCCTTGGTCTACCAAGTGGACGTATTTCATCTGGTCTTCCTGAAAGAAGTTTCCATGACCCTCTTTCATTCCCCAATCGTGCCAGATATATCCTGCCCATCGAAGTCTACCAGACTTTACTGTTCTTATTATACCTAGGTTCCTACGAAAATCATATAGCACACTTATTTAGTCTTCTCCATTCCCGTCTGTCTGTTCATCTCCCTTCGGTTCAAAAAATTTCTTACGAACTTTATTCTCAAATACTAGCAATATTTTCTCCTCTCTTAGAGTAAGACTTCATGTTTTTCATCCATCTAATATAACTGGAAGAATAATAGTTTCACAAGTTTTCAATTTAACGAACTTTGACAGAAGTTGGCACGACAAGAGTCCCTGTAATGCATAATAGAATGCATTTCCAGAATTGAGTCTATGTTTAATTTATTTGTGTTTCTCATTCCTATTTGTAATTATTGTTCTTGTGTACCTTAATTTGTTATTTTCGTAACGGATAGCAGATAATAGGGTGGTCGGTGTTTATAATAATATGGCAAATGATAAACTGATAAATTTGGACACATTATTTTCTAGCATTCCCTTGTAAATTAGAGGAAGAAAGGTAAGAACTCACGATGGTTAGAGGATCAGTATATGATCAGAGTTGATGAAAATCTAGGAGAATGCGTTAGTCCAGAGAATATATATATAATTTATTTTAATACCACTTTTATAGTGAAGTTTTTTTTTTTGTTATGTATACTGCCAATTTTCTAAATACTATGAATACTTCAGAACACTTCACATTCTCCATTGATTGGAGATTGCCTGCCCTACTTAAAATTTAGGCACTGTAGATTAATTGAAAATGAGATGCAGTTAATTTTTCCTTTTTTCAGCAAAATGGTTTAAAAATTGTCATGTATGTCTGTCTTTTTCTTTTCTTTTTAGCTTACTAGGATTATGCTAAAACTGCAAATTTGTTTACGTTTGTAAACAAGTAAGACATAATGATTAAATTAAGTATGCCAATGAAATTGATAATAAGTAAATATGGTGTTCAATAACTATGAATGTAAATTAGGTGCACAGTTTAATGAAGATATATACAAAAAAGGAATTTCTTGACGCATGAACATGTGACTACAGGTTCAATTATAAGATATCCTGTGTTACGAAATTTTATCATATAAATTGAGACCGGATTATATGCAACATAACAAGCTCAAAATATGCATGAAAAATGCTTAAAATATGCATGAAATATGTCAATATATGCAATACCAAATAATAAAACAATATTACTTTATTAGATACTTTATTTCTAAATTAACATAATATTTTATTATCTATTTATTGATATTATCGTTTATCACTGAAAAATGATAAATTATCAGTAAGTAAAAGAAAAAAAGTATTGTTTACAAACTAAAATATTATATATTTTGCTACTATTGTAAACAGAAATAATGAGGTACTATTCAAAATGTGCGGTAGTAAGTTTGTGCCTTCGATCACTCAAAATATGTCTATAAACAGAAAATGACCGTTCTACGTCAACTGAAGTAATTGGGCAGTATTTTAATTTGGGTGCTATTTTGACACTTATTATTTCTGGCAACTGTCTGCCCGTCCAATTTATGAAACTATTAATTTAATACAAAAGTTCAAAGCCTGTGTTATCGTTCAAAATATTTTCAAACATTTCTTTAAGTTTGCTCGTTAATACTTTGGCAATAAGGAGTTCCGTTGACGGATTTTATCCATTAACTGAATTGATTAAATCAACGACAAACATCGAGTTTCAAGCTTTTTAATAGGTAGAAGTACATGGGAAAAAATAGTCATGATCACAGCTATGTTTTTTTTTAAATACTGGAATCGTTAAATGCTTATTTGCACTGATGAATTTCCAAAGCCTCTTCACTATCGAAATTGTTTACTAAACTTTTGATGGCCTCAAAATGTTCATTGTAAGACAACACAGATTCTTAAAATATAAATATAGCGAAAAAAATATACGTTATCAGTAGGTTGTAGTTAAAATATGCAGTAACAGGTGAAAAAGGTATAAATATGTAAATGAATATGCAACATGCAAATGCATATAATCCGGTCTATACTTATAAACCATTGTTTTAGGGAATGGTATATATACGCTAGACATATTTAACAAAATCCATATTACACCACGTATACTTAACATTTTTTTATTAGCTCCAAAAATGATAAAAGTTTCGCAATTCATACAATAGTATTCTACACGTCTTGGCATTCCATACCCTCGTTTTTCGAAGTTATGGAATATATATAACGATCTATAATGGCGTAGCCCATTGTTTAGCCATAGCCATTCCTTCGTTAGTAGTTACTAGACCACGATAATTTTAAGATACCTTATTTTCCCATAGATGTCATGAATGGCATGCGAGTAACACACCGACCCAATGAGACATTTAACAAGCAACTAACTTATTACTAAGACGTTGAGGTCGGTAAATTGTCCTTAGAGTCCTGTTTATTCAGGCTTAAGGATATTTTACGAGCTTGAGAAGCTTTATACTCGGGACCCACGGCTTAATGTCCCTCCCGGAGGACTTACTCCATGGATCTTTCCCGTCCTAAAAAAATCATCGACCTAGGACGGGTTTGAATCCGAGACCATCGGGACCTGAGAAAGGAGCAGAACTACTAGTTCACTGCGGTTGACTTATCGAATAAGTTATATACCATTTGTGAAATTTTGCACGATCACTCTAATTTTTGCCATTTTTATTAAAAGTAGAAATCCAGTTAACACTATTTATTGAAGTGTCATTGAAATCGACATTTATGTCTGAGGAAATTGTTAAAACAGTTTAATTTTAATGAGTTCAGTTTGACTAAAAATCAACTATCGTATTTAGACTTACGTTTACGTGTATTTTTGTTACAAATTTTGGTATTTTACCCAATTGTTATTATTGATCATGAATTAGCCTACTGTTAAGCGAAATCCACTGTATATAATTTCATATTCAAACTAAACGCGATAAAGGCAAATAAATTTTCTTAAATTTTAAAATATTTAATTTTTCCGGTATACTTACATTACAAATATAACACATCTTCAGGCCCATAACTATTATTGAACTCAAGATCATATAAATATAAAAATATATATTTTACAGACGTCCGTAAATCAATCAAATGGCATATGTCCACAAAATTGACTAACGAGATTACTTTTCACTTGGAATCCTTTGTAGAATCACCTACCATTAACTTTTGTAACAACATTGCCATGATTAATTTTGTAGTTTGAGAAACTTAGATATTAAAATGTATCGCACACAAAAATAACTATATTTTAATAAACTATTGTAAACTCAATTATAGATATCCACCACTGTAAACTCAGGTTAACGACATTTCTTCGCACTCAGTGGCTCAGGTTTGATCCCCGGGCAGGAGAAGATTCCAGGTTGAGGTATATTTCGGAATTTTTCCACACCTCTAAAAGTAAAATTAAAAATATTTCTGTAAGTTTTTTTGTAATCCAAGTACATATATATATATATATATACATGCATTTATCCTTATCAGTTGGACACAAGTTTCGAAACACACTGATTAGGATATATTACGATAATTATGAAGAAAGTATTAATAAAACCAAAATAAAGAAAGAAAGAAGGTGTGATGAATTCTGATAATTCCTCGATAGTTTACTTTTGTAATAGCCTATTTATAATATTGAAAAGTTTATGTTTTAATTGCATAAACATCTTCAAATTATGAGCCGCATTTTAGAGCACTCTTTACGTAAAGTAGCAAATGTGCATAAACGAGTACAAATGTTCAGCTCTTCGAAAATCATACAGTTCATTTTGGTAGATCTGGCAATATGGCCACTGTAACATTTTGTGAAACGCGTGTCTCCCAGTAGTCCTTTATCATTTGCATACACGATTGATATAAGGATTCTTGAGACTGCAGTTACGTTCGTTATCTTAGATTGTTACTCAATTCCGAATTATATCTATTTCTTTGAATTGCATTCATCAACACCCTATGCACGTATAATATTGCATTTATTATAATTTGGATTTTCATCCCGGGTTGAGGACCTGAACTTGGTGTGGGTAGTACCACAGTTTGTATTAGGACTGAACTATGTTCACATGTTAATGACATAGATATGTCGCCAAATAACTTGTTTTGTGTTTGCGCAGAAAATGACGAGTTTATATCCTCGCATATATTAAGGAAAGTACACCAAATCAGTGTCTTTAAAAATCAGGAATGTGGTGAAGAGCATTTGTTTTATAGAGGAGAACCTGCAATTAAAAAGACTGTATTGAAAAAAATTGTTTTATTTCATTTCGAACAAATTATTTGGCGAAATATCAATAATTTGGTGGAGGTAAGAATATATTCCTTGTACGTATTAGATATAGTAAACAGTTGGGTGAATGCGGCATCAACATGTTGACTAGTAACTTGTAAACTCCTATTTTGTATGGTATTGTAGTAATTTTCACAAGTTACGATTATTAACTCTAACAAAGTACTGGAAAATATGCATATATTCTTTAGTTAATATTAACTTTAGAATATACTTTACTGACTACAGCCATTATTTTATCACAGAATGTTTTGAAACTATTTAAAATAACTATAAAGTTACTTGCATATAAAAAATAATAACATTAATCAAAATTAAACAATGTAAACCAACCGATTAATGCTTTATTATTTGCTCGATTAATTAGTGTGGCGAAAGTCAATTGTATTTCTAATAGAATCACATTTTACTGTTAACATGTGAGCCAATATTAACATACTGGGTGTAAATGTATATCACACAATTTTAATTCTTAGAGAGTGGCTTTCTACAAGGATTTTCAGATGTGGAGTGAGTCGCCTTCGGGGTAAAATTGCCTAGTTGTAAGACGATTATAAAGTCTAACACTCTAAATCAATATGAAAATACTGTAATATAGCTAGATTAGATACAATTTTTTTAGAGTTGACATGATATTCTATAAATTTGATATGTTCTAATATTCGTAAATAAAAGAAAATAGTCACTGTGTAATTAAAGTTACCAATTGTTATACCGTTATCCAAATATTAACAATCAAGTTTTTTAGTACCTCTAACACAATTTTAGATTAATACAGTTTAAATTATCACTCTCACATCATTTTCTAATTTGCTTATCAGTATCGGTCTTTACTTCTGTAGTACATTCGCTGTAACTAGGTTATAAGCTATGAATTTAATATTGTAAAGTATAACGTTAGGTCTTGAAACAGCTTACAGTGATTTTCTTTACTGGTCGTTCGTTTCATTCCATCATGGATAAGTGTCCTTCGACTTCGGTCCCAGAAAATCAACCGGCCATCATCATTTTCCTTTTCATTGTGATCATCATCCTACACCTCACCGGTTCGGAAAGCAACTGCAAAGCTTCCACACCTATAACACTAGTCTGCATGATATCAGATGACTGAAAACTAATGTGTTGTATGAGTTCACTTGTTTATGCTGATTCCAGAACTTTTCTTAGTTTTCTTCTATCATGTACAGTTTTTTTCACAATGGACTTAACCTCCTTTCATATATTTGTTGGTGAGCATAAATATGTGCCAGACGGTAATGAGTATTGTCGGAGGGAAATTTGTCAATTCAAGCCTCAAAGCATTTGGTTTGGCACAACTGCTGCCGAGCTTGTAATTGGATGACTTTGGAAGTGTTGTTCATATTAGACACTTGTATTATCAATGCTGTTCTCATTTTATCTCTCTAGTGGGACTGCAAGCATGACAATATCTACACGCAAGTGTGTGAACAATCCTAACGGTTTCTTATATATATTAGTGGAAATTTCACAATGCTAAAGCAAATAACGGATATTACAGAGTTTGTGAAAAAGCTTAATATGCTCACTTTGAAGTGAAACTTGGTGACCAGGATAAGGCGTGGGCGCCGAACAAAGTTTGCCGCTATTGCGTTGAGAGGTAAAGATTGTGGACAAAATGGAATGAAACGTGCATGCCGTTTGCGATTCCTATGGTGAGGAGGGAGCCTAAAGACCGCCTTAATGACTGTTACTCTTGTTTGCTTAATGCTCAGGGGTGTAATTAAAAAAATAAGAACCAAATTGTATATCCAAGCATCCTTTCAGCCATTAGGCCAGTTCCACATGGAGAAGAGATGCCTGTTCCTCTTCCTCCAGCTGTTTAAGAGAACCTGACAGAATATAATGTAAGCCAACTTGATTCGGTCACTGATGACGAAACTGATTATATATATCAGCCTGAAGACGGCTTTACTCCACAACAGTTCTCTCAAAGTGGTCTTAAACATCAAGTTCGTGATCTGAATTTGCCAAAGGAATCTGCAAAACTACTTGGCTCACGGCTTAAAAGTAAAAATCTTCTGGAACCACGAACACATTACTCATGGTACAGACACAGAGAAAAAGAACTAGTTCCTTTATTCTGACAGAATGATTGCTTGGTTTACTGTAATAACATAAACGGGTTAATGCACTTCTATGATACTTAGCATGATTCCACTCAGTAGACACTTTTTATAGACTCATCTAAGAGGAGTCTCGAAAAAGTGTTACTGCATAATGGGGATGTGTATGGGTCCATTCCTATTGCCCATTCAATTCAGATGAAGGAGACATTCGAAAACATGAAGTTACTATTAACAGGTATCTAGTATGAGGAATACAGGTTACTAATCTGCAATGACTTTAATGTTATAGGAATACTATTAGGGCAACGAGCTGGTTTCATAAAATTGCCATGTTAATTGGACTGTCTTGCAAAGCAAAAACATTTGGGTGTGAACGTTTGTTCAGAGTGGAGAAACGTTGTGCCTGGAACTAAAAACATCGTATATCAACCACTTGTAGTCCCTAAAAAAGTCCTGCTTATACCACTACACATCAAATTAGGCTTGATGAAGCAGTTTGTAAGGACTCTACCAAATGATGGTCCTTGCTTCAAATACTTTGTAATAAATTTTCGTCCATCACACAAGACTAATTGAAAGCTGGAATTTTTGTTGGCCTGCAAGTAAATAAATTGATGATGGAAAATATGTTGAAAAATTTCAAAAATTTGAATTTTAACATGAGTGTGAAAGTTCACTTTCTGTGTATCCATATCGTGTACTTCCCCAAAAATCAGGGGCATTATAGTGAAGAACAAGGTGAACGTTTTCACCAGGATATTAAAGAGATGGAGATGGAATGAAATTACTGTTGGATGTTGATGAGGGAGACTAAACATGGAGCAACTTAAAAGAAGGCAAAGAAGAGAAGGTTTGAAAATTAATGGAACACCATTTACTTTGTGATTTGTTACAAGGTAGTCACAAAATTATTAGGACAGTCCTCTACAGTATTTTTAACAAAAATACATCTTGTGTCAAATGTATTTTGAATATTTTTGTGCTTGTAGTAGCTAAAACGTGGAAATATAAATTCTTATTTAGTGCAAAAACCTGACTTGATAGACAAAAATGGATACATTTCTGGAATCAGTGTAACAAATTGATTTAAAACACCTATTTTAAATATATCATCTGAGAAAAAGTATTAAAATGCAGACTTGTGTAAATCCCTAGTAATGCTGGAATGTATAGTATACCCTCGGGCAAAATTAATATGGATGGATGAATATATATCAAATTAATGTATTTGTCCGTAATATTCCCTGAATGTCTGTATCATCATAATGAAAGCACCCTTATAATATATTTTAACAATTTTTTGCTATGTATTAATACGCCTGCATATAAGTTCTTTTTGGTAAAGCGTAACAGAACCTTTACAATCTGTTATGCAATTTATTTGTTGCCCATAAACGTATATATCTGGAGATTTTTTAAAAATTAATCTATGTATTTTGAGTCATTTCTAAAAGCCCTAGTTGTTTAAAATATAAATTTCAGAACATTCTGTACAGTATATATAAATGATAATATGAAATTTGAACAAAATCGAGATCATAATTTCATATTATTTGCAGACGTCTCCGGCGTCAACAAGCGGACAAAAAACAAGCGGACAAACAACAAGCGGACAAACAACAAGCGGACAAACAACAAGCGGACAAACAACAAGCGGACAAACAACAAGCGGACAAACAACAAGCGGACAAACAACAAGCGGACAAAATCCAGAGGTTAGGAAATTCAAATTGAAACATACAGATGAAGTTGTTGGTAATTCTCATTTTATTTAACACGTTTCATTTTTTTCAGATGAGTATCAACAATCCCAGAGCACAAGGCTCCAGTAAGTAATTCATAATTTCACTATTTTAAAACTTTAATTGTAAGCGCAGGGGTAATGAATTCAGTCACTCCTTAGTCATGAATGATAGTACATTAATGCGTAAAATTTATGAATTTCGTAGGTATAAATATAATCAAAACAGACATCTTCCAGTCTTTGGGATACTAATGAATGGTTTATAGGAAACTACAGTACACAAGTTTGAATTCACAGAGGTTTGTTCTAATGGAAATTGTTTACATAGAAGTTCCATCCCTAATATCCAAACACATAGGCCCATTGACCTTTCTGTTATTTCCAGGAAGAAAAATTCCTGTTTTTAAGATATGTCCAAATATATTATCTAATGTGTTAAAACATCTACCCTCTTACTAATAATCAATATATAACTTTTATACAAGGTTTATACACATCTCAGTTGAAAATTCTTACTAATAAACACTGTATTAGCTGTTCAGTGTAGAAGAGGTGTACAACTTTACATGGGAATCGTTATACATGCCTCCACCCTTGTTTAAGGATTCTATAACTAGACAAAATGTCCGACATCAAGATCAACTGACTGTTTTCATATGATTTTGATGAAAGTTTCCTTAAATTTAACCCAAAATGCAACACTTTAATGACTGTTTGATGGATGCACAGGGCATAAATAATATTAATAAAGCTCTGGGTAGGAAAATAAAGGCATCATAAAATGCCTTTCGTTACACTCATTCTCGATTAGGCCTAAAAATATTTTAAAATTGAACATTGAATCACAAAAGGATATGTTCTACAATAATTGCTGTAGACAAGATTTAACCTGAATGTAGTTTAAATGCTTCATAATATTATTTTAAGAAAACTTTCTTGCATCTATAATACATAACACACACACCGATATAAAAATGTATTTTAGTATAGAGGTACTATTATTGCAAAAATTTACATGTTAACTTGGTAGTCCTGTGGTTAGAGCTTCCGACTGCCATGCGTGAGGTCTTAGGTTCGATTCCCGGTCGAACTATAGTGATTTTTTTTTCGCTTGAAATGATATTTTGTTGTCGGTAACATTTCCTACTATTTTGAACGTTTTCTAACGCATCTTAAAATACTGCATATAATTCATAAGTAATGGGCAAAGCTTTTATTAGTTTCCAAGAATTGGTCGAAATTCTTGACGTTAGATGGCAGCACATCATCTGTGAAACCAATTCTACGTTTTATTTGACAAAGCGTGAAGTGAAATATATATAAATTAAAACACACTTATTTTTTTCGTACCTCCTCAATTAGGGAATCTCTATTAATTCTTATCCATATTCATTTCTTACACAATAATCACTAGTTGATGTTGTTTTATTTCTGTTACAAACTGCGAGTAATATTGTTCTGACGTCACTATGATGACGAATATGTGACGTATTGTGTATAACTGCTGTTTTGTTATATAGCTCCGGCACAACGTTTATTAGTAAGGAAATTATACGTGATCTACATAAGGCTTATATATTGTATAACTAAACAACTGATGAAAGCCTGTATTAGAGATTTTTATTAGTAAGACCGCTAATGTTCAATGAAGACAATATATGAAAATTTACATCAAGTACCTCATACATATAGTGCTTTGTGTCATGTAATAAAATCATTGTAATTCCTTCTGTTAACTACGAATCATTAACAACATTACGGTTATGTTAACGTAATGCATTTCTTGCTGTTAACAGTACACTGTAAATGTTGTCATGATTGTGTTAATAACATGTATAAATTTCATAGGGGCTCTAGCAGATATCGCACTTATCATGATTTACAAAATCCCTGAAACAGGCCAATTATTCTTGTAGAATGTGATTACGACTTTGGAAATGTATATATGAATATTTTGGACAGACGTAAATACATAGAATAGCGAGCAAAATAAAGGCTAAGAAATAAATAACAAAAGGACATGGTTGAATCATGCAAAGATAGCAATAATTTATAGTTAAATGTGATTGCTATGTTAGAGGAATATTTGTTCTTTTCCACATGCTGTACTAGATCAGTCGCTTTTAGAGTCGTAATTTATTACATTGAGGTAGAGGATTCAGATACACTGCACGATCCGAAATTTAACGCAACTATGGAAACGAATCGAACGAACGAAAGCTACATAACCTATTCAGCCATGTTAACGTTGTAATAGTCTGAAAATAATTACTACTGCAATGTGCTCTAAACGTCCTGTGACTTAACGATGAAGAATGTAGTACCGAACGATGTCAGTTGATGTCGCAATAGAAGAAACCAAATTAGGACAGAATTTTTTTGTTATTTATCACTCAGCTTTAAACCATAGTTATTAAATTTTAAAGTTTTCGACAATAAGACAGATACTAATTATTTCTGAAAGCGACGAAGTGTTTAGCGATGGACCATTTAAAACATTTCAAATCAATTCGTTCAAGTATGTATGTAGTACGGTTTCGTCGTAAATTATACACTTACACCTATTTTCTCCCAGTTCGGCAACTCCACGCACCATTTACATATTAAACAGGTTTTGGTTCGTAAATCTGTGATTTTCGCGATATAATCCAGAATTATTCAAGTCGTACCTTATAATGATGAATATTAATTCAGTCACCTGTTTTTACGCAAATTTACAGCGGGGAATAAATTGACAGTTTTACTGGTGGACATGAAATGACAAAATATTTGTGATCGTAGCGGATGCTCGGCAGATGCGGAAATTGTTTGATGCCATTTGCTACCCTCGTACTTATAAAGTTTCTAAGAATTAGGCCCATTTGTATTTTAGAATGGTAGTTTATTGTTGGTGTTATGCAAAATGTCTGGTGTGGAGGCAGGAACCGCGATGGATATTTAGCTCATGACCTGTTTTAGTCATGCAAATACTGCTCTCAGCAAACCAAGTTTCCCAGAGTTTTGTTTCAGAGTTGGGGAGGAAGATTTTTTGATGTAAGTGGAGAAGAAAACATAAGTTTGTCTATCTGCATTTTGTCGAGACTGGTATTTAGTTTCCATGTCATGTGTTTAACGTCTTGTAATATATCTTTGGATTGTGTATTAGGTCTTTGTGAAACCTTACGATAGTATATTGTTTTTCGGTGTATGATATAATCTGATTTTATAATTCCACTGGTGTTGTATATTTGTGTTTTTGTGCCAAAGTGGTAATTTATTTATTTTCCTCAACATTTTTCTTCCTTTTTTCTCCAGTCTCTTCATTTGTGTTCTTTATATATTTAACAATTCTGGGCATGCACATAAATTGACGGGTAGCAGATTGGGTTTGTATAATAGTGTTAGTATGGTATTAGTGTAATTAGAGTTCGTTTTTGACAGATAATATATACTTTTCATTGGTGCTCCGAATGTATTGTGAATTTTATCTGTGTGTACATTTGGCGGTAATTTGTGTTTTAATGTTTATCCTAGGAACATTACTGTATTTGTGTACAGATCTTCTAATTAAGTTTTCAGGATTTATCTTTTTATTAACATTGCTTGGATTTTGGCAGTTTATTCATATTTCCCTCGTCTTCGTCCGTTTTCTAATTACATTGTAGTGTTGCTGTGTAAATTTAAATTTGTATTAGTTCTGTTTCGTTGAATGTGAGTATATCGGATTTTTGATCATTTATTAGCTGTGTGAGTTCTGTAATACTAGAGTTTAGACCATTAACGTTACAATGGATAATTCTCAGTTCGTCTACTCCTTCCCTGAAGCGTCACATATTAGATTGTAGGAGTCACTGCGCTTACCTAAATTATAAATGTCTTCTTTTTAAGTCCGTGATTGCTGTATTTACTGCTTTATTCATTTATGTCATTTTTTGTAGAAAGTTGTCAACGTTTGTCCATGATGGTACGAATTTTACGTCAGTGCCCTTTTGGCTGTGTTGCTGGCGATGGTGTTTTGTAGAAGCTTTTATTTATTTTCAGTAAGATTGTATGTTACTTCTATGAACTAATTTAGTAGTTCACCATCCAGTGTATTTAATTTCTCTACTATATATGTTTCAAGTTTTTAGTTGTGTCTTATCATTAACAGATTTGTTTAATTCTTCTTGAAGATGTTTTCGGTAGATAGATCATCGGTTGATTAATGTCTTTGACATCGTCCGTTTCCTAATAGCCAATTTTGTCGGTCCATCCAATCTCCTGGTTGTAGATGTTTCTCTTTCATGTATAAACATATTCCCTGACTCCAGGATGTTTTAGGTCTTCCTCTGCTTCGTCGTCCCTCAGGTTTCCATTCCAAAACAGATTTGGTAGTCGATACTCGTCCATTCCCTGGACATGTCCGTACCATCTTATTTGCTGGGTTTTAATGTAATCTGAAATAGTGTCTTCAATATTCATATTCCCCCTTATAACTGACTTCCTAAATTTTTCTCTTCTTGAAATTCTTGCGGGCCTTCGTTCAAAATCCATTTCCGTTGCCAAAAGTACTTATTTGTTTTTTGTTGTTAATGGCCAAAGTTCTGCTCCATAAGTAATGATGCTTTTAACAATTGTATGATGTACATTCATTTTATTTTTATTACTTATATTTCTATCCCACAATATTCCATTGAGGCAAGCAATTGCAAATTTTCCTTTATTATTTCTATTTCTTATTTCCTCTTCATAACTCCCATTTTTATTTATTTTAATTCCTAAACATGTGATCTCACTACAAGATTTTATTGTTTTCCCAGTCTCCAAAATTAAATTTTGTTCTGCTTCACCAATTGATAATTTTTTTTTTCATGTTAATTTTAAACTTGATTTTTCATATTCTTACATTACTTTTCTTGTCATATTCTAAATCTTCATAATCTTGTGCAATTAACAATTGATCATCTGCAAAATATAAGTTGTATAAAGTTTTGTTGTTTGAAATAGAAATTCCCATGCTTGAACATTTTCTCCTCCAATTCTTTAATATTTCATGTACATATATTTTAAACAGAGTCGGTTATAGACAACAACCTTATCGGAAAACCATGTGACAATCTACTGCCAATTTTAATTTTAAACATGCAATTGTCATATAAATTTTGTATAGCTTTAATTTTTATAGTTTTAATTCCCATACGTCTTAAAAAAATCCATAGTTCCTCTATAGGGACATTGTACGCTTTCTATAGATCTACAAATTTTAGGTGGAAGGTTGTCCATATTGCTTTTCCTTTTCTATTCCCTGAGTAATGCAAAATAAATTGTCGGTTGTGGAATGACCTGCTGTAAATCCTGACTGTTCCTCTAATTCCATATCACTATTGTTTTTTTCCAAATAATATTTTAGTATACGTCCATAGAGTTTACTCATAGTACTTGTCACTGTTATACCTCTATAATTTTCACATTGGTCTTTTTTTTTCTATTTTATGGATTGTCGATATGTATCCTGGTTTCCATTTTTCAGGAACGTTTTCACCATTTATAAATTTTGTAAATAATTTTCTCAGTCGTTCAAATAAATGTTCGGATCCATGTTTTAATAGTTCTACTGGAATTCCTCCTGGACCACTAGATCTTTTATTTTTTAATGATTGAACATTCATTTTAATATCCTCTATGTCCAATTGTATATGTTCATCTTCATTTATTTCTGGAATATTTTTAACGTTGTCGAAATTAAATACCCTGTGTTCTGATACTAACGTTTTAAAATAATCTTCCCAATCAGTCATAGGTATTGTTTGTACATTTGTTTGCCCACTTCTTTTATTTCTCAATTTTTTTTTAATTCTCCAAGATTCACAACTTCGTTTTCCTCCAATATATGTTTGAATTTTTAAACAATTGTGTTCCCAGCTCTGATTTTTAGCTTCCGTAATTTTCTTTCTAACTCTTGCTTGAGCTTCTTAATATTGTATTTTGTCTTTCAGATCTTTCGTATTCAACCACATTAAATATTTTTCTTATTTTTTTGCTATTTCGTTTGCTAAGTCCTCATTCCAAAAAATATTTGAATTTATTTATTTCACTATTTGCTTCTCCTAAAGCTTCTTTTGCCGCCTGATGAATACTTTTTACTATATAGTTGTATTCGTCCTGAGAATTGTCAAACTTAGAGATTAGTATGTGATCTAACCTTTTCTTATATAGATACGATCAGCTCTCATTCTCCAAACTATCCAAGTTGTAGAGAGTTGTTGACAAGTCATGGAAACTGTCCGCTTCATTTTTAGTTTTATTTAGCCTGTCATTTTTACTTTGGAATGGAAATATTATTTTTGCATTCAATAAATAGTGATCACTTCCGCATGATAATCCTCTGTATGCCCTTACATCCTGGGTCTTTAAAATTGAATGTTTCTTAATTATTACAAAATCTATTATGATTTGTATATTAAGAGTATCTTGGTGCTAAGTATATTTATGAATATTTCTATGTTGGTAAAATCCATTTAGGATTTTAAGTGAATATTGTTCAAAAAATCCTATAAATCTTCTACCATTGTCAATTTTCTCCAATTCTCCATATGGTCCGACTACATCATTGTCTATCTCTTTGCTGATTCTGCTGTTAAAATCGCCAGCTAATATAATTTATCTTGAGGTCCCGATCTCATCCATAATAGAATTTAATGTACTATAAAGTTTATCTTTCATTAAATAATTTCCATCCTCACTAATTCCATATATTCCTAATATAGAGCATGTTATACCAAAAGGATATTATTAATTTTAATTATGTTTTCATTTATTGCTTCCCAGTTTGTGATAAATCTCTTATATTTCTTCTTGATAAGTATTGGAACCCCTTTTTAGCCCTTTCATTCTTTTTAAAACCACTGTAAACGTGAACATATGATCCTAAAGTTTCCATTCCTTCTCCTTTCTTCTTCGTTTCTGTCTGTACGATTATGTCCTGCTTCAAATCATCCATCTGTTTAAGAACCTCCTCCATTTTATTCCTTATGCCTTGTACGTTCCATGTACCAATTAGTAGAGTTCGTTTCAGTAGCTTCATTCGTCTTCCTTTTAATCTGACCGGCTTATCTCTATTAGGTGTTTAAGCATAGCAATTTTTTTCTGATGGGAGGGAGCTGGCCTACCGCATCAACCCCCAACCTGGAGGACCATGGATTTGTTTCAAGTGTCCATCCTTAGATCAGTTGCTTTCACTACAGCTAAGAGCCTGATCTGCCCTATAGGAAAAATTTGACAGAAAAGATAGATGAAATGATCCCCTCGGATGTTTACGGTGGTTGTATATGTAAGTGTGAGAGCTGGCAAATTTCATGTTTTTGTACTTGGCTCTTCCGGCTGCTTTTGTGTTTGTAGAATGTGTGGTGCGTAATTTGTGGATGGTAGTGGAGCATATTTTGGGTATTTAGGAAATTTTACTTGTCCTGTATAATGTCATTTATCATTGCATTTAGCACAATAAGTGAGTTCATTCCTGATCGGTGTGTACATTTTTTTTATGAATCTCGTGAACATCTATGATTTTTTTTTTTGGAGAATGACATTCCAATTGATATGACTAAATTGGGAACAGTATATTCTTCCTGTCCACCGCTGTGGTCTCGAGGTAGCGTGCTGCCTTGTCACGCAGCGGGCCCGGGTTCGATCCGCGGTCGGGGCAGTTTTTCTGGATGAGGTTTGTATCGGGGTTTTTCCTCACCTGTAAGACAAATGTCAGGAAAACTTTAAGGCCAAACGGTCCCCGAAATCATATGGCCATCATCCTTATCATTATCATCCTTACCATTATCATTATCATCATCATCCTTCACCGGTGTGGAAAGCAACGGGAAGATACCACACCTACACAATTCCCTAGTAAAGCTGCAAGCATAGCATGAAAATGCTATGATTTGAGTGAAGGACCTGCCTTCGGGCAGAATTAGTATGGGTGGATGGATATTCTTTCTAGTAGGTAGATTCTTTCGTTAATAGTTGTCTCAGTTTCTGTTTTGTTTGGAAAGTTGAGTCGAACCATGTGGTTTACATGTCCGTCTGTTGTTGTGATCTGTGGTAGGTCTGTACTTTGGTATTCTGCTTCTTTAATTTGGTGTTCAAGTACCTCTTCTGTGATGGAGGGATCTACGCCACGGATAACTCCAGAATACTCTGTTGTGAATATTACTATTTTTGTTCTTGTGTTTAGTGTATAGTCTGCATTAAATCAAAATGCTGTTCAGATTACTATTTCCCATTAAGATGTTTAGTTGTTCTTCAGTTGTGAAGTTTAGGATGGTCGTTTTCAGCCTTGTAATATATTGTTTTTTAGATTTTGTTTAATAGTGTTTGGTGCATGTTCTTTAACTGTTTGTTTTCACATCTATCGGATTAACAAATCCCGTGTTGTGGTTTGTTACTATAAGATTGCTTTGTTGTTGTGGTTTCTTGTTTGATTTTTTGTTGGTTTGTGTTGAGTGGTGTTATTTCGTTGGTTTAGTTTCGAAGTGTTGTTGGTGTTTGATGAGATAATTTCTTTGTTAGCATTCAAAAGTCTTTGTCTCTTCGAGGATGTTGCCTAGTAAAATCTTCCTTAATTTCAGATTCGTTTTCGTCTGTGTTGACCATTATGTGCAGTATGTTCTATCAGTTTCTTTTGTCTAAGTTGGGGATAAAAATGCTTTTTCAAATATTATCACAGTTGAGTCACGTCCGAGGCTTTCACTTGTTAAGACAGACATAGGTTGCTTAAAAAATCTGTCAGTGTAAATGATGACTGTCATTTGTCTAGAAGTTGACCAGTCTTTAAGTAGTCAATTCGAACACGTTTTATTGCCCTTTTAGGGCCGTTGTGGATATTTATTACACAATTAGATACGTCGTCCAATGTTGTGTTGTATTTTGTATCAGTTTTCTGCTCCAAGGAGCAAATGGGAGCTGTCATCTTGTGTGTGTGTGTGTGTGTGTGTGTATGTATATCCTTATGTACAGTACTATGATTGAAAGTATTAATTTGTTTAGAAGCGAGGGTCTGGAAATGTGCCTTGCTTTCAGTGTAGGTATGAGGAAGCTAGGGGCCGAGCGGATAGGGGAAGTGTCTTCAGGGTGAGGGATGATTGGTATTGCTTCCTCTATCGTTTGTGTCTCTATCTACCTTTTGTACAAAGCCGAAGTTCAGTTATGATGATTTCCGGTTGTGATGATCAATTATAAATCACTCGCCCAGAAACCTCGGTCTCCATGGGGCATCTAGTGATGTTGATCCTTGTATTTTCGGGAAATCCAATTAGTTGAACTGAGTTCTAATTTGCTCTACCCAATATGGAGCAGCGTAAAGAAAAACTTCTCGATCCAGCAGTGATGCCATCAATCCATTGAATCAATCGTCCAATTTTTAAACTTCTACCTCATATTTTACCAATAATATATCCTTCCCGTAATAGCTATAACTGATATTTATCCTGTTCGTCTCTGTTTTTATTTTCAACCAACTTTTTCATCGAGAAATATTAAAATAAAAACTTCACCTCCATTAGGTACTGTCGAATAGTGAAGCTACACTAGCCGCCCTACAATAAGAGAGTTGTACTTCCAAGATTATCTCCATCATGATAGAAGGTGTACGATTTCGTGCTAAATGATAGTACATGACCTAACAATGCAGTAAAAGGGTTTTACTCGGAGTTCAAATCATGATATTTCGCCCAGAACGTAAAAATAAGACACGTAATTGAAAATATTCAGCGGCAATTAAATGAAACTAACACTGATTAAGTATATTAAATATATTAATTGATATATAGCACTACACGCTTTTGATGGTAAAATTATATTTTGTAGATAACTATTTTTGTTCTAGATGCATTGGAGATGATTTTTTTTGTTGACCACTTTCATTTTATCCCAAGCGTGTTGGAAATTAAAATTATTTTTCATTTTTTAGACTGGTTTTCTAATAAAGAGTGTTGTTTTATTTTTTAAATGTACTTATTAGTAGTAGTACGGTATTCAATACCATCGTCTATTGTGCTTTACTTGATTTTAACGATGGTGAATTTAGGTTCTGAATTTTCACATAGTACACAAAGAGATGAAATTTACCTTCAATATTCTTCGATACAAAGGTGTTTGGAAAGAAAAAAATACGAGCATATAATTGTATTATTAGTATTACTTGGGGATATAAGACTGGTTGAATACAAGGCAGACATTTTGTAGAAACACTGTCCTAACATATTACTTGAAATATATTCATATTAATATGTATCATTATAAATAATGTAGAATTCAACTTATGGACAACCTTTTTAATGAAAATAATACATTTGCGTCCAAAATCTGCACTTGATATTATATTTACCCCAAAGAATTTGTCCCACGCAATTACGCACATATATTACATTAATCATTTATGGTTTCATTCTAATAGTTACTATGCGACTTCGTATTTAATTACAGTTTTCATTGCAGATGCTAGTGCAAAAATCTAGATGCTAATGTTAACTTGCATGTTATTCTACTTGAGATGTGTTTAGAAAAAAAAGGGATTGAATAGCAATAGCACAAGATTAAAAACACAGTCAACTATACTTAATTTCACAAATAACACGTTTAAATCATAAAAAAGCACATAGATTTCATATATATTTTAGCAGTCAATGTAACATGAATTTGTGCCAGATAGTTTTCGAGGAATAATGCAAGGAATCCAGCGTCTGTAGGTTAAATTATAATTGGCTATTAATGCTGAGGGAAGAATGCATTTGTATTGATTAAGTCGTTGGGATTCACAGGTAATAAATATGCACAATGTTATATTCATTGCCTTAATTCACTACACAAGTGAGTCAGTACCAACCATAATCTAGGACCTCCATGTTTAGATTTCTATGTTTAAAATATTATTTTTTTTTTAAATTATCCCTTAACAAACTTGATTAATTTCATCCTAAAACAATTATTTTACTTTGACTGAACACGAAGATTCGTAAACTGCATATACTTTCCAATTTATGCATACATTTTATTATAATAGTGGATCAATAATCATTCTGCAGAATCAATGTCATATTAATCATAATTAATAGAATTTGGAGAAATGTTACGAATATTAACATGACATACACGCACCTATAAACATACTCAAATACATTTTAGGTCACTATTTTTAAGTTACCATTGCCATAGTTTATTGGGTATTCATTAACAATTTTCTTAGATTTTACACCAGGTGAATAGTAAAATTTCAGAAAGTTGTTTGTATAATTAGTTAAATCGTGAAATTACTTTCAATAAAATTAGAAGAAACGCAATGAAGGATTGATTTCACTAGATGATTAAGAAAGGCTTTCGGCATTGAAAATTGCACTTATTATCCCTTCAAAAATATTATAACAGACATTTCTATGTTTGAGTGATTACAAGGATATTTGCATATCAATAATCTGAAATATATAATACATGTGCAAGAACCACCTGCATATTCCATAGTATCTTAGCTTTTAAAGTAACATATAAGAAATAAAATTTAGATATATTTTTTCCTCAGTCGTTGTAAATGTGTCTTAAAATACATTTTTCTTACTTTTTTCAGTTTCACGCGATGCTCTTCCACACACTCAGCGTCGCGGAGCAAGAAATCCCGCATCCGTGAGTAAAATATTTTTATCCACATATCACTTCAGTCCTACTCTCCAGTTCATTGTCGGACAGTTGGCATCTTCATACATACATAAGAATTTAGGAGACAATTTTCAAAATTCTCACGTCAATTTTCATAAACTTGCGGGAAGTGACCAAGTCGCAATTTTTTTATCGAAGTATAGAGTCAGTTTTATGGCAATCGCCTATTTGTATGCAAATTACCTGAGATATAATGATTATTCTGAAGTAAAATTGAGAAAATTTCATAGAGTAATCTAGGGGCAATGGAGACGCACAAAGTCGGTATGGGTACAATGTGAACTGAAGACGTATGGAAAATTAGCTACTCAATTTAATATTTTTTCCAGCAACCTATGTTTCTTATAATGCCTCGTAAGTCTTATGTTCTCTCCCGCTCTTAGCTTATTAAGATTGAGTTGAAATTGTGAAATTGTTTATCTTTTAAACCAGTAAAATTAAATAAATGAGAAATTAAAAAAAATAAAATAAATCCTGCACTCGTGGTGCAACCATAATGGCCAGGTCGAGGGATGCATGATGAAGCCCCATTATTATTGAAGCGTTTGTGATATACAACGGACGCCACTTAAGCAAGTATGTCGCATTATCGCAGGAGCAATATGAAATTCAACGATACGAAGTGGATGACATGAGTACATGAGTGTGATGACACCGGTCTGCATTTTAAAACTTATGTTTTTGTTTTTGTTTTTAATCCGAAAGGTGATTTTCAACCGATTTTTTGTGCTGAAGTCGAAAATGATATCCATTTTTCTCACATCACGTTCGGTTTTCAAAATATTCAGGAATAACTAGAAATGAAATTATAACGCTTTGTGAAACGTAATAAAAAAACCACTTGCCAAACATTCCAACAAACAATTTTGTGTGAAGGACTAAGGCCAGACCGGTTTTGGTCACTAATTAAATTCATTCCTATACTTGATAATACTATAATAATAATAATAATATTAGATAATAATAATAATAATTACTTTGTAATTATAAACCACCTTCATACGCCTTAACCCCCCAATATTGCATTTCAAAATTTTCTCAGTCTTTGACCTCGCATTTTTTCCTCCTTCTTTTTTTTTTATTATCCAGCATTTGTCAGACTGTATGTATTATCCTCCACCTCCCTTAATACCTCACTTCCATATTATTATTTACAAGTTGGACTTTCTCCCCCTGTTTCGTCACTAAAATTTTCCCCTCAACTTATTAGTGCAATCATTAAGTGGGAATTAATGGTAAATGCACCTTAAACACCGCATGTTGTCACCAATCTGTTGAAAAATTTCGGTATTTAGATTCAACTTCGACTATGTTAATTTACATTTAGGTACCTTTTTAGTTTCAAGAAAATTAAAAAAAAACATTCACTTCGCATAGTAATTCTTGAAACCGGACTATCATATTTTTTTTTTCGAATTTGTGGGCCAACGAATACCACGTCAATTGTTTCATCTCAGTTTCATATGGGATTAATGAAGCAAATGTAAGCACTAAAAGTCATTTTAAAATGAAGGCACTCACTGTCTTTATCTAATCTAGAGTTTTCACAATTAAATTGTTTCATTAATTAAACAACATTTTAAATGGAGATGTGGCAACAATACTTTCGAGGGACCAATAAGAGGTCTACTTCTTATATTCTTCGTCTCGGCCCAGTATTAAATTAATTCTCTACGTTGTACGTTCTGTTACATTTCCCAGTGTTCTCTGACCTAGCTCTGCTATAACCGTAAAACACAAGAAATAAGGTCATTTTTGGTGAACCCTTTTTACTGTACACTACGATGATAGTCCAATAAACTTGAAATATTCACAGAGTATGAATAGGAGAATGATTTTCGATACGGCGTTTTTGTGTAACAAAAACATCACATTTTCACATGTTTCCTTTAAACCAAAAGAGTGGCCCACAGGAATGGAAGGATGAATTTTTTCCTTTGGAAGCAAAACACCTTTAAGAAAAAGAAGACTTTTTTGAGAATAGCTCTATAAGAAAGAACCTCCCCTCTTTGGAATATATAGTTTAGGTTATACAATTGTAAGGCGACAGGGATATCTTGGTAATACACTAAATTTTCTCCTTCAGCAAAAAAAAGGGACATGTTTCTTCTCACGATCCCTGTACTATGAAACATATGTACCCTCAGCCAATACTTTATTTTCTTTTAACCTAGACCAACAGTTCTGCTGATTCTTTAGTCAAATTTAAATCCCTCACTAAATCATTAAGCTCATTTTGATTAAAATATCTATCATGATCAGAATTATATAGTTCATCATCCACTGGAAATCTAGTTTCAGTGCTACTGGATGCAGACGTCAATGTATGTCTCAGTGTGTAAGTGAACCGGAATATCAGGACCATGCAGTACGGGCCAAATAGCTGAAGGAATGTTAGGAAATACAATATAATTGTCGTTTTTAGCATTAAATCCTGCTACCTTAACTGTGCAACAATAACAATCGTCTCCATAATTTCTAGGTTCCCTCCTTATCAAAGTGGTAACAAAGGGCAGTGACTTTTTTTTCGAATTTTCAAACTCCCCAACCGTGCAACACAACTATGACACACTTTGTGAGAGCACCACGATATATCCTGGTCTCCTAACTTAATGCCAAATATATGAAAAGTGTAAACATAATGTAAAATATAAACATAAAAGTGATATTATTTCACATCTTAAATAACGAAGTTGAAATGATAAACTGTTGAGCATTTCTAACAAACGATAAGCACACTGTAATATTACTACAGTACGTACATTACGAAAAATTTTCAAGACATACAATTCTGAATTGTAAAAAAATTCTGACGTCGCACGCAAAAACGGATTCCATTTTAGCAATCAGTGTGAAATTGTGATTCAGAAACGCTTACTTTTTAACAAACCTAAATCCATGCAGAACGGTGTAATTAATGGAATGAAGTTTTTGCCAAAGAAAAACACAAGAATTCCTGAAAAAAACCTGCCCAGGCTGTGATACATCCACCCCGAACCTGAACAAAGACTTTGGTGATGTATTTTTTGTTTGTACCCAGATTTGAGCGACATTATGAACAGATATTTTCAATGTGGTTTAATTTTTGGATATCTCACGACTAGATACCCCAGGTTCATATGGTTTCGGTAGACATGGATTCTTATCAGAGATGCAACAGAGAATGGTTTTACATATGGCGATAGTGACTCTACAGAAGTTTGATAATATTCACTATTTATTTCATGAAACTCTATTTCTTGCACGTCAATAATATTTCGTGTTTACTAGTTCCGTAATTATTTGGATATAACAATTTATTTTAACAGTTAATCGCAATTTAGAATGACTTTTTGAAATAGTGAAGTATGCAATTGACTTTAAATTATAAAGTTCGTGCCGATGCGATAATAAATTGTATACGTATTTAATTTAATCTTTTAACGTTTTCGAGTCCCTATTGGATCAGTCCAAAAAAATTACACGTCTTTTATTACATCTAAGAATGCGAAACATCGGTACACTACCGAATCGAAAATAAGTTCACTGTTAAAGATTGACGAATAGATGGTTGATTATAGAGTTATACAGGGAGTTTCAAAAGTGATGATGAATAATTCACACATGGAAAGTACAGGCCAATAGTAGCTAAAACGTTCCAATAAACATAGGTCCGCAAATCAACTGTTGTCGAGATACCTCAATAATTCTAGTTGGGAACCTATTCTAAGTGCCCCTGGATAATTACATGATATCTCAAGTTTTAGGATGGACTACCAGTTTGTAGACACATGCGCAATAACTTCCATTTTCTCCCTACGTGCACTGTACCTACAGGCCTCACGATCAGTTGTGAAAGCAGATACACAATGGACAGAGGTAACACCAATCAAGAGTATGCTGACATGCACTTCGTGTATGACAAAGCGAATGGCAGTACACATGAGGCTGTACGATTGTATGAAGATGCTTCGCAGCAGTCGTTCATTTATCAGGCTACATCAGCGCGTTAGAGAAACTGGGAGTATTGCACACCATATATGAGAAAATAGACCCAGATTCATAATACCTGATTTTGAGGATAGGGTGTTACGCAGTGTACACGAATGTCCGAGTACCTCAACAAGAAGGATTGACACCCAGGAGCGTGCCTTGAGTCACAGAAGTGTGTAGTGTATTTTACTTCGGGAACTACTGTATCCGTATCATCTCCAGCGAGTGTAAGCTCTCAACGATGCATACTTCCCTCCGAGAGAGAATTTCTGCCAATGGATTCAATAATAGTGTACCCTGTACCCCCTGTTAGTAAGCAGTATTCTGTTCGGGGTATTTTTAACTTCAAAAACTCTCACTTTTGGGCCGATATCAATCCTAACGCAGCACTCGTGTCACGATATCAGCAGCGATTTTCCTTGAACGTCTGGACAGGACTGCTCGAAGACCGCATAACTGGACCACACTTCCAACCACAGAGACTAACCGGAGAGCAGTACAAGTGGTTTCTGCGGACTGTATTTCCAGATCTCCTTCGTCATCATGGTGTTCCACTGAACCAACGTCTGATCATGTGGTTCATGCATGACGGTGCTCCAGTACATTTAAAATTACGCGTTCGCCGGCTACTAACTCGAAGGTATGGTCAACATTGAATAGATAGAATAGAGGAGGGCCTCTGACTATGGCATTCAAGGTCACTGGATTTAAAATCCCCTGATTCGTGTGCAGGATGAAATCATGTCAAAAGAGTGGTCTGGTCTTCTGATACTTCGGTCAACTTCTCTTGAGGAATTACGAGTGCGGATTGAAGAAAACCTTCCACCGTTGATGATCTACATGAAGATGTTAGGGCTGTAGCCCGTGTCCGGGAGGCTTGTGGGGCTGGTTTAGCCGTGGTCGTGAGGCTTGTAGTTCCCCGAAGTTTCGCCAAAGACTGCGTGTGGCATCCTCAAGGTTTGTCTTTTGCGACCTTCCACCATTTACAGAATTCTTTCTCGCAGGACTGACTGACTGACAGGATTCGCAATTCATTTCAGAGACAAGTTCAATGTTGCATTCAGACGCAAGGTGACGATTTTGAACGCTTACTTAAAAGTTTAGAGATGGCCATGTGTTCCTAGAATTTGAATGAGCCGCAACAGAAAATGAGTTTATATCTCGACAACTTTTTTGGGATTTGACGGACCATTGTTTTGATTTGCAGCTTTTTGGCTAATTTTGGCATTGTATTTTCAAGTTGTGAATTATTGACCATCACTTCTGAAACAGCCTGTATTAGTTTTCAGGATAACTGTTTTTCCTTTCCACATTTATAATGCTTCAATACATCCTTTTATTGAGTGCACTTCGGTTATGAAGGTTTTTTTTTTTGGTTTTTTTAACTCTAGTTTTTATCTGGGATATTCGTAGCGTTTTCTGTTATCCGCTTAGTTCACGCCCACGCAGTGTTGCAATCTTTTATCTATCCAAGTACATGGTATGTCCATGGGTTATAAATAATTAAAATGGATATTTTGATTCGAAATATGCTTGAATATTAGTTCTGTTAGATGATGAAAAAGGTGCTTTCGAAATTTCGTAGTCATAAATATCTCAATATGATAAAACTAATAACTATAATATTCATATTTAATATTTCTAACATCGGGGGAAAAATCTAAAACACCGGACGTTAAGTCCATATAACACCATCTGTCTCCAGTTCTGGATTAATTATTGTTGAGCCTACATCGACCAGATCTTAACAAAGACACTCTCCTGGACAATGTTTCTTGAAAAGTTCCAGGTTATATTTAATCTGTCATACCACGTCACTTCATCAAAGAAACTTGTCGTTAGCTAATAACCTCCCTTATTACTTTTTATAATTTGTATTTTATAATGAATATTAATATCCTGAAAGTGAGATTCGATTAATATCGTATTATTATATTCGGAGAATATTTTGAATGAGTACTATTTGATATCCAACATGACGTAACTAACAAGGGAACTGTCAACCATTGCATGTCGAAACCTATCTTGAAATTTCTCCCAAAGAAACGTTGTGAAGATTATTTGTCCATTTTTCTGCAAGACACGAAAATCCAGCGCTAAATCGCTCATTTAAACTACACGGAAGTAAACAAAAACTTTCAATGGACAGATGTGTAGAGTTTATTGAGACTTTTGATATATTAGCTCTAGGTGAAACATGGTTAAAAGGTAATGAGTGCGTAAATCTATGTAATATGAAATGTTATTTCAAGGGCAGTGAATCTAGAGGGAAGAGAGGTAGATATTCAGGTGGAGTTGCCATTTTATATAAAGCTAACTTAGACCCATATATTAAAAAGGTAAATATTGCTTTAAAAGAGGTCATTTTTATATATTACCATGCAGGAAGAACAGAAATGTGTCTGTTGTCTATTTACCGCCAACCACTTAATTCCAGGTATGCCAATCCAAATATTTTCGTTGAATTGTCTGACTCGTTGGCAGAAATAAAAGATAGGTTTCCTGAAGCGGGAATAATAATTTTAGGGGACTTTAACTGTAGGATTGGGGAGGAAAATATCACTATAAATCAGATGATAATGAAACACGATGTGAGGGTAAGAGGAGCAAAGATAAGATTATAAATTCAGAAGGAAACCAATTGTTAGCTTTTTGCGATGCATTTGGGGAACTTGAAATTCTGAATGGGAAATATGGTGAAGATAAAAATGGAGAACTGACATTTATTAATGAAAATGGAAGTAGCGTAACCGATTATTCAATATGCACACAAGACATGATTCCAGTCCTAAGTAATTTCTGTATAGTTTCCAGAATCGAATCACACACCACTTCCCAAACAAACTTATTTTAAATATGAAAGTTATTAGTGAGACAGTTAATGATGAGGTGGCAACAATATTGAGGGCCAATTACACGTTTCAAATGGATCGAGGACCGGAGAGAAAAATTTATCAGGAGTTTGAAAACGCTAATACAGGATCTGCAATTGAATGATCTTAGCGGGGTGGAAATTATTAAGACTTTGACAGAATCTTTTCAAAAAGCAGGGGAAAAATTCAAGGTTAAATGCGCAATGAACCAGAAGGACAAAGGGTGGTACAATAATGCATGTAGAAAGAAGAAGACGTTGGTCGAAAGTAGTTCTTTTAAAGTTTAGAAAAGAAAGCACAGATGAAAACAGAAAAAATTATGCGCAAGAGAGAAAGGAATTTAAAGAATTATTAGGAGAAACAAAAGTATCATGGCAAAATAAGAAATCCGAAGAAATGAGAGTCGCGACTGAAAGTGGGAACATTGCGGTCATATGGAAAGCGTTAAGGGAACTCAAAGTAAAGTTCATAAATCGGACAAGAATAACGCCCGGGGAATGGAAAAGTTACTTTGACAGGGTGCTGGAAAATGAGAGGTTAAGATATAATCAAGAAAATATAGTTGAGATTCCTGACCCAATACATATTCAATTACTGGATCAGGATATTTCGAAAAATGAAGTGGTCTCTTCCATTAAAGGTTTAAAGAATGGTAAAGCACCTGGAATTGATGGAATACCAGGGGAATTCTTGAAAAATATGATATCATCCAATAAATTATTAGACGTTTTGAAAATTGCGTTCAACAAACTTTTTAATGGAGGAGATTATCCGGAAGCCTGGGCGACAGGTGTCATCCAACCACTATACAAAGGAAAAGGTGGGACACAGGTACCAGAAAGTTACAGGGGAATTTGTCTCTTGTCAGTGTTCGGAAAAATATATTGTAAAGTACTTTACGAACGCATGAGACAATGGGCTAAAGAGAACTATAGGCTCTCAAAATATCAGGAAGGTTTTAGAGAAGGGCACTCCACGGTGGACAACGTATTTGTTCTGAGAACATTAATTGATGACAATCTGAAAATGAAGGGGGGTAAATTATTTTGTGCATTCATTGATTTTAAGATGGCATTTGATACTGTGGACCGAAGCGCACTTCGGGAAAAATTAAATCGGAAAGGATTGTCTCATAAAATGATACATGCCTTAATGTCAATTTATAAATATGTTAAATTTTGTATAAAAGTAGACCAAGGGCACATTACAGAGAGCAGTGAAGCCAATCGGGGAGTGAGACAAGGTTGCATTTTATCACCAATGCTATTTAATCTATTCGTTGATGATATTGTAGACGTAATGCTAGAAGGAGAAATTGAGGCTCCGGAGATAGGAAATGTTAAAATCCCAGTCCTGTTGTATGCAGATGATTTAATTATCTGTTCCAAGACAATCAAGGGATTGCAAAGATGTCTTGACCTACTGGAAATATACTGTAGGAATTGGGGATTGACTGTAAATGTTAGTAAGACAAAAACAATGACCTTTAAAAATGGGACCGTTTATGGTAGAGCAGAGGAATGGAAATACAAAGATCAAGTACTTCAAAACGTGAAACATTTTGAATATCTAGGTACGACGTTGAAAATGAACGGGAAGTGGAAAAAACATATTGATATAGCATTATTTAAAGGGAGGGGACAACTTAACAGTGTACTCGGTATTCTGGGTCGAGTGCCTGATATTCCAGTCAGCACATTAGAAAAAATGTATGGAGCGATGATCAGGCCAGTAATGCACTATAGTAGTGAGATTTGGGGTTTCCAAAGAACGGAAATACTAAATAAGGTATATACGCATTTTCTAAAATATATTACAGAACTTAGTAAGGCCGTTTCTAACTGTGGAATTCTATATGAATTTGGGTCATTCCAGGACGACATCAACTGTAAAATTCGTGTACTCAAATACTGGTTGCGAGTAATCCAAGGTGAACAAACAATGCTTAGAGCAATTTGTTACGACCACCAAATTAAAAACATAGATGTTAAATTTTGGGCAGACGAGGTTAGGAGAGAACTCCAAAAGATTGGGATGGGCTGGATATGGGAAAAAGGGACTGAAAATCGCAAGAACGTGTGGAGAAAAATAAGGAGGAGGTACTTAGATATAAACCAACAAGATACTTTTGCCGAATGTACAGGAAAACGCTCACTGTGTTTACAAAGAGACCTAAAACACGTCTGGGGAAAAGAATCGTATATACTCAACCTAGGATTTAAAGAGAGATCAGGGCTTGCTTGGTTTAGGCTAGGGGCATGGAAATTGCAAAAAATTAGCGACGAGCACGATATGCGAATATGTCCAATGTGCGGGAAATTTGAAGATGAGATACATATATTAGGACAATGTAATGATTTAGAATATTGGAGACGTCAGTTATTACCAGAAAGATTTCTAAATTCAAATCGGGAAAGATTGGCATGCTACGAGTTATTGGTAAATCCAGAAAATTGGATAAAGTTGGGTAAATTTCTGGACAAAACGCGGAAAATAAGAACAACACTCGGTCATTAATAAATATAGCCTATGTTAACAAAATGCAATAACATTAATTCTTAATAATTATATATAAATTAATTAATGTATAATGCTATTGTGATATTATTTAATTGTAATATTACTGTGTTTTCTTTTGTAATTGTAATGTTATGTTTTTTTAGTGTATAATGCTACTGTGCTATTATTTAATTGTAATATTAATGTGTTTTCTTCATGTAATTGTAATGTTATTGCTTTTTTTTAGTGTATAATGCTATTGTGTTATTATTTAATTGTAATATTACTGAGTTTTCTTTATTTAATTTTAATATTATGGTTTTTTTAGTGTATAATGCTATTGTCTTATTATTTAATTGTAATATTATTGCGTTATCGTTATGTAATTGTAATGTTATTGCTTTTTTTTTTGTTGTTTATTTTTCTTCACGCTAGTAGCAATTATTACTTTATTGTAACGGACTGTCAACAGCACGTACGGCTTACTGCCCGTGCGACCCATATTTGTAAATATCTTACTTTCTGTCTAATAAAGTCCTACTACTACTACTTATGTCGGTAGTGATTTCGTGTGCTGTCCGTTCAATCCCCGCGCCGCACCCCCGTCTTACTTCATTTCGCTCTACGATCCATGAATGCCCAGTTGCTCCGCACAATGAGTATTTTTTTTTTTGCACGGTCTTGGTACATCACAACGCTTCTCAGGGAGTAATTTCAAGTAGGTTCAGTCATGCAATGGTCAACAGTTCCCTTGTAAGGTTCATTTTTTCGATTTAATTTAGGCCCCTACATATAATTAAATATTACATTATTAGGAGTTGATGTCATCTCTAAGAGAAATATGGCAACGCTACCTCACACGGTGTGCACTCAGTTCTTCACATTCTTGGCTTCTCAAATTTTAACTGTAATTTGATCAGAACGTACTGATGACATTATGAAAATTAAGTTTTATGTCTTAGTCCCCATTATCGTCGCATACCTTAAAAAATTGATATTTCTCGAAACACAATCGTTCCGGTTTTTTATGGCACGATATTGTTTAAATTGAGATTATTTTTCCTCGCTTCGCAGAAGGATGCAATCTGATTAATATATACGTTTGAATTTGTAACTCGTACAGTACCTGTGTTAATTATGTATGGATAGATGTGCATAGTAAAATTCCCTTTTGAAAAGTCTATAAATGGAATCTGCGCAACTTGGAGTTAACATTATAGTCACTATTAACATATTTGGTTGCAAACTACGAGTATTGATAGGTAACCAAATAATATAATGTGTAATGTTAATATATCGGTTGTGAACTACTCCGAATAAACAGTATCAGAGAGGGAACCTGTTTTCTGAAAAGGAAAATGGTTGTAAATATAAGATGCGTAAATGAGTACTATTTAATACTGCAAAATTAGCTTGAATGTAAAGTAGCAACGTAATTAGTGCTGAATTAAATTCAAATTTTGTTAGAAATCCTACATTTTCTATACGGCATTTGGTTACTTTAATATCTTTACCGGAATTTGTGGTCTAAGGCTTAATTCCTTTGCCTCAGGTCCCGGGTTAAATCTCTGCCAGAATCGATGGATTTTTTAGGATGGAAACATCTATGGGAGAATTCATCCTGAAGAGACTTTAAACAGTGGTTCTCGAGTCTAAGGATTTTCGGGATAATGTATGGACCACAACCCTGAATTGCAAAATTATTTTTATCCGCCTTTTCCATCCTATTAATACCACATTTTTCTGATAGATGTCTCATTAAAGTGAAGTGCAGACTACATGTCACTCATTGACATCTGTAACTCTCGATAAGGAGCATCCATATCCCCATAAACTAGCCTGGACTAATATAATTAAGTTTGGGAAATAAGTAAAAAATGTTTTTAAAGTTGCCTTCCTCAAATAATAATTTGCCGTTATTAAGTCACATTCTCTACATTTTAAAAATACATTAAGAAACTCCGTTGAGGTCAGTGCGTTAAAGTTTTAGAAAATGCAGTACAGTACTTGAGATCTCAGTCTTCCTCAATAGTCAGAAGTGTTGTTTTGTAGGAGGCCATTCAAAAGTACAAAACTGAAAGCAGAAGATAATACTTAAGTTTTCGAAAGGCCTCCTAAAAAAACTACACTGTTGATTATTGAAGACGACTGACCACTCAGTACTGTTTTACACTTCTTAAAACTTTATCATATTCTCTAGGATCTCTAATAAACTTTTATTTAATCTGATACAAATTATTCTCTTACTTTTCTTTCAAATTTACGTATTAGTATCATGCATGGATATTAATTTACACACATTGCTATGTAATATGATGACTTGAACAGTTGAGACTAAATTGCTGTACTAGTTGACCGTTCCGTTGCATCACGAATCGCTAAGTGTCTACGGATAAGGTTAATACCACCTCTGTTCTAAATGTAGTGTATATTTCTATCATATTCTGCAAGGGTGTTAAAATATCTAAACATTACTTTAATTTGATCTAGTGTAAGCAGAAGATTTGAATACTAGACTTTAACTTCAGTATTTGTAGTATAGAAGCAGACATTTCTGGACATTTTTATAATTTAAATATTTTTATATTCGGTTATTTGTTAGAATCGCTAGGAATTCCAAATATAAATTTTAAAAGACGCTATATATATATTATATATATATATAAGATACAACTAATATCATAATTTCATATTTGTTATGAAAATACGATAGGAATCAACAATATGAGGTCCTACTTAATAAATAATTTTCGTCTGTCGTTAGTTTACCTGATATTTGTTTTTTTTTTATTGTTACGCTTAGTTTTTTGTAAAGATTCCTTTCTAAATTTTCCCACACGATGTTTCGCAAATCTTTCGAAAACAAATATGAGGTAAGATGACGGCAGACAAAACTTATTTATTCGTATTTGCTTCCAGATATACATGACACCGAGATATCGTCAAATTGCACAGGTAAGGAAATTCAAATTAATTATGTGTGAAATGCGCTCAAGTGTACAAGAATTGGCTTATCTGTAGTTTTGGTCACTCAGTTCTGTCACTGATTTTGGACATTTAACACAGTACAGCACATGCTATTTGTCACGCTTTTGTTCACAATATTTGCATGCATACTAATCCGTTTTAACATGAAACTTTGTTAAGTGACATAGTTTATGATGAAACCCATACACGGCAAGCCTTGTGACGACGTTTCTCATCTTCTGGTTTGTTCCTGCCCACGCTTTATCGACCAAGGCACTCTTAGCATAGAACTCAACTTCAATGTCTTATATTTTCTTTAGATTGTCTGCTAACAACTCTTAGCATGCATCTGTATCTGTAAGTATTAGTGTATAGTGCAGATACTCCAACAGGTAGGGCTCTCGATATCTTGACGTGGTATATTTCGATACACTTATTACTCTTTTAAAGTATGTTCCCTTTATTTTTTCCATTCTCTTAAGTTTGTTTCGTGAGGTTTTCCATATTAAATGAATATCATATATTGGAAATAATACAATTTTTGTTCGAAATAGTTTCATCGCCACTTCTAGGGATACTTTCGTCAGATGATTTATGTCATTTAGGACTTTTGTAGCTGCTACGGCTTGCTCTTTTACAGGGCTTCTCAAACAGGTCCCTGTTGTCTGAAGAGTTACCCCTAAGTACTTAAAAGAATTCATGACAGTCAGATCTTCTCCTCCGTATGTAACTGTTTCTGCTTTCTTTCTCCTTCCGCCTTTTCTAAAATTCATTTGAACGGTAATTTCTTTGTTTATTTTCAGGTCATTTGTTTCTGCCCACCCAGTCAGCAAGTCAAAACTATGCTGTAGTTCCTCTATTCTCATTGCTGGCATTACCAAGTCATCAGCTATATATTTTTTTGTGTTTCACTCTGTCTACAGCTCCCATTGCGTCCGCCGTGGCCACATCAAACATCAGGAGGCTTAGTGGTCCCCTTGCAAAATCCCAATTGATCAGAATGGGATGTGCATTCGTGAATTGTTAATAAGTTGTATCGCAGTACCTGTCTCAATATTCTGCTTAAGTACGTATCTCTCCCAGTCATATTTTCCAGTTTTCTCATGGGTATTGCTCTGTCTAACGTATCAAGTGATTTCTGGAAGTCTATAAAGGTAACGTATAGTTTGCTTTTTCGCTCTTTTAAGGCGTCGTCTATGTATTTGATCAAATTTGCTACTGCCTGTGGAGTAGATCATCCTGCCCTGAGTTCGAACTGTTCTTCAGGTAATTTATCCTCAGTTTGCTGCAACAGTCTATTCAAAATAAAACGTATATTTCGACTAAAATTAAGATCGCAAATAAATCATTAGTGACATTTCAAAATGTTAAAAAAAAACAGGAATTAATTCCAATATCATAATAAATTAAAATTAGAGTAACACTATTTAAAATTAACATTCATTACAGTATAAAGTTATTACATTTTTCCATAATGTCTGATTCCATATATTAACAGATCGCGATTATCTTGGAGACTGTAACAAATAGAATCACTGACTCACTGTAACTCGGAGGAAGATGGTCGCGCGGGCTTATGTTCTCCATACATTTCTGTCACGAGCTAATTTATTCTGATCAGTCTCTGTACAATTCGCCTCCCTCAAATCATGGTTAATATTATTCTCCCACCACATTCCTGGCTTACTTACCGGGGAATTTCCCTCTAGCTTTCCTACAGCAAATTTATATGCGCCGTTTTAATTCCCCAATAGAGCCACATGCCCTGCCCATTGTCATGTACGACAATTAAAATTTCTTGTTATAATGGTTTCTTCAAAAATGTCATGTAGCTGAGTGGTGGACAGCCTTCGTCATTCACCTGTATATTCGTTTCTCTTTATTCCACAATTTATCCTAGAAATCTTCTCAAATACTCGTAATATTTTCCCTTACATTAAAGTAAGATAATATGTTTCACATTCATATAACGAAATATTACGGTTTTTATATGTTTAATGTTTATGAGAGAAATTTCCTTGTTTCCAGAGTTTGGCTAATATTTAATTTCTTACCTCTTATTCCTTTGGTAATTATAATTAATCTAATAAGTAAAAATTAATGTTTGTTTGTTGGTTTGTTTGTTTGTCGGTTTGATTGTTGGTTGTTTGTTCGTTCTTTCTTTATGGCCATACCGTTGATCCGAATGTGATGGGGCTTTTTGCATAATGTTCAGGAGATTGCCGGGATGAACATAGGTTATAAGAGAGTTGTGATACTAAACTGCTACACCCTTTAAAATCGCCCTTTGTAGTGCAAAACGTGAAAAAAGTAGCTCTTTGGAAGCTTAAATGGCTTACGTTGCCTTAACAATAACAAATACAAAAAATAATGTGCACGGAATTTAATACCTCAAAAAGCTCTCCGAAAGAGTCCGCGACAGCATATGTTTATCTCTTACGGATAACTCACAGTAAGTATTTTTGTCTTTCGTTGATGCCAAGAAGATCGAGACAGGTACGTAGATTCCTGTGCATGGCGGGTATTCTGTTACGGATAACTCACAACAACGAATTTTGTCTTTTACCTCATTTATGCTAAGAAGATCAAGATAAGTAGATTCCTTGGCAACACCGGGTAAACAGCACGGGGTATCTAAAAATAATTACGATATGAATTGTTCCTAATACTTATCTAACTAAATATAAAACACACACATTTTCGTATTTCAGCTTATTTATATGAAGAAGATCGGGATAAGTAAATTTCCGGGCAACGCCCAGTAATCAGCACGGGGTATCTCAATAATATAAATTTATAATTATGTTTCCCCTCACTTATTCAACTAAACATAAAATAACATTAAATTTAATTTATTTAGCGTAGCAGCGCACGCCGGGTATTAGCTTGTAAATTATAAATATTCTCAACTCGTGTCCAACTCAGGGTCGGATCGAGAGATGAATCGAGAATAAACCCTTACATAGAGATCCGTGAATGACAAGGGTGCCGGCCGACCACGCCTGGTGCACTATCACGGGGGCAGATGAACGAAATGGATGAGATGAGTATGGAGAAATGGTGATATCAGTTTGTGGCAGGGGTAAACTGGAGAAATCCCAAGAAAAATCTGCCCAGCTCCGTTTCGTCCACTACGAAGCCCACATGAAGTGACCGAGAATTGGTCCGGGACCCCAGTGGTGAGATGCGAGCGTCTAACTGCTTGCGCCACGGAACCGCCCCTTTTGAATTATTGTTTTTATACATTTTAATTCAGCCGCTTTTTTAGAATATCTCTAATTTATTAGTAACTTTCCATTTCTATTGCATAATGTATTTCCACGTGGGATTACATATTTAGTTTACTATTATTTACTTCTGGCTCTAATATCTTAGTATTTTATTAGTATCTTGTTAGATTTAGTATTCCTACGCTATCACCTAATAATACTACATCATCACGATATGCCAACATCAAACCATTTCTTATTATTCCCCTTATTAAACCTACCTGCGGTTTTTTTTTATTCTGACAGTTAAATACTGTTTACCTTAGTCTCCCAATCTCTGTTTATATCAGTTTCATCTCCGATTGCCACATAATCAACTTAATATTCCAGTATTTGAAATCTATTAAAAATTTGGATATGATATTCTTGCCTCAGTTAATTAATTCTAAAAATATTTTATCCAAATTACTCAGTCGTCTTTAACTCTCATAAACATAATCGTTTCATTTTCAACCACTAAAAAGATGATAAACCTGCTGCAGTCTATCACCATAAGAGATTTAACATCGACGAAGCTAGTTTGCCAAAGTTTATGCACTAATACATGACCATTCTAGTTTTGCGTTTCAGCATTTGCAGACGTCCATATATGTATCCATATCCTTATGCTAGAATGTTGTGTTCTTAGCTAAAGGCTGAGGTAAATAATCGAATACCATTCTCATTATTATGTTAATAAAGACTGAATTTACTTATCGCAGGTCTAAATATAATATTTCGTCCCACTCTTGATTAAAGTCTCCTAAGAATATTTTTGAAATCTGTCAATTCGTGATCTAGTTTTCCATACAAATTGTCCATAATTTTTTCATTTTTATTTTCTGTGAATCATTTACTTATATAATTACAACATTATATCGTTTACCATTTAACTAACTAACTAACTAACTAACTAACTAACTAACTAACTAACTAACTAACTCAATGGCACTATCCAACCCGTAGGTTCATGGCCGCGCGGATATAAGCTCTCCATATATCTCTATCCTTAGCCAATGTATTCCAATCATCCCCTGCATAATCGACTTCCCTCAAATCATAGTTAATGTTATTTTCCCACCTCATTCTTGGTCTACCAAACTGGGTATTTTCCCTCTGGTTTTCCTAAAAAAAGCTTCAATGCACGTCTATCATTCCCCATTCGCGCCACATATCTTGCCCATCGCAGTCTACGGGACGTAACTGTTCTCATTATATATGGCTTCCTATAAAGACCATGTAATTCACGGTTCTGCAGTCTTCTCCATTCACCTGTCCATATCACTTTTCTCCAAAAGTTTTCGTAACAAATTTATTCTCAAATACTCGTGATCTCCTTTCCATCCTTAAGGTAAGAGTCCATGTTTCGCAACCATATAATATAACTGGTAGAATTATAGTTTTATATATTTTCAGTTTAACGTTTTTTAAAAGGAATTGGGCAAGGGTCTCTGTAATGTATAATAACATGCTTTTCCCAGAATTGAGCCTATGTTTAATTTCCTTGTGCATCTCATTCCTGTTTGTGTTTATTGTTCCTAGGTATTTGAATTCAGCCACTTCCTCAAAATTTTCCTTATTTGTCATTAGCTGTCTTTTCCATTACGTAATATATTTTTATTTGTGACCATATATTTAGTTTTATTGATACACTGCTCAAAACAATTAGAGGAACACTATGAAATATGCAAGTATTTTTTCATTGGATAAAGGTACAAATATGAAATTAATAAAGTAAATTATTTGTGGTTATTTATTTATTTATTGCTCATGTCAGTAAAACAAATGAATAACACTGACAATTAACTTTTCAAATAATTCCGCTATGTAAGCAATTGATTCTTGTGCTTATTTTTCAAAGTTAAACACTCGTTATATAGAGTTAGTATCGTGTATGGCCTCCACGACATTCCATGACAATTTGGCACCTTCGTGGCATGCTCCCAATAAGATTCTGGATTTCCTCTTGAGGGATATTCTCCCATTCCTCCTTCAGAGCATCTCCAAGTTACTGCAGAGTTTGTGGAGCTTGATGTCGGTTCCTGACCTTCCTGTCTAGAAGATCCCACAAGTGTTCAATAGGGTTGAGGTCTGGGCTGAGCCCTGGCCACTCCATTACCTCAATTTCATTCCTCCTCAGGAAATCCCTGGTGACAACCGCAGAAGAATGTGTCCTGGCATTATCCTGCATTAACAGAAATCCAGGGCCTACTCCAATGGCAGCAGGTACTACATGCTCTTCCAGAACGTGCTCGATATACCGGACAGCATTCAATCGCTGGGGAACAAGTACAAGGTCCATACGATTGTTGTACATAACTCCGGCCCACACCATTATGGAACCTTTTCCGAATCTACAAATTTCCTGTACAGCCTCTGCAGAAAATCTTCCTCCTGGCCGTCCCCACACCCTCAATCGACCATCACAACGTGTAAGACGATACCTGGATTCGTCCGAGAAGAGCACAGACCCCCACTGGTCTAGGTTCCAATCACCATGGTTTTCAGCATACGTACGTCTTGCTGCCTTATGCCCATTTGTTAAGCCTGGTTTTTAACGGGCCTTTTTGGACGAATATTCTCTTTCCTTAATATGTTCATTATGGTTTGGTCTGAAACTCGAATTCCGAAAGCCATATGGAGTTCATTCTGCAGGTATTTTGCAGTTTTTGTACGCTGTCGAAGAGCAGGAAGAACAACGTATCTGTCATCCTGGGGGCTTGTTTTAAATTTACGGCCCTGGCAACGTCTTCTACAATACTGACCTGTCTCTCTGTGCCTGTTGCGTAACCTGGACACCACGGAAGGAGAAACCCCAAGCCCTCTAGCCATTTGTCGCAGAGATTGACCTTGTCGTAAAAGATGTAGAGCATGATGCACTTCAAACTCATTTAAATGCCTCATTTTTTCAGAGACTTCAATAAACAAGGCAATAATCAACATTCGTCACTATAGCAACATCAGGAAACTTACAAATTAGAAGTGGCCAGTGCCTTCCAAAATAAAAAAAAAAAATCTATATTTGTTATTTGAGGTAATTTCTCTGTATTTAGGCCATGGATCTTTAAAATTTGTATCCAATGATAAAATTAATAATTCATTTTACATATTGTCCAACTTTCAGCATCACAGCTTTAAAAAACAATTACTTATTCAATTTATTACTATTGTTCCTCTAATTGTTTTGAGCAGTGTATTTATTTCCAGTCCCATTTTCTTAGTGTTACTCAGTAGAGTGTGCGTGTTGGCCTTTAATATATCCTCACTATCGGTCATTTAGTATCATGTATTATATGAACTCGCTAACAAACCTAAGATCTCGGATTGCTGAGAGGATCCTGCTTTGGATAAAAAAAAGTTCCGATTTTTGGTCCAGTATAGTATATTGCACAGTTTTCAGATTCCTGTCTGCCTTCCCCTCGTCATCTAACGTCGTATCGACTATATCCTAGGTATCCCAGGTATATGAAGGTATTAAGCGTCTTAATATTTCTTGCATCCCACTACAATGTTATAATATCCTAATATTTCACGTTCCTTACGAATATATCATTGTGTTTAAGCCTTTTCTATGGAATCCATGAAGTAACCTCTCCCAGAAATTCGAATGGGTGACTATTTTCTCTCAGGAAATTTTCAAAATGGAACCTATGTCCCCGTTTATTGGTGGTACTGTTTGTACACTGAAAGATAGTCACTTTTCGACCAAGGTACTCCTTTAGTCTACCTTATATCCTTCCGACATTAGTGACACTTTTGGCAACATTGCTCCCACCGGCACAGCTCTCGGTGACATTTAAACTCACAAGTCCCTCCACCTCAATAAGGTAAATATACCATCGGAAATATTTCTTAGAGATTCAATAATCATAATTTTCGTCCAATTTACTAACGATTTTAATTATGGGACAGGGATTTTCTCAACGTTCAAATTCGGTATCCACAAATAACTCTGATTTATAAAAATGAAGATTTTGAAACAACATATTGATAATCCACATTTCAAACCCTATGTTTTAATTGAGAAAAAAGTTTTGATAAATCTGACCTATAACATTTTAAGCCTCTGAAATTGTGGTATACTGCCGCAAAAAATGTATTTTGTAGCTCTTTATTATGTTTTTTTTTAAGTGATCCACAACAGGCCCGGAGGCCCTTGGGATAGTAGGAGGTTAAGGCTCCCACTTTTTCTAGACAATCGGCACTTTGTCAGCCGGGTTGTCAGCCCTGCGTGACGGCCGCCTTTACCCCAGAACAAGCGTCCGGTACTTATTTCCGTTAGAGGCTGAGTAGACCCCAGGGCCATAGTGCCGCCAGAGTGTTTGGGTCAGTTTAAAAATCCTGACCCCAACGGGACTTCAACCCTCGACCCACGGCTTGTAGCTCAGTGCCTTAACCACTACGCTACGGCGTGCCCCTCTCTTTATTATGTTACAGAACTTTAATGTTATGACATTTACAGAACATATGAATATTCAATTATAATGTAATAATAATAATAATAATAATAATATTTATTTATTCTGGCAGAGTTAGGCCATAAGGCCCTCTCTTCCACTCAACCAGCACAAATACAAATAAATATTCGACAAATATAGATATACACTAAACTAATTATAAACAGTTAAAGATACAATAAATTTAGCAATGTAAATGTCATGTACAAACAACATTTTATAGGGTAATAACAATAATGATACGATAATAATAATAATAATAAAAATAATAATAATAATAAAAATAATAATAATAATAAAAATAATAATAATAATAATAATAAAAATAATAATAATAAAAAAAAAAATAATAATAATAATAATAATAATAATAATAATAATAATAATATAAATATGATACATTAAACCGGAAACACCAATTAATATATATATCTTACACTGGATAATAATGAAGTCGAATTTAGAGCAAATATAAATTTAGATTTCTTTTAAAAGATGCCAATGTCCGGTAATATTAAAAGAATAAAAAAATTGTATTTTATACAACTTACAAAAATATTTACTAATTATTTCTTTACTGTTTGCAGATGCCGGATGCAAATTCGGGAGGAGCGTCATCAAGTAAGTAATGATTATCATAATTTTGTATTTTACAGCAGTCATGACATTCATCTTTCTCCCTCATACAATGTAAATTACATAGCCTATATATTTCAAATATACCTAACGCGTAAGTACATTCAAAACGATCATCGTAGTGTTTTCGAAACTCAAAAATACGGTTTATAGTGAACAAATAGTACAATATTTTGTTGGTTACCCATGAATTTGGTCCAATAGAAATAGTTCACGTAGATACAACTTTTAATCGAAATTGTCCAAAAATATTGCCCTCCTATCACTCATGTGCATGTTGAGTGAGATTTTCAAATGACGGTAGCCCTAGGAAACGTAATTGGTAATTATTGAAAATTCATGTTAGTCTTTATTTCAGACGAATAGTCAATAAACGTGACAAATTTGTTTGTGAAATTTAATTAAACGTGCGGTTACTTTCATGGTACTCTTATTATTATAAAAAGGGGAATAAAGTTTAGATCTTTTTTGATGAATAAGTGGAGCTTTTGACATTGGGATATGCGATCATTATCATTATACGCGTCCACAGCTGTGGTCTCGAGGTAGCGTGCTGCCTTGTCACGCAGCGGGCCCGGGTTCGATCCACGGTCGGGGCAGTTTTTCTGGATGAGGTTTTTATCGAGGTTTTTCCTCACCTGTAAGACAAATGTCTGGAACGCTTTAAGGCCCAAACGGTCCCCGAAATCGTATGGCCATCATCCTTATCATTATCATCCTTACCATTATCATTATCATCATCATCCTTCACCGTGTGGAAAACAACGGGAAGCTACCACACCTACACAATTCCCTAGTAAAGCTGCAAGCATAGCATAGCATGAAAATGCTATGATTGCAGTGAAGGACCTGCCTTCGGGCAGAATTACTATGGATAGGTGGATGGATCATTATACGCTTTCCTTTACACACTTAAGTTGAGCAAAGTAACCTTGTTTCATGAATAACTGTGTATTAAAATAAGAAACGGTAGTTCGTCCAAAAATGCTTATGTATTTTATCATTACTTAAATTTAAGTACGTTAGCAAGACGATTTTCGTACACACACACATTTATCTCATTCTTAGTATATGTTTTGGGTCCTGAAATGTTGTTTCACAAATTGTACCGGTATGTTCTATCTTTCAGGTTCATCGAACACAACTCCAGCACAATCGACAGGAAGCAATCCCTTGCCCGTGAGTAGTTTCTTTATAACCAAATATTCCTTTCAGTTGTGTTATCCAGTTTACTTTCAAACACCTGGTATCATTGGACATATGTAAGAATTAATTTCAAATATTTTGCTATGTAAAAGAAATTAGGATAGTCCTTTTATACAACGTTCGAAGACGCTGGAACTAAGGTACATCACTATATATATATATATATATATATATATATATATACACTGCTCAAAACAATTAGAGGAACGCTTGTAATAAATTGAATAAGTCATTGTTTTTTAAAGCTGTGATGCTGAAAGTTGGACAATATGTAAACTGAATTATTTATTTTATCATTGGATGCAAATTTTAAAGATCCATAGCCTAAATACAGAGAAATTACCTCAAATAACAAATATAGAGATTTTTGTTTATTTTGGAAGGCACTGGCCACTTCTAATTAGTAAGCTTCCTGATGTTGCTATAGTGACGAATGTTGATTATTGCCTTGTTTATTGAAGTCTCTGACAAAATGAGGCATTTAAATGAGTTTGAAGTGTATCATGCTCTACATCTTTTACGACAAGGTCAATCTCTGCGACAAGTGGCTAGAGAGCTTGGGGTTTCTCCTTCCGTGGTGTCCAGGTTACACAACAGGCACAGAGAGTCAGGTCAGTATTGTAGAAGACGTGGCCAGGGCCGTACATTTAAAACAAGCCCCCAGGATGACAGATACGTTGTTCTTCCTGCTCTTCGACAGCGTACAAAAACTGCAAAAGACCTGCAGAATGACCTTCATATGGCTTCTGGAATCCGGGTTTCAGACCAAACCATAAGGAACAGATTAAGGAAAGAGAATATTCGTCCAAGAAGGCCCGTTAAAAAACCACGCTTAACAAATGGGCATAAGGCAGCAAGACGTACGTATGCTGAAAAACCATGATGATTGGAACCTGAACCAGTGGGAGCCTGTGCTCTTCTCGGACGAATCCAGGTATCGTCTTACACGTTGTGATGGTCGATTGAGGGTGTGGGGACGGCCAGGAGAAAGATTTTCTGCAGAGGCTGTACAGGAAATTGATAGATTCGGAGGAGGTTCCATAATGGTGTGGGCTGGAGTTATGTACAACAATCGTACGGACCTTGTACTTGTTCCCCAGCGACTGAATGCTGTCCGGTATATCGAGCACGTTCTGGAAGAGCATGTAGTACCTGCTGTCATTGGAGTAGGCCCTGGATTTCTGTTTATGCAGGATAATGCCAGGGCACATTCTGCGGCTGTCACCAGGGATTTCCTGAGGAGGAATGAAATTGAGGTAATGGAGTGGCCAGCGGTCAGCCCAGACCTCAACCCTATTGAATACTTGTGGGATCTTCTACACAGGGAGGTCAGGAACCGACATCAAGCTCCACAAGCTCTGCAGCAACTTGGAGATGCTCTGAAGGAAGAATGGGAGAATATCCCTCAAGAGGAAATCCAGAATCTTACTAGGAGCATGCCACGAAGGTGCCAAATTGTCATCGAATGTCGTGGAGGCCATACACGATACTAACTCTATATAACGAGTGCTTAACTTTGAAAAATAAGCACAAGATTCAATTGCTTACATAGCGGAATTATTTGAAAAGTTAACTGTCAGCGTTATTCATTTGTTTTTACTGACATGAGCAATAAATAAATAAATAACCACAAATAATTTACTTTATTAATTTCATGTTTGTACCTTTATCCAATGAAAAAATATTTGCATATTTCATAGTGTTCCTCTAATTGTTTTGAGCAGTGTACATTGTCTCTTGTAGTTTTTTATTATGTTGCGAAACTACAATTATGACGTTTACAAAAACGAAGATTTAATTATTTAAGTAGTATTAAACGAGTGGTTCCTAAATTATTATTTCCCTGTTTTCTAACTATTTATTAATTAGGCCTATTTCGTTATTCTTTCAGGTCCGTGTTCAAAATGCTATCAAGCAGATAGGTAAGTAATGCGAAATACATTAAAAAATTTCAAATTCTATATTGTAAATTTCCACCGCTGTCATCCCTACGTTGCGTCCTGCCTTGTCACGCAGCGGGCCCGGGTTCGATCACCGGTCGGGGCAGTTTTTCTGGGTGAGGTTTCTATCGGGGTGTTCCCTCATCTGTAAGACAAATGTCAGGAAAACTTTAAGGCACAAAAAGTCTCCCAAATCATATGGCCATCATCCTTATCATTATCATCATCATCCTGCACTGGTGTGGAAAACAGCGGGAAGCTACCACACGTAAAATTCCCTAGTAAAGCTGCAAGCATAGCATGAAAATGCCATGATTGCAGTCAGGGACCTGCCTTCAGGCAGAATTACTGTGGATGGACGGATATTGTATATATTTTCTTTTAAAGCAGTCATGACACATATCCACATTTTTTAATTACGATGAGGATTTTAAGTATGAATACCGTAGGCGTAAATATATTCAAAACTGTCACCTCTGTCGATTCGCGTAGTCTTTCACGGCCGGATTTGCTATTATGATCTTGAAGACGATTTTCGGGCTGTAGGCCGTGGTCGTGAGGCTTGTAGTTCCTCGAAGTTTCGCCAGAGACTGCGTTTGGCATCCTCAAGGGTTGTCTTGAGGATGCCAGACGCAGTCTCTGGCGAGACGTCGGGGAACTAAAAGCCTCACGACCATGGCCTACAGCCCGAAAATCGTCTTCAAGATCATCATGTCACCTCAGTGTTTTGAGACCGACACATACGGTTTATAGGGGGAAATCGTACAGGAGTTTACTGCCTTCCCATAAATTTGGTCCTATATAAATTGTCAACCTAGATAGAAGGTCCAAATCCAATTGTCAAAACACATTGCAATTCTATCAACCATTCAAATGCATATTGAGGCAATTTTTCAATCGACGGTATCCCTAGCAAACTTATTTGGAATACGTTTAAAATATGTTAGTTTTTAGGTCAGAGGAATAACTAACTCACTCACTGGCACTATCAAGCTCTTAGGTTCATGGCCGCGCGGAAATAAGCTCTCCATACATCCTTATCCTGAGCTAAGGTTTTCCAATCATTCACTGTATAAAACAACTTCCCTCAAATCATAGTTAATGTTATTCTCCTACCTCATTCTTGATCTACCAAATGGGCGTTTTTCTCTGGTTTTCCTACAAGAAGCTTCCATGCACATCATTCATTCCCGAATCGTGCCACATTTCCTGCCCATCAAAGTCTACGCGACTTATCTGTTATTGTATCTGATTTTCTATTAAGACCATGTACTTCACTGTTTAGTAATGTTCTCCATTCACCTGTCTGCTTATCTCTCTTAGGTCCAAATATTTTCCTAAAACTTTATTCTCCAATAATTGTAATCGCCTTTCCTCCCTTAAAGTATGAGTCCTTGTTTCGTATCCATATAATATCCATCCATAGTAATTCTGCCGGAAGGCAGGTCCTTCACTGCAATCATAGCATTTTCATGCTATGCTATGCTTGCAGCTTTACTAGGGAATTGTGTAGGTGTGGTAGCTTCCCGTTGTTTTCCACACCGGTGAAGGATGATGATGATGATGATGATAATGGTAAGGATGATAATGATAAGGATGATGGCCATATGATTTCGGGGACCGTTTGGACCTTAAAATGTTCCTGACATTTGTCTTACAGGTGAGGAAAAACCCCGTTAATAACCTCACCCAGAAAAACTGCCCCGACCGGGGATCGAACCCGGGCCCGCTGCGTGACAAGGCAGCACGCTACCTCGTGACCACAGCGGTGGACCCATATAATATATATGACAGAATAACAGTTTCATATATTTTCAGTTTAATGTTTTTTTCAAATGAGTTGGGACGACAGAAGTCCCTGTAATGCATAATAGCATGCACATTAGTGGAATAGTAAAAAATCGACAAACTTGTTTCTATAATTTAGTTGAATGGCGAGGTTACTTTTAGTAACAATATTACCAAAACAAATAAAAATAAAAAGGCACTAAAGTTAGAATTTCTTTTGGTGAGTAGAGTTCCTGACATTGGAGCAAGCAACCTTTATCATCTAACATATTTAGTCAGAATTCTATAATTATGAGTAAAATTACCTGGTTTCAAGGTAACTCTGCAATAACAATAAAAATTGTTTCCTTAGAAACACCTACACATTTTACTGCATTTAACTTTCAAGCCATTAGTATATATGTATATATCCCATCCATAGTAATTCTGCTATGCTTGCAGCTTTACTAGGGAAATGTAAGTATGGTAGCTTCCCATTTCTTTCCACACTGGTGAAGGATGAACATGATGATGACCGTATGATTTCGGGGGCCGTTTGGCCCTTAAAGTTTTCCTGAGATTTGTCTTACAGTTGAGGAAAAACCCCGATAAAAACCTCACCCAGAAAAACTGCCCCGGCCGGGGATCGGACCCGGGCACGCTGCGTGATAAGGCAGCACGCTCATCGAGACCACAGCGGTGGACATATGTATACGTACTTGAAACACACAAACACACACACACAAACACACACACAAACACACACAAAATTCGCAATTTTTCTCTAATTCGCAATGTTTGTTTATGTCCTAACATGTTTTTTAAACTATACCGATACATATATATATTTTTTTTCAGCTTCATCGAACATACTTCCCAGCCCTTCACCGAGGATTTCTTCAACCGTGAGTATAGTGTTTAATATATCCAAATAAACTCTTCGGTTATGTTGTTCAATTTACTTTCACACAATCGATGTGTCTGTACATTTATAAGAACTCATTTTCAACATTATGATTTGTAGAATAATTTATAATGACAAACCTGTTATACAATGATCCAATCCTCTGAAACTAAGGTGCATCACTATAAAATACATGATCTTTATTATAGCTTTTCATTATGTTACGGAGCTTCAATTTTACGACATTTAGAAAAAAAATATGAACATTCAATTAACTGGCTAATATTAAATGAATGGAGCCTAAATTATATTTTATTTTACCTGTTTTAATTTATTTACTAATTATTTATTTTTCATCCTCAGATTGGTGTCCCTGGCCTTCAGGCTCCTAGTAAGTAATGCATAATTTAATATTTTCAAATACTTTATTATAATTTATTATAATTCACAATTATACTGGTATGTTTTTTTTCTTTCAGGGCCATTGACCCCAATTCCAACACATGCATTGATTAATACCTCAGAGGTGAGTAAAATGTTTCATATATCCAAATAATTTCTTCAGATGTGTTGTTCAGTTTACTTTCAGACACTTGGTATGTCTATAAATATATAAGAATTCATTTTTAACCCTTAAATTCGTAATGTATCCACTTGAATACATCAGCTGGTTTAATTAATTTAATATTTTAAAGAAATCAGAAGTAAACGAACAAAAAGAAACCACTTAAATGTGTGTCTAATTATACAATATTCATATTAATAACAGTTACACAAGAATCTGTTTTCACTGCGGTCTGCCACATTCAAATAACTACCAGAAGAAATTTGTGTTTTGCCAATTTAAGGGTTAATATTATGCTTTGCATAAGAATTAATAATGGTAAACATGTTATTCAATGTTGCAAGCCGCAGATACTAAGGTACATCACTATAAATGATACATTGTTCTTGTAGCTGTTTATTAAGTTTATGACAATTCTATGACATTTACAAAATAATGAAGATTCAATTATTTAACTAATATTAAACAAATCAAACCTAAATTATATTATACGTTACTATTTTTTATTTACTAATTATTTTTATTTTTCAGTACCAGTCTGGATATACAGGTATACAATCAGGCAGTAAGTAATAATTCAAAACAATCGTCTTACAGTTATTGATAACTAGACATACAGTTTATAAGCAAAATAATAAAATTGAATGGGAGTTTGTTGGCTTCCCATAGATTTGGTCCAATAGAAAGCATTAATGGTGATAGAAGTTCCAAATTAAATTGTCCAAACATATTGTACTTCTGTCCATCATCCAAATGCAAAATTGTGGCAGTTTTTTAATCGATGGTAGCCCTTGGTAACTTATTCGTTTTTCATTGAAAATTTACCTTAGTTTCTATGTCAGTGGAATAGTTGATAAATTTGACAAAATTGATTATGCAATTGAATTACTCTTTTTTATGTATCAATGAATTAAATTTTATTATTTTAATAATGAATATTTATATTTATAATTACTATCATTAAAATTAAAATGTCATGGGTTAATTAGTATGTGATATTAGTAATATTATTACAATAAAAAGCAATAAAGTTTGAATTTATCTTAATAATAAGTAGAGCTTCTGACACTCGAGTATGCAATCATTATCATCAAACATGTTTCCTCTGATATCTATAAGTTTGAATAAAAATATCAGGATTCAAGCAGAAATCCATAAGAATAACGTTAAATAATATGTTCGTGTAGAAACACCTCTGTTTTAACCATCACTTAGCTTGTAGATAATTAGTAAATAAAATTGTCACACACACACACACACACACACACACGAGCATATGAACAAACCTTTTCCCCTCAATCGTAACAAATATTTGTCAGAGAATTATGTTTTCTTAACCCTTTTTTTCAGCTTCGTTGAATACGACCAGACCGCCGCCTCCACCCAGTAACCCTCCACCTGTGAGTAAAGTATTTTAAATATCCAAATTCTCTCTTCAGCCCTATTGTCAGTATAAAGAGGATTTAAAGTCAATGCTGATTTATTTATTTTTAAATTTTGAAACAAGAAAATACTCTATACCGTCTTCAAGACTATTGAATATATTCACGGATACCATCTTATATCTATTTTGAGTTATAGTAAATTTACATTAATTAGAGACTATTTTTTTATGATATTTGTGTATGTCCTATTGTAAGACAAGCAATGACTCTTAAGCGATTCGAAAAACATCGCAGTATCTCTATTTGAGTGATGTTATGAGAAGGATATTACGAAATAATATTGAAAGTGCGCCACGCACTGAACATCATACAGTAAATATGTTGGGCTGAGTGTAAGAGGTCTTATAAATGTATATCACTGAGAGAGGAGTGCAAATTAAACATTAGTGTTAATTTAAAGAGTTTAGATTTTAATTTAGGTACAGTGATTTTTAAGTAGGGCCCATAGTGATATATGTGTGACTATATGAATGTAACAATAAATATTGTATATTATGCAATTGAGAAGAACAGCTAGACACGAAAATGGCGAGTACTCTTACTAAATTAAATATTTAATAATTTAGCTATTAGCGAGTTTAAAAAAATATTCAAATTCGGTAATTACTGCGAAAAATTTAATGGGAGACCAATATTATAATAAATTATTTTTAAAAGTATAAAACTCATATTTTGTCGGTATATTATATTAAAATTATCACGGCATATGGGGGAATTTTTTCTTCAGATACAATATATATCCAGAGAGAGGGTAATAAGAAAATAAATTGGCAAATAAAGTAGTAAGTAAATTTAATAAATTTCAACAAATATACTTTATCCGTATTCGAACATTGGAATTTCTTATGTAATCAATGATGCTACTTTCTCTGTGTGTACATTGTTTTATTTATTCAATATATGTTATTTTTTTAAACATTGGCATAATACTTTCAACTGGAATATAACATTTAGAAATTGCCTAATTAATACGGTTTCTTAATATATTGATTTTAAAAATGTATGTTATGGATATTGTAAACAATACCATCTCCATAAGATGTTGATTTAAGATTAGTTTAATATATATATATATATATATATATATATATATATATATATATATCGTATCTTTACACATTTGCTTAATTATTTCACGAAGAAATTCGTAATTACAAAACAACCAGATTCTGATGTAATTTGTTTCACATTATTTTCAAAGAATTATTCCACATATGCCACTCTTCAATTAACATAGTCGAGAAGACATTTAAAATTTAAATACCCCAAAATGAATATGTCTCTCCACAGCTAACTACTAGAAATCATTGAGCGGGACAAAGGGTTAATATCATGCGGTTATTCTTGAAAAAAATAAGTATTTTTGTTTTAAGAGATTCTAAACACGAGAAAAAATAACATTTGTATTTATATAAATATGTGTTTTAGAGTAGAATAACATTAACCAGATCTGAGGGAAGTAGATTACAAGGGAATGATTGTAAAACATTAGCTCAGGATAGGGATGTATGGAGAGCTTACGTCCGCGTGGCCATGAACCTACTGGTTCGATTGTGCCAGTTGTTAGTTGGTTATGTGTTTTAGAATACAGGAGGTAAATTAGGTAAATTCACATCTGAGAATTTTACTGTAATTGTATTGTTTATGTGAAAACAGTTAGTAGTAAAGTACATTTAGGCATATCAGGCTAAATCTATGGTTGATTAATATCTGTAGAGATTATTTGAAGACAAAAATATTCCATGAAATTTTTTTTGTTATCGTAATAAAAAGTAAACAGTATGTTTGTTTATTTTTTACAGTTAATGACAATACAGGATATGGCACGTCAGCAGCGTCAAATTGAAAAATGTGAGTTTACAAAGATTTTCTTAAATTACATTAAAATGAATTAAAAAAAATTAAAAAATAAATAATAGTTTAAAAAACTAAAACAGCACGCTATATTAGAAAACCGAACTAAAAAATGAAAAGTAATTTTAATTTCCAACACGCTTGGGATAAATTTAAAGTGGTCTACAAAAAAATCATCTCCAACACATATAGAATTAAACTAGAATTATCATAAGTAATGCCACGAGTGATTTCCAAATTATCGATAAATTCACGACTCACGAAGTGAGGAGTGAATTTATCTAGAGAATTTGGAAATCAAGAGTGGCATTTGTTAGGACTATTTAACGAATAAAATTAAGCTGTTTACTCACAAATCATTATTTAACTATAGTTATTTTAAAATATTTATATATTTAATGTAAACGGCGATGTTTGAAAACAAATGAGAAACGATAGGTACACTTCTACTGCTTCATTTGTTTATCACTGCAACCAGATCATACTATTTATTGCCAAAGGAACGCAATATTGTAAGGAGGAGCTTTCTTTAATATGGTAATTATAACACTGATAAATATTTGGTGAAACACGACTCTGATTGGTTGTAAAACAGAAATCATTGAAACGTGATTGGTCGTTGACTCCCATTTGGGGCATGAGTTAAATAGTCAACAAAAAGAAAATAATGTTACCATCAAAAGAGTGGGGTGCTCTATATCAATTAATATATTCGATAATAAACAGATATTGGTAAAAGTAAAGTCTCTAAGAAGAACATCTAAAAATCATAAAAAGCACCCCACGCTTTTGATGGTAAAATTATTTTATTTTTGTTGATAATTCTAGTTTAATTCTATATGTGTTGAAGATGATTTTTTTGTAGACCACGTTAAATTTATCCCAAGCGTGTTGGAAATTAAAATTACTTTTCATTTTTGAGTTCGGTTTTCTAATAAAACGCGCTGTTTTAGTTTTTTAAACTATTATTTATTTTTTAATTTTTTGTTTTAATATTTTACAGAATAAGATAAGAATGTAAATATCTTTAAATTCCATGCTATTGTAGTATGAGCTAAAAGTATTACTCATCTAAAAAAAAACCTTCCCCAGCCGGATTCGAACCAACGACCTATGGATTACTGAAATTATATACCACTAGTTCATCGCTCTACCAACTGAGCTCTTACAACGATTGACTAAGAAGTCGACAAGTCCGTAACCTATTATACCAGTTTTAATTTTTTGATTTTCTGATGATTCTGGCCAGGAATTTAGAAATAAAATATGAAATTATTGTAGTGTCACGGATCCTTTACAAGTATACAAATTTTCAAGTCGATCCAATGTCTCTAAGTGGGAGAAAATCGTGTTCAAAGATTCCGTTACTTAAATACAAAGACACTTTTTTTTTTATTTTCTGATGATTCTGGACAGGATTTTAGAAAATAAATATGAAATTATTATATTGTCACGGGTTCTTTACAAGTATACAAAGTTTCAAGTCTATCCTCTGTTTCTAAGTGGGTTATTTTCTGATGATTCTGGCCAGGATTTTAGAAAACAGATATGAAATTATTGTATTGTCACGGGTCCTTTACAAGTATACAAAATTTCAAGTCGATCCAATTATTTTTAAGTGGGTGAAAAACGCGTTGAAAAATGCAGTTACATAGATAGATAGATGGATAGATAGATACAGGTCAAGCTAATATAAAGCGTGTAAAAACAATTCTGTTAGTAGGGAAATAATTACTGGTTCTGGCTAACTAAAGTGGCCCGAATCCAACTCTCTAATAATATATTCTGTATCACGTCAATTTGTTTTATATTCTGAAATTAAAAACAACAAAAAAAAAGCTTCAAAATTGGAAAATTTCACGATTTAAAATGTTAATACAACAATCAAACTTAACATAAATAACCAATTGTAGGTATTGACATGTGTTAAACCAGAACCTGTATTCATATATTCTCTATCTCCCCTATTTTTACTATATTTTGTATAAATAAGAAAGAAAAACTTGAAATTTCAATAAGAATTTCAACAATGTGAATTTAGCTATATTTTAAAAAAAAACATTTTAACCGTAATATGACATTCGAGAGTATAAAATTATCAAATATTAATTGATATTAATTGGACGTTGGGGTTTCTACCGTTTTTGCCTGCCACAAATTTCGTTCCACAATTTCTCGTCCATTTTATCTTCGTTCATCCGCCTCTGCAGCGGTGCGTCAGGAGTGATCGGCCAACACCCTTTCCGATCAAATACCTCTAAAAATATAGGATATTCATCTCATCTCATCCCTCGAATCGTTACTGGATTGGACACGAGATGAGGATATTATGTAAATATAATTAACAAAGTATTTGCGCCGTTTTGACGTCACTCTGAGATGATTTCCTATTTATGCACCAGCAATAATCCTCCAAAATTGTTTCATTCCACTTGCTCTGGTTTCTTATTTCCATGGACTTAATACCATTATGAATATTTCATTCTGATTCTCACTCACTCTACAAATATTTTTGGGGAAGTAGTTAATATGGGTGTACAGAAACTAAATTTCGCACTAATGTTGAAACCTAGAAATTTGAAGTTTATTATCATTTCGTCGACAATTTTCCCATGTACGTTTCTGATTTTGTGTTACCTAGGAATATTTCTTTCAAGCTCTTAAATGAAGGCCGGTCAGATTTTTCATTTTCATACATTGAGGGCTGGAAATTACGATCCCTCGTTGGGTCGCGTATCTCTGGTCCATCAAATTCACAAACCTTAGTTTTACTTCATTTTTCGTCGGAAATTTCAATTCTAAATATTTAATTTCAGTGGTTTCGATGACAATCCCGGTTATTAATTGCTTCAAAACAGCAAATTTAAGATGGCGAGGGAGAAGAAATGCCTTCTCTTCAGGGGATAAATGGTACATACTACACATTTTTTTCCCCTGATAAAGTATCTGATCAGGGAGGAGAGTGACCTTTTTCGTTTTGTTCAGGATAACTTAGTGAAGCCAGTTAATTGAGTTTAATATCTTGTTAAAATCATCCCACACATTACATTCATGTTCAACGTGTTTAAGCTTCTCTATATGAATTTGAAGTTGTCATATGTATCTTAATTTTATAGGATATCCCAGTGGTACAGAGGAAAGTAAATTTCAATTGTGCAGTAGAACTATTTTATGACTTCTTATAGAGGAATCTATAAAAAAATCTCGATGTAGAAAGACAAGTGCATTAATTAAACTCCTTAAGTTGTTGTAATATACAGGTCCACGCGTTTTAGAAATTCGGGGACCAAATTCTGCCCCTCTGTGTCTAATATCATTGAAAATGATAAAGTATTTTTTCAGTCTCGATCCTAACAGTTCTGCAACAATTTTTGGCAGTTTTAAGACCCTGACCTAGTCAGAGAGTTACCGTCTCAGTAGACGCGTGGCTGGTGCGCGCAGCTGCCCCACTGGTATCCCTATTTCGAATTCTGGGGGTTCCAGAGATTTGGTGGGCCATGTCAGAATTTTCAGCTTTTTCTCGGAGTTTTCCCGTTTCCGGAATTTCATCTCACCAACAATCTCCACTTCTCTCCCATGTCATGTAATTTCCTATTCATTTATTCACTCATTTATTTTTTATCTCCATACACTTCATCTCATTTTGGAATAAAACAAATGGTCTGCTCTGAGCTCACGTGATAATTTAGGGCAGAGTGGGGCCCTCCTCGAGATCTTGGATCCAGCTCAGAAAATTATTGTACGAGACATTTGTGAATGCTTGATGTGTTAAAACCAGGAACAACACAACAGACAACAAAACACTGTAGAATAGACTTAATCTTCATTTATTTCAATAAAAAATTATGGTCGCTCTAATCCAAAGAACTTGAGATGTGCAGTCCAGTTGGTGGTAGTTAAAACACTTCCTAACTTCTTGTAGGGAATACCCTGGGATAAATAATTTTAAGTACAGGTCATCATCATCATCTGCATTAATAAATTAGGTCTGTTGACCCGTTCCGACTTCAGCCCATCTCTTTCTAGGTCTACCCACATCTCGGGTGCCTTTAGGTTTGTATTTTGTTATTTGTTTTGAATATCTATCTTCATTCATTCTTTCTGTTTGTTACTCCCATTTTTGTCTATATGTATCTATTTTATGAGTTATTGCAAATATTTCAAGTTCCTGTCTTATTTATGTGTTCTTGATTCTGTCTTCCTTAATGCACCCTTTAACAGGTCTCAAAATTTCATTTCTTCCGTCGTTATCTTACTTAGATCTTGTTTTTTTATGTATCCAGACATCTGATCCACAGAGCAGTACCGGTACTGCCAATATTTTATAAAATTTCAATTGGGTCTCTTGTTGATTTATTATTTAGTGATCGTTTTATCGTACCACATATTCCCTGGAATTTTGCTATTTTATTAGTTATATCATTATCATAATTAAATGAAATGTCACATCCTAGATAATTGAGATGGTTCACCTGTTCTATGATTTTGTTTCCTATTAATATTTTGGATCTGATTTGATTTTTCCCTTGGAATGCCATTGCCTTAGTTTAAGTATAGGTAGGAGAAACATTCAGTTGGATCTTAGGAAACTCTACCAGATTTTTTTAAGTATTCTTGTTTAAATTCAATATTAACTGGATGAAAACAGTATTCAATAAAAGATAAGAGGACTGTACTATTGTAAAAAAATAAAATGTTTACAATTATTATTACTTTCATTTGTGTTTCAGCTGCAAGAACACTTCCTCTGGGCAGTCCTCCTCCCGTGAGTAAACATTTGCTCTTATCTTAAAATATGTTAAAATGATTTAACAAATTCCATTAAGTTTGCAAGAAGTTTAATTTTTTTTAATTATCAGGTCTTCTGAACATTCTAAATTTATTTAGAAAAATTAACAGAATATTTAAATATTGAGCACCATGGTTAAAACTTAACTTGGAGTAGAGGCATGCTCCTTACATTGTCAAATTAATCAGAAATGAGACTGAAGCAGGGTTATACCTAATAGAATAATGTGTTACCGGTGCTATTAGAATTTAATTGACTACAAATTTATGACTAATTATCTAAAAAAATAGGTTATATTCCATAACATACGGATACCCTATTGCTTTTCATTTAGAATGAACTATTTGTACAAAATATTATGTGCTTTGATTTTTAAATAAGCTAATATTCAAATTACATAAGCAAACAAAATGTTATGGGATTAAAATTCTTAATGCAGGCTAACATTTTTTTAAGATGAATATAAGAGTGGTAACAACTAATATGTGTTATCTCCATAGTAAAGAGTTTGAGCAGCAAGGTTTAGCTATTATGGAAAATATCACTGATTGAGTAGTTTCTCTTAGTTACACTTACTTGTGAAAATGACAAAAATAATTGTCATTTTTTATTACTTTCTTCTTATTGATTGTGGAATTTTCACATTGCATTGTTTAATTAAAATGGTAGTTTCTTTATGCATAATCATTAGCCTTGAATGTATAGAATGGAATACCACAACTGTGTGTACTGTGAGTAAAAATTCATTAATTCCATTCCAATGCATGTCACATACTTTAAAAATGTCTAAACATTTAACAGGCAAATACGGTATTAGGGCCTATATAAACTATCTGACTACGTCAACACCGTATCTTCTATATTTATATGATTTTTTATTTAAGAATTCACTAAAATTCCAATCATTATCTTTTGTAACATTTTAAATAAAATTTACGTAAATATAATAACACCGTACCCACACAGTCAGCTAGTTCGTATATGCCTGTATATTTACCAGTCAAAATTTAGACAATTTTAAAATAGGTATGTTACTTGTTGTTCATGAAAAGTCAGATGCAATTAGAACAGTTAAGTCTCATAGACTGTGATGGGCAAGGTATGTGGAACGAATGGGAAATGAAGGAGGGACATGGAAACTCCTTGTAGGAAAACCAGAAAGTAAGCACCCAGTAGGTAGGCCAAGAATAAGGTGTAAGTGTAACATTCACCAAGATTTGACAGAGGTAAATTATAGAGAGGAGGAACTCTCAAAAAATGGAAGAAGAAAAAATATGTAACAGTAATTAAACCAATGGTAACATACACAGGAGAAACTTGGTGTTTGTTAAGGAATGATGAACTTAAAATTGCAGCATGGGAAAGACACATTTTACAAACTATGGACCTAAATATGAAAATGGAGAGTGGAAAATTAGAATTAATGGAGAACACTAATTGTATGAGATGTATGGAAGTCCCCAAATTATAGGAACCATTAAGAGTACAGGACTTGAATGGGCAGGATATGTAGAAAGGAATGAGAAGGGGTCCATACTAGACAATAAGCAAAGGGAAATCTGTTGGAAGGAGAAGCGTGTGAGGACTGAGAAAGAATGGTTGGAGAACACAGAGAAGGATATGATGGAGTGGAAATAAGAGGATGGAGAGAAAAGATGTAAGATAGAAGAGAGTGGGCGTTGATAGTACAGCAGACTCTGACCCTACATGGACTATAACACCATGATAAATTATAGAGAGGATGATTGGAAAAAGTTGACTCAGGAAACGGATGTATGGAGAGCTTATGTCTGCGGACCATGAACATACGGTTTCAATAGTGCCAGTGAGTTAGTTACGAATGCTACTTGAAACATCTTGAAGGAATGGCACTGAAACAGTTTTGACAAATAAGGATATGTTGTGTGGTCTATGAGGGAAGTGTTTATTAAAGAAAGCAAAACCTGAATTATTAACATCGAGAATCTGAAGTATAGAACCCTTAATGAAAATTTTATAATGCTAAATAATGCAGATGATTTTTATATAATGACATTGGATTTTATATTTACAGTTAAGAAGATACCCAGTGACTTCACTACTTTCACCTCGGGTAAGTATCATAATATTAGTATTCTGCTAACATTTAATAGCATCTAGTTTGAATAAATTGCACTGATTGAAAATGCACGCATCTGTTTATGGTTGTTGAAACTTATGAGCTTAATGTTTAAAATTATTCACTGGCACTATCAAACACGAAGTTCAGGATGTGCGGACACAAAATCTCCAAACATACCTATCCTGAGCTAGTGTTTTTCCAATCATCCCCTGTATAATTCATCTCCTCCTCCTTGACCTACCTACTGGAGGCTATCCCTCTGATATTCCTACATAAACTTTGCATGCACCTCTTTCATTCTCCGATCATATTTCATTTCCTGTCCAACACAGTCCACGAGGATTAAATGTTCTTAACACAACTGGTTTCCCATAAAATCATGTAGCTCACTGTTATAAACACTTCACCATTCACATGATTATTTGTCTCATTTTGATCCAAAACAGTTCATAAAAACTTTAATCATACAGAGTGTATCATAAAGGATGGCGCAAACTTATATGGTTGAAAGTACAGGATAATAGAAGCAACAACGTCCAAGTAAACATGGGTCCGCAAACGACCCGTTTGCGAGATAATTACGAATGTATGGTTACAAGCCGCCACTGACGTCATGTTTGTAACATCGTACTAGGCGATTATCTCATTGGGCCACACATTCTTCCATGAAAACTTAATGGACGGAGGTACCTTAGGTTCCTGCGGCGTCATCTTCCAGGATTGCTTAAGGATGTTTCCCTTCAGCAATGTCGGAGTTTGTGATACATGCTTGATGGAGCTCCGGCACATTTTGCTGCTGCTGTGAGACGGCATCTAACGCGCAGGTACGGCCAAAGATAATAAGTCGAGGCGGATCTATACCTTGGCCTCCAACATCACCTGATCTAAACCTTTGGATGTTTATGTCTGGGGACACCTCAAAAGCGAAGTGAACAGCACACCCGTTAACACGATTGAAGAACTGGAGCAGAGAGTTGTACATGCTTGTCAAAAATTCAGAAATGATCCAGGGGTTTTCGAAAGAATTCGACATTAATTGCAGAGACGAGCTCAGTATTGCATCCAGATGCAAGGAAGACACTTTAACATCTCCTTTAACAGGTAACCCATAAGTGAAGTGTACTGTGAAATGTGAACTAAATGAGATGAAAAATTAATAGTAAGGTCTAAATTCAAATAAATTTATACTAACTATGACGATGTTTGCAATGAAGTCAGTGGCGGCTTGTAACCACAGATTCGTAATTATCTCGTAAACGGCTCGTTTGCGGACCCATGTTTACTGGGACATTGTTGCTTCTATTATCGTGTACTTTCAACCTTGTAAGTTTGCGCCATCCTCTTTGATACCCTGTATATACTTGTATTATTTTCTCCTCCCTTAATAAGAGGTTCTTTTATTAGCCATGAGAGAAATCAGATATGTAAAACAGTTTCCCTGTTATAAATTTGGCTTCTCAACCTGGTTCATTACAATTCTCATGTTAACAAAATCCAACGCCAAAAACTACAAAATGTATAAATTATTATATTTAGTTGTGATGACATGTTCTCTTTTATTCCTTTTAATTATTTTCACTAATAAGTAGATGATATTCAGCAATGACAGGTTTGATTCAAAAGTTACACATATTTAACTCAAAACAATTTGACTATAAGGAATTCTAAATTAACTGTAAGTCAATCAAATTAGGCATGTTACTTGATACAAATACCAGTTTCATAGTGTAGAAACACTATTATTTATCTAACAATAAGATCTAATAATACTCATTTGAATGTGTGAATATAACCTTGTTTGAACTATACTATATTCTCATTATGGCCTGCAACTTACAATTTCATAAATTCACAGTAATAACAGGATTTTTAAATGTATTTTGCACATTATTTTTTCTATTTTATGGCACAAAAATTCATTGTCAACAAAGTTGATTCATGAATATACACAGTAAATTCTTTATTGTGTTCAGATTTTCAGTATGTTTTTTTTATGTGATCGTATAACTTATATTTTGAAATGAACTGATTATTACTAAATATTACATTTTATTTTTATTAATTAAATAAAAATAAAACATAGTTTTATTTGATTTTCATATTTATTATATAACTGAATTATATAATAAATATGAAAATCAAATAAAACTACGTTTTCTTTTTATTTAATTAATAAATATGGATTTTCATCAAGTAAACACCAACTCAATTGATTATTTTATTTTTACATTTGCAGAGAGATCAGAAATGAGGAAGGATCTTCAAGAGACGATAACCATCACGGAAGACATTGAGATTGTACCGGAGCTCGGTGGTAGGCAAGAGATCTCAGGGTTATGAACTCTTTATAAGCAAAAGTGTGCAAATGTACACTCGATTTTAACACATTGGTGACGGGCCACGGAGATCTCCGTGTTTAAATGGCCAGCGCTAGACGACCGGTCACGGGGATTTCCGTTTTTACGTTTTCTATGGCCTCTTCGCTTTTGAATGAGGCATTCAATTTTGTTTCTTCTCTTTGTGAAATAAATTTTAGTTGTATTTGTACCCCTCTCTTCTCTTTTATGAAATTGCCAACTTTACAGAATTGTTTACAATTTTATGACAGACGGCTGGTGAAATAAGGAATTTTAGTGCGGGTAGTTAGGCGATTACGGGATACATATGTAACCTGTAAATATATTTTGCAGAGCGGAAAAAATAAAAGAAACTCTATTTTGCGTTCTGGAGCCGAATTTATATATGTGGCATCATGTCCACCAGGATAATTATTATAATAGTGTGGCTATAGCTGAAAATTTGCTCGAAAGAAAGGCGAGAGCTTCTGAAGCAATAAAGATTAACAGAGGGCTTCCAAAATCATTTGTGGAAGCAGGAAACAAACTGAAACAAGGAGAAAGTGTTTTTGTAGTAAGGGGGACCTTTTGCTACAAACATGGAAAGATAAAAGAGACGTAAGAATGGTTAGCACATTGCATCAGGCAACACGAGAGTGGGAGGAGTAAAGTTGTAAAAATGCCCTATTGAATACTTCAATATAACAAGTATGTGAAGGGTGTAGACAGGGCTGACCAGTACCTATCACATTACTCCATCCTTAGAAAAATAGTGAAATGGTGCTAGAAAGTTGTATTGTGGCTTCAGAATTGTACACTCTTTAATGCTTTCAGGGTCTATAAATTTCAAAATCCTAACAGCAAAATGTCAAACAGAAGTTTTTTGCTTGAAACAGCCTTTTGTTTGGCAGGCGTGAAATTAGGAACAGATGACAGAGAAGACGAGGAAAGACAGAGAGAAAAGAAACCACTTCTAGGAGACCACCTCACGACCCACCAGTGAGGCAAAGACATTAAGAAAAATAAATTAACACCAACTGTGATTGGAAAAAAAAAAATACCCTCAAACTTTTCTGCGATTTTAGTGAACACAAGAAAAGAAACTCGCTACGTATGCTCTTTTGCACTTTGCCTTTACATAAAGGGAAATGTTTCCAACGCTATGAAACCCTCAATTTCTACTAGAAAGTCTGGTGAGAACACTAATAAAGATTTACTTATGCATTATTGTTATTGATTGTAAATATATTGATGTAAAAGCCACATTGTGCTAGCGCGGTTTAAAATTTAAAAGTCCACCCTACTGACAGAAATGTCCGGTCCAGCAGCGTTGGGTGTAACGCAGAGCTGTCGGTCACCAAGGTGTTAACGAATCCAAGAAACAGTTTATTTACGGATAAATACACTTTTGTTAATACAGTTACAAAGTTTTATCTTAGTCGATGAAATACTTAGAAGTCCACGTGCTCGAATCAAATATTTTCAAAGTCCAAATGCTTAACGGACTATAACTTTAAATTTAACTATTTCTCGGACGTATCTAATATTTAAAGTGAATCGGAGATCGCGGTCTGCAGGTCTACGATGTTCCAGCACTGAACACAGAGTCACTGAGAGTGAGAGTATTTGGATATAAGTTCTCGCTTGTAAAGGCGGTGGCTCCTCCCACTTTTCTCGAATCCACTCCATACAATTGAATATATATATCTATGTTACAATAATCTTATTTACTAGTATGTATAACGTTTCTAAGAACTGGATTAATTGGTTCTTTGATATTGAATAGATAAATGTTTTTCAGTTTCTTTTTAAACTGTCAATATTACGAGATTATCTTTTCTAGAGGTGAATGAATGTTTTTTTGTTGTCTGCACTAGCCAGGTAGTAATTCTTTATCCTCATTTCTTGGAATTGCTTAGTAACTTTAATTGGTTTCTAAGAATTGGATCAATAGATTTTTAATATTTTTAATAGATAACTAATGTTATCTTTTCTTAAAGAATGCATGTTTCTTATTAGTTGTATAGACTGCTAATTGGAATTAGTTATATTCTTTTGACAATGCCCTTTTTGTGTTCCTATATTATTTGTAACTTGTGTAGTAGGTAGAGTTCTGATAATACCTCTTTATTCTATTATTTGTTATTTGTATAGTTAGGTAGCGTTTTACAGTATTTTATTCTAGACAAATGCACGTGGAATTTTTACCTGGATATATTTCTACTTTTCCACATTCTTATTTTATAGCCATCTGGTGTATATTTGAAGAAGCAATTTTTTAAACTGCCGTCTAGTGTACTTTCGAACAACTTTGTAATCAAACTTAGTTCGTCTGGAACTTCGAAGTTCATGGTTCTAGTAGGTTTTTTTATGTATATATTTTTTGAAACTGTTAATTCCAAAGGATTAGACAGATGTTTCTCAAAGTTTTGGTTTCATTTCAATTGAATGATTGCCTAATATATTATGTGCCACTGTAGCTGAAATTGAAAAATCAGCTATAGTGGCACATAGTTTAATAGTGAATCACAAAATTGGAAATGAAGCAAAATTTTGAAATGTCTATCTAAAACTTTGGAATTAACAATTTAGGATATTATATATATTCAAAGAAACCATACTAGAACCGTGAATTTTGAGTTTCCAGACGAACCAAATTTTGATTACAGAGTTCTTCAACTCAACACCAGCTTTTGAAACTTCAATCTAATCATTTGGAATTAACAGTTTGGGGAAAGATATACATTAAAAAAAAAACATACTAGAACCATGAACATCGAGGTTCCAGACCAACTAAGTTTGATTACATAGTTCTTCAAAAGTACACCAGATGCAAGGGTAGAAAATTACTTCTTCGAAAGTACACCACATGGTAGTTTACAAAATTACCGGCAAAATAAAAAATTGACAGTCGTGAAAACAGCTGATGATGGGAATGACGTATTTCCCGATACTGCAGTGCTGTTTTTAAAAAAAATATATGTATCAGGTAAGAAGAATTCACGATTCATTTGATTCTTATCAAATTAATCATGAATTCTTCTTACCTCATAATCTATGTTTTTTAATACTGAACTACAGTATCAGGAAACATCATTTCCATGTCAATTGTTTTCACAACTATCAATTTTTCATTATGCCAGTAATTTTCTGAACTGCCATCTGGTGTCGATTTTAACACATTGTTGACGGGCTACGGAGATCTCCGTGTTTAAATGGCCAGCGCTAGACGACCGGTCACGGAGATTTCCGTTTTTACGTTTTCTATGGCTTCCCTGCCTCTTCGCTTTTGAATGAGGAATTCAATTTTGTTTCTTCTCATTGTGAAATAAATTTTAGTTGTATTTGTACCCCTCTCTTCTCTTTTATGAAATTGCCAACTTTACAGAATTGTTTACAATTTTATGACAGACGGCTGGTGAAATATGTAATTTTAGTGCGGGTAGTTAGGCGATTACGGGATACGTATGTAACCTGTAAATATATTTTGCAGAGCGGAAAAATTAAAAGAAACTCTATTTTGCGTTCTGGAGCCGAATTTATATCTGTGGCATCATGTCCAGCAGGATAATTATTATAATAGTGTGGTTATAGCTGAAAATTTGCTCGAAAGAAAGACGAGAGCTTCTGAATCAATAAAGATTAACAGAGGGCTTCCAAAATCATTTGTGGAAGCAGGAAATAAACTCAAACCAGGAGAAAGTGTTTTTGTAGTAAGGGGGACATTTTGCTACAAGCATGGAAAGCTAAAAGTACGTAAGAATGGTTAGCACATTGCATCAGGCAACACGAGAGTGGAAGGAGTAAAGTTGTAAAAATTCCCTATTTAATACTTCAATATAACAAGTATGTAAGGGTGTAGACAGGGCTGACCAATACGTATCATATTACTCCATCCTTAGAAAAATAGTGAAATGGTGCTAGAAAGTTGTATTGTGGCTTCGGAATTGTACACTCTTTAATGCCTTCAGGGTCCATAAATTTCAAAATCCTAACAGCAAAATGTCAAACAGGAGTTTTTTGCTTGAAACAGCCTCTTGTTTGGCAGTCGTGAAATTAGGAACAGATGACAGAGAAGACGAGGAAAGACAGAGAGAAAAGAAACCACTTCTAGGAGACCACCTCACGACCCACCAGGGAGGCTAAAACATTAAGAAAAATAAATTAACACCAACTGTGATTGGAAAGAGAAAAATACCCTTAAAACTTTTTCCCGATTTTAGTGAACACAAGAAAAGAAACTCGCTACATATGCTCTTTTGCACTTTGCCTTTACATAAAGGTAAACATTTCCAACGCTATCAAACTCTCAATTTCTACTAGAAAGTCTGGCGAGAACACTAATAAAGATTTACTTATGCATTATTGTTATTGATTGTAAATATATTGATGTAAAAGCCACATTGTGCTAGCGCGGTTTAAAATTTAAAAGTCCACCCTACTGACAGAAATGTCCGGTCCAGCAGCGGTGGGTGCAACGCAGAGCTGTCGGTCACCAATGTGTTAAGAACTTTGTAATCAAATTTCGTTTGTCAGGAAACGAAAAATTCATGTTTCTACTACGGTCTTTCTGAATGTATATCTTTTCCCAAACTGTTAATTCCAAATGTTTAGATAGACGTTTCAAAAGTTTTGCTTCTTTTTCTATTCTATGATTATGTAATAAACTGTGTTCTGCTTTTGCTGATTTTTCAATTTCACTGTTTTTTTCTGTTTCTAAAGTGTCCTTTTTTGCGAATGTCTAAATTCATTTTTATTTCCTATGTTAACTTTATTGCAATCTTTGCAATTAATTTGATAAATTCCAGATTTTTATTGTCTGGGTGTTAACTTTTATATTAGTCAATAGAGGATTAGTTAACAGAAGAATTCAGCCTAAATAATAATCTATTAACTAATAAAAAATTTAACATTCCAGATAATAAAAAATCTGGAATTAATAAGATTAATTGCAAAGATTGCAATAAAGTATGTATAGGTAAACCAAAAAGGAATTTGGACAGTCGCAAAAAACGAACACTTTTGAAACATAAAAAATTGTGAATTTGAAAAATCAACAATAACAGCACATAGTTTGATAGAAAATCATAGAATAGAAAATGAAGCAAAATATTGAAACGTCTATCTAAAACTATGGAATTACCAATTTGGGAAAAGATATACATTCAAAAAACCATACTAGAACCATGAATTTTGAGTTTCCAGACGAACCAAATTTTTATTATAGAGTTCTTCAAATCAACACCAGATGGCAGTTTAGAAAATTACCGGTATAATGAAAAATTGACAGTCTTGAAAATAGCTGACATGAGGAAGATGTTTCCTGATACTGCAGTTCTGTGTTAAGGGGACATGGTAGTCGGAGCATATGGTTACTATGCAGCAGTGAAATCAAATTACTATTTCTTATGAACTTGTAAATAAATAAGCCTGAACTTTTTTCCACCATGCACAAAACACATTTGAGAATATTGTGGCTTTTAGTTTATATCTCTACCTTATATATTTGATTTTATAAAAAAATTTAAATCTGAAATATATATATTTTTTATATGCTATAAACATGAATGACTTTGGGTACATTTTTCTCAGAAACCCCTTGTAGTATAATTTTCTGTGCTTATTATCATTATAATTAACAATATGCATGTTCGCAAAAATGTAAATATATTATTGTAACTTAGGTGATGTCACATGTGTTATGTTTTTGAAAAATGTAAAAATGTAATAAAAATTAAAACATATAAGTTAGTTAATGTTTTTGTTTAATTAGTTATACTGTGAACAAATTAAGTAACATTAGTGTTATATCTGCTTTTGTTCAAAATTTATCATTGGTTTTAAATTTGTGCTTACCAATGATAATTCAGTATTACTATATAAAATTTTGAATTGGATTTATCAATCTACAATTCTGCATTTTTGTTTGTTAATAATTTCTAGGAATAGTAATTGCAGGTTTATATTATTGAGTATTAATGTAAGTTCCTATTTTTAATACCTTCATTAGTGAAGGTAACTGATTGTGATTTGTTAATTTTTGACGTAGTTTTTAATAAAATAAATTTTGTGTTAATATATATATATATATCATTCTCTATTCAAATTTGAGTTTAATACTTGTATCTATGTGATTAAAATATGACCCAAAAACATTTTTCTATGTACATTTTATCTTTGAAATTAATGCTTTGAATATTGTTATGTATTCTTTATTAATACCGTATTTTAGATCAACATTTTTGGTATTATACATTCAGTGTTCTATTCTATGCTCTAAAAATAGAGAAGAAAATTAATGTAGTTTTGAAAAGAAAATATCATGCAGCTGAGTATCATAAAACTACTCTGGAAAGTAAAATTCATAATTGTTTCCAGGAGTATGGCTGACTTAAATTCTGAAATAAATTTATTGGAATTTTTACACTTTTCTTGACACATTTGCAGTATTGTACATATTTATAAGTTCAGTGATCTTTACTCAAATTTAAGTTTGATAAACACATATCTATGCAATACAAATTCATAAAAAAAATTGATGGATACTTTAAAATCTGAAATTATATCATTAATAGTCTAGTTATGCTCTCTAACATTGTTTCATTATCGACAATCATAAATATTATTTATGAATTTAACTTCCTCAATATATTCATCAAACTCTAATCTGAGTACAAGATGTTGAATTTAAAATATAAAACAATGTTGTAATGAAAAATGTCAAAAAATATCCTAGTTATCAAGGCATTAATTTTGGAAATTAAGTTAATGAAAGAGATAATTATGAATTTTTATTTAACGTAAATGCATATCAAACTCCAACTTGAGTACAGTGTTATTTTATAATATAAATACATGATGTTTGACCAAGAGCAGGTCCTTCACTGCAAACTCAGCATTCTCCACTCTTTCCTTAACACAACCTTCCTTTTTGTATCAGCAAATAAACCATTAATTTTAATATTGTTTAACATCTCATGCATTTTTCTGCCTCTAACCTTCTTTCTGTTGACCTTTCCTTCTAGGGCATCCATCTGCCTGCTGATGGATGTCTTAGAAGGAATGGTGAACGGAAACAAGATTAGAGGTAGAAAAAGACATTATGATAGACAATATTAAAATATTTGTAATGTATTTTTGTAATATTCACGATTCGGTTATCAAATGTGGATTTAATGCTTTTACACAATATATTAAAATTCATTGATGTTTTCAAAAATAGGCCTTTATTAAAATCTGGCATTATATGACATTACCAATATTGCACTGTGTCATTTCGTAAATTCATTGCTCTTAATAAAAGTCTAGATTTGATACAAGTATCCACGTGGGCTAATTAAAATTCATACTTTTTCCCATAAATGTCTGAAATGAATTGTTCATGTTAATTTTATGTGGGTTTGATACCTTTTCATTAGCAACATTTTTTCATATCATAAATTCAATGGTCTGTACTCAAATTTGAGTTCAAATAAAATACATACTTTTTTTGAGTAGCTTAAATTCTGGAAGGAATTCATTCTTGATTGAGTAATGATTTTTAGTTAATGGTTTTACATCAGCAGGACTTTTATAATAGAAATTCACTGCAATTGTATAACATTTTTAGAATGATGGATGTATCCACACAATTGAAATTCTTAAGTTTGTTTACATATGTTAATTTATTGAAGTATTATTAGTAGTTTCAGTTACCACGTAATTGTATTAGTTTAACAGAGTTATTGTAAATGATATTTGTTGTTTTGTAAAAAAAAGTACAATGTATACATGCTATTAAAATACTTACAATTCTGAATTCCATAACTTTGAAAGTATTTTATTTTAGTTTTATTCACTATTATCTTAGTATTTCATTGGCAGAATCTTTTAGTACATTTTCACAAATTTTATACTTCAATTTGAGCTTCAATATTATCCATACAATTAATATTCATGAAGATTTTTATGTGTAGCTTGAATTGTAAATGTATTTCATACTATCTATTGTTTTGGATTATCAGTCAGCAGTTTTGGCCAAAAATTCCTGTACTTTTTCCTCAGTAGTACCACAGTTTGTTAATTATGATTCACTGCTACTGTATTCAGAATTGAGTTTTATGCATGTAACCATATACTTAAAATTCATAGCTTCAAGCTTTTTCTGATATGTAATAATTACCAATTGAATTTTATTGCAATTGTTAATACGATTAAAATTTTATTTTAGGCTAATAGTTTATATTTGAATCTTTATGTGATAATAAAGTTCTTTGGAAATCGATGATGCATTTTATTTACAATAGAATTATTAAAATGTAATCTGTCTTACTGTGCTCTTGACAAACATAAAATTAACCACCTTCTTCTTCTTCTGTTTCATTAAATTAGGCCTTTTGACCTGTTTTCACATCAAGTGGGATTTAATGAATCCTCCCATCTAGTAAATGTGCGTCCAACATTTCTATGTCCTATTGGTTTGTACTTTAGTAACAGCTGAGGGATTCTATCTGTAGGCATTCTCTTGACATGTTCATACCAGTTGTTTCTCATGTTGTCAATTCTATTTGTTAAATTAAAAATATTTAAGTCCTTCCTAATATCCCCACTTCTTTTCTTGTCCAAAATTGTCACACCCGCTACTGAACGTAGGAAACTTCATTTCTGCAGTTTTTCTATTTTCCTTCTGGCCTGAACGGTTTAAGAGTCCAATTTTCACTTGCAGAGGGGAAGACAGGCACTGCCATAATGGTGTAAAATTTTAGTTGTGGGCTCCTCAAAGGTTTAATTGGGCCGGGGTCCGTCCTTATAGTGCCACACATGCTGTAAAAGCTATTTGAAGTGAATATTAATATCTTCCTTCTGGCAGTTCATGATACGTTGCATCCTAAATAATTAAAATTGTTCACCTGTTGTAATTATACTGTTATTAATACACTGATTTTACACTTCATGTGGGTCGGTGCCCGGGGAGTGCCATTACTGGCGAGTTGACTTGCAGAGATCGTCAGATTGAATTTATTTGCTATTTCGTTTAATTTATATGCTGCTATTTGTAAATTGTCTTCTGAAGAGCTAAGGATTGTCTGATCGTGTGCAAACAGTATGGTATTTAGAATCGTAACCACCATAATGGCAATTATTCAAAACATGTTCTGAAGTTTAATTTCAATCTCATATCGTTACATCCTGAATACAACAATGCATACACAAAGAAAAATAGTCACAAATTTATCACCATTTTCATTAACATGTATTAAATATAATAATATTATAATGTATTAACTCACTAGCATTACACAACGGTGATATAGTGGTTATGTCTCTTGCCTCTAGTCCCAAGAATCGCGAGTTCAAACCCAGTCGGGGTCGACAGATTTTTAGGATAGAAAAATCCAAGGGAAAAGTATTCCAGGAAGGAGTAGTGGGTCCCTAGTCTTAAGTGGCCTAAATTAGTGTCTGAGAAAAATTATACCAACTTCCCCATTCAAATAATTCCTAGGTTGCCAACTACATATCTCATTGAGGTGATGTGCTGTCCACATCACTCAATGATATCTGTAGGAATTAAGCGTAAATGAATTAAACATGTCAAGAAAATCCCGCAAGAGGCGTACCCATTATCTATAAGGAAGAGGAGGATTATTATAAGGAAATTATATATATATATAGATATATATATATATATATATATATATATATACCTTGATCCAACAATTTATCTCCCTCAGATCATTGTTAATATTATTTTCCCACCAGATTATTAACCTATCTGCTATGCGCTATCTTTCTTGCTTTCCTATAGAAAGCTTCGTTCCCCTCTTTCTTTACTTTACACCCCTCCTTATCACACTGTGCATTATTCATTATATTTTACAGTCTCACTTGCCAAAACATAGAATTCCCTTCCGCCCTATGTCAGAGACTGTCAAACTATAACATCTTTCAAAAACAAACTAAAGGATTATTTAATAGCAAACTAACATGTACACCTCACTGATATAATTATTTTAACAATTGATAAATTCAATTATTTATGAAAATAATATTAAAATTAACTAATATATTCATTTGTTTCAATATTGTATAACCGTAAAATTAGTTTTCTATATCTTACTATTTTTCTTTTCTTTTTTATATAGGCCCCTACATTAGACAGGGACGGTCTACCAACAATTTAATTCATCTTGCTAGAATACATTTTATTATCAGTTTTAGCCTTAATCTTAACTATCATTAACTGGTTGTATAATAGATCATAATATAATAGATCATCATCATCATCATCATCATCCGGTACCATGGCAGCTGCCGCCGTCTTCCGGAAACCAAACGCCATTCCTCTGTCCATCCATTGATCTTCCTCCAATCCTCTGATATTCATAGCTGCTTGTACCCCTTCTATCCAAGTTTTGTTCGGTCTTCCTCTCATCCTCCTTTTTATTGGGATCCATCCCATAACAATTTTAGGCAATCCTTGCTATGACATTCTTTTCACAAGGCTATGCCACTGTAATCTCTTCTTTTCTATAATGTCTATGACGTCCGGATCCTCTTCTACACCCATAATTTCCCTTATTCATTTCGTATTCTATACATTCTAGATTTTCCAGCTGATCATCTTAAAACATCCATTTCTGTACTTAAAATTCTTTTCATTTACCTGGGAGGAAATTGCCAGACTTCAGCACCATATGTTAAAATGCTCTGAATTACGGTTTTATATATATGTAATTTTCAATTTTTTTGTAATATTTTTGCTCCACCAAACAGAGTTTAAAGCATTTATTGCTTGTTTTGTTTGTGCGATTCTATTTTTAATTTCCACTGTGTTATCGCCTGAATGGTCTTACTTTGTTCCTAAATAAGTGCATTCAATACTAGGTTTTAGTTCTTCTCCATTGTTGAAATTTATATTCTCCATTTCTTCTCCTATACACAGATATTTAGTTTTCTCAATGTTTATATAAAGCCCCCATTTTTCATATTCTTCTTTTAGTTTTTTTAGCCATATATTCTATGCCATCGTGGTCTTGTGCTATTAATACCTGGTTATCGCCATATTATCTCATTGGGCGTTTAATTAAATAATAACACAACCTTATGATTGGCAAATTAAATACACTGATATGCTCGAAGACGTTTAAATAATTACTACGAATCATAAATATGTTATACTTTAACGATCGCATTGAAATTAATGATAGGAAATAGCTAACGCATACAGTAACATACAGTAACGTGCCGGTATATGCTAAAGGAAATATAGGAGCGCAAGAGTCAAACATTTTTTTCCTCAAAAAAAAAAAACATTAGGAAACTTAAATAGTCCTTATATATAAGTGCGGCGATAGTTGCGTCTAATTATTAATATGGTTAAATCTCAATTCAGAAGGAAATAATATTAAAAAATAATATCCACAAAAAATAAATTAATAAATACATGGTATTGTCTATTAATCTTAACCCCAAGTGATATAATACTACATAACCAGGGATTTTTGAGTTTCTGTTGTGAATTATAAGTCTTATGTTTTATCTACACTATAATTTTTTTTTTGAATTTTCAACCGACTTTATACATTACTTAGGACCATTGAGTAATTATTTGAATACCCATATGGTGAATGGTGACTTGCAGTTTCCCCAGAGAGTATTTTATGCAGTGAAGAGTTTGGATTAAATCAAGAGTGTCCAGTTGTTTTAGGCATTATCTTGTAATGCAACTACATGCTTAAAACAATATAATTTTGATTTAATGGTGGCAGCATTTTTGTAAAATTGTGAACTGTTCCGATAAATTTTATAATATTATTGGATCATTTAATTTCATAGTGAGGTGAGCAATATAGTCGTAGATCTTTTTGGCATTTTATTTAGCAAGCGAAGTTGATAATTGAAACGTGGTGATAATGCCGGCGCACTGTAGGACCATAGGACTCTGGAAATAATTTCTTGTCATTTCAAGTGCAGTTTTCGAATATTTGAGGAGTGAAATAGACTTAGTGGCTTAACGTAATCCGTATACACTCTATCATCATAAATAAATAAATATCTTTCATTACATATATTCCAGATGAGGGAAATATTCGAGGAATGAGAACATGTGGGAAGTTAGAACTCAATCAACGGACTCCTTAATAATAAGAAATAACCATTAAACAATGATAACAATAAATAATAAATAGTAACCTTACTAAAATAAGCTAATAATCTGTGAATTTAAACTAACCAATTTAAAAGTAAAACGTGGGCAAGTAACTGAACTAACGGGAAATGGTAAATGATACTAACTGAGGGAGAGAGTAGATAATCTTAATCACTACAATAAATTAAACCCAAAGATTATGAGAACCACAAGTAAATATGGACCAACTACGAGTAATCTTAACAAACAACTAAATTGAATAATATTAATAATTAATTAATTAATGAATAAAGTAGTTTGGAAGGTATAAAGGAGCATCAGATTACGAAGACAGGTCATGAGGTAAAAGTGGATGACCGAGACTCAGTGAATAACCAACGGGCATTCTGAGCTATAAAAGTAAAACATGATACCTAATCGACATAATAATGAAAATAATGATAATAAAAATAATCATAATCATAATCATAATAATCATAAGAATAATAAGAATAAAAACCGTAATAACTATATTAATAAAAATAAATAATGATAACAAACATCAGTAATAGCAATAAAAATTAACAATCATACTGCATTTATAATAATAGTAATAATAATAATAATAATAATTCACAGCAAATTAATAAACAATAATAATAATACTAGTAATAAATAAAACTAATTGCAATAATATAATGATAAGCATAAAACGATATATTAAAGTAATAATTAATAATAGGAGAAATCATTAGATTGAAGGATGGCGGATATTATTAAAAGAAAAGAGGTCTAAATGATCGCAATACTGAGATACCAGAGAGGACTAGCAGTAATTCTTATATAGTATTTGAATAATAATACCAGAAGTAAAAGAAGTAAACAAAAGTGAAAAGAAGAGAAACAAACATCGACGAATAACCCTCAAGTTGGGTAAGGATAGGATGCTAGAGACTAGTTATGATATCCACGTGAGATTAATAGGATGTAACCAGGAAGATCAAACTATTAATATTAATGAAGATCCTAAAACTTAATAAAAATATTATAATAATAAACCACTAGAATAGTAAATAATAATAATAATAATACTAATACTAATAATAATAATTATAATACTACTACTACTAATAATAATAAGAATAATAATAATAACTATATTAATAATAAAAAAGATAACAGACATCAGTAATAACAATAAACTTAATGATCATAATAATAAAAATAAAATCAAATTACCAGTAATGATAATGCATAATGATAATAAAAAACACAGTAAATTTATAACTAACAATAAAAATAATAATAATAATAATTCAGGTAAATTAATAAACCACAAAAATAATGATGATGATGAAATAAGAGCGAACTACCAGAAATAAGACTTATGCTTATGAATAAAATGAAAGATAACGGAAAACCACAATCTCAATTTCAGCAATTAGAACTCATTTAAGTATGCATGGGTTCCGGGATAAGTAGTAGGCTAGTTCGCGAGAAGGTAACGTGAAAGCATTCCAGATAGAGGCACGTAGTATGTTAAGCCTATAGCGGAAAACGAATGATAGGATCAATTAACCAGCAGTTATGCCAACACGAAGGGTAGGAATTATTTTAACATCGCGAGAAATAAGAAGTGACAACAGTTTCAGATTAAGAAGGGAGGATGTGCATTATCCAACTTGGTTAAAAAATTGTATTAGTAAAAGAGAATGGAAGAGCGGCATGGGAACTTAGGAAAATTTATAAACTTTTTGAAAAGCAATGAAGAATATGACAAGCGTTGAAAGATTTTCCCAGAATTACAGAGTACCAAGCATGCAGAAATGATCGGAAACAAAGTAATTTATTCCCATAGCAACTTAGAAGATGGAGGTTAGGATACTTCACCGATAGTTGGGTGTCCTAATCGATCTAGTGGAGAGTATTATCATATACATTTGGGATTTCAAGGGCTACACTGAATATATTTTCTAATGGATATTACACAACAATTATTATACTCTTCTGATCATGACACTTGACTGATTTGCATACAGGAGGAAACAGAGAAAGAATCTGCGGCCGGGATCTTTTCTTCTGTACACCTTGATTGCATATCAGTGGGACTAGTGACCAGTTGAGAATAGACACACACACACATGGGATTTGGAACTTAATTAGATTAGTGAATTACCACTAGATCGCTTTAAGGCTCTCCAGACTTGGGCCCACAAATCACTCGGAACCATATCAAGATAAAAACAAGCGAATAGACTGCAACCTAGGTCAATCTTGGCTAAGTGATGTTAGGAAAATCACACAGAAACCCACAAGAAGTTAGAAGAGAAACAGCATTAGGATAGGAAGCAAGGGAGGCATTCTATCTTGAAGGAGGCCTGGCATACACTAGAGCCACTGGGATAGAGATGCGAACAGCGACCCTTAGGAGAAAACAGTGCACAGATGAGAGAGACAGAGGAATAGTGAGAAGTTAGGGAGTGTGCAAGTTGGAAGGTGGGACACCCCCGTATGAAAGGATCTGGAGTCTCAGACCTCCTTCGTGATCCTGGGGCAATGGCCATAAAACCTTGCCGGCTTGGCACGGACGTTAGGGACCATGGAACAATTCGTTTAGATAGAGAGTTAGGCATCGGAGAATGAATATTAAACAGGAACACGGATTCTCGAGGAAATAAACATTAGTTGATAGCCGGGATTAGGAAGTGAGGTTAGCAAGAAACAAACCCCGTCTCGGAGAATAGGATCTAATCTACTTCTGGACGCAGTAGTTGTTCTTTGAGGAACCAACAGAGTTTCTAATGGACCCGAGGTTAGGAAGTGAGGTGAGCAAGAAACGAAACCCGTCTAGGAGAATAGGATCTAATTCGCTTCTCGGCGTAGTAGTTGTTCGTTGAGGCAACAACAGGCTTTTTAATAGTGTTACAAAACAGGAAAGGAATCGGAAGCAGCAGAACAAAGTGAGGCATACAGGAATCGAGTCACTGTTGACAAGGATGGAGCAAGGTTGTTCTCCCATCTTGTGGTCGTTGCGCGGAGGAATCCGAGTCACCAAGTTCGGAAACAAGCTCCATCCCTTGTCTTCATGGTCGTTGCACGATGAGGGTCGGGGGTCTCCGTAGTAGATGATGATGCCAGGAAATCCGCCGGCGGTGAGAAAAGCGGAAAGAAATACCGCGAAGTAAAGACGTACGCACAGATAGCATATGGTCCTAACGGGTAGATAACTAATACTAGCAAAATAACACCGGAAACACTAGTGCACTAGAGGGAAAAGAAGATGGAAAATTGGGAAACGCACATACACGCGATTGTGAAATCGACAAGTAGAGCCAAGAGGGACAGATTGACCTATGATGGAAGGGAAGAAGACGATATAAAAACGAGAGGTTAAACACCTATGATGGTGTAAATAAGTTTAAGCACATAAGCAGTCTAAAGTAAATTAGAGCCCCAAGGATGCAAGCAGGAACAGATAGGAGGAGTTTCGAATGAAAAAAAAGTAAGGAAAGAACCCTTGGAGTAGGACGTGGGTAAATGGTTCAGAGTGAAAAGAAGGAAAAATCGAACCCCAATAAATGATGATATGTATGTAATATGAAACGAAGAAAACCCCGGGAGTAAGGAGTAGGAAAAAAAAGAGAATTTTAAATATACATGTAGATAAAGAAACAATCAGGGAATAAAGTATATAAAACGAAAAATAAATGTATAAAAGTTCAACAAATCAGCTATGAGAATTTGCCATTCAAACTAACAGTTAGGTGAGGTAAGAGTGTAAAGTACACCGTATCAGAAGTTAGGGCAGCAGACAAAGGACTCAGGTTACGCAACATCACTGTGACTTCTAAAATTGAATCAGTAAGGATTAAGAAGTTAAACTAAGTGGACTGATAATTTAGCAGTAAGATCAGATGGTCAGGGAAAATTAGACCAATGAATAATGAAAACCTGAATCCTTGTCCAGACACAAGTAGCTCAAAAATCAATTGAAGAACAATTGAGGGGCTCAGTGGAATAAGGGCCCCATCCCAACCGATGGTTGATTTTTAGTTATTTGCAGATTATGTATCCTATGGACATCTTCTGTTAATATTTAGAAGCTCATAATTCTAACTTTGCTCAAAAGAGGGTAAATGAGACTTTATGTCTAAGAAACATGTCTAACTTATTCACGCGCGCGGGAAATAAAGGCCCATCCCAACTGCTGACAAGTGACCGTATATTGTCCGCTACTCTGTGGTCCGCTGCAATACCATGACTAGCATTGCTGGCAAATATCAGCAAATGCAGAATGGCTGATGCGGCAGGTTCTTATGCAAATAGAAATAGTGTAATAAAATATAAGAAAAGAAAAATAAATGCGCAAGGGTGGAATAAAACGAAGCAGAACATTTTACGCAACCGTGGAAAGGAATATATATCGGCCTGAATCAGTTGCTTCAAGAGGTGCGGACGAAATTGCTAGTTGTTTATTAAAAGCTGCCACTGATTGAAAAAGGTGCTAATAAAAAGAAACTTAGAGTGTATATAGTGATTCATGTGTTGTTCAAAACACGAATTATACAATAATGGGACTTTGGCTCTACGTGATTGATTGTGGTTGGTTTGAAGAAATAGAACATAAATTTCTTGTGCCAGGATACACTTTCCTTCCCTGTGATGCTGACTTTGGTGTGATTGAAAAAGTTAAAAGAAAAATACAAGTGGTTTATGCACCTGAACAGTGGGCTCACCTTATAAGAAAGAGTTGAACAAACAAACTATTCACAGTAATTGAGATAAATGCAGAAGAGTTTAAAGATTTGGATAACTTAAATAAAATGTTCACAAAAATGATGCATATCCGTGTCTATCGTCACATCTTCGTGCATATCCGTGTCTATCTTCACATCTTCGTGCTTATCCGTGTCTATCTTCACATCTTCGTGCATACCCGCGTCTATCTTCACTTCTTCGTGCATACCCGCGTCTATCTTCACTTCTTCGTGCATACCCGCGTCTATCTTCACATCTTCGTGCATATCCGCGTCTATCTTCACATCTTCGTGCATACCCGCGTCTATCTTCACATCTTCATGCACACCCGCGTCTATCTTCACATCTTCATGCACACCCGCGTCTATCTTCACATCTTCATGCACACCCGCGTCTATCTTCACATTTTCATGCACACCCGCGTCTATCTTCACATCTTCATGCACATCCGCGTCTATCTTTACATCTTCATGCACATCCATGTCCATCCTCACATCTTCATGCACATCCATGTCCATCCTCACATCTTCATGCACACCCATGTCCATCCGCACATCTTCATGCACATCCACGCCCATCCTCACATCTTCATGCACATCCACGTCCATCCTCACATATTCACGCACATCCACGTCCATCTTCACATCGTCATGCACATCCACGTCTATCTTCACATCTTCAGCATATCCACGTCTGTCTTCACATCTTCATGCATATCCATATCTATCTTCACATCTTCATGCATATCCATATCTATCTTCACATCTTCATGCATATCCATATCTATCTTCACATCTTCATGCATATCCATATCTATCTTCACATCTTCATGCATATCCATATCTATCTTCACATCTGCATGCATATCCATATCTATCTTCACATCTGCATGCATATCCATATCTATCTTCACATCTTCATGCATATCCATATCTATCTTCATATCTCTCTTCATATCTTCATATCTCTCTTCATATCTATCTTCATATCTTCATATCTTCATATATTCATATCTATCTGCATATCTGCCCTCTATCTTCATATGTGCATTCTATATCCATATCTATCTTCACATCTGCATGCATATCCATACCTATCTTCACATCTATCATGCATATCCATATACTATATATATATATCATCATATCTATCTATCTATCATCATATCTATCTATCTATCTATCTATCATCATATCTATCTATCTATCTATCTATCATCATATCTATCTATCTATCTATCTATCATCATATCTATCATCATATCTATCTATCTATCTATCTTTCTTCACATCTATCTATCTATCTATCTTCACATCTATCTATCTATCTATCTTCACATCTATCTATCTATCTATCTTCACATCTATCTATCTATCTATCTTCACATCTATCTATCTATCTATCTTCACATCTATCTATCTATCTATCTTCACATCTATCTATCTATCTATCTTCACATCTATCTATCTATCTATCTTCACATCTATCTATCTATCTATCTTCACATCTATCTATCTATCTATCTTCACATCTATCTATCTATCTATCTTCACATCTATCTATCTATCTTCACATCTATCTATCTATCTTCACATCTATCTATCTATCTTCACATCTATCTATCTATCTATCTTCACATCTATCTATCTATCTTCACATCTATCTATCTATCTTCACATCTATCTATCTATCTTCACATCTATCTATCGATCTTCACATATATCTATCTATCATTAAATATATCTATCGATCTTCACATCTATCTATCTATCTTCACATCTATCTATCTATCTTCACATCTATCTATCTATCTATCTATCTATCTATCTTCATATCTATCTATCTTCATATCTATCTATCTTCATATCTATCTATCTTCTTATCTATCTATCTTCTTATCTATCTATCTTCTTATCTATCTATCTTTCTATCTATCTATCTATCTATCTATCAATCTATCTATCTTCATATATATATATATATATATATATATATATATATATACATCTAAATTTTGAGATTAATACTTGTATCTATGTGGTTAAAATATGGCCCAAAAAACATTTTTCTATGTACATTTTATCTTTGAAATTAATGCTTTGAATATTTTTTTGTATTCTTTATTAATACCGTATTTTAGATGAACATTGTTTTGTATTATACATCAGTGTTCTATTTTATGGTCTAAAAATAGAGAAGAAAATTAATGTAATTTTGACAAGAATATATCATGCAGCTGAGTTTCATAAAACTACTCAGGAAAGTAAAATTCATAATTGTTTCCAGGAGTATGGCTGACTTAAATTCTGATATAAATTTATTGGAATTTTAACACTCTTCTTGACACATTTGCAGTATTCTCTATTTTTATAAATTCAGTGTTCTTCGCTCAAATTTATGTTTGATAAACACATATCTATGGAATACAAATTCATAAAAAAAATTGATGGATACTTTAAAATCTGAAATTATGTCATTAATAGTCTAGATATGCTATCTAACATTGTTTGATTATCGACAATCATAAATATTATTTATGAATTTAACTTCCTCAATATATGTATCAAACTCTAATCTGAGTACAGGACGTTGAATTTAAAATACAAAGCAATGTTGTAATGAAAAAAATGTCAAAAACATATACTAGTTATCACGACATTAATTTTGGAAATTAAGTTAATGATAGAGATAATTATGAATTTTTATTTAACGTTAATGTATATCAAACTCCAACTTGAGTATGTAGTTAGTTTCTAATATAAATACATGATGTTTGCCCAAGAGCAGGTCCTTCACTGCAAACTCAGCATTCTCCACTCTTTCCTTAACACAGCCTTCCTTTTCGTATCAGCAAATAAACCATTAATATTAATAGTGTTTAACATCTCAACATTTTTCTGCCTCTAACCTTCTTTCTGTTGACCTTTCCTTCTAGGGCATCCATCTGCTTGCTGACGGATGTCCTAGAAGGAATGTTCAATGGAAACAAGAGTAGAGGTAGAAAAATACATCAGATGATAGACAAAATTAAAATAAATGGTTTGTATACGAATACAAAAAGGAAGGCTGAGTTAAGGAAAGAGAGGAGAATGCTGAGTTTCCAGTGAAAGACCTGCTCTTGGGCAGAACATTTGTTTGTATTTATAATGCTACATACTCAAGTTGGAGTTTGATATATATTTCCATTAAAATAATTCATAATTATTTCTATCATTAACTTAATTTCCAAAATTAATTCCTTGATAATTTGAATAAGCTTTTAACACTTTTTCATTATCAACAAAGTTTCGTATTATGAATTTAAAATCCTGGCTCAGATTTGAGATTTATACATATATTGAGAAAAGTGAAAATCAGAAACATTTCCATGAGCAGGTAGATATAAATTTATGAAATTAATCCCTAGTTTCTCAACACCGTTTTGTTATAAACACTGTGTGATATAAATTAACTGCTGTCTAGTAAAATTTGAGTTCGATGCATGTATCCATCAATTTAAAATTCATAAATACTTCCTTGAATACCTTAATATTTTAATTAAATAATTTGAATTTTAGGTATGATTTTCTTCCCATTTCATTACTAATGTACTTTTCTATTATAAATTCACAGATCTCTAACTCAAAATTGAGGTGCTATATATTTCTAAAAAAGGTAAAATTATTAAATATTTCCCTTACTCGAAGCTCAAGTAATGAAATTAAAAGTTTGTAATCTGATTTGTATTTTAAACTCTTTCGTATGATAATATATAATCATTTTTTAAACTCTCCGTTCTCCACTTGAATTAAAGTTTGATATCCGTACACATGTAATTAAAAAAATAATAAATACTTTTGTAAACAATTTGATTTTTAAAATTATTTCATCCATATTTTATGTATACTTCTGTCTGTTTTTCATCATGAACATTATTTATAATTACATTTCACTTTTTGACTTTGATACGTGTATCCAGGAAAGAAAATATCAAATTTTTCCATGAGTAGGTCTAGGTTAAATTTCTAAAATCAATTAATTTGCATTTTACATGTGTTTCTTGACATGGTTTTGCATTATCAACCTGTGAAACTAAAACTCCTATTTTTCTACGAATACTAAAAAATTGTGCAATTAATAGACATTTTAGACAGGCTTTTGACATTCTTTAATATTCAACATTGTTTCATGTTAATAAATTCACTCTTTTGTACTGAAAATCTACTTTAAAATCATGTATCCCTGAAATTAAAAGTATACATTTTTCTACTATTACCTTCATATCCAAAATATATTTGATATTTTAGTTACTTTTTGGCACATTTTTATTTGTAATGTATTTTTGTAATATTCACGATTCTGTTCTCAAATGTGGATTTAATGCATTATACAATATATTAAAATTCGTCAATTTTTTCATAAATAGATCTATATTAAAATCTAGCACTATATTACATTACCAATATTGCACTCTGTCATTTTGTAAATTCATTGCTCTTACTAAAAGTTAAATTTGATAAAAGCATCCACGTGGGCTAATTAAAATTCATACTTTTTCCGATAAATATCCTAAATTCTGTAATTAATTGTTCGTGTTAATTTATGTGGTTTTGATACCTTTTCAGTAGCAACATTTTTTTCATATCATAAATTCCATGTTCTGTACTCAAATTTGAGTTTTATCCATGCAATTAAAATACATAAATTTTTTTGGGTAGCTTAAATTCTGAAAGGTATTTATTCTTGATTGAGTAATTATTTATAGTTAATGGTTTTATATCAGCAGGACTTTTATAATAGAAATTCACTGCAATTGTACAACATTTTTAGAATGATGGATGTATCCACACAATTGTAATTCTGAAGTTTGTTTGCATATCTTAATTTATTGAAGTATTATTAGTAGTTTCAGTTACCCCGTAATTGTATTAGTTTAACAGAGTTATTGTTAATGATATCTGTTGTTTCCTACAAAAAAAATGTGTATGATCAATGTATACATGCTATTAAAATACTTAGAATTCTGAATACCATAACTTTGAAACTATTTCGTTTTAGTCTTATTCACTATTATCTTAGTATTTCATTTGCAGAATCTTTTAGTACATTTTCACAAATTTTATACTTAAATTTGAGCTTCAATATTATCCATGCAATTAATATTCATGAAGATTTTTATGTGTAGCTTGAATTGTAAATGTATTTCATACTATCTATTGTTTTGGATTATCATTCAGCAGTTATGGCCAAATATTCGTGTACTTGTTTCTCAGTAGTACCACAGTTTGATAATCATGATTCTCTGCTACTGTATTCAGAATTGAGTTTAATGTATGTAACCATATACCTAAAATTCATAGAAGAAGGTAGAGTGTACCGAAACAGGTGTCACTGAATTATATAATAAATATGAAAATCAAATAAAACTACCTTTTATTTTTATTTAATTAATAAATATGGATTTTCACCAAGTAAACACCAACGCAATTGATTAAAATTCATAGCTTCAAGCTTTTCCTAATATGTAATAATTACCAATTGAATTTTATTGCAATTGTTATTACAATTAAAATTTTATTTTAGGCTAATATTTTATATTTGAATCTTTATGGAGAAATAAGGTTCTTTGGGACTCGAATATGAATTTTATTTACAGTTTAATTATTAAAATGTAATCTGTCTTAATGTGCTCTTGACAAACATAACATTAACCATCTTAATGGCAATTATTCAAAACATGTTCTGAAGTTTAATTTCACTCTCATAACATTACATCCTAAATACAACAATGCATTTCTACACAAAGTAAAGTACAGTCACAAATTTATCACCATTATCATGAATATGTACTAAATATAATAATATTATAATGTGTTAACTCACTGGCATTATACAATGGTCATCTCGTGGTTATGTCTCTTGCCTCTAGTCGCAAGGGTGGCGGGTTCAAACCCAGTCGGGTTCGACGGATTTTTAGGATAGAAATATCCAAGGGAAAAGTATTCCAGGAAGGAGTAGTGGGTCCCTAGTCTTAAGTGGCCTAAATTAGTGTCTCTGAGAAAAATTAAACCAACTTCCCCATTCAAATAATTCATAGGTTGCCAACTAGATATCTCATTGGGGCGATGTGCTGACCACATCACTCACCAATATCTGTAGGAAATAAGCGTAAATAAATTAAATATGTCAAGAAATTCCCGCTAGATGCGTACCCAAGTTCTATAAGGGATTATAAGAAGGAATATACATATACATACCTTGATCCAACCATTTCCTGTAAAATTTACCTCCCTCAGATCATTTTTCATATTATTTTCCCACCAGATTATTGTCCTATCTACTAGGCGCTATCTTTCTTGCTTTCCTATAGAAAGTTTCGTTTCCCTCTTTCATTACTTCATATCCCTCATTATCACACTGTGCATTATTCATTATCTTTTACAGTGTCACTTGCCAACACATGGAATTCCCTTCCGCCCTATGTCAGAGACTGTCAAACTATAACATCCTTCAAAAACAAACTGAAGGATTATTTAATAGCAAACTAAGTTGCACATCTCACTGAAATAATTATTTTAGCAATTGATAAATTTAATCATTTATGAAAATAATATTAAAATTAACTAATATTTTAATTTGTTTAAATATAGTGTAACCGTAAAATTAGTTTTCTATATCTTATTATTTTTCTTTTGTTTTATATATAGGACCCTACATTAGAGAGGGACGTTCCACCAACAATTTAAATATCTTACCAGAATACATTTTATTATTAGTTCTGGTCTTAATCTTAACTATCATTAACTGGTTGTATTATGATCATGATATAATAGATCTTCACCATCATCATCATCATCATCCGGTATCATGGTAGCTTCCGCCGTCTTCCGGAAACCAAACGCCATTCCTTTCTGTCCATCCATTGATCTCCCTCCAATCCTCTGATATTCATAGCTACTTGTACCCCTTCTGTCCAAGTTTTCTTCGGTCTTCCTCTCTTCCTCCTTTCTATTGGGATCAATTCCATAACAATTTTAGGCAATATTTGCTCTGGCATTCTATTGACATGGCCATATCACTGTAATCTTTTCTTTTCAATAATGTCTATGAAGCCTCTTGTACACCCATAATTTCCCTTATTTCTTTCTTTCGTATTCTATCCATTCTAGATTTTCCAGCTGATTTTCTCAAAACATTTTTTTCTGTATTTAAAATTATTTTCATTATCCTGGTGGGAATTTGCCAGACTTCAGCATCATCATATATTAAAATTCTCTGAATTATTGTTTGATATATTTGTAATTTCCTATTTTTTTGTTATATTTTTGCTCCACCAAACAGAGTTTAAAGTATTTATTGCTTGTTTTTTGTGCGATTCTATTTTTAATTTCCACTGTGTTATCGCCTGAATGGTCTTACTTTGTTCCTAAATAAGTGCATTCAATAGTAGGTTTTAGTTCATCTCCATCGTTGAAATTTATATTTTCCATTTCTTCTCCTATACACACAGATATTTAGTTTTCTCAATGTTTATATAAAGCCCCCATATTTCATATTCTTCTTTTAGTTTTTTAGCCATATATTCTATATCATCGTGGTCTTGTGCTATTAATACCTGGTTATCACCATATTACCTTATTGGTCAAATCTTCATTTAGTATTTAATATTAGAGTTAATTATGATTATTATATTCTGATATAATGTATGTTTCTCCTGTTGAGTGGAAGAGAAGGCCACATGGCCTTAATCCCAGCAGGCTAAATTAATAGATAAGTAAGTGAACAAATAAATTAATAAATTAATAAAATATATAAAAATAACAGTAATAATGATAATAGTAATCCATCCATAGTAATTCTGCCCGAGGGCAGGTCTTTCACTGCAATCATAGCATTTCCATGCTATGCTTTCCAGCTTTACTATGGAATTATAGGTGTGGTAGCTTCACGTTGCTTTCCACACCGGTGAAGGATAAGGATGATGATGGCCGGATGATTTTCGGGGACATTTGTCTTACAGATGAGGAAAAACCCCGAAACATACCTCACCAAGGAGCCTGTCCCGACCGGGAATCAAACCCGGACCCGCTGCGTGACAAAGCAGCACACTACCTTGAGACAACAGCGGAGGAATTAATGGTAATAAATAAAAATAATAACATTATTATTATAATAATTATTATTATTATAAAATTAGGATTTAACAAAATATAAAGAGTAGTAAGAATTAATTTTCCATCTGTTTATAATAACGGTTATAAACACTTAACATAAAATAAGCTGTTTGATGATGATGATTGTTGGATTCAACATAGGAGCCTGGAAATTAGGGATACTATTTTTCCACTAGGAAATTAATTACGTTCCGTTTAAATAAACATTATGATACCTGCATTTGGCGCTTAACAATCACTACATAAAAAATATGTCCCTAATTAGTGTACTAAAAATGAAAGCTGTCTGGGAATTTTGATAATTATTTTTCCATTTTACTCTACGCTTCAGATCAATAAGAAAGCAACGGATTTACGTAAATATCAACAGTTAATGACACCAATATATTCATCTAATTATATTGTGCTGTATCCCAATATTTCTAACAAATATATTAGCAGACATACTCCCTATGTTAATACCATTCTAGGAAATCGTCAATGTGGATTTAGAAGACACTGGTCTACAACAGATCAGATTTTTAGTATAAGACAGATTTCAGAAAAGAAATGGGAATATAATGGTACTGTACATCAACTATACGTAGACTTCAAAAAAGCATAAGATTCAATTGACAGGGAGAAGTTATATACTCGTAGTATCCTGCTGGAGTTCGGAATTCCTAAAAGGTTAGTTAGACTTATACGAATGTGTCTAAATGGCACGAAGAGTAGGGTGCGTGTAGGCAAACAGCTTTCGGACAATTTTGAAATCTAGAATGGGTGAAGCAAGGAGATGCACTATCTCCTCTACTATTTAATTTTGTACTAGAGCATGCCTTTAAATCTTTAGAGAATCAGGAAAGCTTACAACTCTATGGTATTAATAAGCTGTTACGTTATGCTGATGATGTAGTACTATTGGCCGATAGCGAGGAGATACTAAAGGACAACACGCACACACTATTGAGTAACATCTTAGGCCCTGCCACCACCCCTTGGGATACCTCGGTCATCATGACCATACTCCCAAGTCCTAAACTTGTCCTCCCTATCTATGTTCGCGTCCACGTTCAAGTTCTCGGCTTTGAAACCAACACCTCTAGGGAGAAGGTGTTGGAGTTTCAACTGCTGGGAATTGCTGAGCTTCGTAGTCGTCAGGTCGCTCATTCCTGACGACCCCACAGTTGATCCACGGACTACTTGAGCCTAGCCGGGAGGACTGCTATCGCAGATCCACCGACCATCCCACTGTTCTGCCTCCAGGGACGTATCCTTAAGCCGTTGTGAGACCGGCTAGGGCTTGAGTCCACAAGCCCCACAGTGTGAGACTTTATTACATCCAGGTGCTCATCTCCTGCGCCCCCACAGTTTGTCGACACTAGAAATTAGGACTGGAAGTAAATATCAATAAAACTAAATATATACTCACACGTAGAAATACATTATATAATGGAAATGGACAGCCAATGACAAATGAGGGAAATTTTGAGGACGTGGTTGAATTCAAGTAGGCCTACCTAGGAACAATAATAACAGATAAGAATGATATGCACAAACAAATTAAACATAGGCTCAATTCTGGAAATGCGTGCTATGATGCATTGCAGAGACTCTTGATTTCCCAACTCCTTTCAAAAAACGTTAAACTGAAAATATATAAAACTATTATTCTGCCAGTTATATTATATGGGTGCGAAACATGTACTCTAACTTTAAGGGAGAAAAGGAGATTACAAGTATTTGAGAAACCAAAGAGAGATGAACAAACAGGTGAATGGTAAAGACTACATAACAATCAACTTCATGGTCTTTATAGGAAGCCAAATGTAATAAAAACAGTTAAGTCTCGTAGACCTGCGATGGGCAGGACATGTTGCACGTATGGGGAATGAAACACTTGCATTTAAGCTTCTTGTAGGAAAGCATGAGGGAAAACGCCCAGTTGGCAGACCAATAATGAGGCGAAAGAATAACATTAACTAAGATTTGAGGGAAGTAGATTATACAGGGCATTATTGGAAAGGATTGTCTCAGGATAGAAATGTATGGAGACCTAATGTACGCGCGGCCATGAACCTACAGGTTCTACAGTGCCAGTGAGTAAGTGAGTAAATAAGTATCCCAATATTGGCCTTCGGTCTCTCTAATCAGGGGCACGCCGTAGCGTAGTGGTAAAGGCACTGCGCTACAAGCCGGAAGGTCGAGGGTTCAAGTCCCGGTGGGGTCAGGATTTTTGAACTGACCCAAACCTTCTGGCGGCACTATGGCCCTGGGGTCGACTCAGCCTCTAACGGAAATGAGTACAAGACGCTTGTTCTGGGGTAAAGGCGGCCGTCACGTAAGGCTGACAACCCGGCTGACAACAAGTGCCGATTGTCTAGAAATGGTGGGAGCCTTAACCTCCAACTGCCCCAAGGGCCTCCTGAGGCATGTAGTGGGAATACTTTACTTTTCTCTCTAATCAATCCTCTCCAATTGTGATGTATTCCTTTTGCAACTCATCCCCTTATAATGTTCCTTTGCATATTTATCCAAACCATTGGTCCGTTCTTCACCCTCTCCGCTCTTGCATTCAATATTAACATAAAGAACTTGAAATATGTTTATTTCCTAGTCGAGACATTTGGCTGACCTATTGTAGCACTTAAATTACTATTCAGACATATACTTATTTAAAATAAATTAATTCATTTATAATATTCTGCCAATGGGCTGGTCCTTCATTGCAACTTTAGCGTTCTCCACTCTTCCATCAGTTATAATTTCCTTTTTATTCCTGCACTCAATCGACATTTGAATGTATGCTGCCTGTTATTATACACAGTGGGTCATGTAGGTCTAATGGTTTTTAAAATAATTTTAACACAGTTTGCTTGGTCAAAAATAGATTTCATTAATGTTAGAATATATACAATTTAGTGGAGTTTTAGATGACAATGTACACTGACTTTTTAGAGTTTGTTTTAGAAGTTAGTAGTAGTAGTAGTAGTAGTAGTAGTAGTAGACTCTATTAGACAAAAAGTAAGATATTTACAATATTATTTACAAATATGGGTCGCAAGGGCAGTAAGCCGTACGTGCTGTTGACAGTCCGTTACAATAAAGTAATAATTGGTACCAGTGTAAAGACTAATAAACAACAAAAAAAGCAATAACATTACAATTACATAAAGAAAATACAATAATATAGTGCTAGCCGTCGAGAAGAGCGGACGTGTTTTTGTTAGAGTGGTTGAAGTGTGCAGGGGACAAAGCATTATGGAAGAAGTTAGAAAGCTGATTGAAACATTGTCAACTGAAGTGAAAGAGGGGTTTGAAAAGTGCAACGTGGGTGAAAAAATTCGTGATATTGAGACGAACATGCATCGGATGGAGGACAGATTGAAATGGCTGGAATCTAAATTAGACTATCTCGAAAACCAGAGTCGCCGTAATAATATTGTGATATATGGTGTGCATGAAGAAGACAGAGAGAGCTGGGAGGAAACTGAACATATAGTTAAAAGAGTAGTGGCGCAAATCGGGATTGATTTGGTGGACAGTGATATTGAAAGAGCGCACAGAGTAGGTCGTTGGAATAGTGGAAAGAGACCGATTGTATGCAAATTATCACACTACAAAATAAAATGTTGGATCCTTAGAGACAGTAAATATCTTAAAGGGACCGATATCAATATTGCCGAAGACTTTAGTGAGAAGGTGCGCCGCGAAAGGGACTTTCTTAAGCGACACATGCTCGAGGCGAGGAGGCAGGGCTGCCATGCAATCATGCAATTTAATAAATTGATTATAAATGGACGAATCTGGAGCAGGGAACAACTACAAAATGTGGACAACTCTGAAAATGAATTTGAAGAGGTCATTGACAGCGAGTCCCCAAAACCTACAGGGGACGCTTCAACAGCAGGTGGTCTCCTTACAGCAGAGGAGGGAGAAAATTCTACACGAGAGAAAGAGAGAGGGAGCACTACGATACTAACTCCCAGGAATCCAATAAACATACAGCAAAAAACGGCCGAACGCAAAAAGCATCCTCCAAGAGGTGAATGACCGGCGGACACAAGAACTCCAACAAGAAAATCACTAAGACTTCTGAATTTACCCGCAGAAAAGGAACTATTGAGAGGGGGAAGTTCGAAAAATACAGGTAAGACTAATGACAAGGGAACACAATAGGGTTTGTTGACAGTCGGTTCATGGAATATCGAAGGGTTAAAACAAAAACTTTCAATGGACAGATGTGTAGAGTTTATTGAGACTTTTGATATATTAGCTCTAGGAGAAACATGGTTAAAAGCTAATGAATGCGTAAATCTATGTAATATGAAAGGTTATTTTAAGGGTAATCAAAATAGAGGAAAGAGAGGTAGATATCCAGGCGGTGTTGCCATTTTATATAAAGCTAACTTAGACCCATATATTAAAAAGGTAAATATTACTTTAAAAGAGGCAATTTGTATATATTACCATACAGGAAGAGCAGAAATGTGTCTGTTGTCTATTTACCGCCAACCACTAAATTCCAGGTATGCCAATCCAAATTTTTTCGTTGAATTGTCTGACTCGTTGGCAGAAATAAAAGATAGGTTTCCGGAAGCGGGAATAATAATTTTAGGGGACTTTAACTGTAGGATTGGGGAGGAAAATATCACTATAAAATCGGATGATAATGAAACACGAGGTGAGGGTAGGAGAAGCAAAGATAAGATTTTAAATTCAGAAGGAAACCAATTGTTAGCTTTTTGCGATGCATTTGAACTTGAAATTCTGAATGGGAAATATGGGGAAGATAAAAATGGAGAACTGACATTTATTAATAAAAATGGAAGTAGCGTAATCGATTATTCAATATGCACACAAGACATGATTCCAGTCCTAAGTAATTTCTGTATAGTTTCCAGAATCGAATCACATCACTTCCCAAACAAACTTATTTTAAATATGAAAGGTATTAGTGAGACAGTTAATGATGAGGTGGCAACAATATTGCGGCCAATTACACGTTTCAGGTGGATCGAGGATCTGAGAGAAGAATTTATCAGGAGTTTGGAAACGCTAATACAGGATCTGCAATTAAATGATCTTAGCGGGGAGGAAATTATTAAAACTTTGACAGAATGTTTTCAAAAAGCAGGGGAAAAATTCAAGGTTAAATACGCAATGAACCAGAAGGACAAAGGGTGGTACAATAATGCATGTAGAAAGAAGAAGAAATTTGTCGAAAGTAGTCTTTTAAAGTTTAGAAAAGAAAGCACAGATGAAAGCAGAAAAAATTATGCGCAAGAGAGAAAGGAATATAAAGAATTATTGGGAGAAACAAAACTAGCATGGCAAAATAAGAAATCCGAAGAAATGAGAGTCGCGACTGAAAGTGGGAACATTGCGGACATATGGAAAGCGTTAAGGGAACTCAAAGTAAAGTCCATAAATCGGACAAGAATAACGCCCGGGGAATGGAGAAGTTACTTTGATAGGGTGCTGGGAAATGAGAGGTTAAGATATAATCAAGGAAATATAGTTGAGATCCCTGACCCAATTCATATTCAATTACTGGATCAGGATATTTCGAAAAATGAAGTGGTTTCTTCCATTAAATGTTTAAAGAATGGTAAAGCACCTGGAATTGATGGAATACCAGGGGAATTCTTGAAAAATATGATATCATCCAATAAATTATTAGACGTTTTGAAAACTGCGTTCAACAAACTTTTTAATGGAGGAGATTATCCGGAAGCCTGGGCGACAGGTGTCATCCAACCGCTATACAAAGGGAAAGGTGGGGCACAGATACCAGAAAGTTACAGGGGAATTTGTCTCTTGTCAGTGTTCGGAAAAATATATTGTAAAGTACTTTACGAACGAATAAGACAATGGGCTAAAGAGAACAATAGGCTCTCAAAATATCAGGCAGGTTTTAGAGAAGGGTACTCCACGGTGGACAACGTATTTGTTCTGAGAACATTAATTGATGACAATCTGAAAATGAAGGGGGGTAAATTATTTTGTGCATTCATTGATTTTAAGATGGCATTTGATACTGTGGACCGAAGCGCACTTTGGGAAAAATTAAATCGGAAAGGATTGTCTCATAAAATGATACATGCTTTAATGTCAATTTATAAATATGTTAAATTTTGTATAAAAGTAGACCAAGGGCACATTACAGAGAGCAGTGAAGCCAATCGGGGAGTGAGACAAGGTTGCATTTTATCACCAATGCTATTTAATCTATTCGTTGATGATATTGTAGACGTAATGCTAGAAGGAGAAATTGAGGCTCCGGAGATAAGAAATGTTAGAATCCCAGTCCTGTTGTATGCAGATGATTTAATTATCTGTTCCAAGACAATCAAGGGATTGCAAAGAGGTCTTGACCTACTGGAAATATACTGTAGGAATTGGGGATTGACTGTAAATGTTAGTAAGACAAAAACAATGACCTTTAAAAATGGGACGGTTTATGGTAGAGCAGAGGAATGGAAATACAGAGATCAAGTACTTCAAAACGTGAAACATTTTGAATATCTTGGTACGACGTTGAAAATGAACGGAAAGTGGAAAAAACATATTGATATAGCATTATTTAAAGGGAGGGGACAACTTAACAGTGTACTCGGTATTCTGGGTCGAGTGCCTGATATTCCAGTCAGCACATTAGAAAAAATGTATGGAGCGATGGTCAGGCCAGTAATGCACTATGGTAGTGAGATTTGGGGTTTCCAAAGAACGGAAATACTAAATAAGGTATATACGCATTTTCTAAAGTATATTACAGGACTTAGTAAGGCCGTCTCTAACTGTGGAATTTTATATGAATTCGGGTCATTCCAGGACGACATTAACTGTAAAATTCGTGTACTCAAATACTGGTTGCGAGTAATCCAAGGTGAACAAACAATGCTTAGAGCAATTTGTTACGACCACCAAATTAAAAACATAGATGTTAAATTTTGGGCAGACGAGGTTAGGAGAGAACTCCAAAAGATTGGGATGGGCTGGATATGGGAAAAAGGGACTGAAAATCGCAAGAACGTGTGGAGAAAAATAAGGAGGAGGTACTTAGATATAAACCAACAAGATACCTTCGCCGAATGTACAGGAAAACGCTCACTGTGTTTACAAAGAGACCTAAAACACGTCTGGGGAAAAGAATCGTATATACTCAACCTAGGATTTAAGGAGAGATCAGGGCTTGCTTGGTTTAGGCTAGGGGCATGGAAATTTCTAAAAATTAGCGACGATCACGATATGCGAATATGTCCAATGTGCGGGAACTTTGAAGATGAGATACATATATTAGGAAAATGTAATGATTTAGAATATTGGAGACGTCAGTTATTACCGGAAAGATTTCTAAATTCAAATCGGGAAAGATTGGCATGCTACGAGTTATTGGTAAATCGAGAAAATTGGATAAACCTCGGTAAATTTCTGGACAAAACGCGAAAAATAAGGACAACACTCATACATGAATAAATATATGTTATCAAAATGCAATACCATTAATTATTAACAATTATATATAAATTAATTAGTGTATAATGCTGTTGTGTTATTATTTAATTGCAATATTAATGTGTTTTCTTTATGTAATTGTAATGTTAATGTTTCTTAGTGTATAATGCTATTGTGTTATAATTTAATTGTAATATTATTATTGTGTTTTCTTTATGTGTGTTTTCTTTATGTAATTGTAATGTTAATGTTTCTTAGTGTATAATGCTATTGTACTATTACTTAATTGTAATATTATTGTGTTTTCTTTATGTAATTGTAATGTTAATGTTTTTAGTGTATAATGCTATTGTGTTATAATTTAATTGTAATATTATTATTGTGTTTTCTTTATGTAATTGTAATGTTATTGCTGTTTCTGTTGTTTTTTTTTTTCCTTACACTAGTACCAATTATTACTTTATTGTAACGGACTGTCAACAGCACGTACGGCTTACTGCCCGTGCGACCCATATTTGTAAATAATATTGTAAATATCTTACTTTTTGTCTAATAAAGTCCTACTACTACTACTACTACTTACAATTAACAAATAACACAGTAGCATTATACACTAAAAAAAATTAACATTACAATTACATAAAGAAAATATAATAATATTACAATTAAATAATAACACAATAGCATTATACACTAATTAATTTCTATATAATTGTTAAGAATTAATGGTATTGCATTTTGATAACATATATTTATTCATGAATGAGTGTTGTCCTTTTCCGCGTTTTGTCCAGAAATTTAACGAGGTTTATCCAATTTTCTGGATTTAGCAATAACTCGTAGCATGCCAATCTTTCCCGATTTGAATTTAGAAATCTTTCCGGTAATAACTGACGTCTCCAATATTCTGAATCAATACATTTTCCTAATATATGTATCTCATCTTCAAAGTTCTCGCACATTGGACATATTCGCATATCGTGTTCGTCGCTAAATTTTAGAAATTTCCATGCCCCTAGCCTAAACCAAGCAAGCCCTGATCTCTCCTTAAATCCTAGGTTGAGTATTTAAGTTAGTAACACAGTGGATAGTAATGGTTATTAACTAACAATGCAGTGTGACGGAGAATTACCCCTTATTCTTCTTCAGTAATAAATCTTGGACTACATCTAGACGCAAATTTAACCTGGCAAACACAAGTCAAACACATATCTAAAAAGACTTTCTCCATCTTACATTATCTTAGACGTTTAAAGAATTGTCTCCCAGTTTCGTTAAAACAAATCCTTGTGCAGAATCTTGTGTTACCACACTTCGATTATTGTGACATTATATATAATGATCTAAACTATGACTTGTCGCAGAGACTGCAGCGTGTTCATAATGCTTGCATTCAATACATTTTCAATATCCGCCGTTATGACCATATTTCCGTACACTTTAATAACCTCTCTTGGCTCCGTCTTATTGACAGACGTAAATTGCACTCTCTTTCACTACTTTTCAAGCTTCTGAATTCCTACATTCCTACTTACCCGGCGCCCAGATTTGAGAAGTTATCCTCTTAACACAATATTGACACTAAGTCACAATATAGCAGTCTGTTAAATATTCCTCTTCATAGCACTTCCTAAATCACTAACAGAAACAACTCACTAATACTACTTTTTAAGAATTAATAATGCGTTTTTGCATTATTTAATAAAAATAGACTTAGGATTTGTTAATATATTTACCTAATGCCTTGTATAAAAAGCGTAGGTTAATTCATTGTAGTTTATTACTTTCTTTGTATTTTTTTTCTTTTCTTTTTATGTATAGTAGATTCGAGCTCTTATTCCTTTTTTTATTCATTGTATCATTAATTTAATTTTAATTGTATTTAGTTTCTTTCTATTATTAGACATTAATTTCATTATTATTCAATATGACAGATAATTAATTGTTCAATGACTATTATTGTAACTTTTTTTTGTATTCATATGTAACATAAGTTTGTCCTGTTTAATATGACTATTATTGTAATTTTTTTATATTCATGTGTAACATATGTTTGTCCTGTTTAATATGACTATTATTGTATTTTTTTTGTATTCATATGTAACATATGCTTGTTCTGGTGAGTGGAAGAGAAGGCTACATGGCCTTAACTCCACCAGGCTAAATAAATATATTCTATTCTATTCTATTCTATTCCTATTCTACTTCCTTCACAGTAGCCCCTGCCTGCTCCTGGAATCTCCTTCCTCAAGATATCACTTGGCACCTTTAAGTCACGCTTATACAGTTACCTGTTGTCTAATAATTAATTTTTCTCTATCTATTTAATTTTATATTATGTCAATCTTTACCTCATTTTTTATATATCTTGTACATATTATATATTTAATTTCGTTAAATTAACAGAAAATCAAAATACATTATAAATATTAATCGTATTGTATTCATAACTGGTAATCGTTTATATATATATATATATATATATATATATATATATATATTGTAGTTTAAATGTAAGACTTTTTTTTTGTATTTTTTTAAAACCTGGTTGAGTGGTAGACAAGGCCTTAAGGCCTTAACTCTGCCAGGTAAAATAAAGCTATTATCATTATTATCATCATCATTATTATCATCATCATTATTATCATCATCATTATTATCATCATCATTATTATCATCATCATTATTATCATCATCATTATTATCATCATCATTATTATCATCATCATTATTATCATTAATACTATCATTATTATTATAATCATTATTGTTATTGTTATTATTGTTATTGTTATTATTGTTATTGTTATTATTGTTATTGTTATTATTAATTATTATTATTATTATTATTATTATTATTATTAGCCTGTACTGTAACGAATTCTGGCACTAGAATCAAACTCCGTTACATCTATACTTACTTACTGGCACAATCGAACCTGTATGTTTATGGCCACGCGGACATAAGCTCTCCATACATCCCTATCCTGAACTAATGCCATCCAATCATTCCCTGTAAAATCTACCTCCCTGAAATCATGGTTAATGTTATTCTCCCACCTCATTCTTGGTCTACCAACTGGGCGTTTTCCCTCTGGCTTTCCTACAAGTAGCTTCCATGCAAGTCTTTCATTCCCCATACGTGCAGCCTGTCCTGCCCATCGCAGTCTACGAGACTTAGCTGTACTTATTATATCTGACTTCCTATAAAGACCAGGTAGTTCATTGCTCTGTAGTCTTCTCCATTCACCTCTCTGTTCATCTCTCTTTGGTCCAAAAATGTTCTTAAGTACTTTATTCTTAAATACTAGCAATCTCCTTTCCTCCCTCAAAGTAAGAGTCCATCTATACTGCTGGATTTTCAGAGTTGCAATGCTCCCTCCAGGAACAAAGTGTCACAGTGGGTTAGAAAAGGTTGTGAAAAATGTTCTGTACAAGATGCAAAACTGTAATAATGTGTCTCTACTCAGAACCCGCGTGATAACTCTACAAAATTCAGCTTGTTCAAGATATAAAGTAGCCAGATTTAATTTTGAATCTTGGTCAATCGGTATAGTAATTTTTTGAAGTCATATGACTTTTCACCTTAGAGGATATGTTAACAAGCCACTACTGAACCATCTTATATCAAACTCCATGAAATTGTATATGTCTCAACGTGATTCAAATAAATCTCGTTCGAAGCTCAGCTAAGGAGATCGAGATAATTAGATTCCCGGGCAACACCGGGTAGTGAACACGAGAAATATTACTATAATTAGGATATATATTTATAATTATTTTTATTTTACTTATTCAACCAATCATAAGAAATACATTAATTTTTTTCTTTCAGTTCATTTATGCCAAGAATGATCGGGACGAGTTGATTCCCGGACAACGCCGGGTATACAGCACAGGATATCTAAAACATTACGATATACATTTTTCCTTCTACTCATTTAACTAAACATGAAACACAATTTTCGTATTTGTGTTCGTTTATGTCAAGAAGATTGGGATAAGTAGATTCCCGGGCAACGCCGGGTAATCAGCACGGGATATCTAAAAAATACAAATTTATAATTATTTTTCCTTTTGTTTATTCAATTAAACATAAAAGCACATTAGTTTTCATTATTTAGGCGTAGCAACGCCGCACTCCGGGTAAGAGCTGATATGTATATATACAAGCTGAAAATTATTTAAACCGACAAACTCCGGGATGTTGTAGGGAACACCAAAACGAATACTTTTCCCTAATGTCATTTTTCCTATGAGGGTTATTTAAACAGGTGGAGGGCGTATTACGCTCTTCAGTAGTCATGACTGCAACTGCTGTTGATGGTTGGAATTGTTTTGTTAACCAGTGTAGTAGTCAATTGTATCTGTTTACCAGTGGAGGAATACACCTGTAGTGAGTACTACGTAGTGCACCACAACGGACGAGCTACGCGGCGGGTTTATCAACAATAATATCCTAATCGTCGTATCCCGCATCATACGACGTTTACTGCTGCGTACCAACGTCTGCGTGAGACCGGGTCATTTAGCTGATTACCTGGACAGGGACGCCGTCGCACAGTAAGAACGCTGCGATTTGAGGAAGCTGTCCTGCAGCATGTGGAGCGAGATCCTTGAATCAGTACTCGTGCAAATGCGCGTAACATGGGGACGAATCAGACGAATGTAAGAAACGTCCTTCATGAGCAATAATTACATCCATTTAACTTACAGCGTGTCCACAACCTGGAACCAGTTGATTATGCACCCAGAGCACAGTTTTCGCAGTGGTACCTGTAACAGTGTTAAATGCATCCTACGTTTCCATCCTCTGTGTTGTTTACAGATGAAGCAATGTTCCGGCGTGATGGAGTCTTCAACATGCACAATGCGCATGTTTGGAGTGAGGATAACCCACATGCCACAGTTACTCACGCACATCAAGTGCGGTTCTTCGTTAATGTGTAGACCAGTGTTCCTGGGGACCGTTTAATTGTGCCATATCTCCTACCTAGGCCATTAAATGACAGGCACTATTACAATTTTCTCGCCAGAGCATGGCCAGAATTGCTGGAAGACGTCCCGCTCCCTACAAGACAACGCATGTGGTTCCAACATGACGGGGCGCCGACACATTTCAGCCGTCGTGTGAGTCGATTCTTGAACCAACGGTTTCCAGGAAAGTGGATTGGCAGAGGTGGTCCTATACAATAGCCTCCTCGATCCCCGGATGTGACACCTCTGGATTTTTTTTTGTGCGGAGAGATGCGCAACCTTGTTTACACAACTCCTGTTGAATCAGATGAGGATCTGGTTGCCCGCATAGTAGCAGCAGCAGGAACAATTAACGATATTCCTGGAGGTTTTGCCCGTGTTAGACAGAACATGATCCGCCGGTGTAACCTTTGTTTACATGTTAATGGAGGCATTTTTTGAACCTCTATTGCTATTTAAGTAATTGCATTGTGTTAATGTGACGTCTCCTGGTAATAAAAAATGCAAAAGTATTTGTTGGTTTAATTAATTTGCCGCCAGAGAAATCTTCCTTTACCGGTTTAATAATCCTCATAGGAAAAAATGGCATTAGGGAAAAATATTTGTTGTGGTGTCTCCTACAACCTTACAGAGTTTGTCGGTTTAAATAATTTTCACCCTGTATATATATATAGTTTCCGACAAACACAATCACGAATTTAGGTGTATAAGTATAATCCAATTTTCCTCTGTATAGACCAGGGGTCACCAATTATATTTCATGGAGGTCCATTTTCAAAGTAGTAAATTCAGTCGAGGTCCGAAAACAAAGTTGATTAAACATACCTAGCTTTTAGTAAGTAATTAATATTACAAGGAAATTATTTAAATTATGTCATGGGTACGAAATGCACAAATTAAACAAAACACATGGTAAAAATTAAAGGGCTACAGCACAGTAGTACACAGTTATTAATTCTAATAATTGTTAATAAGTTCATGATAAACTTAACATATGGTCAGAGTAATATTTAATTATCTCACAATACAAATTTCGTGTTTTTCACGATAACAGGTTTCAAAAGGAATCCCATTCATTTTCAGTCAAATCTTAGACCATAAACAACACTGCCAACCGAGTCAATAATAATACTATCATAACATGATATTTAGTAAACTAGTTTCTAAGGCATACTATTCAATTAAGAGGGAGAAGTTATATAGTATACTGCTAGAGTTCGGAATTCCTAAAAAGTTAGACTTACACGAATGTGACTAAATGGGAAAAAGAGTAGTGTGCGTGTAGACAAACAGTTTTCGGATACTTCTGAAATCCACAATGGGTTGAAGCAAGGAGATGCACTATCTCCTCTACTATTGAATTTTGTACTAGAAGTCCTAGAGCTGACGGCAAATGTAGAGGTGTTTTGCCCACGTTGAAATAATTTAAATAAGTGCCATTACGATGGGTGCATCTGGAATGGTTACTTCGTTATTGCGCAGCCTATTACAATTCGCAAAAAAATAAACCCAAAAAAAATATTTTGGGCAAACTGAATGTTTTTATTTATTTTAGTAGCTATATAATCCAGAAATAATACTCCGAGACAATTGTTTGAGTTTTAAATTATGACCTAACCTCTCCGATTTTGTTTAATTAATACACTCAAAAAATATACTTTGGGCATTACAAAATTTTATGGCATAGTTAATAATCCATTTTTAAAATACATGTTAACCGTCAGACGATTTGAACGGTTTTTGACAACCTCCTGACGTCTGCCGGCAGCTGGCGGGGCTCCTGGTTCCTCGGGCTGTGATTGGTTGCGTAAGACCACGTTATCACTGTTTACCGCGTAACTCGAACTCAGCATACACAACAGAATATTTTGGAGCATTTGATTTTTCATAATGAGTAAGCATAATATAACAACGTGGGAAATTAGCTGGAATTCTTTTAAGTTTTTTATAAAAAAATACTTCAATTTTTGTCGTTCTGGCAAGATTTATCAATATGTACATATATGGACCAAATATATGTGAATATAGTTGAAATTGTTTAGTATTTTTGTAGTGATATAAATTATTTTAGTGACTATTAATTTTAAGGTTATATAGTGAATAATCATAATGGATAAAAAACGTTCAAGTTGTGTAATTTGTAAGAACTTTTTAAGGAAGAAAGACTACGAAAGTGTAGGCATAAATACTTTTTACAAATTCGCCAACAAAACAATTTAAAATTCAGTGACGTGATTATATCTGCTTATATCCATCCAACTAAAGGGCATCATGTCCAGTGCTATCGGAATTATTCAGCACACTCTGAAACTTTAGCAAGTCTATCGTTCGCAAGAAATTTAATAACAAGTTATCAGAGAAAAAGGTGAGTTTATAAAATACTTATTTTTATTGAAAAAATTACTACTCGAGAATATTCTGTTGTGTATGCTGAGTTCGAGTCATTCGGTAAACAGTGGTCACGTGGTTTTACAGCGACCAATCACATCCCGAGGAGCCAGGGGCCCCGCCAGCTGCCGACAGACGTCAGGGGGTTGTTAAAAACCGTTCAAATCGTCTGGCGATTAACATGTATTTTTTACATTATTCATTAAATATGCCATAAAAATGTTGTAATGCCCAAAGTATATTTTTGGGGATGTTAATTAAATAAGTTGGGAGGGGTCAGGTCATACTTTAAAACGACAAAAAATAGTCTGGGGGTATTATCTCTGGATTATGTAGCTACTAAAACAAATAAAAAATTCATATTGCCCAAAAAAATATATTTTTTGGGTATATTTGTTTGCAAAAGTAATAGGCTATGCAATTACGAAATAACCGCAAGACCTCTACCCTAGTCACCATTCCAGATGCACCCATCGTAATAGCAGTGTTTGTTTTGTGTTGGGAAAATACCTTCTCTAAATTTGTCGTCAGCTCTTGGAATACAAAGCATGACATCAAAACTTTGGAGGATGAAGAAGGCCTACAACTCAATGGTATTAATAAGTTGTTAGTTTATGCTGATGATGTAGTACTATTGGACGATAGCGAGGAGATACTAAAGGCCAACACGCACACACTACTGAGTAATACTAACAAATAGGGACTGGAAGTAAATATCAATTAAATTAATTATATGGTCACATAAAATTATATTATATAATGGAAAAGGACTGCTAATTACAAATGAGGGAAATTTTGATGAAGTGGCTGAATACAGATACCTAGGAACAATAATCACAAACATGAATGAGATGCACAAAGAAATTAAACATAGGCTCTATTCTGGAAATGCATTACAGAGATTCTTGACGTCCCAACTCATTTCAAAAAACGTTAAATTGAAAATATATAAAACTATTATTCCACCAGTTATATTATATGGATGCGAAACATAGACTCTTACTTTAAGGGAGGAAAGGAGATTACGAGAATTTGAGAACGAAGTTCTTAGGAAAATCTTTGGACCAAAGAGAGATGATCAGACAGGTGAACGGAGAAGACTGCATAACAGTGAACTACATGGTCTTTATAGGAAGCCAGATATAATGAGAACAGTTAGGTCTCGTAGACTGCTTATGTGCAGGACATGTGGCACGAATGGGGATTGAATGATGTGCATGGAAGCTTCTACTAGAAAAACCAGAGGGCAAACGCCCAGTTGGTAGACTAAGAATGATATGGGAGAATAATATTAAAAATGATCTGAGGGAAGTAGATTATACACGAGATGATTGGAAATCATTGGCCCAGGATAGGGATGTATGGAGAGCTTAGCTCCACGCGGTCATGAACCTACCGGTTCGATAGTGCCAGTGAGTTAGAGTTAGTTAGGTTTCATTAGATATTTAACCGGTTATAATAAGTTGTAATAATTCGGTATTTAACCGGACCAGAAACCATAGCCACAGGATCTGGAACCGGACGGCGGTCCGCCGATTTTAACCCGTGGTATAGACGATCTTCAGATCAAAATGTGGTAACGGAAAGAAGAAACTGATGTAAATAAAAAATGGGAATCCATAAGAGACATTTTTAATTGTCAGCTTCTGAAAGCATAAGTTATTTTTAAAATGAGGAAAAACGAGATGGTTTGATGAAGAATGTCGACATTGTAAAGATAAGAACTCTAGCAAAAACTAATTGTTACACGACCCAAATGAAATAAATTCAGTACAACAGGGTAGCATTAGACGGGAAACTACTAAGTTGTTAAAAGAGTAGATAGAGGGAATATTTGAGAGAAAAGTTTAACGTTTTTGAAAACAATGCAAAAAATACTTAATTAGGAATGAAGATATTACGAGCATTTGAGATTAATATTCTTAGGAAATATTTTGGACCAAAAAGAAATTGAGAGAAAGGAGAATGGATAAGACCTTATAACAGTGGGCTACATGATCTTTATAGGAAACTAGATATAATAAACACAGTTAAGTCTCGTATCCTAAGATGGGCAGGAAATGTAACTCGAATGGGGAAATAAAGAGAGACAAAGAAGCTGCTTCTTGGAAAACCAGGGGGAAAACGACCAGTTGGTAAACCAAGAATGAGGTGGGAAAATACATTAACCATTACTTGTGGAAATTAGATTATACAGGGGATGATTGGAAAATATTAGCTCAGGATAAGGATGTATGGAGAGCTTATGTCCTTGCGGACAATGGCCCACGCGTTAGATAGTGACAGCGAGTTACTTGATTATACAGCATACGGTAAGATTTTCCGGAAGTATTCTACAATTTCAGTTCAGTTCTTTCCGTAAAATATAAACGGAAACACTTCTAAAACATATTAAGTATATACGTACTAAAACTGTATTTTAGTACTAACTCACTGGCACTATCGAACCCGTAGGTTCATGGCCGCGCGGACATAAGCTCTCCATACATCCCTATTCTGAGCCAATGTTTTCCAATCATCCCCTGTATAATATACTTCCCTCACATCATAGTAAATATTATTCTCCCACCTCATTCTTGGTAAACCAACACGGCGTTTTCCCTCTGGTTTTCCTGCAAGTAGCTTCCATGCACGTCTTTCATTCCCCAATTAAACTAATTGCATTTAACAATTAGAACTGTGAATAGTCTTAAGGAAAAAAATACAGAAATCTTATAACCTCAACTTCCAACAAAGCTACTGGACACTTATGATTTTGCAATGAATTTACTGCCAAAATAAAACATGTGAAAATGATTAATACAATGCACCAAAGACATGAAAACCTGCAATAAGGGCGAACAAAACAGTTCAAATATACAACAACTGGCACAATAATATAAAACTGAATATAAAACTTATCCGAAATACTCTTGCGAACCTTATTATGTACACATTTCTGTCCTCTTCAAACCGTATTTTCTCCTCGTCAGTTTATATATCTTTATTGGTAGAGACTGTAATGAATTGCATTTCGTGAATACCCGTAATTGAAAAATACCTTTAACAAAATGTACATTTTCAAGGCCGATGTCTTTATTCATTTATTCATTTATTCATTTATTCATTTATTCTTTATTCATTTTATTCATTTATTCATTTATTCATTTATTCATTTATTCATTTATTCATTTATTCATTTATTATTCATTCATTTATTCATTTATTTCATTTATTCATTTATTTCATTTATTCATTTATTCATTGATTTATTTATTTATTTATTTATTTATTTATTCATTCATTCATTCATTCATTTATTTATTCATTTATTCATTTATTCATTTATTCATTTATTCATTTATTCATTTATTCATTATTATTATTCATTTATTCATTTATTCATTTATGTAAAATCGTCGGCTTTCACGGCCGACAATTGAGAAGTTCACAGAGAGCATGCAGAATCTCATGAAGATATCCAACGCACTAGTATACGAAACAAAGAGTTTCAAGAAAAATGGACCACGACTATTTAGCCCGGAATTAAGCAATTTTAATATATTTTTAAATTTTAGTAATTTATATAAATATTTATAATGTTTACACATCTTTCTTCGCCTAAAAGTTTTATTTTCTTTCTCCACTCGTCTCTATCCATACACTCCATGCCCTCCAGTCCTCTTCTTCTAATTCCAGTTCTTAATTCTTGCATCCACGAATTTCGAGGTCTTCATTTTCTTCTTCTTCTTCCAGATGGACACCATTCCAATGTTTTTCTGGGTAACCGTTCTTCTTGCATTCGTCGTATATGCCCATAACATTTTAATTGCTAATTAATTCATTAATACTAAACTTAATACAGGATTTGGTTATCCAGTAGGCTACATTAATAAACGAATGGAGGAAAACAACGAGGATATACACCCATCAATAGGAACATCAAACTCGATGCTATTCTTCTGCAGACGATTTAGGTCTTCTGGCACTCTCCGAAAATGATTTGCAACGATCAATTTATAATTTACAAAAAAATAGCTGCCAAATTTAATATGGAAATATCAAGTAACAAAACTAAAATTATGGCATTTCATGGGAAGGACCCCATACAAAATAAAATCCGTCTCCAGAATAAAATTTTACAGAGATCTAATCAATTTAAATATCATGGATATTATCTCTCTATCTGGGATGAAAAGAATATCCCTGAAAAAATGTCTAGTTATATTAAAAGTTTGGGAATTATTAATCAAGTTATGAAACCATCCCTTGTACAAAAAACACCAGATTACGTTTATATAACACTTTGGCTAGACCAGTGTTGACCTATGGTAGTGAAGCATGGTCACTAAAAAGACAACATGAAAGCTGAATAACGTCTTGTGAAATGAGATTCATGCGCAGGTTACACCAGATGGATCGGAAAAGGAACACCGATATCTTAAAAGAATTGAAGACTACACCAATTTTGGAACATATTAAACAGTACCAACTAAATTGGAAACACCATCTAGAAAGAATGAGTTCAAATCGGACCCCAAAGCTGTTTATAATTATATTCCAAGAGGACGAAGATCACTGGGCCGTCCTATGAAACGCTGGAGGGAAAATTTTCTATAGGATCGTAACAGGCCTTGGCCTAATACTTGGAAGGAAGGAAGAAGAAGAAAGTAAGCTACATACCAATTTAAACGTGTACCATTTAAAGTCATCTTAAGACTTGTATGCTATAAACCATCAAATCGTCCCGAACAATAGCCGAGCGGTTAAGGCAAGATGCCTTGGCGCTGAGCTACAAACCTGCGCTGGTTAAAGCCTCCATGAGGGAAGAAATGTTCTCATGCAATTTAGGCCAGTATGGGACCTGTGCCCATCCAGCATCGTGAGGCATTTGAGTATCAACAAATAAGTAGCGGCGCTAGGTTGACAAAACCAGCTATAACGGCTAGGGGGACCCGACATGCTGATCACTTGTTACACCTACACTGGCTGAATGATCGTATACCTCTGTGGTTAACACATGTGGATGTGAAGCCAGCACCGGTTGATAAGTCAAGGGATTTCTTAGGGTAATCACGCCATTGAGTTTAAAACAGGGCGGCCCAAACGTTTTAATGGTCCGGGCCAATAACTGATTGTGTAATTGATCGCGGGTCGGAACAACTTCTTGGCAACAGCAATCAGACACTTTTTCACAAATTCGCCATCAGAAAACTGTTTTCCGTTTTCAGCAATTAGTTTCGAAACTTCATAACTCGCTTCGGTAACATTTGTCTTACACCACCACCCTGAATTAATAACTGCTGTTGTGCCGTAACTTTAGAAAGGAACTCGTTCGCTTTTTCAGTACGCTTATCTCCATCAAATTTATCAAAATGGCTATGCTTTATTTAGTAATGTCTTTTAATGTTATATTCTTTCACAACTGCAATAACATCGTTACAAATAACACATAACACTTTGTTTCTATGCTCCTTCACGAAGTACTTGCTGGTCCAGGATTAGTTAAACTCCCTACACTCGGAATTAACTTTGCGTTTTTTTAAGTATTTTCTCGCTTTATCACTATTTTTACAACTAGGCCGTGTACAGGCTACTGTTTGATTGACAATACAACAAGCGAAACAATTAATGTTCAATGTTTGGAGTGGGGAAGAAAACGTTAAATAAGGGTTGAATCATCTCTATTACTTTGTCAAGTGAAGCTGTGACACCTCAAATCCACATTCCAGAGAGATGAAATTCACACCAGGGATGTCCAAACTAGATGTTACATTTTAAAATCTAAATTAAAAACTTAAATGAATTTGTTCATTTCATTCCTTACGCGGGCCATATGAAATGTCATGGCGGGCCGTAATTTGGACGGCTCTGGTTTAAAACATCAAATGAAGGGTAATCTGACAAGAAAACAGTCAACCATTGCATTCCACAACCTCCCCTTGAAATTTCTCCTAGATAAGCGTTGAGAAGTACCAAGGCCGTATTAAAAAAATCATCTGACGCTTTTAACTACAAGGCACGGTAATCGAAGTCAGAATCCAGCAATGGCAACCCACTGTACGGAGCAGATGTACAGTACAACCCTCATGAGTTAAAAGCGGAGTGAAGTGAGGAGGGCCGCGGCGCGGACGGCGGGTAGTGAGAGTTATACAGACTGCCAAACCAAGAGTTGTATTACTTATGCTATGGTTTATCTACGACGCAAAGCGCCAGCCCAAAAATTGCTCCCCATGTATTTAAATGGATGTGGTTTATCTACAACGCAAATTGCTGGCGCCAAAAATATTGCTGGCGCCAAAAATATTGCGCTGATATGTCGCGTCGTGTATTTGAATCTCTTGAATCCAGGACGCAAATTGCCAGCGCAAACAAAGAATATAGAAGATATTACCCGTACTCATTGGTGTAATTGCTAAAATCAAACTAAGATTTTATGACAAAATGTCGGAAATACAGCACTTGTTTCATAACTTTCCAATTTTAACGACGAAAATTAGATAATTTTGTTGTAAATCATCGAGTTCTATACATGTTCTATACAATATGAGCATGAAGGAGTACATAGATGTACCGAAAAAAGAGTTATTGTGGCTTGAACTTAGTCAAGAGATAAATAAAAAGCTGTATATATTGTATCTTGGGGATTTTATGGATGTACATAAATTTCGTCTTCTATTAAATTCAAAACCTGATAAAACTGCTCAGGCGAAAACCTGGATTATTCTAAAATTTGGTATTTTCATCAACCGTATGTTAATTTAAGAACTAAAGAATAATTTATTCTATAATTTTCAATACAACATCAATATGATGTTCTTGCTCTAGGTAGTTTTTCTGTCTTTATTAATATTTCGTACTATTTTAAACGCTTTGCAACAATACTTAAAACTTTTTTATAAAGAATTTTAACATGTTTATCTATATACACAAATTATGACTTTTCTTCTCAATTATTTTTCAAAGTTCTTTAGAATTGAAGTTGGCATACCTGAACGCTTATAAAATTTAATCCATCAGATGGCAGGACAAATGTGTGAATGACGAATATTTGCATTTCATTCCAAATCATATTTAAGAAATAAATGTTCGATCACATCATTTTCTTAGGTTGCGATTGGTCAGTTTAGTGTACATCAGATTAGTTTATAGTTTACTAAACAGTATGTATGTAATTTACTTCATTAGGTTATACAGGGCAGGTTTGTATACATTAATTTTTGTAAACACATTTGGAAATTCATTATGAACGTTGGTCATTTTGATTTCCCATATATGTGGTGCCATCTGGAGACAATTCCATAAACATAAGCGCTGTACCGTATGCGCTCCTAGCGAAACCAGTATCATGCCGAGCGTAACGCTAGATTGCGTCACGTTGGGCGCGACACGCTGTATAATTAACCGTAGCATAACTCTTACATACTCACTGGCATTATCCAAACCATAGGTTCATGGCCGCGCGAACATAAGGTCTACATGATCCCTATCCTGAGCTAATGCTTTCCAATCATCCCCTGTAAAATCTTCTTCCCTCAAATCACAGTTAATGTTATTCTCCCACCTCATTATTGGACTACCAACAGGGCGTTTTCCCTCTGGCTTTCCCACAAGAAGCTTACATGCACGTCATTCATTCCCCAAACGCGCAACATGTCCTGACCATCGTTGTCTACGAGCCTTAACTGTTCTTATTATATCTGGTTTCCTATGAAGACCATGTAGTTTATTGTTATGTGGTCTTCTCCATTCACCTGTCTGCTCATCGCTCTTTGGTCCAAATATTTTCCTAAGTACTTTATTTTCAAATACTCGTAATCTCCTTTCCTCCCTTAACCCATTCGCCTCAGAAGACGAGGTACAATCGCCTAATTCTGCCTGTTATGTACTTGGAATAATTTGTTCATTCCTTGGCACGGTAATCTTTCGTTAACATTTATGAATATTAGAGGAACGAGTTTTGACCTTCGCCCTTATTGTGATATCAAGTGCCGTTACTTTTGTTCGTTTTGAATGTCTGAAAACAGATAATATAATTTACGCTGATTTATATCCGGTTTCTGGGGAAATGCATTGAGCATTAAAACTCGAAGCGAATGGGTTAAAGTAAGAGTCCATGTTTTGCATCCAAATAATATAGCTGGTAGAATAATAGTTTTATATTTTTTTCAGTTTAACGTTTTTTGAAAGGAGTTGGGACATCAAAAGTCACTGCAGGGCATAATAGCACACATTTCCAGATTTGAGTCCATTTTAATTTCTTTGTGCATCTCATTCCTATTTGTGATTATTGTTCCTAGATATTTGAATTAAACCACTTCATCAAAATTTCCCTCATTTGTAATTAGCTGTCCTTTTCCATTATATAACATAATTTTATGTGACCATATATTTAATTTCATTGATATTTACTTCCAGTCCCTATTTGTTAGTATTACTCAGTAGTGTGTGCGTGTTGGCCTTTAGTATCTCCTCGCTATCTGCCAATAGTACTATATCATCAGCATAAAGTAACAGCTTATTAATACAATTGAGTTGTAGGCCTTCCTCATCTTCTAAAGATTTGATGGCATGCTCTAGGACAAAATTAAATAGTAGATGAGATAGTGCATGTCCTTGTTTCAAGCTATTCGCGATTTCAAAAGTGCCCGAAAACTGTTTGCTTACACGCACCCTACTCTTTGTGCCATTTAGACACCTTCGTATAAGTCTAACATTTTAGAAATTCCGAAAGAAGAGTTTTATTACTTCCCTATATTTTAAATAAGACATTTAGCACTGGATTTTAGTGCCTTGCAGTTAAATACGGCAGATGATTTTTTTGGACACTGCCTTTGTACATCACTACGCTTCTTTTAGAGAAATTTCATGGAACGTTTCGGCATGCAATAGGTTGGCAGTTCCCTTGTTAGTATTATGATGTTCTGAAAGTAGAATAAGATAATTAGAACATAATTATTAGGAACTAACAATTAGTTTTATTCTGTATAACATGTCAAATGCATTCTGTTCATTATTCACCGTAGTCTGAAAATGATTTTGATGCCAGTAGATTTTTAATCTGAAAATCCACTAGTCATTAGAGATTCCGTCCGTAGTAATTCTGGCCGAAGGCAGGTCTTTCACTGCAATCATAGCATTTTCATGCTATACTTTGCAGCTTTACTAGGGAATTTTAGGTGTGGTAGCTTCCCGTTGCTTTCCACACCGATGAAAGAAGATAAGATGAATATGAATGATGATGATTGCGATGGCCATATGATTTCGGGGACCGTTTGGGCCTTAAAGTTTTCCTGACATTTGTCTTACAGCTGAGAAAAAACCCCGATAAAAACCTCACCCAGAAAAACTGCCCCGACCGGGGATCGAACCCGGGCCCGCCGCGTGACAAGGCAGCACGCTACCTCGAGACCACAGCGGTGGACTCATTAGAGATTATAAATCTATTTAACTGCCAGGCATTAGACATAAAGAGATTTTCTTCTCTTCTGAAAATTTTTCTTTAATGGACACAATATGATATGAAAAATAGTTTTTTTAAAGCCAGCTGATTGTGTTTCAGGAATTAAAATATTGTACGCTAAAAAATATATTTTTTATATCTCGCAAGGTCTGCGTTATATTTTAGAATAAATGTATGTACAATCATTCAAGTTTGACTGAATGTACTGCTACGTAACGGATAGTGGGGATGTTTACATTCCTTTACTAAGAATCACTGATATGATGGTGTAGGGTTTCGAGATGTTTTCTTTTTCAATTTCCTCTGTGGCTCAGAACCTCCAGTCACAGTTCAGTGTTAGTACTGTACAGACCTACTTCTTCTTCTAGCGCATAATTCAACTTTCCTGTTTGGGCGTGTTTATTTGTTTGTTTGTTTGTTTGTTTGTTTGTTAAGATCTGCTGTTACCTACTTCTGTTACCTACTTCTGTTGCCAGATTAATCGCAGAATATCAGGTGAGCCATATTACCAGATAATTTACTAAGGACATTTTTCTCATAGAATAAATTAATTATCATAAGTAATGCCACGAGTTGTTTCAAATCTATATACAGGATTTGGAAATCAAGAGTGGCACTCTTTAGGACTATTTAACGAATACAATTAAGCTGTTTACTCACAAATCATTATTTAAATATATTTATTTTAAAATATTTATATTTTTAATGTAAACGGCGATGTTTCAAAACAAACCAGAAGTGTTTGTTTATGTTTCATTTGTTGTTCATCACTTGCAGCTTGATCATATTATGTATTGCCAAATAGGATCGCGATATTGTAAGAATGCACCCTAGTGGAGAAACAATGAAACATCAAACTTTATATTATAACCAACATTATAGGTTATTATTTTTTAGGAAACAACACAGTAAAAGCATTTAAAAAACATAATTTTTGAACACACAATTATCAAATGTGTAGTTCGAAGGAACCTGTTCATTATTTGCTCAATTCAACGTATTTGTAGGAGAGTCAGTCACTGCAAAGTAATGTTCTAACTGTTCAGAATTAAAAAGGAGGAGCTTTCTTTATTTTGCTAAACAGAATTTCATAAATATCGAGGTGAAGCATGACTGTCATTGGTTGTAAAACAAAATTTATTGAAATGTGATTGGTCATTGACGACAATTTTGGGCACAAGTTAAATAGTCGTATTAAAAATATTTGATACAGTTACATGCATTTTCAAAATAAACATAAATAGCAATGGTAAAAATAATAACATTGATCATAAAATAAAAATAAGTTAATAAAAAATAATAATATAGCTTGAATTTAATATCGTTAATTATGAATACTCTGCTACTTTCGCATTTTTTGTCCTATATATTAAAATGAGTTAATTTAAGAAATTGTAATTTTTGTAGATATAATTAACCCGTAACCGGAGTTGTTGGATCGTTTATGATACCAATGAAACTGGACACCCCTGATATTCTTTTAATATCCATTTTTTTCGAACTCCTTTTATTTAGCTTTCCTTTTGTTTAATATTAACCTTTAGCCATGGTCTGTAACCTATAAGTACTGTTACTTTCTCTATGTGTAAGTAAAATAAAGAGTGTTCCTTTACGACCCCACAACTCCAGTACCGTTCCAGTATGTTTGTTGAACGTTAGTTTATGTAACAATGGTATGGTTGGTGCTATTATGGTCTATCATGCTCGTAAACGTATATCAGTGCTTGATACTGATTTCCTGGTCTATGAAAAGACCCTGACTATAATTATTCTGAACATGAAACAGATTCAGAACTAGAATCTGACTCTGAAATTCTTTAGCATATCCTTCCAAACAAACAGGGCACCTATAATGGACATCACAGAGTACGGGTTTAGAGATGATCAAACAATTATTTGGCATGTACCTAAAAAGATAAAGCTGCCATTATGCTATCTAACACGCACCATTCGGAATGTACTGATCCTGAGACATGCAAATCACAAATGATACGTATTCGTATTTTTGTAATAGTACGAGAGTGGGAGTAGATACCATTGAACAAAACATTTTTACATATAGCACAAGCAGGCGAAGACGGAGATGATCCCTTGGCTGTCTGCTATGGTATTCAGAACAAAACTGATGTCAATTGTTAGGTATTGAAATCATCTTTCAAGGATCACAAGCCTATTTCTCACTTTGAATTCCTGAAAACTTTAGGCCGACAATTTACATAGCCATACCTGAACGACATACTTGTAAATGATCGACTACCAAAAGAACTCATAACGATTGTTTCCAGGATTTTGAAGAAACCATTTCCGAAAAATGGAAGGCTAATCATGGATGTAAAAGTAAGCAGTGTGCATTGTGTCTTCGTTCAAACGAAAGGAAAAACGAACCAGTATTGTGTTAGATGTGATAGACCAATGTGCTAGAACATGCTGATCAGTTATGTGGAGAATTAGGAACATTATATTATGAAGGAAAGTTTTTCTAAATTACGTGGGGTTTTTATTCAGTGTATTTTGAAATATCAATAAAAAAATGTGTGCGAAAACAAAATCTGACAAATTCATTTTATAGATGTTCGTGGTAATTATTGTTCTATTTTTCACTACACTTGTGCTATGTCCTGTAATTTAGTGAATTTCCCTCCCCAAATGATCCATATTATTCCGAAATCAGTTAGTTAAATAAACAAACTAACTTTTATAATTATATTTTTCACAATAAATACAAATACAACTGCACGTACTATCACGTTTTCTGTTGGTATCTTTTTCGACCCCACAACTCCACTAACGACATACAAAACGCATAACTCCGGTTAAGGGTTAATAATATTTTATTTACATCTATTGTATTTATTTTTAAGTTAATTTTTGTGATAAAAGTAGCTACTAACAAGGGAACTATTATCTGTTGCATGCCGAAATCTAGCTAGACATTTCTTCCAGAGAAGCATTGGGATGTATAAAGTCCGTGTCCAAAATTTTATCTGCTGTTCCTAACTGTAATGAACTAAATTCCAGCACCAAATCTCTCATTTAAACTATAATGAAGTATCAATACTTTTAAAATTCATATTGAAGCACCGTTGAGATTTAGTAATATGATATTAAATATTTAATACAACTCCTGTATTGGCAGACTAGTTAACCCTCACTACCCGCCTCACTTCACTCTGCTCTTAACTCGTGCAGGGATGTAGATCTGCTTTGAATAGTAGGTTGTCATTGCTGGAATCTGGTTTTGATTTCTACGCCTTGTAGTTAAAAACGTCACACGGCCTTGGTACATCACAAGGCTTCTATCAGAGAAATTTTAAAATAGGTTTCCGCATGCAAAGGTTAACAGATTTTCTTCTTAGTATTAGCTTAAGAAATAACAGTATAGGAACATCGTTGAGCAGCTTTATTTACAGGTTGACGAGAAGATAAGACCTCAAAGCTTTAATTATGTTATTTTAAATAAAACTGTTATTATTACACAACTTAATTAAAATAAATATTGTACTATTAACTTTATATATTTAAATAAATTTATTTAGTAATTATTATTATTCTCTATTAGGAATTTCTCTACAATACAGTAGTTTTCCTACAACCCCTTGTAAAATTTACTCCTCCATATATCCCTATTATCTGCATCTCTCTCTATTAATCCACTGGACACGATATTCCTCTGCACACTTAAAATCCACTGTTCGTTCGGTCTCCACCTTCTTCTGTTGTCCTCCGCTTCAAAATTTAATATCGTCTTTGGTATTCTGTCATCTGAAATTCTCTTTACATGGCCAAACAATTTCAGCCTTCTTTCTTCAACACTTGTAGAAGATCATTTGAACATTCATTACTTCTCTTTTTTCAGCATTTCTAATTTTTTCTCTTCTTGAATTTCTAGAAGCGCTCCTCCTCTGTCACCAATAGTTTATTTTCTTGCTCTCTGGTCAATGTCCACTTTTTCCTCACCATACAACAGTATAGTCTCCATCAATGAACTACAAGTATGTTCTTTTTTTGTTTTCTTCAGTATGTTTCTATTCCACAGCGCCGAATTTGAAATTCCAATTATTTTCCTACCTTGGCTTACTACTCCTTTGTTTATCTCAGAATTGCTTGTTCATTCGAACTCTAATATTGGTCCCAAATATTTGAATTTATTAACTGCCTTAATTTTCTCATTTTCAATCTCCAAGTTTCAATCCATTTGCTTTGTATGATAAATATTATGTTTCATTGAAATTAATAATAAATAATAATAATAATGCTAATAATAATAATAATAATAATAATAATAATAATAATTATAATAATCATAGTACATTCATGAATTCAGGGTCATTTGTTGACCTGTTTCGGCCTCAAGAGGAACACCATCCAAAACTCTTTGGAGTGGACGTCTAGGTCTTTTCTTCCTGCAGGTTGATATCTTCACATTTGTTATTATTCTTCTGTAAAATTACAGAGTAATAATAATAGTAATAATAATAATAATAATAATAATAATTTTACTTCAACTGGCAGAGTTGAAGCCTTGATGCATTATCTTGCACTCAAACAGATAGAGATATTACTTACTTACTCACTGGCACTATCGAACCCGCAGGTTCATTGCCGCGCGGACATACTCTCTCCATACATCCCTATCCTGAACTAATACTTTCCAATCATTCCCTGTATAATCCACTTCCCTCATATCATAATGTTATTCTCCCACCTCATTATTGGTCTACCAACTGGGCGCTTTCCCTCTGGCTTTCCTAAAAGAAGCTTCCATGCAAGTCTTTCATTCCCATACGTGCAACATGTCCTGCCCATCGCAGTCTACGAGACTTAACTGTTCTTATTATATCTGGCTTCCTATAAAGATTACAATTTGAAATTTTTTAAAGTATTTATAAAATGTATTTCATCAATTTAGAAAATTAATAGTCTATCACTTTGTCCTTGTGGCAATCCTCTAATGAGGAAATTTTCATATAATAAAAATAACTAATAAAATGGCACTGTGCAACAACTATATGTAGACTTAAAAAAAAGGCATACCGGTACGTTTCAATTAAGAGGGAAAAGTTATATAGTATCCTGCTGGAGTTCGGAATCCCCGAAAAGTTAGACTTATTGGAATGTGTATAAATAGCACAAAGAGTACGGTTCGTGTAGGCAAACAGTTTTCGGATACTCTTCAAATAAAAAGAGTGTTACATCTAGGAGGTGCACTATCTCCTCTGCTATTCAATTTTGCAATAGAGCATACTAACAAATCTTTAGAGGATGGAGACTGCCTACAAGTCAATGGTATTTATAAGCTGTTAGTTTATGCTGCTGATGTAGTATTATTAGGGCGGTACCGAGTAGATACAAAGGGCCAACACGCACACGATTACATAACACTAGGAAATCGGGACTGGAAGTAAATATCAAGAAAGTTAATTATATGTTCACACACAGAAATGCATTATATAAGGGAAATTGACAGTTAATAACAAGTGAGGGAAATTTTGAAGAAGTGACAGAATTAAAGTATCAGGAGCAATAATTATAAATAGGAATGAGATACAAGGAAATTAAACGCAGACTCAATTCTTGAAATGCACGCTAATGTGGATTACAGGGACTCTTGTCCCAACGTTTCTAAAAAAACCGTTTAAAGCTGAAAGTATATAAAAGCGTTATTGTCCCCAGTATATTATAAGGTAGCGAAACACGGATTCTTACATTAAGGGAGGATAAAATATTACGAGTATTGGAGGATAAAGTTTTCAGGGAAATTTTCGGAACAATGAGAGATGAACTGACAGATAAATTGAGTATATTACATAAAATAAGCTACGTGATTTTCATAGGAAACTAGATATAATAAGAAGAGTTAAGTCTCGTAGATTGCCATGGACAGGACATGTGGCCCAAATGGGGAATGAAAGGGGAACATAGAAACTCCTTATAGGAAAGGCAGAGTGAAAATGCCTAGTTTTTAGGCCAAGAATGAAGTGAGAGAACAACATTAACCACAATTTGTGGAAGTAGATTATACAGGAGATGATTGGAAAACATTACTTGAAGATAGGAATGTATGGAGAACTAATGTCCGCTCGCCCATGAATCTACATTTTGGATAATGCCAGTGAGTTAATTAGTTTAATATAAACATGGTATCTGCAATATATTCCCCAATTTTTTCCCAGATTATATTTGTTCTAGCCTGTAATTTATTATTTTAAAATCCTAATTTCCTCATATAATATTCTTTAATTTTCCTATTTTTGATTTCATTTGTAGATAATTTTTTTATTTTTAAGCAGATTTTCAATATTTGAACATATTTTTGGGTCTACAGTTTTATTTTCCTCCTCAACTCGTCTCAATCCTTCCACTCCATTTCCTCAATTTATCTTGTTCTCATTCCTGTTCTTATTTATTGCATCCACGAGTTTCAAGGTCTTCCTTTCTTTCTTCTTCCAGGTGGACACCATTCCAATATTTTCCTGAATAACCTTCCTTCTTGAATTCGTTGTACATGCCCATAAACTTTAATTACTTGGATCTTATATAATCTACTATTGAATATTTAATATTCATATTTTTATCGTATGACTTCATTTTTTTTTTTCCAATTTTCAACATATTTCTACTCTCCTCAAGCAATCCAATAATAATAATAATAATAATAATAATAATAATAATAATAATAATAATAATTTATTTATTTATATTGACAGAAGTAAGGTCATGGTGTATTACCAACTACTCAACCAGTAAAATAAGATATGAATTTACACCGTAAATAAAACTTTAACATTAATTAATACTAACTTAATTATTCACTTAAAATAAAAACAATCATTTCAGTTATTACAAATACATGTAATTCTAAAAATAAGCATTTATCAAGTAACTTGTGATATTATAATTAAAGGTGGCTGTATTTCAGGAATTATATTTATTCTTATTGACGGTGCTTTTGTCCAGCAGGTCCAGATTTCTACTGGTACGCGTCCAAAGGAAAATTGCTACAAAAAGAGAATAATGAGGTGTTCAGTAGTAAGGTATGTATTTCATTGAACTGACATCTGGTGTTGACGTTAGGAAAGGGAACTGATATATCTTGTGTTAGAGGTGTGCATAATTTGGAAACAGAATAGTAAGAAACACAGAGTTACTCTATCATTCAGCCGGAGCCTAGAGAGTGATTCAATAAATGCAGAAATATGATCATTTCATCCAATATTACAAAAATATCTAATTCAAACGTTTTGAATTATTTATAGCGTATTTGACAGTTAAATGTTAACATCAGTCAGTAATGCAACACTATAACCGTGACGTAAGGGCTAACGCGCACTCGTCAATGAGTAACACTAAGAAATTAGGACCGGAAGTAACAAATGAAACTGAATATATGTTCACATACATAAATACACTACATAATGGAAGTGGGGAGCAAATGAGAAATGAGGGCATTTTGAAGTATTGATTGAATTCAAATACCTAGGAACAATAATTACAAATAGTAATGAGATGCACAAACAAATTAAAATAGGCTCAAATCTGAAAATGCATGCTATTATACATTACAGGGAGTCTTGTCCCAACTCCTTTCAAAAAACGTTAAACTGAAAATATATGAAACTCTTATTCTCCTAGTTATAGATGCAATACATGGACTCTCACTTTAAGGGTAGAAAGAAAATTATGAGTATTTTAAATAAAATTGTTACTTACTTACTCTCACTGGCACTATCGAACCCGTAGGTTCATGGCCGCGCGGACATAAGCTCTCCATACATCCCTATCCTGAGCTAATATTTTCCAATCATCCCCTGTATAATCTACTTCCCTCAAATCATATTGAATGTTATTCTCCCACCTCATTCTTGGTCTCCCAACTGGGCGTTTCCCCTTTGGCTTTCCTACAACAAGCCTCCATGCAAGTCTTTCATTCCCCATACGTGCAACATGTCCTGTCCATCGCAGTCTACGAGACTTGACTTCTTATTATATCTGGCTTCCTATAAAGACCCTGTAGTTCACTGTTATATAGTCTTCTCCATTCACCTGTCTGTTCGTCTCTCTTTGGTCCAAAAATGTTCCTAAGAACTTTATTCTCATATACTTGATATCTCCTTTCCTCCCTTAAAGTAAGAGTCCATGTTTCGCACCCATATAATATAACTGGTAGAATAATAGTTTCATATATTTTCAGTTTAACGTTTTTTGAAAGGAGTTGGGACATCAAGAGTCTCTGTAATGCATAATCGCACGCATTTCCAGAATTGAGCCTATGTTTAATTTCTTTCTGTAATTGTTAGGAACATATTTGGACCAAAGAGAGATGAACATACAGGGGAATGAAGAAGACTACATAAGAGTGAGCTACATGATATTTACAGGAAGCCAGATATGGTAGTCTCGTAGACTACGAAGAGCAGTACATGTGGCACGAAAGTGGAATGAAATAGGTGCTTGGATGCTTTTTGTACGAAAACCAGAGGGAAAACGCAAAGTTAGTAGACCATGAATCAGGTGGGAGAATAACAGTAACCATGATTTGAGGTAAGTAGATTATACAGGGGATGATTGGAAAACATTAGTTCGGGATAGGATGTGTGGAGAGATCATGTCCGCGCGGCCATGAACCTATGGGTTTGACAGAATCAGTGAGTTAGTTAGAATAGGGACCATCCAGGAACGCGTATCCGTCTAGGATGCGTAGAAAACATAAGAACATCACATTCCCTTTGACTTCAACCAATAGCATCATTGTAGTCTTGGTGTATGCTAGTTCGGAGAGTTTTCTTATAGCAAGAACAATACAGTGGTATATTGCAATAATTAATATGTGTTATGGTGACATCTAAACCTGAATCATAAGTCCTGCATAGGCAGGCAAGAGCAGCTGTGTTTAAAGTCCATCAGTTCTACGAAAATGAACCGAAGTAGACAGGATGTTGTGATCGAAGAGGAAATAACAACAACGTTGCCGGACTTCATAAGATTGCCGCCGCAGCTTGTGGTGCGAGTTTGCGCACTCTGCAGTGCGCACGAATGAAGGATAATTTGAATATTTGTAATCCTTTCTATGCCCCTCGCTTTAGCCTAGTGGTTAAGGCAGGATGCCTCGGTCAGAGCTAAGGGACTTCGACTAGTACGAGTCTCCATGGGGAAAGAAATTTTCTCATGGAATTCCGGGCAGAATGGGACAGGTGTCTATCCAGCATCGTGACGAATTTGGGAGCAACAATAATTAGCTGCTCCAGATGGATAAAACAAGTTATAACGGCTGAATAACCTGAATTTCTGACTTTACGTCACGCCTACAATGGCTGGATGTTTGTCCAGCTCTGTTATAAACAGATGTGGAAGAGAAGCCAGCAGGCGGCTGGTAGACAAAGAATCTTCCAGGCCTGTCGAGCCATGGATATAGTTAAATCTTGCTATACTTAGTGCAATCATATATGAGGCGGTTAGAAACAAATTATCGTAAAATATTTTTGTAGTACTGAAGAAAAAATTGTAAGGATAAAGTTTTTATAAGAAAATGATAATCATTCGTTACCTACTCTTAAAGCATATACGTATATACCCTTGCGATTAAATAAAATTAACTAACCATCTAACTCTATCGAACCCGTAGGTTCGCGGCAGCACGGACATAAGTTCTCCACATATTCCTCTCCTGAGCTAATGTTTTCCAATCATCCCCTGTATAATCCAGTTCCTTCAAATCATCGTTAATCTTTTACTTCCACCTCATTCTTGGTCTACCAACAGAGCGTTTTCCCCTCTGGGTTTCCTACAAGAAGCTTCCATTCACCTTTTTCATTCCTAATTCGTGCCACAGATCCTGCTTATAGCAGTCTACGAAACTCAATTGTTCTTATTATATCTGGATTCCTATAAATATCATGTAGCCTCGTTGTTAAGTACATTCCTCCATTCACCTGTCTGATCATCTCTCTTTGGTCCAATTATGCTTCAAAAATGAATTATGCACCAAACTTTTCTTTTGCGAGAAATCACACGTCTTTGCTTCTAATCGCTTCATATGGTATCTAAACTTAGAATGTAAATGTTGAGGTAACTGGAAAGAAAAATATTCTTAATATTGCGCATGTCTTCAAGGATAGTATATGGTAACCGTGTAAGAATCGTCCACTCTCTCTCTGCCCCATGCTAAGAGACGAACCCGCCGAAATAATCCCGAGTCTAGTTAAAATGTGGCACAGCTATTGTCAGTTTGAGCTGTAAGGGTAGAATGTACTACAGGTGGTCAAGAGAAAGAGTTAAGAACGTTCTTGGACACTTGTGTTTGTTCATAAATCCATCTCGGATTATTCTAAACTGGAATCAAGGCTATTTCTCAACACTAATATTTGATTAAAGTATTGTCCATTATAATGACGTCAAATTATGTTAATAGTAGTAAGTAGAATTTTATTTCTCAGCATTACATATTGTGATTTATTTGTCTTTAGTAGAAGTAGAAACTTATTTCGACAATTTAAATTATATTAAAGGATTCTGTAATACCATTTGGTTTAAAATGTAAATATATTTATAAATCGTCAGCATAAACATAACATTAGCTGTGAGGTAGATTATTTTCGACGTCATTTAAATGTATAGCAAACTCGGCTAACTTCGTGATACTACGGTTTTAGACTATTATACCTTAAAATTATGGACATTTTAGGTTAGAATGTTGAGAATATTAAAGTTAAGGATAAATTAATGAAGTATGTATGCTGAGATGTGGAATAGATATATATATATATATATATATATATATATTCTCTTTAAAAATTTGCTTAACTGTTATGTTAGCCAGTAGATGTCAGTCGGAACAAATTTCCGCTACCTCTTGAGTGAATTGAGAATACTACATGTATATGAAGAATGTATGTTTGTGTTTGAATACTTGGGTAGCTCAGGTCGTTAGAGCCCTAGACGTACAGAGTTTAGAGACTCGGGTTCAAATCCCAACTCTAGCATTAATTTTTCTTTTCATATATATATATATATATATATATATATATATATATATATATATATATATATATATATATATTCTCTTTAATTTGCTTACTTGATATAGTCAGCTACTAGATGGCAGTGAAGAGGCAGTGTTCTCGCGACATCTAATAATAATGGAGAGTATAATACATATATAAGAAAAATAAGTGTTTGAATTGGATTCGCCTGGTAGTGTAATGGATATCACGCTGAGGTACAGACTCAGAGATCCGGGTTCGAATTCCGATCAGGCATTTATTTTTGTTATCATACTATATATATATATATATATATATATATATATTTACAAATTTGACAAATTACGTACCTATGTTTTCTGTAAAATTGAAGAACAAGGGCAATTTCGTGATGGTATTACGGTAAATTCGTGACAAACGTTACAATCACACACCATGCTACAACCTATGCATTTAAAATCCCATTTATAAACATCCAACACTTCTCAATTTCCATGGAATCACAGATCACATTTTCATCTTGTATCCATGATTCACGTTTAGTGTCGACGAATGTCTACTCAAAAATATTCTTCGAACACAGACAAGTATTCACTGTAACAACTGCTAGCATGAATGATAAATATCTTCCTTTACAAGTTAACAAAATCATCCTAGGAATTAAATTATCACAAATGTGAAAACACTGCTAGAAAGTATACTTTCTGCCATCTATGAGACAGAAAAATAATATTTTCCTTGCCAGTACAAATTCGTTACAGCTGAAGAAAAAATATGACGAAATTATCCATGTCAAGAAATTATCCATGTCAAGAAATTACCCGAGTTTGCCCTATATAACAAACCACGTCCCTAAATTTAACCTTAACTGCTTTCCTATAGAAATACGTTGACGATAGCGTAGATACGCGTCCATCGAAATCAGCTTTCCAATTATCAAATATGTCTTCACCTACAATGACGTAACAGCCCAATGTTCCGTGTCTTAGCCTCTCCTTTGTTAGGAATTACTAGATCAAGTTAATTTAGTTACGCTTAATTCCCTAAAGATGCCATGAATGGTATGCGGTCAACATACCGACGTAATGAGACATCTAGTTGGCAACTAAGATATTACAAGGTTGAATGAGGTTGGTAAATTTTATTTAGATGCCTCTTTATTCAGACTTAAGGATCTTTAACGAGTCTGAAAAATTTTCAGACTCGGGACTCATGGTTTTAAGACCCTCCCGAAGGATTTACTCCTTGGATTTTCCATCCTAGAAATCCAATGATCCCGACCGCGTTTGAACCGACGGTCCACAGGACTAGAGGCAACAAACATAACTACTTGTCAACCGCGGCCGGCATTGGATAAATGCAATGCTTTAAACTTTGCCAGTAACAAATCAATATCAACCCTGTTAAAAGCATTGTTGAAGACAAATAGAGTTAATGCCGTCAGTTCAATTCTGCCCATTGCTTCACGAATGTCTTCAGATACGTTGAGAAGTGCAGTTGTTGTTTAAGGTCCAGTTCTAATTGATTGATATTAGTCAGGAAAATCGAAATTTCCCAGGTAATCCACAAGTTGCTCATATACGGAGGGTTGTTTCTGATCTCTGCTAACAAAAGAATTTTAAGTTTTACCTTAAGAAAAGTAGTGTCTCCACCATCGATCATGCTCTGTTTGATGGCCCTTCACCCGTGCTATGGCTCGGCATCGGAGTTTCTACTGCAGAAGACACTTACGCAGCACAGACTTGTCTAGAGTTTCCCACTCTTCTTGACACGCTTTCCAGATACCATCTATTGTTCGAGGACGCCTGTTTCCCAGTGGCTTTTTGAAGAGTCCAAAGGTACAGAAGTCCATCGGTGATGCAACTGGAGACTTTACTGGGATGTTTATGAATGGAATAGCATGTATTCCAGTTTCCTGCTCCATTATCTCCAGGATTGAACCCGAAGTGTGACTGGAGGCCTTGTCTTGGTGCACCCAAACTCGGTTTTGTCTGTACCATAGAGAGCTGGGATTTCGGTCCGGTAAATTGGGGTGAGAACTTCTTCCTGGTAGTACTGAGAGTTGATTTTGGCCATTTTAGCTACTCTACGAATGGTCAGTTTTCCATTGTAGCAATATCCCGCGATGACCATAAATCCCTTGGAGAAACTTTCTCTGCATTCGGCATACCACTTTTGAAAATTTTGTTCACCACTTTCTCTACAATAAATTGCCCGGGGTTCGTTGAAGTCTCCTAGATAAACATATGCTTCATCAAGTGTGACAAAAATTTTCCATTTTTCTCCTGCCAGGTGCTTTTCATGGAGTTTCCTGCTGTTGGTGCGGCGTTCGGCAATGTGACGTGGCAGCAATTTATGAACCCTAATTTTGTGGCACTTTTCCATATTTAAATCTTTGTTTATTATGGTGTTTACAGTTTTAATGGATATTCTCAATCTGTTCGCAATCACCCTTTGTGTGGCAGGTTTACCACCAGATATAAGGGCCTTGACCTTTCTGATTACATCTGGGGTGCGGGTAGTAGCAGGTTGTGGATTTGTCTGTTTTTCCCCTTTTGGAATTAATCCCAAGCGATCCTTTCCCTTTTTATTATGCGCTGAGCTAATTTACACTTTGGCAGCACAAAATTACGTTCTTTGCAAGCCTCAATAATCGCTGAATAACTATAATTAGCGTCGGAAAGGGCACAAGTAGTAATATACCCTTCCCACAACGGGTCTATCTGCTTAGGCATTATGAGAGAAACATGCATTCGAGTGTAACAGAAGGCACACTGACTGGTTCGATCACCTCGCACGCTCCTGTCCAGGTGACTCACATTCCAACGTCACAATCTACTTGGTAAATCGTTCTCAGACATCGGAAACAACCCTCCATATAATGTGTTCTAGGGTTTTGGAGAGGGCAGGAATATTACTGATTAGTCTTGTCTCTGGGTAAATCAGATATCTTGTTCTCTGCAGAAATTTTATTGTTGCCAGTTTACGTTTCTTCGGGAAGGTGCTGGTCATAACAGAAGTATTGAATGTGTGTGTCACAGTAGGAAGTATTACGTCAAGTATCCTCATCATGAGAGATATAGGCCTACCTATTTCCATATCTCTTTGGGCTATCTAATATGTTTCTCAGTCAGTCCCTTCCTGATGACAGTCGATATAATATTAGTTGAATAGAAAGTATCATGTGTTGCAGGTATAGGAATTTAGTTCATTAATGGTTTGTTTACATGAAGGTTCGATGGGAGAAGTACACAAGTAGTCACTTAAGTGGGGTGATGGGTGAAATTTCTATGTTCTACATTTTTTGAGCTAGAGACTGGATTGTCTGTACAAATATTCAATGCATTATACATAATGACGTGTTTAAAATGCATTCTTGTGAGACATTTATTTTACGAGTTAATAAATATTATATTTAAAAAAATTGCATCTATTATAATTAAATGGGTTCCACAATTTTTAGTAATATGTCTGATTTTTTACAAGACCCCTAAAATTTTTAGAAAAACATCATGCATTAGAATTCTTGTAACGTGAATACAAAGGCGGAAAAAACAATGTTGTACCTCATGCGTGGAATTACAAAAAAAATAATAATTGCATACATGCTATTTTTTAATTCTTAAAATAATACTTCAATCATGAAACCCATGCACTACTTTGTTACCTTTTGTTTGTAGGACTTGCAGTAAAAATTTGAAGCTTTTAGGACAAAATTTCTGGTATTCCATTCAATTTTGAATCTACTAAAATGCAGTAGAAATAAAAGTGTGGAAAAATAAGTTAAAGATTTGCATGCAGGTGGAATTTAACTGGCGCAGCCTTCTAACTCTGACGTAATTTAGACACTTAGAAGCGTCATAGGCCTCTGAAAATTTGCCAACGTGTACATTAGAGTACTGGCTATTTTTTAGTACAAAAAACAAAAAATGCCCATTTTGATCTCAAATAGCGAATTTTTCACACCCCCTAAAGTCTTCATCTGGCAAATTAAGGCAGGCTGAAGGAAATATTTACTGATTATGTCCGACTTTTTTATCGTTTTTCTATATTTGTTTGGGCTCATAGTAAGATAAGAGAGTATGCTATTTCGTATCTAGCGTTTCTTGTAGCCTGATACGTAAAAGTTTGTAATTATGTAAGTTAACTATGGCTTTATTTCGTCGATAGTTTCGATAAATTAAATATTCTTTCTCAAATACGCTCTTCTTTTACTCTTTAAGTATGCAGTAGTTTCCATTTTGATTTTATGTAACTGATCTAAATATATCTCTTTAGATTAAGTAATCGATTTTTGCTGGCTTTGCGCTATTTTTTATTTGCCATGTTATCATTCTTCATAAAGCCATTAATTATTTTCCCGTTTATAAATAACCTATCGTTTCTTATGCAGACAAATTAATAACATACCTTATAGTCTCCCATTTTTTTCCATTCTGTTTCCAAATTTACATCTGAATTTCAAATTCATGTGCAATTTTGACTTAGTGTACTTGCCGCAAATCATCATTTGTCAAATATATGAAATGAAATGTTTCAGCGTCTAATTTTGTTTTTGTATATATCATAACCGATTATCCGAATCCAGTCTATCATCCTAACTCGCTACATGTAGGAAACTGATTTAGCGTATGTCTACCAATACATTACAACTACTATTTGGTTTCGCGTTACACCTACTGGAGACGTCCAAGTGAAATTATGAATATTCCAACACTGAAATGTTGTGCTCTTAACAATGAGGTTCTTCGAAGTTGCGAAGGTCACTAATCTAACCACACTGTCATTATCTTCGTTATGATTGAATTTGACTAAATGTTGGCCTGGATATATTTTCCCGTCCCATTTTTGCATTAAAATCTCCTAAGATAAATTGCATATGATATCGACAAATCTTGTAAATTATCGGTAAAAAATGGATGACATCGGTTTCTGACGTGAATTCTTCAAGTACAAAAACTTATATCATCCTAATTATTTGGCATAATTACTTCCCATTTTTATTCTCATAGTCTTAAATAAATGGCATTGTTCTCGGCAAGTGCTTCTAATTAATTTTCATATCAAGTATGCATTGGTAGCTCATTAAACAATACATGTATTTTTGTTCATTCCCTTAATTATATATTTCGTTTGAACACTTAAAAGTAATTTATATTGATTTTTGTAAGATCTGGTATCTGTTTCTTTATTCCTCTCTGACAGTGGTCACATCATTTTTCATAAGTGACCACGAGTGATTTCCAAATTATCGATATATGCACCACTGACGAAGTGAGGAGTGAATTTATCTAGAGAATTTGGAAATCAAGAGTGGCATTTGTCAGGACTATTTAACGAATAAAATTAAGTTGTTTACTCACGAATCATTGTTTAATTATAGTTAATTTAAAATATTTATATATTTAATGTAAACGGCTATGTTTGGAAAGAAATCGGAAATGTGATGTTATGTTCACTCACTGCTGCTTGATCATATTATGTATTGCCAAATAAGATCGCAATATTGTAAGAGTGCACCCAAGTGGTGAAACAATGAAATATCAAACTATATATCATAATCAACATTACGGGTTTTTCATTTATTTTGTAGTAAACAATTCAGTAAAATCAAGGAATCTTTTCATTATTTGCTATATTCAATGTATTTGTTGGAGAAAAATAATGCTTTCAGCTGTTCAGAACATTAAAAAGGAGGAGCTTTCTTTATCACAAAAGCAGGAGCTGATAAAGAGAAATTGATAAAGAGCGAGGTGAAACACGACTGTCATTGGTTGTAAAACAACTTTCATTGAAACGCAATTGGTCATTGACTAGCATTTGTGGTATGAGTTAAATAGTCATTTAAAATAATTCAAGTCACTGCTTCAAGGAGTAGCAGTCTGTAAAATCAACACAGCACGGTGCGACTTCGGACAATGGGTAGGACATATAAAACGCGTCTACGGGTACTGGTCAGAAAATCTTCTTAATCCCGAAACATTTTCAGGGCCGTACAAGATGTTAAATCTAATCGAACGTCATACCAAAACAAAATAGCCGAAATGATGAATCGATTTCATCAGACATGAGCATTTAAGCAGCGTTAGTAACAGTACAAGCAGCAACACTGACTTGACAAATGAAAGAAATACCGGTACGGATAATAATTCTGAAGAACCGATATTGGATATGGAGAGACTTTTGGTTGCCAATTATGAATACACAAAGGGGAAGAGTGCATGTATCAGACAATTCATTGGAGTAGCGAGAAAGTTTGGTACAAAAGACGTAGAGCTGAAATTTCTCCGCCAACACGACAACAGCAAAGGAATACGTGTCTTCAATGGTTCGTGATGAAGATACCATATCGAAGGATCAGATTGCTAAGTTGTTACCGGCTCCTAAGGAAGAGAAAGGAAATATTTTTGATTGAAAATATTTCAAAACAAGAGACTATTTTGATGCAAATCTCTATATTGTGGGTGAAAATCGTTTTCAAAGATTCCGTTACATAGATAGATGGACAGATACAGGTCAAGCTAATATAAAGCGTGTAAAAATCTGGAACGTTCATAATGCATGCATAACTACAATAATCAACTTCAGTTGAATTATGTAAGGACAAAGGTAGTCGAAGAGTTAACATCAAGGGGGGAAAATACTGTAAAGAGGCCGTGTTTATGAACGTTTAAAATTCCATACTGCCAGATTTTGATTTCTACAGTTATAAAACAAACAAAAAATTGGTACGCAAAGATACAGGAGCTTCTAGAACAGAAAGAAAACTCGTAATGAAATTGTATCCATAAAGGGCAGAGTTATATAAAAAAGCAGAAGTAGCCAATAGGAGTTGCTCAACATCTTTGCGATTATAAAATGGGGAAAGAAAGGATTATTTTAATACATGGTGTTCGGAAAAGATGTCCAAAAAAGTTTATCGCTTAAAAAAAGGAACGTTTTTAATATAGTGGATAAAATGCCAATGGTAAGTCCATCTGAAATTGTAACACTGATACATACAGATTTGGGGAAAGATATTCATTCAGAAACATTGAAGGTAACTCCTATTCGGACTGGGTACTATGCCCGAGTACCAAAAAGAAAGCCCTGCATATCTAAGGTAAATGAATAGAAATACATTAATCTACAATTAAATTTGTGGGAAAGGATTTGAACTTCTGGTACAAAACTTCGCAGAGTACAGTAAGTTGGAGATACTTCGTTCTGAACGACGTGTGTATGTAGGAAGAAATTCAAACACAGAATTGGAACCTAGCAGCCAGTCCTCAGTGAAACATGGGGTGGGGGTGGAAATGTTATATTGTGGGGTGGGTCAACTTGATTTTATTTAAGAGAAAATGTTCAAGCTTGGAAACAGATGATATCGGAAAGTAAAATCCAACAATCCGCTTAAAACCTTGGTCTAGCTGGGGATTATTATTTCCAACAAGACAATGACCCAAATCACACGCCGATAAAGTCCGGCGACGGTTCGTCTAGAATGAACCTCACACATCCTAGACTAAGTCTCAATGTCCGATTTTGAATCCTGTAAATATTTATGGGATTAATTGGAGAGTCAAATTCGGAAACACCATATAACCAGCAAGAAAATTGCTCAAGCGTACGTTTCTGTTTGGAATAGAATAAAATTTGATATATCACGGATAAATCAGTCAAGTATATGCTTGCACGATTAAAATAAGTTTTTCAAACAACAGGGCGCGTAACACGATTTCAGATGTACTTTTTTACTTTTATAAAGCCTTTTACTTATCTGCAAATATGTTAAATGCTTTAATAGAATAATAGAAATTATTTAACATTTTCAAATACTGTTATTTTAATACAGTTCCAATAATGGATCATATTATAATATTATAATGATATTGTAAAAACAAAAATTAATGTCCGAACCAGGAATCGAACCGTGGACCTCTAGTTCTCCAGACTAGTGTGCAGCCCACAACACCATTCTAGAACTGGCACAAACATTAACATTGTGCCTGGTCTAGAATGGTGTAGAGGGGTTGTGCCAGGTCTAGAATTGTGTAGTGGACTGCACACTAGTCTGGAGAACTAGAGGTCCACGGTTCGTTTTCTGGTTCGGACATTAACTATTTCTTTTCACAATATCATTATAATATTATAATGGAAATTACTTTACGACATGCGACAATTTTTTCTAAGTTCCAATCATACACCATGCACATGCGCAAACAGACGCGAATCGGTTAATACTATGGAATGAGGGGATGCAGTCAACATATATATAAGATATTTGAACTCGCGTTGCCAACGAACCTAAAAGCTAATCAAATGCAATTAAATACTCTAACTTGCGAAAGACCAACGTAAATGCTAATGAAATGCAATGTAAGTACTCTAACCTCAAAAATATGTAAACAAATTGTTTAGTGTGAGTTAATTAGTAGAGACTTTATTTTGACTGCACTGGAATACAGAATATTCATTAAAATGAATATGGCTGACACGTATTCATGTAGTTTATTGCCGTGAAAAAAATATTCAAGTAAATAATCGTTAGAAAACATGTAAAAGTCATTATAAACGGTGAAACTCTAAGAATAAAATTGGACAGAAGTTTATTAAGTAATTTAAAATGTCATGCTACATGTGTCTACCGCTGTGATCTCGAGGTGGCGTGCTGCCTTGTCACGCAGCGGGCCCGGGTTCGATCCCCGGTCCCGGCGTTTTCTAGGTGAATTTTTTATCGGGGTTTTACCTCACCTGTAAGACAAATGTCAGAAAACTTTAAGGCCCAAACGGTCCCCGAAATCTAACGGCCATCATTATCATCATCATTCACCGGTGTGGAAAGCAACGGGAAGCTACCACACCTACAATTCCTTAGTAAAGCTGCAAGCATAGCATGAAAATGCTATGATTGCATTGAAGGACCTGCCTTCGGGCAGAATTATCATGGATGGATGCTACGTGTTGTAATGTTTAGCCGAATAATGAATTTCATCCTTTTTCCTTGTGGGGAATAATATTACTAAAAATAATATACGGTAATAAAATTTATGTTAGAGACTGGGTAAACTATTTATATTAAATATGTTCTACTCTACAGTCGATTTCAAATGATCAACCGAATTATCCGAATATTTTTGTCCATCAGTGTACTCCGTTTAATCATATTGTAACGAGTTTATATTCAAATAAATTAACTCAGGCAAGCAATTTGCATGCAGCTAAAGATGTTTTTGCCTGAACCGGAATATGAACCCAAGATCTCCAACTTTGTGCGCTGGCGCACTAACCGATTGTGTCATTAAAGCAATCCAGGTGTAAACATACATTTCCATTTGAAATACCCGTATATTCGTACCAGTGAACTTATATTCACATTACGTGAATAATTAACGGATGTGGCATGGAATAAATCTCATCATACTAATTTCCTAGTAGAAGCAACCCTGACATAATGTAAATAGAAGTTCAGTATTATGGGACCACGTAGAGAGAAATTTAAATTCAAATAGAGATAAATTTGAGTTTGTTTCTGGATTACCTGTGTGAAACAAATAATTAATGCACCAGATCGCAAAGCTGGAAAACTTGGTTTAAATTCCCGGTTCAGGCAGAATTATTTTTCTTTAGTTGTACTATTGGCTGGTCATGGCAGTAATGAACCGGCGGCACAACTCGCACGGTCACTTAATCATGGACGCCCTTCCCCCAAGAAGAATTTATTAGGTGGATTGCCAGCCGAAGTCTAAAACACGACCTCGGTTTTCCAATTTTTTAATGTTTCCGTAACAACCATAAAAACGGAAAATATATGGGGGTTAATTCCAAATACAAATGTCTGAATCAAGACCATGGTTTCATAAGAAGTGTGAATTTTCAATTATTTGTATAGTTGTTATGGAAACAATAATGAATTGAAAAACAGAAGTCGTGGTATAAAATAGACTGTGCAATCTACTCGAATACCGCCAAGGGGAGTCTGATCTTCTAGAATAAATCGGTAATACGTTTTTGCATTAATATTAGCAGCAATATAGATGAATGCGTTATTGTAAAAAGGGATCCGAGTCACTATTTCTTGATTTTTGAGTTAACAGTGATTTCAAGATCTCTAAGGGTAAATGCATGATTTAGTGTTAAATAGGTTCTGACTCAATCATCCTAGTGGGGAAAAACGCGTACTTGAAATTTCACTTTATTGTAAAAAGGTACTCGAGTCAATGACTTAGGTACCTCTGTATAATCATTGTTTGTTAACCATGGTATACATTGTAATATAAAGTACGGTTAAAAACTATAAAATAGTTATCTTGTCGGGGGACTAGTCCCGAAAGGCCTACAGAGTTTTAAAATAACTTAAGTTGAGGTGACGGACCTACAAGATAACTATTTTATAGTTTTTAACCGTACTTTACATTACTGTGAACTAATACCTCAACGGAAACTTACCATGAATTTTACTAGTATCGATGGTATACATTATTTTTGTTATTGTTGGTAAGCGTGTGATTCCACCTATTAATGAATCAGGTGTGGAGGAAAACTGATGACAAATTAAGGACAGTTATCAAGGAGGATATTTGTTACGAATCTAGGATAATATTGGCGAATAATGAGTGGTAGAGAACTTCAAGTTCCTCCTATAAAAGGAAGACAGCAATTGTTAACCCAGAAACGTATAGAAGAAACATCATTAAAAATGCCGTAGTTAAAAGGTCTGAATATATTAACCATAGAGGGAAACTGAGAAGAGCTCGATTTACTCCTTCACCCTGCAGGTACAGGTAATAAAATAAATGCAATTTTGTGTTTCCAATGTTTAGTGTATTACTTCTATATCCATGTTTTCAGAGACTTGAAAATTGATTAGGTCTACTGCATGCTTTTACTTAAATTTTAAGAGTACAGGTTATTATTCTCTCTTTGTAGGAGTCCTAAACAGTGTTTGAATTAGTTTGATGACGTTAACCAAACTGCTATTTATGATATAATTTATCAAATGGAACGAAATGATGTACAGGACATATAGCTTCAAAGAATAATTGAGGCAAACGATGTGAAACATAGAAAAAGGAAATAATGCAGCAAGAGAAAAAAATAACTTAAATATCATTCTCTTCTGTACGACCATGAAATAGAGGTTTAGATTGTATGACATAACAGATAAGCAAGTAAGGCGGATACTTCTAGAAGGTTAAAGTCCGCAAGACAGGCGTGCCTTCAAGAAATAAGGAAATGATCTACTGACAATTCAAAATCACATTAGCTCATTTCCACCAAAAGAAGCACACTACACCCCTAACATAGTTATGTACCCGTCTCCTGAAATGTCTGTGTCTAAAATCTACACTTTACTTAAATCTAGGTATCATGACACTACAATTACCTACAATATTTGTGTAAAGTACTTCAAAGAAAATTTTAGTGTCCGGTTTGGAATGCCACAGGTTGACACATGATGTTTTTGCAAAGAAATAAAAAAAGGCAAAACTCTTTGTGATAGAAGGAGTAAAGCAGCAGCTGCCAAATTGATGGTCCATCAAAGAAGATCAAAAAAGTTCGAGAAGGCAATGGATGAATCTAAAAAAAACTCTAAAGAATCTCAAAGTCTTTGCTTGGTCTTTGATTTTATGCAGAACTTGGAGTTGCCTAAAATTCCTATCCAAAAAATAATTTACTTAGGCAGCTAAATATCAATATATTTTGTATTTACAAACATCAGAACTGAACTAGCAAAATTTAACATGTACCACGAATGAGTGACACATAAAAGACCAAAATTATTATTTCTCTATATCACGAAATATGTATCACCTGACACTGAAGAGCTTCATTTAATCGTCGTTAACGACCTAGGACAAAACAAAAACCATGCATTGTGCTGATTATGCCTTGGACTTACCTACTCCGGGAGATTTAAGAAAATAATTCAGTTTTTCCCGATTAGAGGCGATTCATATCTGCCAAGCGACAGAACATTAGCTGTAATTAAACGTCCAATGACAATACCTGATCCCATACATATGCTGAAAGAGTTACGGAAACTTACTTGCAACTCTTCAAGAAAATCACCTAATAGTGTCAACTCATCGATGAACAAGCTGGTACAGAAATTCTGGATTTCAAAATGCGGTAGCTCCTTAACAATACACTAATAGTTAATTTCTTTAGAGACAAGTAGAAATTATCGAGATTAGAGGGAAGTATTTACTATTTCAAAGTTCCGTTACTTTGAGTAGGGTCTACGTATCACATGATACGGATACAGTAAGAGAAAGTGAATGGAGTGGTGGAATTGCGCCTCCTCAAAATTTGTGTTAAAAAATACAATGATATTGCGATTTTATAGAGGCCTGCTTATCCCTTAAAGAATTTACCAATCAAGAAAGCAAATATTGAGGACTTGAAGAAAATATGCCTCTATATTCCAGAAGAAAACTCATTTTTTTATAATTATGTAATTTCCTGGCCAATGACACAGGATGAGCATTGTGACAGATACCATCAGTTGTGAAAAAGTGTTATGTTACTATGCATTAATTTGCAAATTCTAAAATTTTCTACAAAAGGTGTGACTACAACGCTTTTCAGACATTTAGCATATTAATAAAGCATTATTCTACTTGTGAATTCAATAAAATTATTAATAATATGCATCTTACTTTGTTAAAAATTCAATCAAAATACAATGAGATAGGCTTATATGAACAAGAGTATATTGTGAAAAAGGACAGTCTTCGAATTTAAATATTTTTTTTCTTTAAATACTAAGCAATATTAACTCATTCAAACCTTTCGCAAAATTTAAAAGTATATGTAAGAATATGCCTATAAAACATTGTAGCCGTAACACTACTCGTTTTCACGATAATTTTTTCTCGAAACTTGCAAAAAATGACTCAGGTTCCTTTTTACAACTTATTGTTTTTAGATATCATTTAAACACACAACACCATAATTAATGCTACTGACTGAATCGGTAGCAAACATTTTACATGTACGCATTGTAATATATGAGATTGGAAAACTTGCCTCACAACTATGAATTATGAACTGCCCAACATGTCACGTAAAATTAATCAGTAAATGGATATGAAATGATTGAGAGATGGTGTCGGGTATTATTTGTAAGTCATCTCCTGGCACTCATTTGTCCGCAACAGAACCCGGGACAACTGTGCTCGAGGCAACGAGCTTAAACCTAGACCTCAAGGTTGAAGGGTGTCATAACAGAATATTATTGTTTATAACTTTAATATTCTCATCTGTGTTACAGGGTTTGTGTCTCTAGCAAGCAAAACCGCGTGTCGGGTTCAAATTCGTGGCTACGTATACCCTTAGACAAAAAAATTTAGTCATCTCTTGATTCTATCAACCGATCGGGGAACTTCGTGAGCACTTGCAGAAGCCTTACGCACATTAACACGTTTTCGGCAATTGTACTGTGTTGTTTGCTAGTTAACGCAGTGCACACTCAGGTAACATAAAAGACAGAGCTTGTCTTTGTGTGTTTCCGTGGTCGAGAGGTTTAACAAACAGCATTTGCGTTCGTAACCTCACGATTTCGATTCCCGTTCTACTTTTTTACTGAATGTTAGGATATCATTTCGCCTGTAATATAGTTTCATATTTCATTTTATATTTGAGTTTTATGGCTTTAATGCACACACAAAACATATAAATCAAAACCTTCTAATAATTAAATGAAGAAAGAAAATAATATCTTCTAAAATGAAAACTTTAACAAAATTAATATCGGATTTATGAACCCTCAGCATCTATTACCGCCCTCAATCCTCGGGGCATTGATGCAATAAAATTTCTACAGGCACGTGGACAATCGTCTAGAGCATCCCAGGCGTCTTGAATTTGTGCCATAAGAGATATTTCGTCTTTCGTGCATCTGCAGGCCAATTAGCGTTCATCTCTATTTTCATCTTAGCTCACACATTTTCGATTGGATTCAAATTAGGTGAAGAGCGAAATTTGATTTGCCTTCTCCTTTAAAAATCAAATCAAATTTAGCTAAACAGATTTCAGAAAGCGGCCACAGTTTCAACAATATCGATAATACAATGTAAATTATACAGAGGGAAAACAACAGACACAAAATTAACATTTCAGAAGAAATCGAAATTACCAAGAAGGCCAAAAATACAAACATTTCAACGAAAATATGCCTAATGAGTAAATCCCTCTATTAGACATACAGTTAATTCAATACTACTACAACAACTCCATAAGATTAAGCATGCATCGAAAGGCCTAAAGTGAAATCAACGAAAATTTTAAATAGTTGAGGAAGACGGTAGTATACAAGGTCAAAATAAATAATAGTTTAAAAAAACTAAAACAACACGCTTTAATAGAAGACCGAAGTAAAAATGAAAAATGGTTTTAATTTCCAACACGCTTGGGATAAAATTATAGGTGTCAACAAAAAGCATCCTCAACATATCTAGAATAAAACTAGAGTTATCTACAAAAAAAATACCATCAAAAGCTTGGGGTGCCCTATATCAATTGATACATTTGATAAACAGATACTGGTAAAATTAAAGTATCTAAGAAGAAAACGTAAAAAGTATAAAAAGCACCTCACGCTTTTGATGGTAATTTTTTTATAGATAACTCTAGTTTTATTCTAGATGTGTTGGAGATTATTGTTTTGTTGACCACTTAAATTTTATCCCAAGCGTGTTGGAAATTAAAATTATTTTTCATTTCTTAGTTCGGTTTTCTAATAAAGCATGTTTCAGTTTTTTTTAACTATTATTTATTTTTAATTTTTTAGTATGGTTTTCTAATAAAGCGTGTTGTTTCAGTTTTTTAAACTATTAATTTTTTTTATTTTTAGTTTAATTGATTTTGATAAACTGTAATCCCAATGAAAATCTAATTCCTTAATACTCTTCTAAAAACATCCTCCGGTCTATGGATTACTGAAATTACATACAACTACAATCCACCGCTCTACCAACTGAGCTCTTAAAACAACTGACTAAAAAGTCGAGAAGTCCGTAACCTATTACACCGGTTTTTATTTTTGTTTTATTTTCTGATGATTCTGGCCGGGATTTAAAAGAAATAATGAAATTATTGTATTGTTATGAGTCCTTTAGAAGTACACAAAGTTTCAAGTCGATCTAATAATTTTAAGTGGGTGAAAATCATGTTCAAAGATTCCGTTAGATACAGGTCCGTTACATAGAGAGATACAGGTCAAGCTAATATAAAGCTTATAAAAATATATAATTTAACATTGTTATAACCTCAACGGTATAAAAACCAATCATGAACTTAAGAAGTAAAGATTAATTCAAATGTCGAAATAAAATGAATTTAATTCATATAACGTTTTAATACAAATATCACGAAAGAAACTTGCGTACTTGAAGACGCGAACCCGCAATCTTCACTAATAGAAATAGTGAACACATTCTTTACCGCGAGCCATCACGACACGTACGAGAGTCTTCAAGTTTATGCCACATAACACAGTAGCTCAGGGTTCGCACAATTATGACTAGTTTCCTAGTGTGAACCCAGCGCTGTACCAGTATGACTTAGAAGAAATGTGCGTTCAAGGGACGACTCATATTTTTTGTCGAAGGGTGTACATGGTACATAAACATTTCTTCGTATAATTTTCGAACCGGGGAACATTCAGCTTTGTGAGGGAAGGCGAGTAGCTACTTGGTATGAGAAATAGTGAAGTCCCGTAAAACTCGTATCTTGGGAGTAGCGTCTCGCTATCAAAAAGTGGTGAGAAAAGTAAAATAAAAACAATAATGTTTAAATATCTTAATAAAACCATTTCCAAAACTAATCTATATATTGTCTTCTGGCTTATAGAGACAGTCGGGTTTGGTTTTTGTGAGATATAGCGCCAGGAAATTATATATGTGTATATATGTTTGTCTATTTATATTTATTTACAGTTACAGGATAGTGGAAACTGGACGTCCAAAGCCCATGGGAGATACAAAAACAGCTGAAGATATGTACATCGATATATCATCACAATCGGATCCTGGTGAGTAAAGTATAAAACAATATAAAAATATTACGTTTCCAAAATTATTTTATAGACAAAACTCCTTTTTTTCATTTGAAGATCCGCACAGAAGAAGGTTGTAATCCAGACTTTTTTCTACAGTTGATTTTTACATGTAGATAATTATATCAGGGAATTAGTATAGAGAAGAAGGGGTTTCAGGCTAGAACAAACATAATTCGGAATGAAAATGGGGATATGATTGCAGATTCTAGGAGTATATTAAATAGATGGAAAAGTTACTTTAATCAACTATTAAATGTACATACAGAACAGGACATTGAGGAGGATAAGTTACAGACAGCAGAAATGCTAGTCGCAGAGCCAAGTGCATTAGAGGTTGAAATGGCGATTGAAAAATTGAAGATGTAAAAAGCATTAGGTTCAGATGAGATCCCAGCAGAACTCATAAAATCAGGGGGAGAAAAATTGATGGACAAGATACGCTGGTAGCTTAGTATGATTTGGGAAAAGAAGCTCTTCCATATGAATGGAAGGAATCAATTATCGTACCAATTTATAAGAAAGGAGATAAAACTGATTGCAACAACTACAGGGGCATCTCATTACTTTCAACTTCGTACAAAATTCTAACAAATATATTAGTAAGCAGACTTGCTCCCTATATTGATGACATTCTAGAAGATCATCAATGTGCATTTGAAGAAACAGGTCTACAACAGATCAGATTTTCAGTATTAGACAGATTTTAGAAAGGAAATGGGAATATAATGGTACTGTACATCAACTATATGTAGACTTAAAAAAAGCATATGATTCAATTAAGAGGGAGAACTTATATGGTACCCTGCTGGAGTTCGGAATTCCTAAAAAGTTAGTTAGACTTACACGAATATGTCTAAATGGCTCAAAGAGTAGGGTTCGTGTAAGCAAACAGTTTTCAGACACTTTTGAAATCCAGAATGGGTTGAAGCAAGGAGATGCACTATCTCCTCTGCTATTTAATTTTGTACTAGAGCATGCCATTAAATCTTTAGAGAATGAGGAAGGCTTACAACTGAATGGTATTAATAAGCTGTTAGTTTATGCTGATGATATAGTACTACTGGCCGATAGCGAAGAGATACTAAAGGCCAACAGACACACACTATTGAGTAACACTAAGAAATTAGGACTGGAAGTAAATATCAGTAAAACTAAATAAAGGTTACACGTAGAAATTCAGTATATAATGGAAATGGGCAGCTAATGAAAAATGAGGGAAATTTTGAGGAAGTGGCTGAATTCAAATACCTAGGAACAATAATCACAAATAGGAATGAGATGCACAAAGAAATTAAACATAAGCTCAATTCTGGAAATGCATGCTATTATGCATTGCAGAGACTTTTGATTTCCCAACTCCTTTCAAAAAACGTTAAGCTGAAAATATATAAAACTATTATTCTACCAGTTATATTATTCTTTAAGGGAGGAAAGGAGATTACGAGTATTTGAGAATAAAGTTCTTAGGAAAATTTTTTGACCAAAGAGAGATGAACAGACAGTTGAATGGAGAAGACTACATAACAATGAACTATATGGTCTTTATAGGAAGCCAGATATAATAAGAGCAATCAAGTCTCGTAGACTGCGATGGGCAGGACATGTTGCGCGTATGGGGAATGAAAGACGTGCATGGAAGCTTCTTGTAGGAAACCAGAGGGAAAACGCCCAGTTGGTAGACCAAATATGTGGTGGGAGAACAACATTAACTATGATTTGAGGGAAGTAGATTATACAGGGAATGATTGGAAAGCATTAGCTCTGGATAGGGATGTATGGAGAGCTTATGTCCGCGCGGCCATGAACCTAAGGGTTCGATAGTGCCAGTGAGTGAGTGAGTAAGTAAGTAAAGAAGTCTCACGTGCTATTCACTACTTCCGAAGTTGAATTTTACATGGAAAATGGTCCCACAGGCTGTTAAGAACCTTTTTTCCACTTAAAACTCAACTTGGGATATTAATGAGTATAACAACCCCGTTCTGGGCAACTATTCAAATGTTTACTTTCAATTTATAATTCCTCATTTACAGAGTGCAAAGTACATAAATACAATTAAACAAATTCCCATTGAATTAAAAAGTTTAACTCTTACTAATCTACATGCCTTTATCTGCATGATCGTGTTCATTACAATCTCAATTATTTGTACTGTAAATAAAAATTCAGAATTCTAATATAATATATAATAAATAATAGTTTAAAAAACTAAAAGAACACGCTTTATTAGAAAACTAAAAAATGAATTTTTTTTTTCCAACACGCTTGGGATAAAATAAAGTGGTCAACAAAATAATCATCTGCAACACATATAGAATAAAATTGGAGTTATCAACAAAAAAATAATAATTTTACCATCAAAAGCGTGGGGTGTTCTATATCAATTAATATATTTGATAATAAACAGATATTGGTAAAAGTAAGCTCTCTAAGAAGAAAATGTAAAAATCATGAAAAGCACCCCACGCTTTTGATGGTAAATTTTTTTTTTTTGATAACTCTAATTTTATTCTATATGTGTTGGAGATAATTTTTTTGTTGACCACTTTATTTTATCCCAAGCGTGTTGGAAATTAAAATTATTTTTAATTTTTTAGTTTTCTAATAAAGCGTGTTCTTTTAGTTTTTTTAAACTATTATTTATTTTTTAGTTTTAATATTTGACAAAATAAGATAAAAATGTAAATATCTTTAAATTCGATACTATTGTAGTATCAGCTAAACGTAATACTCTTCTATAAAAAAAACCCTCCCAGCCGGATTTGAACCAGCGACGTGTGGATTACCGTACTGAAATAATATACCATTAAGAGTTCACTGCTCTACCAACTGAGCTCTTAAGACGATTGACTAAAAAGTCGACAAGTCCGCAACCTATTATACCAGTTTTCATTTGTTTGATTTTCGGATGATTCTGGCCAGGATTTTAGAAACAAAATGTGAAATTATTGTATTGTCACGGGTCCTCTACACGTATACAAAGTTCCAAGTCGATCCAATGTTTCTAAGTGGCTGAAAATCGCGTTGAAAAATTCCGTTACATTGATACAAAAACACTTTTTTTTATTTTCTGATGATTATGGCCAGGATTTTAGAAAATAAATATGAAATTATTGTATTGTCACGGGTCCTCTACAAGCATACAGAGTTTCAAGTCGATCCAATGATTTTAAGTGGGTGAAAATCGCGTTGAAAGATTCCGTTACATAGATAGATAGATATACAGGTCAAGCTAATATAAAGCGTGTAAAAATGAATGGTTGCTTGGTCGTACTTTATGCGCGGCCATACCGTTGATCCGATTGTAATCGGGCTTTTTGCGAAATGTTCAGGAGATTCCCGGGATGAACATAGGCTAAAAGAGAGTTCTGATATTCAACTCCTACACTCTTAAAAGTTGCCCTTTGTAGTGGAAAACGTGAAAAAAGTAGATTTGGACGCTCAAGTTGGCTTACGCTGCATAAACCATAAAAAATACTCAAAAGTAATGTACACAGAATTTAATATCACAATAGGCTCTACAAAAAATTCCGTGACAGCATATGTTTATCTCTTACGGATAACTCACACTAACAATTTTTGTCTTTCATTGCCAAGAAGATCGAGACAAGTACGTATATTCCTGTGCAAGGATCGCAAGCACGTGGCGTGTAATCTTTTACGAATAACTCATAATAACGAATTTTGTCTTTTAGCTCATTTATGCAAAGAAGATCGAGATAAGTAGATTCCCGCGAAACACCGGCTAATCAGCACGGGGAATTTTAAAATAATCACGATACACATTTATAATTATTTTTCATTTTATTTATTCAACTAATCATAAGAAGTACATTAATTGTCTTTCAGCTCATTTATGCTAAGACGATCGGGATGAGCAGATTCCCGGGCAACGCCGGGTAAACAGCACGGGTTATCTAAAAATAGTTATGATATAAAATTTTTCCTTTCAGTTATTTAACTGAACATAAAACAAATGTTCGTATTTCAGTTTATTATGGCAACAAGATAAGTAGATTCCCGGGCAACACCGGGTAATTACACGGGGTATCTAAAAATATAAATTACAATTACTTTTTTCCTTTCACTTGTTAAAATAAACATAAAAACACATTAATTTTAATTTATTTTTAGGCGTAAAAGCGCACGCCGTTCATTAGCTAGTACTAGATACAATATACATTTTAATAGACTGTGTCCGGGACCAACACTAACAAAAATAATTTTTATAAAGTTTACGTAATGTCGTTTGTTACAAATCATACATAAACTCAAAACGTTTTGTGGTGACAACACTGAAATTACATAATATTAAATTTTCTTTGGCAACAATGAAATTACATACATTTACATGTTTATTCGATTTTTTGTTTGTTTTACTTCTCCCATCAAGATAGAGCTCCCTCATTATGGAAGGAAACTGCGTCCAGCCGTGAAAAAAATTAATCGACTAACCTGGTTTGTACCTGTGAACCTCCAAATCAGTGACGAATATCTGGAAATTTACATGAATACCATACAAGCTTTTAGAGTTTATGTTGTGCAAAAAATTTCATTGTAATAAATTAGTTTCTGTTCTATAGCAGTTTGCTGTTGGTATTTTTTGCCCTATACAGCCTGTATAGGCCTATGGAAGTAAGTGAAGGTGAAGTAGGGCCTATGGTAGGAATATTGCAATCATAATTAAGTCTTAATATTTATACAATATGTGATCCTTGTAAATATTTAATTAAGCGATGCGTTTATGCCAACTTTGTAGCTGATTACTAATCAGTCCAATATGTTCTTCAAAATTTCACAATTTAAAAAATAGGGACTGTTCATAAAATATTCGTTTTTTTAGATACTATAACACAAAAAATATTGTTCTATGTTATATTAGCTTAATGAGTCACGTACAAGTTGTACAAGTTTCAAGGCCATCTGCTGAGGAGGAAAAAAAGTAATAAGCGTTAGACTATACATACCGGTATTCTACATTAATCACAAAACTCAATAGAAAGATGTGCACAGGACTCGAATGCGCAAGGACGTTGTCTGACGACAAATAACTTTGAAGAGGAAAGTTGAGGTCGAGATAAATATGGATTGGTTAAATTTGGGAACAAACCAAAACTTTGGCAAGAAGTAGAACGAAATTGAATAGCAAGCATTAAGGTGCTATTTTACAATTAGGAACAAAAATATATGATAATGAAGATGATATCCATTATAATTGCATATCGAGTAATTTGCTCTACATAAGAGAATTTTCTGACATTTTCCCAACTAAGCACTCAAAAATGTGTTAAATTTCTCTCCGAAGTCAGTGTAATGATTCATAATCTCACAGGCAAGGGAAAAAAATCATAGACCGTAACGTATACAGATTAGGGTGGTCTTTATTTTCGACTTTCCGATTTTCTTTCCATACACTCTCTGTTTCCCTACGTTGTAAGAAGTAATATAATGTCCATTTTGTAGAAATATAATATGAGGAACTCGTGCCGCATTGAGCTGGATTAGGATCATAAAAAAAGACAGAAAAAGAAAATATTGATATAAATGGTGATGTTTTCCATGTAACAAATAATTACATTCAAAAAGCTATATTAGAAGGTATTTATTAATTTATTTATCTTGTTTAAGGCTTTAGAAAAAATACTTTTGCTGCAAGTATTTTTATATTTATAAATTCAGATCCTGTGCGGTACGGGTTAATATTAATTTATTGTAGTGAAATACGATGCACTGTCAGATGGGTTAAATGGGAATATAAATAGAGGGTATGCGTTAAAATCAGACGACATTTTAATTCCACCCCTATAATAATGACCACCCATGTGCACATGAATGATACCAGGCCCTACAGAACGCAAATATAATATTCAATATTTGTACAATTTGTATAACTCGACAAGGCTAACAAAAATTCGACTTTTTTCTTTTATTTCACACTATGTTTAATTTGAAATGGAAAATCATTTTTAAATTGATTGTAACCGAATTCTTAATTATAGTACATTTCAACCCTGCCACATGCTAACATTGTTGTAACTCTAAACAGCCATGTATCGTATCAAAAAATCGAGAAGACTGCTATCCGAAGATGAGTTAATCAAATATTACAAAGCATAATAATTTGTTAGAGCAATAAAGTCTCGATTTTCTAACACATTTGTAAAAAATGTTTTGGCTCAATTGCACTTCTGCTAGCGCTTGATTTTTCAGTTTATTGTTATAAACTATAGCTCTTCTTTTGTATTTACTAACATTATTTAATATTTTAAACTTTTTCAAACAATTTTGAAGTATTTACTTAAATACGCAAATCACAATAGTATGACACTATTGGACTATATTGTGATGCTAACTGCTATTTTCTCCACAGAGTATATTACTTAGTCAATTATTTTTCTATCGTTGTTTTGGGTTATCGCTGGTTGGATCAGCGTTAGGGAGTGATAAGTAAGTGTACACCCATTTTTAATAAACGTTTGGTAATTTTAATATTATTAACATATATTTTTAACATAGATTCGGGGATTTATTGCAAATATTGGTCATTTATAAATTTCATAGCGACGGATAGTAATTGATAATCGATATGTGGTTCGATTGAGGTTTATCGCTAGCTCCATGAACTCTGGCGCATGCGCACTGTTATTGTGTAGGACTTTCAAAATATTATCACGCTTGTTTAAGGGCAGTTTTTCCAATGTTTGGCTCTTATTTTAAAAAGAGATCAAAATTTTCAAGAAACCATAACTTCTACCAAAATCTAACGTAAACCTACCCACATCTAACAATATTTATCTTACCTCAGTAATCTGGAGGACAGACATACTGCAGCTGAAAAATACACACATTCTTTCCTTTCACTTGAACGTATATGAACAATGTATCCAATGAAATGTACTTTTCTCCTTCACTACTTTGACACATTTACCCGCACTATAAATCAGTGTCGTTTCAATATTTTACGGACACGGACCAGTTCTCGCACTCACGAATTTTAAACTATGATTCACTAAATCACCGTAATCAAAAACCTCTTATTTCTTACTACACTTCTAACAGAATTGTTTATTCGCTTTCGCCTTAATTTGCTTAACTTTGCAGCAATTCTACTCCCCACTAGTACCTAAAACAACATGGGGTTTTCTATCAACTCCTAGGAAAAAAAAGGACCGTCTATCAATCGATTTTTCTCAAACTTTAGATGGCCGAACTTCCGTTAAAGTTCCTTGCCTCACAATTTGTCTCCAAATGCTTCACTCACAAATGAATACTAATCTAATACGGTTTTATTATTAATTTTCACTTCTTCTTGAATTTGATCTTGAAGTACAAAACAAAAAGTAACTGCACAAAAACTTCAGCTGACAACTTCGTCCGTCCAATGAATGTAGCAGAGCATTCAGAATTAAGAAACCTACGCTAAGCGTCTTCTTCCTATGTTTACTATCACCGCACATTACCTTCGAACAACTTCATTACTCGAATGAAATATTACTCAATCCAATCATCCCATAGATACAAATAACTACCAATTACAAACCTCTATGAACATTAAACGTCATCATATAAATGCACGTCATTACCTCATAACCAATCACAAAGATTGTTCATATATCCACGGTAGAATCCACATCGTTTCGCGTAAAATATCCACCACGTTTAATAAATTTCTTAACATTTCAAAAATAGAAAACATCGAAACCAACAGCTCGCGAAATACGATCAACGCATAGGAATTAGGGCCAGCGCGCGCAGCTGCCCTGACTCGGATCTCGGGTTCGAATCCTGGCGGTCCCAGAGGGCATTGCTGGTGGATCATACCAGTTTTTTTTTAATTTCAACCCAGTAAGACTCTCCACAACATGTAAATACATTATATAATAAAAGTGGACAATTAATAACATATGAGGAAAATTTTGAAAAAGTGGCTAAATTCAAATACAATAAATACAAATGGGAACCAATTACACAAAGAGATTAAACATAGGCTAAATTCTGGAAATGCATGCTATTATGAATTACAGGAAATTTTGTAGTAGCAACTTCTCTCAAAATACGTTAAACTCAAATTATATAAAACTTTTATTCTCCCAGTAATGATACATGGATGCGAAACACTTACTTTAAGGGAGGAGTATTTGAGAATAAAGTCCTTAGGAATTTTTTTTTGTCAGGCGAATGGAGAAAACTACTTAACAATGAGCTACATGATCTTTATAGGAAACGAGATATAATAAGAACAGTTAAGTCTCGTAGACTGCGATGGGCTGGATATGTGGCACGAGTGGGGAATGAAAAAATGGCACGGAAGTAGGATATCCAGAGGGAAATATCCTAGTGTGTATACCAAGAAAAAGATGGGAAAATAATATTAAACATGAATTGAGGAAAGTAGATTATGCATGGGAAGACTGGAAAAGATTAGCTCAGGATAGGGGTGTATGGAGAGCTTATGTCCGTGCGGTCATGGACCCACGGGTTGGATAATGTTATTAAATTAAGTCCCTGTTATTTAATTAACACACTCTACTCCTCTTCCCTCCTCCATAATGTCATTTAATCTCCATTTATTCATTTCGTATCACATTTTGCCTCACTTCATGTTAGGTAAAATATAGTTAACCTTGGCAAACCACGGACGCTTAAAGTATGGGGTTATGGTGATGTTATGTGGGCACACTCATGTACGTCCTCATGATTAAGAGCTTATGTGTCATTTTAGAGCAGAATAGGACCAAAGGTAGAGTTGTAGCCTCCTTCGAGGCCTAGGGCCCAGCCTCAAATAAATTGCGATACGCACCATATCCGTGAATGCTTGATGTGTGTCGAACCAGAAACACCATAACAGACTACATATCAACATAGAGAGGTTTCATTTAATACATTCCATAAAGTGAAGGTGGGTAATACAATGAACCAAAAATAAGTTTGCCGTGCAGTGCCTTCAAAACCCTAACCCATCTTTATTCATTTAATCTAAACATAGAATAATTTTACCATCAAAAGCATGGGGTGCTCTTTATCAATTAATATATTTGATAATGAAGAGTTATTGGTAAAAGTAAAGTCTCTAAGAAGAAAATGTAAAAATCATTAAAAGCACCCCACACTTTTGATGGTAAAATTATTTATCACAAGCATGTTGGAAATTAAAATTATTTTTCATTTTTTTAGTTCGGTTTTCTAATAAAGCGTGTTGTTTTAGTTTGTTAAAACTATTATTTATTTTTTAGTTTTAATATTTTACAGAATAAGATAAAAATGTAAATATCTTTAAATTTGATTATATTGTAGTATGAGCTGAAAGTAAATATTCTTCTAAAAAAACCTCCCAGCCGGATTTGAACCAGTAACCTATGGATTACAGAAATTATATACCACTAGAGTGTACCGCTCTACCAATTGAGCTCTTACAACGATTGACTAAAAAGTCGACAAGTCCGCAACCTATTATACCCGTTTTCACTTTTTTGATTTTCTGATGATTCTGGCCAGGATTCTAGAAACAAAATATAAAATTATTGTATTGTCACGGGTCCTTTACAAGTACACAAAGTTTCAAGTTGATCCAATGTTTCTAAGTGGGTGAAAATCGTGTTCAAAAATTCCGTTACATAGATACAAAGACACTTTTTTTGATTTTCTGATGATTCTGGCCATGATTTTAGAAACAAAATATGAAATTATTATATTGTCATGGGTCTTTTACAAGTATACAAAGTTTCAAGTCGATCCAATGATTTTAAGTTGGTGAAAATTGCGTTAAAAGATTCAGTTACATAGATACAGGTCAAGCTAATATAAAGCATGTAATAATACAAAATTCTCAGCATTTCATGGATCCTTGGCTTCATTTTGTAGCCATATAGTAAGTAGAGCTAATATATATATTCACGTTAATTTCAAGCATGTTGCCAAGAGGACATGTCACGAGGATTGCATGCGAGTAAAATAATATTTCGTAATTTGCCATGTGTGTATTAAATATTATTGATACTCTGTATATTAACACATTTAATCGTTTTTATAGAATTGTATGTGTCACAGACACTTTATAATATCTACGTATATTAATTACATAATCCAAAATTGGAGACAAAGTGTTGATACAGGCATACAAGTAGCCCAAGGAGAGATTTTAAATTTATTATTGATAGCTGACAATGTTATAATAATACAAGAAACATAACACGACCTACAAAGCTCAATTCACCACCTTAACCAAATATGTAAATATTATAACATCGAAATATCAAAAGAGAAGACAAAAATAATAGCAAATTGGGGGGGGTTGCCAATAATGTCGGAAATAGTCATTGAAGACAAAGTACTTGAACAAATCTCCTCCTTCAATTATTTAGGATGTAAATTTAGTAATGAGAAGGATAAAAACATGGATAAAAAAGTAATAACATTTCAAACAATTTATGGAACAATAGACAACACTTTGAAGAATAAAACAAGATCTGAAACAAGAATGAAATTTTATAATACCATGGCAATTCTTACGTTACTTAATGTATGTGAAAATGTGGCTACCTACACAAAGGAAAACTAGTAGAATACAAACTTGCGAAATGAGACTATTGAGGAAAACAAAAAGATGTACAAGAGAAGAGAGAATGAGAAATGAAGAAAAGCTAGCAAGAAAATAATTGGAAGTAGAAGCCATCAACTCAAGAATAGATACGTAGATACAGCACAAGAGGATTTGAACATGTTGGAAGCATGGAAGATACCAGACTGCCAAAAATAGCTTACCAATATAATCCTAGAGGAAAGAATGACGGGGAGGCCGAGAAGGAGATGGAAGGAGACACTGTGATGATGAAACAGGCAGTTAGCCTAAACCATGAAGTGGAGAAGAATAAGAGGAAATATCGATTTTTATCAAAGTAAACGCATATGCATTACGTATACATGCGTAGTATAACTTTACCAGTTATTCATTTTATAACAAGGATGAAGTACATCATTACAATTGCAGCACCCTGTTTAAGTCAAACGAGGATGATCCCTGTGTAGGAATATTTTTGTTTATTGATAAGCTCTAGTCATGCAGAGTGAAATTGTGGAGAGATGAATTGTAATTTTATTACTAGAGGGTATAGTTACCTCAGTAAACAGTGCTGTGGAGTAGACTGCGAAAGGTCATATGATTTCATCGTAGATACAATATAAAAAAATTAGTATAGCTTCATTACCATATCAATGGGTTAAGAATGCACTCCCCTTTCCAATAATAGTATTACATAGAAAGAAAAAAAAATCCCTAAGAAAACCTGAGTAATTTAAAACAAAATATATCATGTTTTTTTTCTTCTTTTTCTTTTTTGTTTACATATTTGTGCTCAAATCTAAAATAATTTTGGCAACTCATATATAATTCACACTCTGTACATATGTTTAATATATTTGTTTGGTTTCAAAGTTACCGACGCTCTTTAACGTCTAAGGCCATTATTCTCTAATCTATAATGGCTTAGTCCAGTGTTGAGCCATAGCCTATCCTTTGTTAGGAGTTAATATACCAAATTAATTTAGTTACCTTATTTGTCGATAGATGTCATGAATGGCAAGCGGTTAACACATCGACTAAATGAGACATCTGGACGGCAATAAAGTTATTACTAGGAAAGTTTGATATCGGTAAATTTTGCTTAGAGATATTTTTATTCAGGCTTAAGGATCTTTTACGAGCCTGAAAATCTTCAGACTCGGGACCCACGACTTAAAGTCCATCCAGGAGAATCTGTTCTTTGGAGTTTTCCACCCCAACAAATCCATCTACCCCGGCCGGATTTCAACCGGCGACTAAGGTCATTAAGTTTCCAACTTAAATCTGATCACGAAAGGGACGACGAAGGTGGCTAAATTGCTTCCTTCAAGATTGAGATTCTTTTACGTGCCATAAATCCTGGACACGTGATCCACGGCTTTAGTTTTATTCCTTAGGAATGTTCAGGAATTTACGACCCGAAAATCCATCGACCCTCAAAGAGTTTAAACCCGTTACTCTTGGGACCGAAGGCGTCCGTGGTTGCTTCTAAGCAAGTAGGATATTCTAAAAACATTTTGACAATCAGATAATGTACCATCAGCATAAACCGTATGGGAGCGGAATAAAATAGTTAAATAAATAGCACATGAAAGGATATATATATATATATATATATATATATATATATATATACTGTGGAAAGCAACGGGAAGCTACCACACCTACACAATTCCCTAGTAAAGCTGCAAGCATGGCATGAAAATGCTATGATTGCAGTGAAAGACCTGCCTACGGGCAGAATTACTACGGTATATATATATATATATATATATATATATATATATAGTCCACCGCTGTGGTCTCGAGGTAGCGTGCTGCCTTGTCACGCAGCGGGCCCGGGTTCGATCCCCGGTCGGGGCAGTTTTTCTGGGTGAGGTTTTTATCGGGGTTTTTCCTCACCTGTAAGACAAATGCCAGGAAAACTTTAAGGCCCAAACGGTCCCCGAAATCATATGGCCATCATCATCATCAACACCCTTATCATTATCATTATCATCATCATCATCCTTCACAGGTGTGGAAAGCAACGGGAAGCTACCACACCTACACAATTCCCTAGTAAAGCTGCAAGCATAGCATGAAAATGCTATGATTGCAGTGAAGGATTTGCCTTCTGGCAGAATTACTATGGATGGATATATATGTCCACCGCTGTGGTCTCGGGGTAACGTGCTGCCTTGTCACGCAGCGGTCCCGTGTTCGATCCCCGGTCGGGGCAGTTTTTCTGGGTGAGGTTTTTATCGGGGTTTTTCCTCACCTGTAAGACAAATGTCAGGAAAACGTTAAGTCCTAAACGGTCCCCGAAATCATATGGCCATCACATTATCATCATCATCCTTCTCATTATCATCATCATCCTTCACGGTGTGGAAAGTAACGGGAAGCTACCACACCTACAATTCCCTGGTAAAGCTGCACGCATAGCATGAAAATGCTATGATTGCAGTGAAGGACCTGCCTTTGGGCAGAATTACTATGGATGGATGGATATATATATATATATATATATATATATATATTATATATTGGCGTCATTACAGTTAAACTTCTATACATATGACGGTTTGTCAGTCATATAAATCAGATATAGCCTCGTCAGAATTTGTGTAATAGTAAATAATTGTTTATGACGCATACTATAGACATTTTAACAATCAGTTGAATATGTTTATGTAGTATATTATGTGATGCTTCTTTCGGAGCTCATCGGATGTTCGATTTGATTAACTTCTTCGGTCGACAGTTCACATTCTCTTCAACAGACAGAATAATTCCCAGAAAACGTTTATCCTGCTCATTAGTTCATGCACATATTCTATTTTCACACATACCGCTCTTGAATAAATAATGGCAATATGCATTATACCATACCATTCCATTCCATTGGCGCAGTTTAATCTCTCACTTTTTAGGTATACTTTTACCTACCACACGCTTTAATCGGACTCCTCCTGTCGGTAGAGGGATTTTAACTATGGATCACATATATACTTATTTGACCATATAAGGACATGGGGATCCTCCCCGAATGAGGGATGAACTCGACGCGAAAGCCTCTTCTTAGACAACACAACATTAAGGGGAAACACACCACTCACACACACACACAAACACACAGATTAATCACTTTACGTTATAAAATTAGATTTTCAATTAGATTTGAGAATGAAGTGCTTAGAAAAATTTTTGGACCAAAGAGAGATGAACAGACAGGTGAATGGAGAAGACTACATAACAGTGAACTACATGGTTTTTATAGGAAGCCAGATATAAAAAGAACAGTTAAGTCTCGTAGACTGCGATGGGCAGGACATGTTGCACGTATGGGGAATGAAAGACTTTCATGGAAGCTTCTTGTAGGAAAGCCAAAGGGAAAACGCCCAGTTGGTAGACCAATAATGAGGTGGGAGAATAACATTAACTATGATTTGAGGGAAGTAGATTATACAGGGAATGATTGGAAAGCATTAGCTCAGGATAGGGATGTATGGAAAGCTTATGTCCGCGCGGCCATGAACCTATAGGTTCGATAGTGCCAGTGAGTAATTAAGAGTATTAGAGAAACGAAATTTCACTTTAACGATATTCAATTCCACAAGTTTTGCTGAGTTTGAATCCATAATGTGAAAAGCACACATTGTTGTGTTTGTAAATCAACGTTACCTACTTCGTTATCCATGTACAGCCTTCGAAATAATTGATGGCACAAAGATAATTTGTAATTCCCAGAACGAAGTCATTGCGCATGATCAGAGGTCAGGTACATGGTTGACAAATGCACAACTATTTGAGAAACTAAAATCCGTTCTATTTCGTTGCGTGCCGTGGAAAGGAAAATAATTTCGCGTAAATAAGTAGTGCTATAAATGCTGTAAATAAAACAAAGCAAAACAAGTAAAAGAAAACAAAATAAATCGAAATAAAGATGAGAGAGAGAGAGAGAGAGAGAGAAATAACAGCGGGATCGAACACGTGACCCGTGCATGAGCAACACACATCCCCTCCACTTGACACCAACCTTTCCCTGCTAGAAACACTCTGTATTAATAGACGCAATACTCCTGGATTTACTTGTATATTGACATTATATATTAAATAGTTATAAATCATTACATTTTATTCAATAGTAGATTATATACGGTATAAGCAATTAAATTGGTATGGGCACGTACGACGAATGCAAGAAGAAAGATTACCCAGGAAAACATTGGAATGATGTCCACCTGGAAGAAGGAGGAGAGGAAGACCACGAAACCCTTGGATACAGGAAATAAGAACTGGAATGAGAGCAAGAGGACTGGAGGACATGGATTGGGTGGAGAGATACGAGTGGAGAAGAAAAATAAAACTTTAGGTACAGAAAGATGTGTAAACATTAAAATTCTGTATATAAATAAAAATGTAAATAGTATTAAAATGTATCATGTTCATCAATATATAACTGAATTCAGTAATATAGGCAGGCTTGGATTCATGTAATCAAAAGCAAATAGTTGTAAAAATGCTTTTTATTTTTCTTTTTTTAGCTTCTCAAACTTTCATGTTCATTGACAAGGAACTGTTCGGAAATGGGCGACTCAATTGGAAAATAGCACATATAACATGAACATTTCAATAAACAGAACTATGGTAAATTAAAAAGAGCCAATAAGAGTAAACCTAGAGATAGATTGGAAAATGGTGGAATAATTAATTAAATGTAAATGAGTAAATAAAGACATCAAAAGCACAAACATTATCTAATTCTGTTGCGGGGCTAATAGTGATGCAAGGGAATGAATTACAAATAAAAACATTGCAGTAAATATATATCATATTTGTGGTGTATATCGTTTTAGCATGGGAGCTAAGACTTTTTATTTCTGCTCTCCAGCTAGCCGAATGGTATAATTTTTAACGCCAGAAAAAGTTCAATTGACCATAGTCGGGAACAAAACTCTGTACCTCGGAAACTGAGGTCGAAGCACTTTTTAGACGGAACATGGAGTGAGTGTTGATAGAAATGTACTCATATCTCGCTAATGTTTGTTTGTGACAGAAGGATATTATTAATAATACACCCAGGCTCACGATCTTTCGATCAGAGAGTGTGACAACAGTTCATGTGATACAGGATTCGATTCTCGATCAGACCACAGGAATTTTTCCTTTAAAAGTAATTATTTTTCGCTCTTGGTCTGGAATTTAGGTCACTTTTAGGTTTAATGACTCTTCTGTTGCTTCGTTGTCATCTGTCGCCCATTATATTATCGGGGTAATGTAATACCGCCTTCCAGGTATCTCAAACTCAGAAATGTGTTACTGTTCCGCTGATTCCAGGAGAGAATGGCCCAAATATCTTAAGACAATGTGGTGGCATTAGACAAAAAAATCGATATTTGTCTTGGTATATTGTCTTGAGTCTATCAAGATATCAAATCTGTTTTACAATATATGTTGGACATTGATGCTTACGGTATGATTTATATACACCTCACATATTTTTTTCATCATCCCAAAGCCTTATACAGTATAAATTATTTCGTCTTGCTGTTGTATTGTGTCGGAGCACACCTCACATTTAGCTGCAGAAAGCATACCCAGGAAGGCCCACAATGTATTTTGTTCAAAAAAGTATGTGTAATCCATAATTTTAAGCCCTCTCCCGACGGGTCGTAAAGCATGGTGGCGTGTGGCATGTAAAATGTACCTATAAGATGGGAGGTGTATATATATTTCATTTGATTGTAGGAAGTAACTAAAAGTCAAATTTGTTTCAATTTAATATGGAGAAACTGTACCGCATTGATAATATTAATAATTTTGGATAATAATATTAATAATAATAATAATGAAAATAATAATAATAATGAAAATAATAATAATAATAATACAAATAATAATAATAATGCAAATAATAATAATAATAATAATTTTGTATTTATTAGTACTTTATTATTATTATCATTTTTATCAATATTATTACTATGAAATTGTTGAATTAAAAAATTATACAAAATTAGCAAGAATTACTCAAGAAGATATCCTATATAGTTCACCGCTGTGGTCTCGATGTAACGTGCTGCCTTGTAACGCAGCAGGCCCGGGTTCGATTCCCGGTCGGGACAGGCTCCTGGGTGAGGTTTTTTTTCGGGGTTTTCCCTCACCTGTAAGACAAATGTCAGGAAGCTTAGGAACCAACGGTCCCCGAAAATCATCCGGCCATCATCATCATTCTTCACCGGTGTGAAAAGCAACGGGAAGCTACCACGCCTGTATTTCCCTAGTAAAGCTGAAAAGCATAGTATGAAAATGCTATGATTGCAGTGAAAGACCTGCGCTCGGGCAGAATTACTATGGATGGATGGATGGATGGATGGATGGATGGATGGATATCCTATATAGAGGAATCTTTACAATTAATTTTCATCAATACAAGTTAACATAGTGGTCAAGCCGACAAACTGAATAGAATCACAGGCACAAAATGGAGAGAAGAGAGAAAACAAGCCAAAAGACAAGGAATGATGGTCTATGGACTCAAAGGAAAACAAGTAAAGGAATCTTTGTCTTAGTTTCATCTTCCTAACTAAGGATAATTTTACGTGACCGACTCCACCTGGAACTTACAGAGGCATGACCTGTCTGGAGAGGATTTCAAACTCTGGATCACAGTAGGCTACATGGAAGACATCGCTGAATGAGTGATCAGCTCAATGCTAGGTCCATCTCCTAGAAATTAAAGACAAATGAGACAATTCTCTTACATATTCGCTCTAAACAAGGCGAATATGATATTGATGCTTATGATGGCGATATTACGTTTGAGCTTTAAAGTTTTCTGACATTTTTGTTACCGCCGAGGAAAAATCCCGCAAAATATAATTCACCAAGGAAATTTGTCCCCGCCGGAGATCGAACCGGGGATCGGGACTTCTGCATATGAGGCAACGACATTAACCTAGACCATAGTAGCGGACAATTAATGACTAACTAAAAAACTCAACTCACTGGCATTTTTGAACCTGTAGGCTCATGGCCGCACGGACGTAAGCACTCCACACATCTCTATTCTCAGCAAACGTTTTCAAATGATCCCCTGTATAATCTTCTTCCCTCAAATCATGGTTAATGTTATTCTCCCACCTCATTCTTGGTATTCCCGCTGGGCGTCTTCGTTCTGGTTTGCCTACAGCAAGCTTCCATGCCCCTCTTTCTTTTATCTTTCGTGTCACATGTCGTAAGTGTTCTTATTATATCTGATTATCTAAAAAAATCATGTAACTCACCGTTAAGTATTCATCTCCATTCGCTTGCGTATTCATTTCTCATTGGTCCAAAAGAATTCTGAAAACTTTATTCTGAAATACTCAATCTTTTCTTCTCCCTTAAAGTACGAGTCCATGTTTCGTAACCATATAACATAACTGTGATAATAATAGTTTTTATATTTTCAGTTTAACTTTTTTTGAGAGAAGTTGGGACGGCAAGAGACCCTGTAATGCATAATAGCATGCGTTTCAAGAATTGAGCCTATTGTTTAATCCCTTTGAGAGGACAATTAGCAATCATCATCATCATCATCATCACCACCACTAGCTTATGAGAATAATCTTCCGATTGATCACAAAATATGATATGAATTTGATCCCACAGTTTTCACACTTTTTTTTAACAACGGGTAACATACCTGGCTTATAACTGAGTTATGTGAGTTCGATTCCCAGCATTCCATAGAGAGTATTTTATTATAGGGTCTAGAATTGTATTCACTTAGACTGGCGATGACAACTGTGAGGTTACATGACAGGAGAAGTAACAAAATTCTATTAACAATGATAACATTTCAACAGATATGTGGTTCAATAAGAAAATATTTGAGAAGTAAGACCACAAGGGAAACTAAATTAAAATTTTACAAAACAGTAGCCGTTCCAACGTTAACTTGAGACTTGGCCTTTAACGATCTCTGATAAAAAATAAAATTGAGACAATAGAAATGAGATTTCTCAGAGTATTGCAGGTGTATCTCTAAGATATCAAAAGAGAAGTCAAGATATCAGAGATGAATTACAAATATATAATATAAACGAGAGAATACACAGAAATAAATATAATTGGTTTGAACATATACAAAGAATGCCAAAAAATCGTTTATCAAAACAGCTGCTTCTAGGCCGAAGAAATGTAGGAAGACCTAAACGTCGTTGGAAAGACGACCTGCACCAGCAGCATATAGTGCACCGGGGAGCGGAACGGGCCAACAGGCCCATACCTTGAAGAAGGTGATGATGATGATGATGATGAACATTAAGCATTACAGTCTGCGTTGCGGTATCCACGTCTTGCCGTAATGTCGACTGCTAACCACTGACAGCAAGTACATCTATCGAATTTACTGTCGTATCAGGGATTTCTATTTATTTATTTAAAAGCAACTCCAAATGATAATTCTAATTTTTCTAATTCCTATATTGACATTTAACCAGCCGATCTAATGATGAATGATCGGTTAGGTCTACTGCATGTTATATTGTCTATACAAGATAAAATGAAAATACTCTGGTTCCCGGCCTGAGATCCGAATTGAAGCTATACCTCTGAGTAAGATTTCTTTATCATTGGCAGTTGATCAGCGAGTCCTTCTTACCTGGCCGAAAAGCTACTAACTACTCGTAAGCTAAAAAGAACATTACACAGTGTGCAGTATTACAAACTGGGGCTTTCTTAGGGCTTAAAGGACCTTCGGGACTTGAAATTTTGGTAGCATGGGTTCTAGCCGAGCGTTTGTATGTGGATGATTAAGTTATAAAGGCATACGTGTTTTCGAACATAAATAAATTGATTCTTAATTTTATCTATTTATTTCTAGAGAATAGTGATTACAATAACCATAAGTATTCTAACCCTAAATAATTAATCTAAGCTTATAATAAGAAAACCTACATTCGAACTTTATTGGGATATTAGAGAGAGGGAGATGGGGGTTTATAAATTTACCCTAATTTACATTTTAATAATTATCTAATAATCCCTTTGAAATATAGTATTAAAATATTTAATTTACTTTATTCCCTTCCCAAAACTCCTAGGTACATTATATTAAGAAAAATGGTAAGCAGACTTGCCCATCAGAACACTTCCTTCCACAGACAGACCGAGTCCCATATTTTTCAAGGTTTATATAATTAAACTTCTGACCTACAGCTACCCTAACTGTACTACAACATTCCTATAGTCTAAATGCAGAGATTGTACCGTTAGCCTTGCAATCTTTGTCCTGCCATAACCAAAACTCTGTCCTGAAATATAATATGTCTAAGTGCTTTATTTCAACAACTGTTTTTATTTGAAATAATTAAAATAATCTATGAAAGAATTAAATATCTATGTAAAATACTCTATGTATTCGTAAGATGCAGAATGTGTCAAAATGTGTTTATTTCTAATCAATTAATTTTTATATTAGGCCTATATCACAGTTAAACTTATTCGAATGTAAATAGATGGTACGAATGGCACCGTGCGGATAGGCAAACAGTTTTCAGATATTTTCTTCCTTAATTCACGTTAGATTGAAGCAAGGAGATTAAATATATCCTCTACTATTCAATTGTTGTACTAGAGCGTGCAATAGAACCTTCAGAAGGTAAAGAAAGAAAGCGTACAACTCAATGGTATTAGTAAGCTGTAAATATATATGATGATTATGTAGTATTATTAGGCAATACCGAGGAGATACCAAGGGCCAACATGTATTGTATTGAAATTGATATGGCACGAATGGAAAATGAAATAGGTTGCTGAAAACTCCTTGTTGAAAAACCATTGGGAAAGCGCCCTGTAGGTAGGAAAAAATGAGGTAGGGGAATAACATTTAAACGTAAATTATTCAGGAACGTAATTATTCAGGGGAGGATTGGAACATTATCTCAGAATAGATATTCATGGAGAGATTACGTTCACGCGGCCATGAACCTACGGGTTCGATAGTGCCAGTGAGTTTGATAGTTGATTTGTTAGTTTATATAACTTAAAAAATTGTAATTGGGAAATATATAAAAGAGAAAATGCTTGATCGGCATTACCTACCTCATTTCTTCATAACATAACGCACCTCGTTAAAACTATATATTAATATATATATATATATATATATATATATATATATATATTTCACTTTAGTAGAAATAATAATGTTGCAGTAATATCTAATTGAAACAATATATTACTTTGAACACATTCTCACTCACAATAAGATCAATACTTTACAGTGAAATTTCCAGAGCTTTGGTGGTTGGTGAGTCCGGTACCTGGAGGGGGGTCCTTCAAGGGCGTAACAACGTGACCGTGATTTCCGTCAAAAGAAATAAAACAGCTCGTTAAACACCTAACAGATGCCAAAGTCTTAAGTATTTGTACTGTGAGCAAAATTATTCAGATATTTTAGGACCAAATTTGAATTACTACTACTACTACTACTAATAATAATAATAATAATGATAATAATGATAATGTTCTATATATTCTGGTAGAGTTAAGGCCATAAGGCCTTCTCTTCCCCTCAACCAGCACAAATACAAATAAATATTTAACAAATATAGAATATACACAATACTAATTATAAACAGTTAAAGTTATATTAAAGGTAGCAATGTAAATTTCATGTACAAACAACATTTTATACGATAATAACAATAATAATACTTACGGTAATAATAAGAATAATAATAATAATAATAATAACAATAATAATAATAATAATAATACAATAATAATAATAAAACATTGATGATGATAATAATAATAATAATAATAATAATAATAATAATAATAATAATAACAATAATGATACGATAATAATAAGTGCAAATATGATAAATTATACGAGAAACACCAATTAATATATATACCTTACACTGGGTAATAATGAAGTCGACGTTAGAGCAAATATAAATTTAGATTTATTTTATAAGATGCCAATGTCCGGCAGCCCCTTATTTCTTGTGGTAGGGAATTCCAGTTGCGAGAAGTGAAGATGGTATATGACATGGAGTGATGTGATGTCCTATGTTGCGGTATATTAAGCAAGAGACTATGTTGTGATCTTGTGTTTAAGATATGGTTTGAGGATAGATACTGGAAACGGGATGATAAATAATTGGGAATCGAGGTATGTAGGATCTTAAATAAGAGAATTAGTCAGTGCGATTTTCTTCTCTCTTTTAGATGTAGCCAAGACAATTCGTGGAATAATGGAGAAATGTGATTGTATTTTCGAACATTAAATATGAATCTGATACACATATTATGGACACGCTGTTGTTTGTCCGACAATCCGTCACTTATGTCAGTTAGTAGAACGCCACAGTAGTCAAAATGCGGCGTCACTAAGGTTTGGATTAAAATTCTTTTAAGAGCTGTAGGAAGAAAATTTTTAAGACGCTTTAGGGAATGCATTATGGAGAAGATCCTTTTAGATGTTAGTTTTACTTGCACATGCCAATTTAAATTAGAATCTAAGTAAAGTCCCAAGTTTTTAACAACGTCGGTATAAGGAATTTGTTCATTATCTAATATGACAGCCGGCATATTGCCATTGTTTATGAAGTATAATAGCCTTGGATGTCCGATAATTATTGCTTGCGTTTTGTTTACATTTAGTTTCAGCCCATATTGTCTGGACCATAAAGATATATGCCTGAGGTCAGTGTTTACTTTGTCAATATATTCATTAATTTCGTCAGGCCTAAAGTGTGTGTAAATCTGTAGGTCGTCGGCGTAAAGATGATGCTTGCAGTTTTGTAGTTTCTTGGTCACGTCATTAATATAAATCGAGAAGAGAAGAGGAGCGAGGACGCCGCCTTGAGGTAACCCTTTCCTCACCAAGCGCCAGGAAGAAATGCGATTATTAACAGAAACTGATTGCTGACGATTAGTGAGGTAAGATCTAAACCAATCAAGGCAGTTTTCCGACAGATTTAGTGTCTTTAGTCTCGCTAGCATTAAGTCTATATCTACTGTGTCAAAGGCTTTGCTGTAGTCGAGTAGGACTATTGCGGTGAGTTTGCTTTTTTGTCCATTGAGTCTCTTATGTCCTCTACAATGTCAAGTAGTGCAGTACTTGTTTGATGTCCTGTTCTAAGACCACACTGATGCTCATCACGTAAATCGTGTATGGTAAGGTATTCTGTTAACTGTGAGTGTATTGTGTGTTCCAGTGCTTTAGATAAACAGAGAAGAATACTAATTGGTCTATAATCATCAAGTGTTGTGGGAGTGTTTGATTTCAGTGTATGACGAACTAGAGCCGTTTTCCAGAGTCTGGGATAGGTCCCGGCCATTTAATAACCCAAAATCTTTAAGAGTTACACTAAATAATAAACAGCTATTTTTTTTCTGGTACTACAACTGTTAAACTAAATGTGTGGAGAAACATAAGGAGGCTGTACTTAGATATAAACCAACAAGATATTTTCGCTGAATGTACGGGATAACGCTCACTGTTTTACAAAGAGACCTACAACATGTTTGGGGAAAAGAATCATATATACTTAATCTACCAGCTAAAATTAAGCATTATTATTATTATTATTATTATTATTATTATTATTATTATTATTATTATTATTATTATTATTATTATTGTCCACCGCTGTGGTCTCGAGGTAGCGTGCTGCCTTGTCACGCAGCGGACCCGGGTTCGATCCCCGGTCGGGACAGTTTTCTGGGTGAGGGTTTTATTGGGGTTTTTCCTCACCTGTAAGATAAATGTCAGGAAAACTTTAAGGCCCGAACGGTCCCCGAAATCATATGGCCATCATCTTCATCATCATCATCCTTATCATTATCATCATCACCATCATCCTTCACCGGTGTGGAAAGCAACGGGAAGCTACCACACCTACACAATTCCCTAGTAAAGCTGCAAGCATAGAAAGAAAATGCTATGATTGCAGTGAAGGACCAGCCTTCGGGCAGAATTACTATGGATGGATTATTATTATTATTATTATTATTATTATTATCATTATTATTATTATTATTAATAATACTATTATTACTACTATTACTATTACTATTACATTATTACTATTATTATTATTATTATTATTATTATTATTATTATTATTATTATTAATATATACTTAATCTAGGGTTTAAAGAGAGGCCAGGGCTAGCTTGGTTTAGGCTAGGGGCATGGAAATTTCTAAAAATTAGCGACGTTCACGATATGTGAATATGTCCAATATGCGGGAACTTTGAAAACGAGATAGATATATTAGGGAAATGTAATGATTTATGGTAGAATATTGGAGGCGTCAATTATTACCGGAAAGATTTCCAAATTCTAATCGTGAAAGATAGGCATGCTACGAGTTAGTGGTAAATCCTGAAAATTGGATAAACGTGGGTAATTGTCTGGACAAAACGCGGAAAATAAGATCAATACTCATTCATGAATAATTAAATATGTTACCAAAATGTAATATCATTAATTCATAATAATTCTACATAACCTAGTTAATGTATAATGTACTGTATTATTATCTAATTGTAATATTATTGTGCTTTATTTTTTCTGCGTTATATTATTACCAATCATTATTTTATTGTAACGAACTGTCAGCAGCACGTACGGCTTACAGCCCGTGCGACCCACATTTGTAAACAACATTGTATGTATCTTGCTTTTAGTCTAATAAACTGCGATTACTATTAATACTACTATAACTCCAGATAATACTAAACGACTAGTGTTCTTACTGGTACTATTTCACTACTACACTGCTGCTGATCTAAACACAAGCACTACCACTAGATTTACCTCCATATTGAAAACTAACAGGTTATAATTTTTATCTTGCAGGACCTTCCTCACTCCAACCTGCACATAACGAGAGAAGCGCGGAACCACCTGCTGGATCAGTAAGTAATGTTTATCTCCTATTGTATTTATTTAGTTTAACCTCTTCCCTTGTAGGTAATTTTAGGTGTCTCACATTGAGGCGACATGTCTGGGAAGTATTTTAAATCCAGGATAGTATACAATTTTGGTAACACAAAGGACACGGATGGCCTCCTCGGATGAGTGATCAGCTCAATGACAGAGCCACTTCGGATACAATAAATCGTTCAAGACCAGACTACTTGGACCTTGATATTTCTTGACATTTGTCTTACAAGTGAAGAAAACCCCAAACTTCTCTGCACCGGTGATGGATTCCCTCTCCTTTGCGACTGGGGCAAGGACATTATCCCTAGACCGCAGCGGTGGACAGTAATGTTTGGATTTTCATAAAAATGATCTACGAAATTTTTTAAGTGAATCTCTATCTAATAAGTTATCCTATTTTAGTTTACGGCACTAATTTTATAAAATTCCCACATTAGTTCTCCTTTCTCATTGCTGGGGCAAGGATTTAATGCACAATAAAATACAAGAAAATGCATTATGAAAATGTAATAATGCACTAACAATTAAAAAAGTGCGTTAAAATTTTAAAAAATGCAATATGATGATTATAAAATTCACATTTGCAGGTAAATAAATGGTGTTCGCTTGTTTAGTCCTGCATTGCAATGCACAACACAGAAATGTTGTTGATTGTAAAAAAGAATGATTGTCTCTTAACAATGACTTATACATCAAGAAACTCCTCTCCACTTCTACCGATACTAAATGTGAACATATAAAATAAACTATATCACTATATTGTGCAAGTTTGATGCATGCCGCATCGCTGCTGTCAAACGTGTCAATGATGTTTTTCATCATCCTTATGTACTCGCTATAATATTTGCATGCTTCTTATAAAGTCCCCCACCTTGTTAAAATTTGAAAAGGTGGCAAAGAAGCTTCAGGAGCTACAGACTTGAAATTTGCCACTTATAAAGGCGCTTTTAGGAAGATCTTCACACATCCTGTAAGCTGGTCGACTTCAGAGAACTAATTAAGAAATTCCTCTGCCACTCTGTCACATGCACCATTGTGGAGTAAAGAGCGTGCAGTGAAGTAGCACCTTTTGCCGTGTATGGTGTAACGTAGGTCTGGAAGAGCAGTACGTTGTCAAGTTGAATTTCACTGGGATATAATAGACTCAAAAAACTACCTAACGGTTTATTAATTTTTTAACAATTCACTTTATCCAATTGTTGACAATTTATTAAGTAATCTTTACTGGAACATTTTCTTTCCTCGTGTCTACCACAACGTTAGTGACGAAGCGTCCTTGTGAATCTGTAGTTTTGTATATGCATACTCAGATTGTTTCCCCATTCACGTTTGTCCTAATACCCTGTATTGTTTTCTTCGTAGCATTTCCCCATATTTCGTTTTCTTCGTGTAGAACAGTCGAGTAATACTTTTCTAGTATGCTTTTGTAGAAACTCCCGGATTTTTCATTAATCACTTTTGTCAGTGGAATATCAATATAAATCAAAGCTTCGAAGAGTTCTGAGAAAATGGAGAACACGAAGGACGTAGTTGACCAGGTAGCAGTTGTGAATCACATGTCGTTCGCCTTAAATTTGTTACAGACCTCTTTTATGCTTCTCCCTTGTCACGTGTTGATCTAACATATTTTCTATTTCAGCTCCAACTCTGATGTCGAATATTTTGCAAACAATATTTCACCATCCGTGCTGAACACACTTTTCCTCATTCTGTGAAACATAATCTTTTAATTTAAATGTCATATATTTTTATATTTCCCATAGCTTCACTGTACTATATCTGCTATAGTAATAAAAGATAAAACTACAAAGAGCTGATGTTACAAGATCTGCCGTGATTGATTATATTAACGAGTGCTCTAATTGGCTAAAATAAAAATACTATGATTGGGCAATGAAATTCAAGACAATTTTTATAATGGTAGAGACGGTGAAAATAAACTGCGTTTACAGAATATACATTCCCTCCAAAAAACGCATAATAATGCCAAATAGAACAATTGAGAGGTTGAAATAAGCTCTTATGTTCCTAAAAATCCACAAAAATGCAATATTGCAAAAAATCTACAATAAATTGATATAATAAATGCAACCACATGGTTGCTTCTAATGATACTTTTCCTCCAAAAAGCATTTATAACCAACTGAGCATTGCACTGTCCTTATAAACAAAAGACGTACTCGCATCAAATTCCTTTCCCTAATCATTACCTTAGTATAACATCTCTCTTTGCGGTTATTTTTTGTCCCACTTCAACTGGCCCAACAGGTACCGGTCTATCAGGAGAGGATTTGTTATTCTAGATCACACATTTTAACCCCATAACGACATGCAGGCCACCCGGATGAGAGATCAGCACAAACCCAGGGCCAAATTTGGGAAAAAAGGGACATTCAATACAAGACACGTCATTCACTCACTAATTCATGCTGAAAAAGTTGAATATGATATTATGGATGATTGTAATGGCCAGATAATGTACGGAGACCATTTGGACTTTAGAGTTCCCTGCTATTTTCTTACTCGTTAGGAATAAAGTCATGATCATGAATCTACGTGTTCGCTAGTGTCAGTGAGTTAGTTTATATACAAGCAATATTTTGAATACATGTTAATTAATCAGTTTATTGAGTGAATGAAATTTTGTTAGAGCATATATTGAAGATGTTACTTTTATACCTAGTTTTTTTAAATATATGTAATAACTTTAACTTCCATAGGAGTCAGATCATTGTGTTTTCTTTTTTCATTTTCAAACACGAAATGCTAAGTGGTAATACTTATTTACTACAAATAATGAAATTCCATATAATTCTCAATAAAAAAACTTAAGTTGAAACTGTTGACTCTATATTACGAAATCGTTTCAATATCCAGTCGAAATTTATTAAATTATCCGTAAAATCAACCTATCATCATTGGAACGTAATCAATTTTTATATATATTTATTTATTTTTATTTTGCGTAACATATATTCTTCCTGCCGAAATAAATATATAAAATAAACACGCAAAGGGTCGAAATATTTAAGTGTATTTTCTTTAGCTATATTTTTAATACCTAGCATGCATTTTCAAAGATACATTTTTTAATATATGGTTTTAAACTACCCATATGTTAAAATAAAATTTAAATTGACAAGTTAAGAAAGTACGGTTTTAAACAACCTGTATGTGAATTAAACATTTAATTGACTGTAATAATTTATAGAGTATTTTCTGTAAAATGTATAACTAATGTAACATATTTATGAAAGCAATAAAGCTACAAAATATAATAGGTGGTATATTATACTCTTTTTGTTTTGTTTCAGGCTCGGACATTGGGCCTAGTACCAAGGTGAGTAACATCATTATTTGGATTAGTAAAAGCGATTTATCAGTAGTTGGTTAGAGAAATTTACCCAATTAAAAATTAGAATATCTTGTCCTGGAATATAATAAGTAAAATGAATGGGTGTAAAACGAACGTTTGCAAAAAATTTAAAAATTCATCAAAACAAACATATTTAAAGAAAAATATTACAAATGTTCGGCCATGTCATAAGATTGGCAGATACGACCAAACTATGAGATGAGGCACATCCTAACACGATAGGGAATCCATGCCTTTCACCACAAAGTTTGCAGCATGAAGAGATTCCCACAAGCCAAAACAAGAATGCATATGCTATACTGTGCAAGAATCCGATGTGAACGATATTCTGCGTCGATAAGTGTACATACATACATTTATCTTTCAATAACTTTTGCTTAGGCTAAATAACCACTCTTTTGCACATTTGTGCGCATTGACTGTCATTCGTTCATTATATTAGCTGAGCAATAATTGCTAAAAATTATCATAAGTATTGCCACGAATGATTTCCAATTTATCTAGAGGATTTGGAATTCAAGATTGGCATTTTTGTGGGCTATTTAACTAATAAAATTGACCTGTTTACTCACAAATCATTATTTAAATAGTTATTTTAAAATACTTATATATTTAATGTGAACAGTAATGTTTGAAAACAAATGCGAAATGTTTGGTAATATTTCATTTGTTCATCACTGCGACTTCATCATATGATTTATTGCCAAATAGGATCGTAATATTATAAGAACGCACCCTAGATGAGAAAAAGTGAAAGACATTGAACTGTATACTATAACCAAAATTATAGCTTATTAACTATTTTTCTCGGAAACAACTCAGTGAAATCAATATTTAAAAACAGAATTATTTAACACACAATTTTCAAATATGTAGGTCGAAGGATTTTGTTCATTATTTGTTATATTCAACGTATTTAGGGCCAGGCACTGCAAAATAACGCTATGACATTTTCAGAATATTAAAAAGGAAGAGCTTTCTTTATTTTGGTATCCAAAATTCGGTAGTTATCGTGGTAAAACACTTCTGTTATTGGTTATAAAACAACATTCTTTGAAACGTGATTGGTCATTGACTCCCATTTGCAGCACGAATTCCATAGTCATCGAAAGAAACCCAGCAGAGAATAATTCCAACCAAAAGAAGCCTGAATGCAGGGTGTTCAGTCTGCCATGACTGGTTAATACGTAATCGTTAATAGTCAACGTGTAATTTTTAATTAATGTAACTAGAAACAAGGTTGCCTTTTATTTTTCAGTTTAAATATCACAATCAATATAATGATATTTGAAGTTAAGCACCATTTAACATGCTCACATCTGGTTTCGAGATTCACGATATTAAACCCGGCAGGGTGGGTGAATTTTTTAAGGACGTAAATCCTTGAGAATTGGAAGTAAAACCATTGGCTTCGAGTCGTATATTTACCCTACATAAACGGACCACAGGCGTTAGATAAGTGGTCTCTGATCAATATTTGGTGGCCATCTCTCGCCCATATTTAAATTTACACGCTAATGACTGGGCAGTTAAAGAACTTCGTTAATTAAATAACTACCTGGCTAATACATTTGGAGTTTTAAAAAAATACATGTTTCTCGGCAGATTTGAACGCGTATGTGAAGTTTTCCTCCATACAGTATAACTTGTAATATGTACCTAATTTAACCACGACGCTACCCAGCCAATCCTAAATTACTCGACAATGGTCTGCGTTATATTGTTTGAAATACTGATGATCTTTCAGTAGCGTGCAATATCTTAAACAATTTCAGGTCTTAATAAAAGAACAATGCAGAAAGAAAAACAAGTTTGAGATTGAAGGAGAAATCAGAGCTCGCTTGGTTCAAGTTGAAGAGATGGAAATTTCTCAGAATTACTGACGATTACGATATGCGAGTATGCGAAGTCGTGTATAGGAAAGTCATTTGCCTGAAAATTTACTTTTTAGAATATTAGAGGATCAGTTATTCCCGACAATATTCCAACATTCAAATCGTGATGCACTGACATCGTACGAATTAATGGTAAACCAAGAAAATTTGTTAAATATGGGTAGATTTCTGGACAAGTTGCAGAAAATAAGAAAAAATGTATAAATATATATAAACAAAGTGTAATTATTATAACTACTACATAAGTTTAATTAATCTTACGAATTAGCTTAATTGTTTAAGTTTAAATTCAATTTATGTTAATGTTATCTATTGATTTGGTCTATTTTTATACCATTACTAGACATTGTGAATCGATACGATCTGTCCAAATCACGTACGACTTAGGAAATTAATTCATCAATAATTCTGTTTAAATTCATCTCCTTTATTCTAATACAATCTTACGACATATGCTAACATGAAACGTTTCAAGCCAAACATGGCTATCCCACAAGAACAAAAATTGTGATTTGGCCGCCTTAAAGGCTTCTTAAATTTTAACATTAGTTTGTGACAGAAAATGTGTATTGACGTTCAGGTAGCGTTACGAAAAACTCAAGTATGGGTTTTTTAAGGCGGAAACTACAAAAGACCATTGTATTGGCAAGCCACACTTGATTACGGAAGCATTCGGCCGTAGCTGTTAGTTCAGGCTAAGCTAGTACACAAGTTGCATGTTCATAAGTGAAGATGGCAGGAAAAGCGTTTTTCTCCACTTTCCATGAAATTTTTACAAAAACTATGTTAACTTTGATTTCATATTCCCAGAAATGTTACCTGTAATAAATATGATGCCTTCAAACAACAACTGGAAGATTCTTTCTCTACAGATACAAAGTGTCAGGTACAGGAAAACCGAAAAATTCACCATCTAAATGCCGATAATGGAAGAGAAAAAAGACAATGAATCAAAACAGGACGAAATAAATATTTTGATAGCCAAAACAGAACTTCTCACGCCTAGTCTATCAAACAGTGTAGTCTAGTTTAAACAGCATATGCGGACTTTTAATCTTGGATTCCATGATACAGTGTCAGCTACTGGTTAGATGAATGTATCAAATGAAAGTATTGTATCAAAAGTGATCAAGATATGTTTTTGCCTCTTGGCACATATAGAGCATAATGTCCCTCCTGAGGTAAAGCATTTGCTATTATTCGATGTAGCTGTGGGTGACACAATAGGAATATAAAATCGTCCCTCCTTCGTACACATGATCTACAAAATGTCCAGAAATTAAAGATTATCCATTTTTTCCTTCCTGCTATATTTTCAATCAATGTAACCACGATATTGGAGTATTTGAGAAATCCATAAAGTAAAATTAAGGTATTTCTGCTCCACGTCACTGGGTTCAAGTGATGAAAAATGCTAAGAATAGATCCCCAAAGTTTTAAGTTGCTGAAATGTGAACTGATAATTATTTATTTCAATACTATACCACTTGAAAAGGAAATAGTAAATCGTAAACTGTTTGTTAATGGTCACAAAGTTGAATGGCTGGGACATCGTGGTTAACAGTTTAAAAGGACTGTCCTAAAATTCTCAAAATTAAAAGACTAAAGTTTTGTGTCAATGACTTTCTCCCATTCATCATTATTTTTTCAAGAAATTGGAGGTTGATAATGAAGAAGACTTGACTCTGAAAACTGCTTATTCTTCTGTTTTGCAGTAGGTTAAATTTTGACAATACTTTGAATCCAAAGAGGTGACTGTACTATTTAATTACGAAAATAGAGCGGACTAGTAATTGTAATATTGTAATTTTTTCATATTTTTGTACCTTTTAACACTGTTATTTATTGTTTCATGATTTAATTATTCCGTATAAATTTGCAGAGCGACATCTCAAAGTCCAGTACGTTTTTGGCTTGAGAACGAACAATACTCTTTTATTAAGCCATAAGTGATCATAATTTTCGTTGCTAAAATACAAAGTCCGAGGAATGAAATATGATATTCTATTGTTTGTAACTTTTAATCATTGTTAATTGTACTGTGTTTCTTGCTGAATGAGTATAATTATTGAATCATTCCTGTTTAACTTTACATTTCAATATCTCTAAATACAGTTGTTCTTGGTTATTCATGTTTGGCCAATCCAGGTTCAGAAAAAAATACAGGTTGTGGCTGAGTTGTGGACACAGCCGTGTGTTTTACGTAAGTACATGTACGTAACGGGTAATATAATACTGACGCCGCCGATGATCCGCTCGGACGCCTTCATTATTTTACGTTCCCGGCACCGCTTCGCATCATTTTGCCATATGGTGTTTTAGGGGTACCACTGGATTGCTCTTGAGAAAGTATTTCCAATCGTATACGATCTCTATATTTTGATTTGGCTTTTTGACGAGTATAGGCCGACATTGCAATATTTATTTTATATGTTTTACTTCAACACAATATATATTCACTAACTATTTCACACTAATGTTTTTGTACGCAATCGATAGATCGTGAAGAGAGCTGACGATTGAATCTCAAACGTACGATGTAACTTCTGCAAGCCAAATTTATACTAAACGAAATTTTTTTGACGCAGCAAAGCAGCCACAAAATTGCAGCGCTTTCCCTTCGTCGCGATCAATGGATCAAAGTCCACACTCAACCTAACGAATTCCTTCATCCTTTATCTATCGAGTGGTGCAGCTAAATTTTGGAAGTAAATAATATATATGTAGCTGCAACACCAAACTGTATTCCACGATTTTGTTATGACTTTTCTGAACTGCCTCCCACTTAGGACGCAAATTTAAAAAGTATTCAAGTCAAAAAATAGTCTTATATGTAGCCTGTAATCAATCTCTAATTCATATGATGCAGCCTAAGACGCTAACATTTACAGGAATCTTAATGTATCTTAATAGAATTTCATAATATTTCAAATTCGTCCTTATCCACTTCAGGGACTTGACCCTTTCCGTTTGATCCATTTTTAAAGTTTTTTTTTTCTCACAGCATCGAATCAAATGTCCACCTCTATATCGTAATAATGCTGTCTAAAATGTAAGGTGTTCGTTTTCTTCTGGCTTTATAATATTGTATGCAGTTATCAGTTTCTTCTCATGATGATTTTTTAACTTAACACATAAATTTTGACTTTTCAAGGAAGAAGAGCAAATATCAATAAAAATATTATAAAACTAATTGAAAATTCACTTTTTCTTTCAGGAAACGTCAGAAAAACTAGCGTAAACCTGAATACTGACCAAAGACGTTTAATGCACCAAATGAATGAAGCATTTGCAGCAACTCAAATTGCTGGTAAGTAGAGCTTATGTATATACTTCATAATTAATTAATGACGTGAACACTTTTGACATTTAATTTATAATTAAACTACAATCTAGAGAACTCACTTGCACTATCTAACACCTAGGTCCATGGCCGCGCGGACGTAAGTTCTCCGTACACCTGTATTCTGAGACAATGTTTTTTTAAACATCTCCTGTATAATCTATTTCCCTCAAAACATGGTTAATGTTTTTTTCCCCATCTCATTCTTGATCTATCAATTAGGCGTTTTTTATCTCTGGTTTTTCCTACAAGACGCTTCAATGCTCCTCCCTCATTACCCATTCGTGCCACGTGCCCCTCCTACCGCAGTCTACGAGACTCAACTGTTCTAAATATACCTAGTTTCCAATAAAAATAATGCCCATTATTAGTAATTCTGCCCGAATGCAGGTCCTTCACTGCAACCATAGCATTTTCATGCTATGCTTGCAGCTTTACTAGAGAATTGTAGGTGTGGTAGCTTCACGTTGCTTTCCACACCGGTGAAGGATGATGATGATAATGATGCCCATATGATTTCGGGGACCGTTTGGGCCTTATTAAAGTTTTCCTGACATTTGTCTTACAGGCGAGGAAGAACCCCGATAAAAACCTTACCCAGAAAAACTGCCCCGACCGGGGATCGAACCCGGGCCCACTGCGTGACAAGGCAGCACGCTATCTCGAGACCACAGTGGTGTAGCTCACTGTAATGTAGTTTTCTCTATTGCCTCTCTGTTCATCTCAATTGGCTCAAAAAATTCTAAGTATTTTATTCTCAAATATTCGTAATATTTTTTCCTTCCTTAAACTAAGAGTCCATTTTCGCATTCATCAAATATAAGTGAGAGAATACCAGGATAATGTGTTTTGAGAGAATGTTGAACGACATATGTCCATATAATGCGTAATAGCATGCATTACCAAAATTGAGCCAATATTTAATTTCTATGTACATCTCATTTATATTTGTAATTATTGTTCCTAGGTATTTTAGTTCTGTCAACTCTTCAAGATTTACCTCGTTTTTCAATTGTCCATTTCCATTATATAATGTATTTCTATGTGTGAACATATAGTTAGTTCTAATCACGTATAATTCCAGTCCCAATTGAACTACAATGACTTACGTAGTTATGTAGTGGATCACACTTAAGCAAACTTGTAACTTCCTTTTGGACGAAAATAAGTTCTATTGAAGAAATAATTTTGTTTCTAATGCAATGGTATATTATAAAATTGTAGAGATAGGATACATTGACGAGAATAGGCATTTGCTCTCTTTACTAGTTACTTAAGATCTAAATAAGTGACAATTGGTCCACCGCTGTGGTCTCGGGGTAGCGTGCTGCCTTGTCACGCAGCGGGCCCGCGTTCGATCCCCGGTCGGGACAATTTTTCTGGGTGAGGTTTTTATCGGGGTTTTTCCTCACCTGTAAGACAAATGTCAGGAACAATTTAAGGCCCAAGCGGTCCACGAAATCATATGGCAATCGCAATCATCATCATTCATATGCATCTTGGGTTAAGCTTATGATTAGGGACTGTCCTGGCGCACCATTATCATCATCATCACCCATCATATCATCGGGGCAACGTAACCCCGCCTTCCAGGCGCCCCAACCTCAGAAGTGTTACAAGTACGCCATGCAGTAGAGAAACCAGGAATGTCGAAAGACAAACCTTGGGAATTTGAAACAAAAATGACAATTGATATTAAGTAATATACCGTAATATTTAATAATACAAAATAATTAAAAATATATTTTCTATATCCATATATGTTTTATTGTCATTGTAAGTATATATGTTTGCGTTTACCACTGTGGCCTATGTATGTAAAACTGTAAACATTTTATTAGGTTTTTGGTTAGTATAAATGAAATGTTGACAAAACACATTAATTATTATTTTCCTACTTCTCAGGTACTTGTGTTTATATGAAACGAATGAAACTATCTGATAATAGAGAAAATGTAGGCAATAAATTTGGGCCAGGGACGCTAGGGTTTCTGACAATAAATATCAGGGTTATCAGTAGTAAAAACCGTCTCGGTATACGCGTGGCTAGAACGCTAAGCTACCCCGACTGGGATCCCAAGTTTGAATCCTGGAGGTTCCAGATTGTTATTGGTGGTGAGACACGCCGTGATAATCAGTTTTTCCTTGGTTCTCCCGTTCCCAGATTTTCCACCCACCAACACTCACCATTACACCTTTACCTAATTTAGATTCCCCTCCATGGTATCTTTACCTTGTCGTGGTGGAGTGGCTTGCGTGCTTAAATGATCCTGAGAGCTATGCTGGCGGTAGCATTGCTGCCGATAGGGTTACCCATGCCGGACTGGTCGAAGGTGATAAGCCAGACGAAAAAAGTACCTTGGTCGAAAGAGTACCGATCTTTTACCGTAAAAATAGAACCGTCAAGAAATACGGACATGGGTTCAACGAGGGTAAAATTTTCCGGAGGTCAAATAGTCCCCCATTCGGTTCTCCGGGCGGGGACTACTTCAGGGAACCCATGCCAAAGGCTCAAACAGAAGGGACATGTTCCTAGGAACATGGAATGTTAGGACTTTATACAATAGCGGGGCACTAGAGATATTAACGTGGGAATTAGATAAATCGCCCTTGGATATAGTCGCTTTACAGGAAGTTAGGTGGCCAGGAGAAGGTAGTCAGGAATCAGGAAGCTTTGCATTATACTACGGGGGTGCAGAAAGACCTGCATTTGGAACGGGTTTTTTAGTCAGAAGGAGGATCCTATCCGCTATCCGAGATATTAAGTTTGTTAGTGATAGGGTATCATACATAATTCTAAAGGGTAAACAACATGATTTTATAATTGTAAATGTACATGCCCCCACAGAAGATAAAGATGATCAATGAGTTCTATGAAGAATTAGAATGCTTATTTGATAGCCTTTCATGATATCATATGAAAATTATCTTAGGAGATTTTAATGCAAAAGTGGGGCGGGAAGATATATTCAAACCAACAATAGGCAAATTCAGTCTTCATGAAGATAGTAACGACAACGGGGTTAGATTAGTCACCTTTGCCACATCAAAGAATCTCATTGTTAAGAGCACAACATTTCAGCATAAGGATATTCATAAATACACCTGGACGTCCCCAGATGGAGAAACTCGGAACCAGATAGATCATGTATTAGTGGATAAACGCTGGCACAGTAGCATCATCGATGTTAGATCAGTTAGAGGGACAGACTGCAATTCGGATCATCATCTGGTCAGAGTGAAAATCAGACAACGGCTATCGCTTATGAGAGGAACAAACGCTAAAGATGATTCTGTAAAATTTGAATTTAAAAACTTGAAAAATGATGAAATGCGGCAAGAATACCAAATCAAAATTGCTAATAGATTTGAAGTACTGGAATCTTCGGATGACAATGTGGCAAACGAAGAAGAAACTGATATAAATAAAGAATGGGAGGCTATAAGAGATACTATTAAATTGTCAGCATCAGAAAGCATTGGTTGTTTAAAAAAGAGGCAAAACAAGAAATGGTTTGATGAGGAATGTGCCGGCATTGTAAAGAAAAGAAAGCTAGCAAAAATGAAATGGTTACACGAGCCAAATGAGGTAAATTTAGAGCAATTGGGTAGTATTAGACGGGAAACCACCAAGTTACTAAAGAGTAAAAAGAGGGAATATTTGAGAGAGAAGATTAATGATCTTGAAATGAATGCAAAAAATAGGAACATTAGAGAATTATATCAGGGAATTAGTATAGAGAAGAAAGGGTTTCAGGCTAGAACAAACATAATTCGGAATGAAAATGGGGATATGATTGCAGATTCAAGGAGTATATTAAATAGATGGAAAAGTTACTTTAATCAGCTATTAAATGTACATACAGAACAGGACATTGAGGAGGATAATTTACAGACAGCAGAAATGCTAGTCGCAGAGCCAAGTGCATTAGAGGTTGAAATGGCGATTGAAAAATTGAAGATGTATAAAGCATCAGGTTCAGATGAGATCCCAGCAGAACTGATAAAATCAGGGGGAGAAAAATTGATGGACAAGATACGCTGGTTGCTTAGTATGATTTGGGAAAAAGAAGCTCTTCCAGATGAATGGAAGGAATCAATTATTGTACCAATTTATAAGAAAGGAGATAAAACTGATTGCAACAACTACAGGGGCATCTCATTACTTTCAACTTCGTACAAAATTCTAACAAATATATTAGTAAGCAGACTTACTCCCTATATTGATGACATTCTAGGAGATCATCAATGTGCATTTAGAAGAAACAGGTCTACAACAGATCAGATTTTTAGTATAAGACAGATTTTAGAAAATAAATGGGAATATAATGGTACTGTACATCAACTGTATGTAGACTTCAAAAAAGCATATGATTCAATTAAGAGGGAGGAGTTATATAGTATCCTGCTGGAGTTCAGAATTCCTAAAAAGTTAGTTAGACTTATACGAATGTGTCTAAATGGCACAAAGAGTAGGGTGCGTGTAGGCAAACAGTTATCGGACACTTTTGAAATCCAGAATGGGTTGAAGCAAGGAGATGCACTATCTCCTCTACTATTTAATTTTGTACTAGAGCATGCCATTAAATCTTTAGAGAATGAGGAAGGCTTACAACTCAATGGTATTAATAAGCTGTTAGTTTATGCTGATGATGTAGTATTGTTGGCCGATAACAAGGAGATACTAAAGGACAACACGCACACACTATTGAGTAACACTAAGAAATTAGGACTGGAAGTAAATATCAATAAAACTAAATATATGGTCACACGTAAAAATTCATTAAATAATGGAAATGGACAGCTAATGACAAATGAGGGAAATTTTGAGTAAGTGGGCTGAATTCAAATACCTAGGAACAATAATCACAAATAGGAATGAGATGCACAAAGAAATTAAACATAGGCTCAATTCTGGAAATGCATGATATTATGCATTGCAGAGACTCTTGATGTCCCAATTCCTTTCAAAAAACGTTAAACTGAAAATATATAAAACTATTATTCTACCAGTTATATTATATGGGTGCGAAATAAGGACTCTTACTTCAAGAGAGGAAAGGAGATTATAAGTATTTGAGAATAAAGTACTTAGGAAAATTTTTGGACCAAGGAGAGATGAACAGACAGGTGAATGGAAAAGACTACATAACAATGAACTACATGGTCTTTATAGGAAGCCAGATATAATAAGAACAGTTAAGTCTCGTAGACTGCGATGGGCAGTTGCACGTATGGGGAATGAAAGACTTGCATGGAAGCTTCTTGTAGGAAAGCCAGAGGGAAAACGCCCAGTTGGTAGACCAAGAATGAGGTGGGATAATAACATTAACTATGATTTGAGGGAAGTAGATTATACAGGGAATGATTGGAAAGCATTAGCTCAAAATAGGGATGTATGGAGAGCGTATGTCCCTGTGGCCATAAACCTACGGGTTCGATAGTGCCAGTGAGTAAGTAAGTAATTAATTTAGATTCTCATAATTTCATATAACACTTCATCTCATATCAACACATGTTAAGGAAAATAGTTTGGTAGATTCCCACGAGCGTTCAAAGTACATGATTGCGTGAATATAGGGGGAGCCCACCAGGGTGCTGGCCAATGATCCGGAGCCTATGAAATAAGAAAGGGAAGAAGGGGCCAACGGGATAGTTTTATAATCTGAAAGGAACAACCTGAGACAGGATTTTGAAAAGAAACAGCAACAGGTAATCGCCCTCTCTTTCGCACAGATGTTTTCATTGGTATAATACCTTCCGTGTCCAGAAGACAATGACAAATGACAAATCCTACCTCCATCAGACGTACAAAGTCAGAGGTCCGGAGTTCGATACCCGATTCAAGCGTTAATTTTTTGTTCGTCGCCGTTGCCTAGTCGGTAGAGTCCCTACCACTCCGGCGACCTGGGTTCGACTCCCGCGGGGTAGGGGATTTTAAATCTCCACCTTGGATCTGCGTGTTTATCCTGTCCTTGTGTCTATATATGAGAATAAAATAAAGTTAACAAGAAGGTAAAACAATATTGTAAAACAAGAAGAAAATAACAGTTTAAACGAAAAAGAGGAAAATAAAAGTCGTTAGAAAACGTGTAAAAATCATTGTGAATGGTGGGAAATTATTTGAAAAATGAAAGCCTAAGAATAAAAGTTGACAAGAGTTTATAATGGAATTAAAAAAGTCGCGTCACAGGTCGTAAAGTTGATCCCAACTGATGAATCAGATATATTCTGCCCGAAAATAAAGGAATATCTATAATACATTACAGGGAACTATTTGACCTACTAGATCAGGCGTATCAATAAGAATATGAAGGGGTGGGTAACGCATTTTTCCTTTCACGTTAAACAACATCACAGTGTGTTGACAAACACGCTGCACCCTACAAGCCAGTGAAGGATTTTAGTTAATGTGGTTAGGCTACACAAATACATTTAAAAAATGCAATACAAAAACTGAGGGATTTAAAGCTGTTTATTTCAGTTGTTCATAACAGCTCCCCATCGGACAAGCAATGTAATGATTCAGCTATTTGCTACGAAATACACTAACTAGCCCTAGCAGACTTATATCAAAACTGTGGTATTATTAGCCTCCTTCTTGGCATTCAGTCTGTGAAACAATGTGTTTTTTAATTATTCAAAAAGCTGTTAACGGATTGATCCTAAAATAATAATAACAATACTAATAATAATAATAATAAAGTTTATTAGGAATTTTTCTACAAAATATTCCGCTCCGGAGAAAAAAATTATTATTCATCAATAAGTAGTAGTAGTAGTAGGACTTTATTAGACAAAAAGTAAGATATTTACAATATTATTTACAAATATGGTTCGCACGGGCAGTAAGCCGTACGTGCTGTTGACAGTCCGTTACAATAAAGTAATAATTGGTACTAGTGTAAAGAAAAATAAACAACAAAAAAAGCAATAACATTAAAATTACATAAAGAAAACACAATAATATTACAATTAAATAATAACACAATAGCATTATACACTCAAAAAAAGCCATAACATTACAATTACATAAAGAAAACACAGTAATATTACAATTAAATAATAACACAATAGCATTATACATTAATTAATTCATATATAATTATTAAGAATTAATGTTATTGCATTTTGATTAATATATTTATTCATGAATGAGTGTTGTTCTTATATTCCGCGTTTTGTCCAGTAATTTACCCAAGTTTATCCAATTTTCTGGATTTACCAATAACTCGTAGCATGCCAATCTTTCCCGATTTGAATTTATATATATTTCCGGTAATAACTGACGTATCCAATATTCTAAACCATTACATTGTCCTAACATATGTATCTCATCTTCAAATTTCTCGCACATTGGACATATTCGCATTTCGTGATCGTCGCTAATTTTTTGAAATTTCCATGCCCCTAGCCTAAACCAAAGCAAGCCCTGATCTCTCTTTAAATCCTAGGTTGAGTATATACGATTCTTTTCCCCAGACGTGTTTTAGGTCTCTTTGTAAACACAGTGAGCGTTTTCCTGTACATTCGGCGAAAGTATCTTGTTGATTTATATCTAAGTACCTCCTCCTTATTTTTCTCCACACGTTCTTGCGATTTTCAGTCCCTTTTTCCCATATCCAGTCCATTCCAATCTTTTGGAGTTCTCTCCTAACCTCGTCTGCCCAAAATTTAACATCTATGTTTTTAATTTGGTGATCGTAACAAATTGCTCTAAGCATTGTTTGTTCACCTTGGATTACTCGCAACCAGTATTTGAGTACACGAATTTTACAGTTTATGTCGTCCTGGAATGACCCAAATTCATATAGAATTCCACAGTTAGAAACGGCCTTACTAAGTCCTGTAATATATTTTAGAAAATGCGTATATACCTTATTTAGTATTTTCGTTCTTTGGAAACCCCAAATCTCACTACCATAGTGCATTACTGGCCTGACCATCGCTGCATACATTTTTTCTAATGTGCTGACTGGAATATCAGGCACTCGGCCCAGAATACCAAGTACACTGTTAAGTTGTCCCCTCCCTTTAAATAATGCTATATCAATATGTTTTTCCAATTCCCGTTCATTTTCAACGTCGTACCAAGATATTCAAAATGTTTCACGTTTTGAAGTACTTGATCTTCGTATTTCCATTCCTCTGCTCTACCATAAACCGTCCCATTTTTAAAGGTCATTGTTTTTGTCTTACTAACATTTACAGTCAATCCCCAATTCCTACAGTATATTTCCAGTGGGTCAAGACCTCTTTGCAATCCCTTGATTGTCTTGGAAGAGATAATTAAATCATCTGCATACAACAGGACTGGGATTCTAACATTTCCTATCTCCGGAGCCTCAATTTCTCCTTCTAGCATTACGTCTACAATATCATCAACGAATAGATTAAATAGCATTGGTGATAAAATGCAACCTTGTCTCACTCCCCGATTGGCTTCACTGCTCTCTGTAATGTGCCCTTGGTCTACTTTTATACAAAATTTAACATATTTATAAATTGACATTAAGGCATGTATCATTTTATGAGACAATCCTTTCCGATTTAATTTTTCCCAAAGTGCGCTTCGGTCCACAGTATCAAATGCCATCTTAAAATCAATTAATGCACAAAGTAATTTACCTCCCTTCATTTTCAGATTGTCATCAATTAATGTTCTCAGAACAAATACGTTGTCCACCGTGGAGTACCCTTCTCTAAAACCTGCCTGATATTTTGAGAGCCTATAGTTCTCTTTAGCCCATTGTCTCATGCGTTCGTAAAGCACTTTACAATATATTTTTCCGAACACTGACAAGAGACAAATTCCCCTGTAACTTTCTGGTACCTGTGTCCCACCTTTTCCTTTGTATAGTGGTTGGATGACACCTGTCGCTCAGGCTTCCGGATAATCTCCTCCATTAAAACGTTTGTTGAACGCAGTTTTCAAAACGTCTAATAATTTATTGGATGATATCATATTTTTCAAGAATTCCCCTGGTATTCCATCAATTCCAGGTGCTTTACCATTCTTTAAACATTTAATGGAAGAAACCACTTCATTTTTCGAAATATCCTGATCCAGTAATTGAATATGAATTGGGTCAGGAATCTCAACTATATTTCCTTGATTATATCTTAACCTCTCATTTCCCAGCACCCTATCAAAGTAACTTTTCCATTCCCCGGGCATTATTCTTGTCCGATTTATAGACTTTACTTTGAGTTCCCTTAGCGCTTTCCATATGTCCGCAATGTTCCCACTTTCAGTCGCGACTCTCATTTCTTCGGATTTCTTATTTTGCCATGCTAGTTTTATTTCTCCCAGTAATTCTTTATATTCCTTTCTCTCTTACGCATAATTTTTTTCTGTTTTCATCTGTGCTTTCTTTTCTAAACTTTAAAAGACTACTTTCGACAAACTTCTTCTTCTTTCTACATGCATTATTGTACCACCCTTTGTCCTTCTGGTTCATTGCGCATTTAACCTTGAATTGTTCCCCTGCTTTTTGAAAAGATTCTGTCAAAGTTTTAATAATTTCCTCCCCGCTAAGATAATTCAATTGCAGATCCTGTATTAGCGTTTCCAAACTCCTGATAAATTCTACTCTCCGGTCCTCGATCCAACTAAAACGTGTAATTGGCCTCAATATTGTTGCCACCTCATCATTAACTGTCTCACTAACACCTTTCATATTTAAAATAAGTTTGTTTGGGAAGTGGTGTGATTCGATTCGGGAAACTATACAGAAATTACTTAGGACTGGAATCATGTCTTGTGTGCATATTGAATAATCGATTACGCTACCTCCATTTTTATTAATAAATGTCAGTTCTCCATTTTTATCTTCCCCATATTTCCCATTCAGAATTTCAAGTTCAAATGCATCGCAAAAAGCTAACAATTGGTTTCCTTCTGAATTTATAATCTTATCTTTGCTTCTCCTACCCTCACCTCGTGTTTCATTATCATCTGATTTTATAGTGATATTTTCCTCGCCAATCCTACAGTTAAAGTCCCCTAAAATTATTATTCCCACGCTTCCGGAAACCTATATTTTATTTCTGCCAACGAGTCAGACAATTCAACGAAAACATTTGGATTGGCATACCTGGAATTTAGTGGTTGGCGGTAAATAGACAACAGACACATTTCTGCTCTTCCTGCTTGGTAATATATACAAATGGCCTCTTTTAAAGCAATATTTACCTTCTTTATATATGGGTCTAAGTTAGCTTTATATAAAATGGCAACACCACCTGGATATCTACCTCTCTTCCCTCTGGATTCACTGCCCTTGAAATAACCTTTCATATTACATAGATTTACGCATTCATTAGCTTTTAACCATGTTTCTCCTAGAGCTAATATATCAAAAGTCTCAATAAACTCTACACATCTGACCATTGAAAGTTTTTGTTTTAACCCTTCGATGTTCCATGTACCGACTGTCAAAATATCCTATTGTGTTCCCTTGTCCTTAGTCTTACCTGTATTTTTCGAACTTCCCCCTCTCAATAGTTCCTTTTCTGCGTGTAAATTCAGCAGTCGTAGTGATTTTCTCGTTTGCGTTCTTGTGTCCGCCGGTCGTTCACCTCTTAGAGGTGGGGTATTCTTTTTGCTGTCGGCTGTTTTGTGTTGAAAGTTTGCTGTATGCCTCGGAGTTAGTATTTTAGTACACTCTCTCTCTCTCTCTCTCTTTTTCTCTCGTGTAGAATCTTCTCCCTCCTCTGCTGTAAGGAGACCACCTGCTGTTGTAGCGTCCCCTGTTGGTTTTGGGGACTCGCTGTCAATGACCTCTTCTAATTCATTTTCAGGGTTGTGCATATTTTGTAGTTGTTCCCTGCTCCAGATTCGTCCATTTATTCCGATTGAGGGTCTTTCCACTTTTCAGCGGTTGCCCTTTAACCAGCCGGCTGCTGGCCCTTCACATCCACATGTGTCAATCACAGAGGTAGATGATCAACAGCCAGTGTAGGGGTACATGTGGTTAGCATGTCGAGTCCCCCAACCGTTATAGCTGGTTCCTCAACCTGGAGCCGCTACTTATTGTAGCTACCCAATTGCCTCACGATGCTCAATTTATTAAATTGCAGGATTGCATGACAGCCCTGCCTCCTCGATTCGAGCATGTGTCGCTTAAGAAAGTCCCTTTCGCGACGCACCTTCTCACTAAAGTCTTCGGAAATATTGATACCGGTCCCTTTAAGATATTTACTGTCTCTAAGGATCCAAAATTTTATTTTGTAGTGTGATAATTTGCATACAATCGGTCTCTTTCCACTATTCCAACGACCTACTCTGTGCGCTCTTTCAATTTCACTGTCCACTAAATCAATCCCGATTTGCGCCACTGCTCTTTTAACTATAATTTCAGTTTCCTCCCAGCTCTCCCTGTCTTCTTCATGCACTCCATATATCACAATATTATTAAGGCGACTCTGGTTTTCGAGATAGTTTAATTTAGATTACAACCATTTCAATCTGTCCTCCATCCGATGCATGTTCGTCGCAACATCACGAATTTTTTCCCCCCACGTTGCACTTTTCAAACCCCTCCTTCACTTCAGTTGACAATGTTTCAATCAGCTTTCTAACTTCTTCCATAATGCTTTGTCCCCTGCACACTTCAACCACTCTAACAAAAACACGTCCGCTCTTCTCGACGGCCTGCTTGGAACTCTCATCAATAAGTAATATTGTAAAAGCGTGGCTTGAATGTGACAAGTGTGCGGCACCCCCCTGATAACTTTAGCGAGGGAATTCCAGGAGCGGGCAGTAGCTATTGTGAAAAAAAGTAGAATAAGAAGAAGTACTATGGAGAGGGATTGTTAGCAGACTTATCTTGTGACCTATTGTTAATATTGTGGTTAGAAGATAACTTCTCAAATCTGGACGGCAGGTAACTAGGAGTGTAGAAATTCAGTAACTTAAAAACAAGTTTAAGAGTGTGCAATTTACATAAATATGTCCCTAATCGACATTAGTAAAATCATGATAAAGTTCCGTTGAGATATTATTCAAAATTAAAATATAAAATTATGAAATATTTACCTAAAAGGTCCGTCTCAACATTATTAGTTATTTATCTGTAGCGCTTTCCGAGAGCGCTACAGATAAATTAACCTATTCGCATCAGGTTTAAAAGCTCAATCCATTTACCCAGAAACCGGATTTAAATTACCGTAAATTATATTGTCTATTTTCAGATATTCAAAACAAACAAAATATAACGGTACTCGAGATCACAATAAGGGCAAAGACCAAAACACATTCATAAATGTTAACAAAAAGTTACCCTGCCAAAGGATGTACAAAATATTGCAAAATATATAACAGCAAAGTTAAGCGAGTGTACCTCGTCTTTTTGAGGCGAATGGGTTAATAATAAAGTTGAGGAGACGGGCCCTTTAGGTAAATACTTATTTTTTTAAATTTTAAATCTGTCACTAAGATGGAGCCAAGAGGCGAATGTTCAAAATGAACATAACGCACGTAAATATGGACACGCTGCAGTCTCTGTGACAAGTCGCAGTTTAGGTCATTATCAATGTGGATTTAGAAGAAACATGTCTACAACAGAATAGATTTTCTGTCTAAGACAGTTTTTAGAAAAGAAATGGGAATATAATGGTACTGTACCTCCACTATATATAGACTCCAAAAAAGCATATGATTCAATTAAGAGGGAGAAGTTATATGTATCCTGCTGGAGTTCGGAATTCCTAAAAGGTTAGTTAGACTTATACGAATGTGTCTAAATGATACAAAGAGTAGGGTGCGTGTAGGCAAACAGTTTTGGGACACTTTTGAAATCCTGAATGGGTTGAAGCAAGGAGATGCACTATCTCCTCCACTATTTAATTCTGTACTGGAGCATGCCATTAAATCTTTAGAGAATGAGGAAGGCTTACAACCCAATGGTATTAATAAGCTTTTAGTTCATGCTGACGATCTAGTATTATTTGGCGATAGCGAGGAGATACTAAAGGACAACACACACACATAACTGAGTAACACTAAGGAATTAGGACTGGAAGTAAGTATCAATAAAACTAAATATATGGTCACACGTAGAAATACATTATATAATGGAAATGGACAGCTAACAAAAATTAGGGAATTTTGAGGGAAGTGGCCGAATTCAAATACAGGCTGGACCGCTCGAATGGACCTAATTTCAATTGCTTGTTACTGGCAAACGGTTGAAGATAGAAACTTAAAAACAACGTTCATATTACAGAAAAACTCACCACGTTTTGATATCCAGATCACCACATCTCTATATGAGCCCCAGCAGTCACTGTGACGATATCAAAGCGATGAACAATTTCTTGCCAAGTACGTTGGAGTATGTCTTCTGGAATGTTCTCAATAGCCTCTATGATGCGCTCACGAAGATCACGAAGGTCTTTGACTGGGGTGGTGTAAACTTTATCTTTGACATAGCCCCAGAGAAAGAAATCCAGTGGTGTTAAATCGGGAGATCTCGGGGGCCACGCGATTGGTCCTCCCCTACCAATCCAACGGCCAGGGAAAATGTTGTCCAAAGTCGTACGAACTTCATTGGACCAGTGGGGAGGAGCACCATCTTGCTGGAAAACGATGTTAGGCTGCAGTTGTTCAATTTGTGGAAAGAAGAACTGCTCCAGCATGTCAAGATACGTGGTACCACGAACGTTTTTCTCGGCGAAGAAAAACGGTCCAATGACCTTATTATGTGACAAACTGCACCAAACATTCATCTTCGGACTATCACGAACATGCTCTTGAATAGCGTGAGGATTCTCCGATCCCCAGATCCGCACATTATGCCGGTTTACCTTGCCTGACAAATGGAAAGTGGCTTCGTCCGAGAAGAAAATCTTGGTCATGAAGTCAGGATCAGCGCCGAGACGGTCCAGCATCGTATTGGCGAATTCCACTCGTTTCGGCATGTCATTCGGCTCCAGACGTTGCACTAACTGCACTTTATATGCGTGCAGTTTGAGGCGTTTGTGGACAATCCGTTGTAATGTCGATTTTGGTATTTGAAGTTCCCGCGAAGCTCTTCTTAATGACTTCCGGGGGCTTCGCTCAAATGCGGCTTGAACATTTGCTACCATTTCATCGGATGCTCTGCGACCACCACCATGCTTCTTCAACACAGATCCTGTAGCTAATAATGTATCACGCCACTTCTTTATGCTTCTAGCAGTTGGAGCATCACGGTTAAACACACGCCGGAACTCCCTTTGAACTCTAATGATTGATTTAAACTCCGCATACCACAAAACAGCTTGCGCTTTCATCTGCGGAGTCGCCATTTTCACAAACAATTAAATCTAAGAACGACAAACGTATCTTTGTGCCATCTACCGACAGGATTCGAAACTTGGTGAGTTTTTCTGTACTATGAACGTTGTTTTAAGTTTTTATCTTCAACCGTTTGCCAGTAACAAGCAATTGAAATTAGGTCCATTCGAGCGGTCCACCCTGTACATAGGAACAATAATCACAAACAGGAATGAGATGCACAAGGAAATGAAACATAGGCTCAATTCTGGAAATGCGTGTTATTATGCATTACAGAGACCCTTGAATTCTCAATTCCTTTTAAAAAACGTAAAACTGAAAATATATAAAACTACTATTCTACCAGTTATATTATATGGATGCGAAACATTACTTTTACTTTAAGGGAGGAAAGGAGAGTACAAGTATTTGAGAATAAAGTACTTAGAAACTTTATAACGTATAAATACTAGAAGTGTGGCAACACAAGATTGTGCAAAAACTTTGTTTTAATGAAACTGGGAGACGTCAGTTATTACCGGAACGATTTCTAGATTCAAATCGGGAAAGATTGGCATGCTACGAGATAATGGTAAATCCAGAAAATTGGATAAACGTGGGTAAATTTCTGAACAAAACGCGGAAAATAAGAACAACACTCATTCTTGAATAAATATATGTTATCAAAATGCAATACCATTAATTCTTAATAATTATACATGACTTATTTAATGTATAATGCTATTGTATTACTATGTAATTGTAATGTTATTGTTTTGTCTTTATACTATTACCAATTATTACTTTATTGTAACGGACTGTCAACAGCACGTACGGCTTACTGCCCGAGCGAGCCATATTTGTAAATAACATTGTAAATATCGTCGCTTAAGAAAAAATACCGCGTAACTTACACTTTTGGTGAAATTGACATTTTTATACTGTTAGCACCACAGAAGAAGTGCGCTCAGTTCTAACATAGATTGGGATGAAATTTTGTACCATGACCTTGCTAAACTTATAGATACATTGGCTTCAATGTATAGGTACTAAGGGGAAAAGTAAACAGTTTTTTGTTTCTCGTGTAAAATGTTAATTTTGTTAGTTACGCGCTATTGTTTCTTAAGTGACGATATGTTACGTTTAGTTTAATAAAGTCCTACTACTACTAGTCTCTGGTTATGACAACAGTGTGGTTACGTAATAGGAGAAATTGCAAAATACAATAACGAATTATATAATTAATAATTGGGGACTGTGTTACTGTAACCATGCGTCTTGCTGTATTTTCATCTACTAACCACTGACAGAAAATACTTGAATCGAATTTGCTCTCTTTTCAACGATTTATGTTCATTTATATAAAACAACTCTAAATGATAATTTAACTCATGCCCCAAATGGGAGTCAATGACCAATCACATTTCAATTATTTTTTATTTACAACCAATCACAGTCGTATTTCGCCTCGAATTTATCAACTAAAATTTATCATATTAAAGAAAACTCCTCCTTTTTAACATTCTGAATGGGTCATAGCATTATTTTGCAGTGATTGACCCTCCAAGAAATACGGCTGCCAGATTGTATACATTGTGCATGAATGTCAGCAGATAGCGCATGCGGGAGATAACATAAAAATATTTTTGTAGCAATTGATTATACCACCAAAAAAAAAGGAACCACTGTTTTTTGTACTTTTTTTAACGAATTCCCTCAATAATACGTAATAAATAAATAAATAAATAAATAGGCTACATAAATATATGAAGATATATCATATTTTATTACATTTATGAGTTCAAACCTAGGGGGCTACGGGACGCGAGTGTGGCTTCTATTGAAAGGGAAATAAAGTAGAACAATTACAACACCTAACAGATGCCAAATCCCTAAGTATTTCTACTGTGAGCAACATTTGTCCGACTTATTACGCTCAATTTAAATCACTACGCTAATAACCCGAATACTTAAGAGTATCAATAAATAATATACTACTCTTTCTTCTGGTACAACTGTTAAACTTACTATTAATACTATTAAAACCCCAGTACCACTACACTGCTACTATTACTCTAACTACTACTACTACTACCTCTACTACATTTTTGCTGCTGTATCACAAGTACTACCATTACAATCAGAATCAACGCCATCTTGAAAACTAACAGGTTAAAATTTTTGTCTTGCAGGACCTTCCACACGCCAATTGGGAAGTAATGAGAGAAATGTGCAAGAACCTGCTAAAGAAGTAAGTCATGTTTTTCTCTTATTTTATTTATTTAGCTTAACCTCTTCCCTTCTATGTAATTTTAGGTGTTCAGTATTTTAAATTCAGGATAACACATCTACCTTTCTGAATACACAAAGGGCATGAATGGCCTCTCCGGATGAGTGAGAAGCTCGATGACAGTTGTTCAAATTCTTTAATAACCGAAGGAGCTTTTAAACATAATAATAATAATAATAATAATAATAATAATAATAATAATAATAATAATAATAATAATAATATCAGAAACATGAGGAATGATACATATTAAATATGAAAACCTTCGTCTTTATTTTCTTGTTTTTCTTTTATTATCTTCATACTATAAGTGGTCCACCGCTGTGTTCTCGAGGTAGCGTGATGCCTTGTCACGCACCGGGCCCGGGTTCGATCCCGAGCGGGACAGTTTTTCTGGGTGAGGAATTTATCGGTGTTTTCTTCACCTGTAAGACAAATGTCAGGAAAACTTTAAGGCTCAAATGGTCCTCGAAATCATATGGCCATCATCATCTTCATTATCATCGTCATCATCAACCTTCGCCGGTGTGGAAAGCAACGGGAAGCTACCACACCTACAATTCCCTAGTAAAGCTGCAAACATAGCATGAAAATGCTATGATTGCAGTGAAGGACCTGCCTTCGAGCAGAATTACAATTAATGGATGGATGGATGGATACTATAGGTTTGTTGTTTGTTGCATCAACACATTCAATGTTATGTAATTGTGATGTACCATCGTGTATTTCGTCTTTTTTGTGTTATCCTTTTATGTATTTTTCGCTAGTATTTTATTTTCCAAGCGGTCGATGTGTTCGTTCCATTCTGTTCTCAAATTAATTTTCCAATTTTTTTAGCTTCTATCTTCTATTCCACATTATATTGTAGTATTTTCAATTCTTACTTTATATTTTATTGTTTTTTTTTTTTCAAAATTCTCATCTGAATAATTTCATAATTTTGTTTTGGTTCTCTGTATTATATATTTGAACTCAAAACCAGAGAACATCTCTGATCATGAAACAGATCTTTAATTCGATGTGTATGTGTATTTTCGAAATTTTTGTCGTTTGATATAAAATATTGTTTAATTATAATCACTAATTTTAATCCTCATATAACCCTGACGACTTTACCTAACTGATTAGGGTAATAGGGATGAATAGGGACACGTTTATATTTTGTTCTCTCCACTGAAATCTATTACTCCCAGCGAACGTTCTGCAATCTGTGGCCTAACCTCTGTATGTCATGTATAAAAACTAGTTGATTCTCGTTTGTTTATCAAAAGATTTCACAACAATGAATCGGTGTTCCAAGTAAGTGAAATAATAGCATCGTTCATTTAATATTTTAGTTCTTTATTATTCGTATCTCTTATTAACTAATGATTCCATTGCGAATTAATTTTTAATAATCATTAAGTATTTATCCCCAAAGAGATTGCAATAATTATCATCTTTTTCGAAAACGATTTAAGCGTTGACGACCTATGAAAAGTGTAACACTCTACTTCTGGTGAATATGGACACTAATTTCGGCTGAATAGGGACAAGTTATTTCGTTAATGTATTTGTAAATATTGCATTGCACATGTGTAATTCTGTTCTAAACAGAATTGGACAGAAATTGATTCGCATAGAGCTATTTAAGCATTCCGTCAGGAGAGGATCTTGATTCACGCGGCAGAGTTATTTTGGGTACCTCGTTCGTGTCTTTTCGTCACCGTAACTGTGAGAGTTACAATTCACTAAAAAAAAAGCAGGTGGTGTAAAGAATTCTTCCCTTGTCTGAATATGGATTTTAATTAGATTTAAACAAAGTAAGAAAAGCAGCTTTTTACTTTGCGGAGAGAATGCAATAAGCACAAATTTATTGATGTCAGAATCTGGATTAGAATTAGAATATGATGATGATGATACTGGAGAGGCGGATGGGAATAACACTACCTGTGGGATTGTTTATAAAATATAGTTCTCCCATTTCATCGAAACTGGGAGAATGAATCTGGTGTCATCGTTAAAGGACGTGAATGGTATCATGAAAGTGTTTTGGAGTTGAGGGAATAAAGACATGTATATAGGAATAATATAAAGATATAACTCTTATTCTATCATAGTTTATAGAGAAAATTATGTTAAAAAATTTGTTTAAAATGACTGGGAAATAAATATTTTACCGAAGAAAGTCATTTGGAATCTCTCCAGATTCACCCAAAAAGCTGTCCCTATCCACCCTAACAAATTAGGATGAATGGGGACATGCAGAACTGGGATATAAATGGTAATAGTTCCTTATCCATTTGATTGATAAAACTATAACTGATACAAAAATTGACGAAAGATAATATTAAATTATGAAGTGCAAAACATATATGTCTTAGAGATAATGAAATTTATACAGGATGTTACCGAAATTAGTGCAGATTTTTCGTGTGGTGGTAGGGAACATCCATACAAGTATTTTAGCACAATGAACCTAAGGTCGGAAATGCATTGTTGTGGGTCTACAGAATAAAACAGCATTTAAAATTGTTGAACACATTGTTGCTTATTTATTAATTCTAAGAAACATGGAATGTATTCCACGTTTCTTTACAGCAATTATTGAAAATGACAACCATTGACGTGGATACACAGTTTCAGACCTTGTTGCAATGATCGTGGCAGCGGCTCAGGCAATCAGGGAGTATCCATATATGATTCTTAGAATTCACCATTCCGAGGTGAAACGCGCGAAGCTGTGCATCCAGGTCACTGGTCGCCATTTCGAACAATTACTGTAAAATAGCATGTAATACTTTACATTTTCCTTACTTACTTACTTCCTTACTCAGTGGCACTATCGAACCCGTAGGTTCATGGCCGCGCGGACATAAGCTCTCCATACATCCCTATCCTGAGGTAATGCTTTTAAATCATTCCCTGTATAGTCTATTCCCTCAAATCATAGTTAATGTTGTTCGACCACCTCATTTTTTGTCTACCAACTGGGCGTTTTTTCCTCTGGCTTTCCTATAAGAAGCTTCCAAGCACGTCTTTCATTCCCATACCCGCAATATGCCCTGCCCATTGCAGTCTGCGAGACTTAACTGTTCTCATTATATCTGGCTTCCTATAAAGACCATGTAGTTCATTGTTATGAAGTCTTCTCCATGCACCTGTCTGTTCATCTATATTTGGTCCAAAAATTTTCCTAAGAACTTTATTCTCAAAAATTCGTAATCTCATTTCCTCCCTTAAAGTAAGAGTCCATGTTTCGCATCCATATAATATGTCTGGTAGAATAATAGTTTTATATAATTTCAGTTTAACGTTTTTTGAAAGGATTTGGGACGTCAAAAGTCTCTGCAATACATATAGCACGCATTTCCAGAATTGGGCGTATGTTTAATTTCTTTGTGCATCTCATTCCTATTTGTGATTATTGTTCCTAGGTATTTGAATTCAGCCAGTTCCTGAAAATTTCCCTCATTTGTCATTAACTGTCCATTTCCATTATATAATGTATTTCTACGTGTGACCATATATTTAGTTTTATTGATATTTACTTCTAGTCCTAAATCCTTAGCGTTAATCAATAGTGTGTGCGTGTTGTCCTTTAGTATCTCCTCGCTAACGGTACTACATCAGCATTAACTAACAGCTTATTAATACCATTGAGTTTTAGGCCTTCTTCATCTTCTAAAGATTTAATGGCATTCTCTAGTACAAAATTAAATAGTAGAGGAGATAGTGCATCTCCTTGCTTCAATCCATTCTGGATTTCAAAAGTGTCCCAAAACTGTTTGCCTACACGCACCCTACTCTTTGTGCCGTTTAGACACATTCGTATAAGTCTAACTAACTTTTTTGGAATTCCGAACTCCAGCAGGATACTATATAACTTCTCCCTCTTAATTGAATCATATGCTTTTTTTGAAGTCTACGTATAGTTGATGTACAGAACCATTATATTCCCATTTCTTTTCTAAAATTTGTATTATACTAAAAATCTGATCTGTTGTAGATCTGTTTCTTCTAAATGCACATTGATGATTTCCTAGAATGTCATCAATATAGGGAGTAAATCTCTTAGAATTAATGAATAAACCACAATGTGTTCAACAATTGTAAATGTTTTATTCTGTAGACCGACAACAATGCATTTCCGATCCAAGGTTCATTGTTTTAAAATACTTGTATGGATGTTCCCTACAACCACACGAGAAATCTGCATTCATATCGGTAAAACTCTGTATTACAGATTTTGTTATTTTTGTCCCAATTTACCTGAGCTTACCCTACAGTGTTTAACAATTTATAAGCTTTTAATATTATGGTGAATACGATATGTTTGCTGTAAGTTTTTGCATCCCAAATTCTCTAAATAAATTAAAATAAAATAAAACTGTTTTTCTACCTGTGTATATGGGAGCAAAATGTGGACTTTTACTTTAAGGGTGGAGAAAGGATTACGAGTATTGTAGAATAAAGTTCTTCTGAACAATGTTCGACCCAAAATAGACGGACAGGTGAATGAGTAGACTATATATCAATGAGCTTTATGATTTGTACGGACTGATGGGCAGAATATGTCCCCAAAATATGGAGTGAAACAGGGGCTTGTAAACTCCTTGTGGGAAAACCAGAAGCAAATCGCCCAGTAATTGGCCAGAAATGTGGTGGCATGGGATTATGAAATTAACCACGTTTCGATGGAAGTAAATTATAAACGCGATTATTACAAATATTGCTCAGGATAGGGATGTATGGAGTACTTATATCGCGCGGTCATGAAATTTCGTGTTCGCTAGCGCCACTAAGTGAATTAATTTACAAGTAATATTTAGAATATATGTCAAGATATTAATTATTAATTACCTTCTTCCCAATTCAGGTGGCCCTACAGGATACCTGTCTATCAGGAGAGGATTTGTAATTCTAGATCACACATTTTAACCCCATAACGACATGCAGGCCCCCAGGAATGAGAGATCAGCACAAAACCAGGGCCAAATTTGGGAAAAAAGGGACATTCAATATGACACGTCATTCACTCACTAATTCATGCTGAAAAAGGTGAATATGATATTATGGATCATTGTGATGGCCCGATAATGTACGGAGACAATTTGGACCTTAAAGTTCCCTGCTATTTTCTTTCTCGTTAGGAAAAAAGTCATGTCCCGATCATGATCATGAATCTACGTTTTCGCTAGTGTCAGTGAGTTAGTTTATATACAAGCAATATTTTGAAAACATGTTAATTAATAAGCTTATTCAGTGAATGACATTTTTAGAGCATATTTTGAAAATGTTACTTTTATACTTAGTTTTTTTATATGTGTAATAACTTTAACTTGCATAGGAGTCAGATAATTGTGTTTTCTTTTTTTTATTTTCAAACACGAATGGTAAGTGGTAATACTTATTTACTACAAATAATGAAATTCCATATAATTCTCAATAAAAAAACTTACGTTGAAACGGTTGACTCTGTATTATGAATTCGTTTCGATATCCGGTCGAAATTTATTAAATTATCCATAACATCACACTATCATCATTGGAACGTAATCAATTATATATATATATATATATATATATATATATATATATTTATTTATTTATTTTTATTTTGCATAACGTGTATTCTTCCTGCTGAAATAAATATATGAAATAAACACGCAAAGGGTCGAAATATTTAAGTGTATTTTCTTTAGCTATATTTTTAATACCTAGCATGCATTTTCAAAGATACATTTTTTTAATGTATGGTTTTAAACTACCCCTATGTTAAATAAAATTTAAATTGACAAGTTAAGAAAGTACGGTTTTAAACAACCTCTATGTGAAATAAATATTTAATTGACTGTAATAATTTATAGAGTTTTTTCTGTAAAATGTATAACTAATGTAACATATTTATGAAAGCAATAAGGCTACAAAATATAATAGGTGGTATATTATACACTTTTTGTTTTGTTTCAGGCTCGGAGAGTGGGCCTAGTACCAAGGTGAGTAACATCATTATATGGATTAGTAAAAGCGATTTATCAGTAGTTGTTTAGAGAAATTTACCCAATTAAAAATAAGAATGTCTTCCACTGGAAATAAAATATTAAGATGAAATGTTGTAAAACGTTTGCAAAATATTTAAAAATACATCAAAACCATATATTGAAGGAAAATCAATACAAATGTTTGGCCATGTCATAAGACTGGCAGATACGACCAAACTATGAGATGAGGCACATCCTAACACGATAGGCAATCCATGCCTTTCACCACAAGATTCGCTGCATGAAGAGATTCCACAAGCCAAAACAAGAATGCATATGCGAACTGTGCAACAATCCATGTGAACGATATTACGTCGAAAAGTGTACAGAGAGACATTTATCTTTCAATAATTTTTGTTTAGGCTAAATAACCAATCCTTTGCACATTTGTGCGCATTTACTTTCATTCATTCATAAGATTAGCAGAGCAATAATTGCTAAAAATTATCATACGTATTGCCACGAATGATTTTCAATTTATCTAGAGGATTTGGAATTGAAGATTGGCATTTTTGTGCGCTATTTAACTAAGGCATTATTGTGGGCTATTTAACTAATAAGATTAACCTGTTTACTCACAAATCATTATTTAAATAGTTATTTTAAAACACTTATATATTTAATGTGAGCAGCAATGTTTGAAAACAAATGCGAAATGTTTGGTAATATTTCATTAGTTCATCACTGCGGCTTGATCATATGATTTATTGCCAAATAGGATCGTAATATTATAAGAACGCACCCTAGATGAGAAGAAGTCAAACACATACTGTATATTATAACCCAAAATTATAGGTTATTAACTATTTTTCTCGGAAACAACTCAGTGAAATCAATATTTAAAAACAGAATTATTTAACACACAATTTTCAAATATGTAGGTCGAAGGATTTTGTTCATTATTTGTTATATTCAACGTATTTAGAGTTAGGCACTGCAAAATAACGCTCCGACATTTTCAGAATATTAAAAAGGAAGAGCTTTCTTTATTTTGGTATCCTAATTTCGGTAGTTACCGTGGTAAAACACGACTGTTATTGGTTATAAAACAAAATTCTTTGAAACGTGATTGGTCATTGACTCCCATTTGGAGCATGAATTACATAGTCATCGACAGAAACCCAGCAGAGAATAAATCGAACCAAAAGAAGCCTGGAAGGAGGGTGTTCAGTCTGCCATGACTGATTATTACGTAATCGTTAATAGTCAACGTGCAATTTTTTTAATTAATGTAACTAGAAACAAGTTTGCCTTTTATTTTTCAGTTTAAATATCACAATCAATATAATGATATTTAAAGTAAACCACTATTTAACATGTTCAAATCTGGTTTCGAGGTTCACGATATTAAACCCGGCAGGGTGGGTGAATTTTTTTAAGGACGTAAATCCTTGAGAATTGGAAGTAAAACCATTGGCTTCGAGTCGTATATTTACCCTACGTAAACGGACCACAAGCGTTAGTTAAGTGGTCTCTGATCAATATTTGTTGGCCATCTCTCGCCCATATTTAAATTGACACGCCAATGACTAGCCAGTTAAAGAGCGTCGTTAATAAAATACCTACCTGGCTAATACATTTGGAGTTTAAAAGAAAATACATGTTTCTCGGTAGATTTGAACGCGTATGTGAACTTTTCCTCCATACAGTATAGCTTGTAATATGTACCTAATTTAACCACGACGCTACCCAGTCAATCCTAAATTACTCGACAATGGTCTGCGTTATATTGTTTGAAATACTGATGATCTTTCAGTAGCGTGCAATATCTTAAACAATTTCAGGTCTTAATAAAAGAACAATGCAGAAAGAAAAACAAGTTTGAGATTGAAGGAGAAATCAGAGCTCGCTTGGTTCAAGTTGAAGAGATGGTAATTTCTCAAAATTACTGACGATTACGATATGCGAGTATGCGAAGTCGTGTATAGGAAAATCATTTGCCTGAAAATTTACTTTTTAGAATATTAGAGGATCAGTTATTCCCGACAATATTCCAACATTCAAATCGTGATGCACTGACATCGTACGAATTAATGGTAAACCAAGAAAATTTGTTAAATATGGGTAGATTTCTGGACAAGTTGCAGAAAATAAGAAAAAATGTATAAATATATATAAACAAAGTGTAATTATTATAACTACTAGATAAGTTTAATTAATCTTGCGAATTAGCTTAATTGTTTAACTTTAAATTCAATTTACTTTAGTTTGATCTATTGATTTGGTCTATGTTTATACCATTACTATACATTGATGAATCGACACGAACTGTCCAAATCACGTACGACTTGCTACTTGCGAAATTAATTTATCAATAATAATGTTTAAATTCATCTCCTTTATTCTAATACAATCTTACGACATATGCTTACATGAAAAGTTTCAAGCCAAACATGGCTATCCCACAAGAACAAAAATTGTGATTTGGCCGCCTTAAAGGCTTCTTAAATTTTAACATTAGTTTGTGACAGAAAATGTGTATTGACGTTCAGGTAGCGTTACGAAAAACTCAAGTATGGGTTTTTTAAGGCGGAAACTACAAAAGACCATTGTATTGGCAAGCCACACTTGATTACGGAAGCATTCGGCCGTAGCTGTTAGTTCAGGCTAAGCTAGTACACAAGTTGCATGTTCATAAGTGAAGATGGCAGGAAAAGCGTTTTTCTCCACTTTCCATGAAATTTTTACAAAAACTATGTTAACTTTGATTTCATATTCCCAGAAATGTTACCTGTAATAAATATGATGCCTTCAAACAACAACTGGAAGATTCTTTCTCTACAGATACAAAGTGTCAGGTACAGGAAAACCGAAAAATTCACCATCTAAATGCCGATAATGGAAGAGAAAAAAGACAATGAATCAAAACAGGACGAAATAAAGATTTTGATAGCCAAAACAGAACTTCTCACGCCTAGTTTATCAAATAGTGTAGTCTATTTTAAACAGCATATGTGGACTTTTATTCTTGGAATCCATGATACAGTGTCAGCTACTGGTTAGATGAATTTATGAAATGAAAGTGATCAAGATATATGTTTTTGCCTCTTGGCACATATAGAGCATAATGTCCCTTCTGAGGTAAAGCATTTGCTATTATTCGATGATAGCTGTGGGTGACAGAATAGGAATATCAAAATGTCCCTCCTTCGTACACATGTTCTACAAAATATCCAGAAATTAAAGATTATCCATTTGTTCCTTCCTGCTATATTTTCAATGAATGTGACCATGATATTGGAGTAATTGAGAAATCCATAAAGTAAAATTAAGGTATTTTTTCTCCAAGTCACTGGGTTCAAGTGATGAAAAATGCTAAGAATAGATCCCCAAAGTGTGAAGTTGCTGAAATATGAATTGGTAATTATTTATTTCAATACTACACCACTTGAAAAGGAAATAGTAAATCGTAAACTGTTTGTTAATGGTCACAAAGTTGAATGGCTGGGACATCGTGGTTAACAATTTAAAAGGACTCTCCTAAAATTCTCAAAATGAAAAGACTTTACAGTTTTGTGTCAATGACTTTCTCCCATACATCATTATTTTTTCAAGAAATTGGAGGGTGATAATGAAGAAGACTTGAATCTGTAAAATGCTTACTCTTCTGTTTTGCAGTAGCGTAAATTTAGACACTACTTTGAATTCAAAGAGGTGACTGTACATTTTAATTGCGAAATTAGAGAGGACAAGTAATTGTAATATTGTAAATAATTTTTCATATTTTTTTGTAACTTTTAACACTGTTATTTACTGTTTCATGATTTAAGTATTCCGTATAAATTTGCAGAGCGACTTCTCAAAGTCCAGTACGTTTTTGGCTTGAGAACGAACAATACTCTTTTGTTAAGCCATCCATCCATAGTAATTCAGCCCGAAGGCAGTTCCTTCACTGCAATCATATCATTTTCATGCTATGCTTTGCAGCTTTACTAGGGAATTGTGTAGGTGTGGTAGCTTCCCGTTCCTTTCCACACCGGTGAAGGATGATGATGATAATGATAATGGTAAGGATGATAATGATAAGGATGATGGCCATATGATTTCGGGGACCTTTGGGCCTTAAAGGTTTCCTGACATTTGTCTTACAGGCGAGGAAAAACCTCGATAAAAACCTCACCCAGAAAAACTGCCCCGAACGGGGATCGAACCCGGGCCCGCTGCGTGACAAGGCAGCACGCTACTTCGAGACCACAGCGGTGGACTGTTAAGCCATAAGTGATCATAATGTTCGTTGCTAAAATACAAAGTCCGAGGAATGAAGTATTATATTCTATTGTTTGTAACTTTTTATCATTGTTAATTGTACTGTGTTTCTTGCTGAATCAGTATAATTATTGAATCATTCCTGTTTAACTTTACACTTCAATACCTCTAAATCCAGTTGTTCTTGATTATTCATGTTTGGCGAATCCAAGTTCAGAAAAAATACAGAGTGTGGCTGAGCCTTGGACACAGCCGTGTGTTTTACATAAGTACATGCCGATTGTCAAGAAAAAGTGGGAGCCTTAACCTCCTACTACCCCAAGGGCCTCCTGAGGCCTGTAGTGGGATCACTTTACTTTACTTTACTTTTTACATGTACTAACGGGTAATATGATACTGGCGCCGCCGATGATCCGTTCGGACGCCTTCTTTCTTTTACGTTCCCGGCACCGCTTCGCCCTTATTTTCCCATATGGGGTTTTAGGGGTACCACTCGATTGCTCTTGAGAAGGTATTTCCAATCGTATACGATCTCTATATTTTGATTTGGCTTTTTGACGAGTATAGGCCGACATTGCAATATTTATTTTAATTGTTTTACTTCAACACCATATATATTCACTATAACTATTTCACACTAATGTTTTTTACGCAATCGATAGTTCATAAAGAGAGCTGACGATTGAAACACAAACGTACGATATAACTTCTCCAAGCCAAAATGTATACTAAACGAAATTTATGTGACGCAGCCAAACGGCCACAAAACTGCAGCGCTTCTCCTCCGTCGCGATCAATGGATCACAGTCCACACTCAACGTAATGAATTCCTTGATCCTTTACCTATCGAGTGGTGCAACTAAATTTTGGAAGTAAATAATATATATGTAGCTGCAACACCAAACTGTATTCCACGATTTTGTTATCATCAGTTTTTGAACTGACTCCCACTAAGGACGCAAATTTAAAGAGTATTCACGTCTGAAAATAATCTTATATGTAGCCTAGAATCAATCTCTAATTCATATGATGCAGCCTAAGACGCTAACATTTACAGGAATCTTGATGTATCTTAATAGACTTTCATAATATTTCAAATTCGTCCTTATCCACTTCAGGGACTTGGCTCTTTCCGTTTGATCCATTTTTGAGATTTTTTCACAGCATCGCATCAAATGTCCACCTCTACATCGTTATAATGCTGTCAAATATGTAAGGTGTTCGTTTTCGTCTGACTTTTATAATGTTGCATGCAGTTATCAGTTTGTTCTCAAGATGATTTTTTACTTAGGACATACATTTTGACTTTCAAGGAAGAAGAGCAAATATCAATAAAAATAATATAAAACTAATTCAAAATTCACTTTTTCTTTCAGGAAACGTCAGAAAACTAACGACGTACAACTGAATATTGATCAAATACGTATAATGCACCAAATGAATGAAGCATTTGCAGCAACTCAAATTGCTGGTAAGTAGAGCTTTTGTATACACTTCATAATTAATTAATGACGTGAACACTTACTTTTGATGTTTAATTTGTAATTAAACTACAACCTAGAGAACTCACTTGCACTATCTAACACCTAGGTTCATGGCCGCGCGGAAGTAAGTTATCCGTACACCTGTATTCTGAGACAATATTTTTCAAACATCTCCTGTATAATCTATTTCCCTCAAACCATGGTTAATGTTATTTTCCCATCTCATTCTTGATCTAACAATTAGGCGTTTTTTTACCTCTGGTTTTTCCTACAAGATGCTTCAATGCTCCTCCCTCATTGCCCATTCGTGCCACATGTCCTGCCTACCGCAGTCTACGAGACTTAACTGTTCTAAATATACCTAGTTTCCAATGAAAATAATGTCCATTATTAGTAATTCTGCCCGAATGCTGGACCTTCACTGCAATCATAGCATTTTCATGCTATGCTTGCAGCTTTACTAGGGAATTGTAGGTGTGGTAGCTTCCCGTTGCTTTCCACACCGGTGAAGGATGATGATGATAATGATGGGCATATGATTTTGGGGACCCTTTGGGCCTTTTTAAAGTTTTCCTGACATTTGTCTTACAGGCGAGGAAAAACCCCGATAAAAACCTCACCCAGAAAAACTGCCCCGACCTGGGATCGAACCCGGGCCCACTGCGTGACAAGGCAGCACGCTACTTCGAGACCACAGCGGTGTAGGTCACTGTAATGTAGTTCTCTCTATTCGCCTCTCTGTTCATCTCTATTGCTCAAAAAATTCTAAGTATTTTATTCTCAAATATTCGTAATATTTTTTCCTTCCTTAAAGTAAGAATCCATTTTTCGCATTCATCAAATATAAGTGAGAGAATATCAGGATAATGTGTTTTGAGAGAATGTTGAACGAAAAATGTCCATATAATGCGTAACAGCTTGCATTACCAAAATTGAGCCAATATTTAATTTCTATGTACATCTCATTTTATATTTGTAATTATTGTTCTTAGGTATTTTAATTCTGTCAACTCTTCAAGATTTGCCTCTTTTTTCATCAATTGTCCATTTCCATTATATAATGTATTTTTATGTGTGAACATAGAGTTAGTTCTAATTACGTTTAATTCCAGTCCCAATTAAACTCTAATCACTTACGTAGTTATGTAGTGGATCACCCTTAAGCAAACTTGTAACTTCCTTTTGGACGAAAATAAGGTCTATTGAAGAAATAATGCAATGGTATATTACAAAATATTGTAAAGGTAGGATAAATTGACGAGAATAGGCATTTGCTCTCTTCACTAGTTACTTAAGAACTAAATAAGTGACAATTGGTCCACCGCTGTGGTCTCGGGGTAGCGTGCTGCCTTGTCACGCAGCGGGCCCGGGTTCGATCCCCAGTCGGAACAGTATTTCTGGGTGAGGTTTGTATCGGGGTTTTCCCTCACCTGTAAGACAAATGTCAGGAAAACTTTAAGGCCCAAACGGTCCTCGAAATCATATGGCAATCGCAATCATCATTATTCATACTCATCTTAGGTTAAGCTTATGATTAGGGACTGTCCTGGCGCAACATTATCATCACCATCACCCATCATATCATCGGGGCAACGTAACCCCATCTTCCAGGCGCCCCAACCTCAGAAGTGTGTTACTAGTACGGCATGCCAGGAGAGAAACCAGGAATGTCGAAAACAAACCTTGGGCATTTGAAAAAAAGTGACAATTGATATTAAGTAATACACTGTAATATTTAATAATACAATATTATTTAAAATATATTTTCTATATCCATCTATTTTTTATTGTCATTGTAAGTATATATTCTTTGCGTTTACCACTGTGGCCTATGAATGTAAAACTGTAAACTTTTTATTAGGTTTTGGTTAATATAAATGAAAGATTGACAAAACACATTAATTATTATTTTCCTACTTCTCAGGTACTTGTGCTTATATGTAACGAATGAAACTATCTGATAATAGAGAAAATGCAGGCAATACATTTCTGCCAGGGACCTTAGGGTTTTAGAAAATAAATATCAGGGTTTTCAGTTGTTAAAGCCGTCTCAGTAAACGCATGGCTAGAACCCTCAGCTACCTCGACTGGGATCCCAGGTTTGCATCCTGGAGGTTCCAGATTGGTATTGGTGGTGAGACACGCCGTGATATTCAGTTTTTTCTTGGTTCTCCCGTTGCCCGATTTTCAACCCACCAACACTCACCATTAAACCTTTACCTAATTTAGATTCTCATTAATTAATTTCATATAACACTTCATCTCATCTCAACACATGTTAGGGAAAATAATTTGGTTGATGCCCACAAGCGTTCAAAATACATGATTGCGTGAATATAGGGGGAGCCCACCAGGGTGCTGGCCAATGACCCGGAGCCTAAGAAATAAGAAAGGGAAGAAGGGGCCAACGGGAGAGTTTTATAATCTGAAAGGAACAACCTGAGACAGGATTTTGAAAAGAAACAGCAACAGGTAATCGTCTCTCTTTCGCACAGATGTTTTCATTGGTATAATACCTTCCGTGTCCAGAAGACAATGACAAATAACAAATCCTACCCCCATCAGACGTACAAAGTCAGAGGTCCGGTGTTCGATACCCGATTCAAGCGTTAATTTTTTGTCCGTCGCCGTGGCGTAGTCGGTAGAGTCCCTACCACTCCGGCGACCCGGGTTCGATTCCCGGCGGGGTAGGGGATTTTAAATCTCCACCTTGGATCTGGGTGTGTGTCGTGTCTTTGTGTCAGTATGTGAGAATAAAATAAAGTTAACAAAAAGGTAAAACAATATTGTAAAACAAGAAGAAAATAACAGTTTAAACGAAAAAGAGGAAAATAAAAGTCGTTAGAAAACGTGTAAAAATCATTGTGAATGGTGGGAAATTATTTGAAAAATGAAAGCCTAAGAATAAAAGTTGACAAGAGTTTATAATGGAATTTAAAAAGTCGCGTCACATGTCGTAAAGTTTATCCCAAATGATGACTCAGATATATTCTGCCAGAGAATAAAGGGCTTTGTATAATACGATACATGGAACTATTTTTCCTACTAGATCAGGCGTATCAATAAGAATATGAGGGGGTGGGTAACGCATTTTTCCTTTCACGTTAAACAACATCACAGTGTGTTGACAAACACGCTGCCCCCTACAAGCCAGTGACGGATTTTAGTTAATGTGGTTAGGGTACACAAATACATTTAAAAAAATGCAATACAAAGACTGGGGGATTTAGAGCTGTTTATTTCAGTTGTTCATAACAGCTCCCCATCGGACAAGCAATGCAATGATTCAGCTATTTGCTACGATATACAGTAACTAGCTCTAGCTGACTCCTATATGAAAACTGTGGTATTATTTGCCCCCTTCGTGGCATTCAGTCTGTGAAACAATGCGTTTTTTAATTATTCAAAAAGGTTAACGGATTGATCCTAAAATAATAATAATAATAATAATAATAATAATAATAATAATAATAAAGTTTATTAGGAATTTCTCTACAAAATATTTCGCTCCGGAGAAAAAAATAATTATTCATCAATAAGTAATATTGTATAAGCGTGGCTTGAAAGTGGCAAGTGTGCGGCACTTCCTGATAACTTTAGCGAGGGAATTCCATGAGCGGGCAGAAGCTATTGTGAAAAAATAGTAGAATAAGAAGAATTTCTATGGAGAGGGATTGTTAGCAGACTTATCTTGTGATCTATTGTTAATATTGTGGTTAGGAGATAACTTCTAAAATCTGGACGGCAGGTAACAACGAGTGTAGAAATTCAGTAACTCAGTTTAAGAGTGTGCAATTTACATAAATATGTCCCTAATCGTCATTAGTAAAATCATGATAAAGTTCCGTTGAGATATTATTCAAAATTAAAATATAAAAGTATTAAATATTTACCTAAAAGGTCCGTCTCCTCAACTTAATTAGTTATTTATCTGTGGCGTTTTCCGAGAGCGCTACAGATAAATTAATAACAAAGTTGAGGAGACCGGCAATTTAGGTAAATATTTCATTTTTTAACATTTTAAATCTGTCACTAAGATGGAGCCAAGAGGCGAAAGTTGAAAATGAACAGAACGCACGTATTATGGACACGCTTCAGTCTCTGTGACAAGTCACATTTTAGGTCATTATCAATGTGGATTTACAAGAAACTGGTCTACAACAGATCAGATATTTAGTATAAGACAGAGTTTAGAAAAGAATTGGGAATATAATGGTACTTTACCTCAACTATGTGAAGACTTCAAAAAAACATATGATTCAATTAAGGGTATCCTGCTGCGGTTTGGAATTCCTAAAAAGTTAGTTAGACTTATACGAATGTCTCTAAATGATACAAAGAGTAGGGTAGGTGTAGGCAAACAGTGTTGGGACATTTCTGAAATCCATAAAGAGTTCAAGCAAGGAGATGCACTATCTCCTACACTATTTAATTTTGTACTAGAGCATGCCATTAAATCTTTAGAGAATGAGGAAGGCTTTCAACCCAATGGTATTAATAAGCTGCTAGTTTATGCTGACGATGTGGTATTATTGGGCGATAGCGAGGAGATATTAAGGACAACACACACACACACACACACACACACACACACACACACACACACACACACACACTACTGAGTAACACTAAGGAATTAGGACTGGTAGTAAATATCAATAAAATTAATATATGGTCACACGTAGAAATACATTATATAATGGAAATGGACAGCTAACAAAAATGAGGGAATTTTGAGGAAGCGGCCGAATTCAAATACCTAGGTAAAATAATCACAAACAGGAATGAGAAGCACAAGGAAATTAAACATAGGCTCAATTCTGGAAATGCGCATTGTTATGCATTTCAGAGACCCTTGACTTCTCAATTCTCTTTAAAAAACGTTAAACTGAAAATATATAAAACTATTATTCTACCAGTTATATTATATGGGTGGGAAACATGGACTTTTACTTTAAAGGAGGAAAGGAGATACGTATTTCAGAATAAAGTACTTAGAAAAATTTTGGACCATAGAGAGATCAACAGACAGGTGAATTGAGAAGACTACATAACAGTGAACTACATGCTCTTTATAGGAAGCCAGATATAATAAGAACAGTTAATTCTCGTAGACTGCGATGGGCAGGACATGTTGCACGTATGGGGAATGAAAGACTTGCATGGAAGCTTCTTTTGGAAAGCCAGAGGGAAAACGCCCAGTTGGTAGACCCAGAATGAGGTGAGAGAATAACATTAACTATGATTTGAGGGAAGTAGATTATACAGGGAATGATTGGAAAGCATTAGCACAGGATAGGGATGTATGGAGAGCTTATGTCCGCACGGCCATGAACCTACGGGTTCGATAGTGCCAGTGATTAAGTAAGTAGTAGTAGTAGTAGTAGGACTTTATTAGACAAAAAGTAAGATATTTACAATATTATTTACAAATATGGGTCGCACGGGCAGTAAGCCGTACGTGCTGTTGACAGTCCGTTACAATAAAGTAATAATTGGTACTAGTGTAAAGAAAAATAAACAACAAAAACAGCAATAACATTACAATTACATAAAGAAAACACAATAATAATATTACAATTAAATAATAACGCAATAGCAGTATACACTAAAAACATTAACATTACAATTACATAAAGAAAACACAATAATATTACAATTAAATAATAACACAATAGCATTATACACTAAAAAAACATTAACATTACAATTACATAAAGAAAACACATTAATATTAAAATTAAATAATAACACAATAGCATTATACACTAATTAATTTATATATAATTGTTAATAATTAATGGTATTGCATTTTGATAACATATATTTATTCATGAATGAGTTTTGTCTTTATTTTTCGCGTTTTGTCCAGAAATTTACCGAGGTTTATCCAATTTTCTGGATTTACCAATAACTCGTAGCATGCCAATCTTTCCCGATTTGAATTTAGAAATCTTTCCGGTAATAACTGACGTCTCCAATATTCTAAATCATTACATTTTCCTAATATATGTATCTCATCTTCAAGTTCCCGCACATTGGACATATTCGCATATCGAGATCGTCGCTAATTTTTAGAAATTTCCATGCCCCTAGCCTAAACCAAGCAAGCCCTGATCTCTCCTTAAATCCTAGGTTGAGTATATACGATTCTTTTCCCCAGACGTGTTTTAGGTCTCTTTGTAAACACAGTGAGCGTTTTCCTGTACATTCGGCGAAAGTATCTTGTTGGTTTATATCTAAGTACCTCCTCCTTATTTTTCTCCACACGTTCTTGCGATTTTCAGTCCCTTTTTCCCATATCCAGCACATCCCAATCTTTTGGAGTTCTCTCCTAACCTCGTCTGCCCAAAATTTAACATCTATGTTTTTAATTTGGTGGTGGTAACAAATTGCTCTAAGCATTGTTTGTTCACCTTGGATTACCCGCAACCAGTATTTGAGTACACGAATTTTTACAGTTAATATCGTCCTCGAATGAACTGAAATCATATAAAATTCCACAGTTAGAAACGGCCTTACTAAGTCCTGTAATATATTTTAGAAAATGCGTGATTAAGTAAGTAAATATATAACGTATAAATACTAGAAGTGTGGCAACACAAGATTGTGCAAAAACTTTGTTTTAATGAAACTGGGAGACGTCAGTTATTACCGGGAACGATTTCTAGATTAAAATCGGGAAAGATTGGCATGCTACGAGATAATGGTAAATCCAGAAAATTGGATAAACGTGGGTAAATTTCTGAACAAAACGCGGAAAATAAGAACAACACTCATTCTTGAATAAATATATGTTATCAAAATGCAATACCATTAATTCTTAATAATTATACATAACTTAATTAATGTATAATGCTATTGTATTACTATGTAATTGTAATGTTATTGTTTTTTTCTTTATACTATTACCAATTATTACCTTATTGTAACGGACTGTCAACAGCACGTACGGCTTACTGCCCGAGCGAGCCATATTTGTAAATAACATTGTAAATATAGTCGCTTAAGAAAGAATACCGGTAAACTGACACTTTTGGTGAAATTGACATTTTTTTACTGTTAGCATCACAGAAGAAGTGCGCTCAGTTCTAACATAGATTGGGATGAAATTTTGTACCATGACCTTGCTAAACTTATAGATACAATGGCTTCAATGTATAGGTACTAAGGGGAAAAGTAAACAGTTTTTTGTTTCTCGTGTAAAATGTTAATTTTGTTAGTTACGCGCTATTGTTTCTTAAGTGACGATATGTTACGTTTTGTTTAATAAAGTCCTACTACTACTAGTCTCTGGTTATGACAACAGTGTGGTTACGTAATAGGAGAAATTGCAAAATACAATAACGAATTATATAATTAATAATTGGGGACTGTGTTACTGTAACCATGCGTCTTGCTATATTTTCATCTACTAACCACTGACAGAAAATACTTGAATCGAATTTGCTCTCTTTTCAACGATTTATGTTCATTTATATAAAACAACTCTAAATGATAATTTAACTCATGCCCCAAATGGGAGTCAATGACCAATCACATTTCAATTATTTTTATTTACAACCAATCACAGTCGTGTTTTCGCCTCGAATTTATCAACTAAAATTTATCATATTAAAGAAAACTCCTCCTTTTTAACATTCTGAATGGGTCATAGCATTATTTTGCAGTGATTGACCCTCCAAGAAATACGGCTGCCAGATTGTATACATTGTGCATGAATGTCAGCAGATAGCGCATGCGGGAGATAACATAAAAATATTTTTGTAGCAATTGATTATACCACCAAAAAAAAAGGAACCACTGTTTTTTGTACTTTTTTTAACGAATTCCCTCAATAATACGTAATAAATAAATAAATAAATAAATAGGCTACATAAATATATGAAGATATATCATATTTTATTACATTTATGAGTTCAAACCTAGGGGGCTACGGAACGCGAGTGTGGCTTCTATTGAAAGGGAAATAAAGTAGAACAATTACAACACCTAACAGATGCCAAATCCCTAAGTATTTCTACTGTGAGCAACATTTGTCCGACTTATTACGCTCAATTTAAATTACTACGCTAATAACCCGAATACTTAAGAGTATCAATAAATAATATACTACTCTTTCTTCTGGTACAACTGTTAAACTTACTATTAATACTATTAAAAGCCCAGTACCACTACACTGCTACTATTACTCTAACTACTACTACTAATACCTCTACTACATTTTTGCTGCTGTATCACAAGTACTACCAATACAATCAGAATCAACGCCATCTTGAAAACTAACAGGTTAAAATTTTTGTCTTGCAGGACCTTCCACACGCCAATTGGGAAGTAATGAGAGAAATGTGCAAGAACCTGCTGAAGAAGTAAGTCATGTTTTCTCTTATTTATTTAGCTTAACCTCTTCCCTTCTATGTAATTTTAGGTGTTAAGTATTTTAAATTCAGGATAACACATCTACCTTTCTGAATACACAAAGGGCATGGATGGCCTCTCCGGATGAGTGAGAAGCTCGATGACAGTTGTTCAAATTCTTTAATAACCGAAGGAGCTTTTAAACATAATAATAATAATAACAATAATAATAATAATAATAATAATAATATCAGAAACATGAGGAACGATACATATTAAATATGAAAACTTTCGTCTTTATTTTCTTGTTCTTCTTTTATTATCTTCATACTATAAGTGGTCCACCGCTGTGTTCTCGAGGTAGCGTGATGCCTTGTCACGCAGCGGGCCCGGGTTCGATCCCGATCGGGATAGTTTTTCTGGGTGAGGAATTTATCGGTGCTTTCTTCACCTGTAAGACAAATGTCAGGAAAACTTTAAGGCTCAAATAGTCCTAGAAATCATATGGCCATCATTTTCTTTATTATCATCGTCATCATCAACCTTCGCCGGTGTGGAAAGCAACGGGAAGCTACCACACCTACAATCCCCTAGTAAAGCTGCAAACATAGCATGAAAATGCTATGATTGCAGTGAAGGACCTGCCTTCGAGCCGAATTACTATTAATGGATGGATGGATGGATACTATAGGTTTGTTGTTTGTTGCATCAACACATTCAATGTTATGTAATTGTGATGTACCATCGTGTATTTGGTTGTCATCTCTTTCTACTTTTTTGTGTTATCCTTTTATGTATTTTTCGCTAGTATTTTATTTTTCAAGCGGCCGATGTGTTCGTTCCATTCTGTTCTCAAATTAATTTTCCAATTTTTTTAGCTTCTATCTTCTATTCCACATTCTATTGTAGTATTTTCAATTCTTACTTTATATTTTATTGTTTTTTTTTTTTCAAAATTTTCATCTGAATAATTTCATAATTCTGTTTTGGTTCTCTGTATTATATATTTGAACTCAAAACCAGAGAACATCTCTGATCATGAAACAGATCTTTAATTCGATGTGTATGTGTATTTTCGAAATTTTTGTCGTTTGATATAAAATATTGTTTAATTATAATCACTAATTTTAATCCTCATATAACCCTGACGACTTTACCTAACTGATTAGGGTAATAGGGATGAATAGGGACACGTTTATATTTTGTTCTCTCCACTGAAATCTATTACTCCCAGCGAACGTTCTGCAATCTGTGGCCTAACCTCTGTATGTCATGTATCAAAACTAGTTGATTCTCGTTTGTTTATCAAAAGATTTCACAACAATGAATCGGTGTTCCAAGTAAGTGAAATAATAGCATCGTTCATTTAATATTTTAGTTCTTTATTATTCGTATCTCTTATTAACTAATGATTCCATTGCGAATTAATTTTTAATAATCATTAAGTATTTATCCCCAAAGAATTGCAATAATTATCATCTTTTTCGAAAACGATTTAAGCGTTGACGACCTATGAAAAGTGTAACACTCTACTTCTGGTGAATATGGACACTAATTTCGGCTGAATAGGGACAAGTTATTTCGTTAATGTATTTGTAAATATTGCATTGCATATGTTTAATTCTGTTCTAAACAGAATTGGACAGAAATTGATACGCATAGAGCTATTTAAACATTCCGTCAGGAGAGGAGCTTGATTCACGCGGCAGAGTTATTTGGGGTACCTCGTTCGTGTCTTTTCGTCACCGTAACTGTGAGAGTTACAATTCACTAAAAAAAGCAGGTGGTGTAAAGAATTCTTCCCTTGTCTGAATATGGATTTGAATTAGATTTAAATAATGTAAGAAAAGCAGCTTTTTGCTTTGCGGAGAGAATGCAATAAGCAGAAATTTATTGATGTCAGAATCTGGATTAGAATTAGAATATGATGATGATGATACTGGAGAGACGGATGGGAATAACACTACCTGTGGGTTTTGTTTATAAAATATAGTTCTCCCATTTCATCCAAACTGGGAGAATGAATCTGGTGTTATCGTTAAAGGACGTGAAGGTATCATGAAAGTGGTTTGGAGTTGTGGGATTAAAGACATGTATATAGGAATAATATAAAGATATAACTCTTATTCTATCATAGTTTATAGAGAAAATTATGTTAAAAAATTTGTTTAAAATGACTGGGAAATAAATACTTTACCGAAGAAAGTCATTTGGAATCTCTCCAGATTCACCCAAAAAGCTGTCCCTATCCACCCTAGCAAATTAGGATGAATGGGGACATGCAGAACTGGGATATAAATGGTAATAGATCCTTATCCATTTGATTGATAAAACTATAACTGATACAAAAATTGACGAAAGATAATAATAAATTATGAAGTGCAAAACATATATGTCTTAGAGATAATGAAATTTATACAGGGTGTTACCGAAATTAGTGCAGATTTTTCGTGTGGTGGTAGGGAACATCCATACAAGTATTTTAGTACAATGAACCTAAGGTCGGAAATGCATTGTTGTGGGTCTACAGAATAAAAGAGCATTTAAAATTGTTGAACACATTGTTTCTTATTTGTTAATTCTAAGAAACATGGAATGTATTCCACGTTTCTTTACAGCAATTATTGAAAATGACAACCATTGACGTGGATACACAGTTTAAGACCTTGTTGCAAGGATCGTGGCAGCGGCTCAGGCAATCAGGGAGTATCCATATATGATTCTTAGAATTCACCATTCCGAGGTGAAACGCGCGAAGCTGTGTATCCAGGTCACTGGTCGCCATTTCAAACAATTACTATAAAATAGCATGTAATACTTTACATTTTCCTTACTTACTTACTTCCTTACTCAGTGGCACTATCGAACCCGTAGGTTCATGGCCGCGCGGACATAAGCTCTCCATACATACCTATCCTGAGTTAATGCTTTTAAATCATTCCCTGTATAGTCTATTCCCTCAAATCATAGTTAATGTTGTTCTACCACCTCATTCTTTGTCTACCAAACTGGGCGTTTTTTCCTCTGGCTTTCCTATAAGAAGCTTCCATGCACGTCTTTCATTCCCATTACCCGCAATATGTCCTGCCCATTGCAGTCTGCGAGACTTAACTGTTCTCATTAAAATCTGGCTTCCTATACAGACCATATTGTTCATTGTTATGAAGTCTTCTCCATGCACCTGTCTGTTCATCTATATTTGGTCCAAAAATTTTCCTAAGAACTTTATTCTCAAAAATTCGTAATCTCATTTCCTCCCTTAAAGTAAGAGTCTATGTTTCGCATACATATAATATGTCTGGTAGAATAATAGTTTTATATAATTTCAGTTTAAAGTTTTTTGAAAGGAGTTGGGACGTCAAAAGTCTCTGCAATACATAATAGCACGCATTTCCAGAATTGGGCCTATATTTAATTTCTTTGTGCATCTCATTCTTATTTGTGATTGTTGTTCCTAGGTATTTGAATTCAGCCAGTTCCTGAAAATTTCCCTCATTTGTCATTAACTGTCCATTTCCATTATATAATGTATTTCTACGTGTGACCATATATTTAGTTTTATTGATATTTACTTCTAGTCCTAATCCTTAGCGTTAATCAATAGTGTGTGCGTGTTTTCCTTCAGTATCTCCTCGCTAACGGTACTACATCAGCATTAACTAACAGCTTATTAATACCATTGAGTTTTAGGCCATCTCCAACTTCTAAAGACTTAATGGCATTCTCTAGTACAAAATTAAATAGTAGAGGAGATAGTGCGTCTCCTTGCTTCAATCCATTCTGGATTTCAAAAGTGTCCCAAAACTGTTTGCCTACACGCACCCTACTCTTTGTGCCGTTCAGACACATTCGTATAAGTCTAACTAACTATTTTGGAATTCCGAACTCCAGCAGGATACTATATAACTTCTCCCCCTTAATTGAATCATATGCTTTTTTTGAAGTCTACGTATAGTTGATGTACAGTACCATTATATTCCCATTTCTTTTCTAAAATTTGTATTATACTAAAAATCTGATCTGTTGTAGATCTGTTTCTTCTAAATGCACATTGAGGATTTCCTAGAATGTCATCAATATAGGGAGTAAATCTCTTAGAATTAATAAATAAACCACAATGTGTTCAACAATTGTAAATGTTTTATTCTGTAGACCGACAACAATGCATTTCCGATCCAAGGTTCATTGTTTTAAAATACTTGTATGGATGTTCCCTACAACCACACGAGAAATCTGCATTCATATCGGTAAAACTCTGTATTACAGATTTTGTTATTTTTGTCCCAATTTGCCTGAGCTTACCCTACAGTGTTTAACAATTTATAAGCTTTTAATATTATGGTGAATACGATATGTTTGCTGTAAGTGTTTTGCATCCCAAACTCTCTAAATAAATTAAAAGAAAATAAAACTGTTTTTCTACCTGTGATATATGGGAGCAAAAAATGGACTTTTACATTAAGGGTGGAGAAAGGATTACGAGTATTGTAGAATAAAGTTCTTCTGAAAAATGTTCGACCCAAAATAGACGGACAGATGAATGAGAAGATTATATATCAATGAGCTTTATGATTTGTATCCACTGATGGGCAGAACATGTCCCCAAAATGTGGAGTGAAACAGGGGCTTGTAAACTCCTTGTGGGAAAACCAGAAGATAAATCGCGCAGTAATTGGCCAGAAATGTGATGGCATGGAATTGTTAAATTAACCACGTTTTGATGGAAGTATATTATAAACGCGATTATTAGAAATATTTAGCTCAGGATAGGGATGTATGTAGTACTTATATCGCGCGGTCATGAAATTTCGTGTTCGCTAGCACCATTGAGTGAGTTTATTTACAAGTATTATTTAAAATATATGTCAAGATATTAATTATTAATTATCTTCTTCCTCTTCTTCTTCTTGCAACAATTGATATTTTTTGTTCGTTCCGGCTGCAGTTATTATTGCTGCTGTGTCCATCTCTTTCGTGTTCGTCCCGATCTTTTTTTCCTCCTCTTGGTTGATAGTTCTAAATTTTCCTAGGCACTATTTTCGTATCCATTTGCAGACATGTTCATACTATTTTCTCCTATACTTTTCTATTTTTTCTGTCAAACTGAATATTTTTACTTCTTTACAGATATCTTCACTTCGTTTTTTATCCATTAAAATATTTCCTGTCACAAATCGTAAATATTTCATTTCTGCTGCTTCTATTCTTTTAATCAGAGTCCATAATTCTGAGTCATACAATATTGCTGGTATCAGTTGTGCCGGAGCTCGGTGGTAGGCAGGAGATCTCAGGGTTATGAACTCTTTATAAGCAAAAGAACAACGAATAAATGTACACTCAATTTTAACGAATCCAAGAAACTGTTTATTTACGGAGAAATACACTTTGATAATACAGTTACAAAGTTTTATCTATGAGTGGAGTCGATTAAATACTTAGAGGTCCACGTGATCGAATCAATAATTTCAAAGTCCAAATGCTTAACGGACTATAACTTTAAATTTAACTATTTCTCGGACGAATCTAATATTTAAACTGAATCGGAGATCGCGGTCTGCAGGTCTACGATGTTCCAACACTGAACACAGAGTCACTGATAGTGATAGTGAGTGTATTTTGGTATACATTCTCGCTTATAAAGGCGGTGGCTCCTCCCACTTTTCTCGAATTCCACTCCTTACAATTGAATATATATTTATGTTACAATAATATTATTTACTAATATGTATAACATTTCTAAGAACTGGGTAAATTGGTTCTTTGATATTTAATAGATAAATGTTTATCAGTTTCTTTGTAAACTGTCAATGTTAACAGATTATCTTTTCTAGAGGTGAATGAATGTCTTTTGTTGACTGTGTTAGCCAGGTAGTAATTCTTTATCATCATTTCTTGGAATTGCTTAGTAACGTTAATTGGTTTCTAAGAATTGGGTCAATAGATTTTTAATATTTTTAAGAGATAACTAATGTTATCTTTCCTTAAAGAATGAATATTTCTTATTAGTTGTATAACCTCCAATTGGAATTAGTTATATTCTTTTGACAATAACCTTTTTGTGTTCCTATATTACTTGTAAGTTGTGTAGTAGGTAGAGTTCTGACAATACCTCTTTATTTGTCATTTGTATAGCAGGAAGCGTTTTACAGTATTTTATTCTAGACAAATGTACATGGAATTTTTACCTGGATATATTTCTACTTTTCCACATACATATTTTATAGCGATATTAGTAATATATTCTATTTTCATTATTTATAGATTTATTTAATTTTAATAACAATTTAATATATTTTGGAACATTTTAGTTTCAGATCCATGCATATTAGAGTTGTATCTTAGTTTATATGTCTCCTATCATATTAATCGCTACACAGTGTGGCAAAGAAATGGAAAGAACAATAATAGTTCCAAATAACAAAATGCTAGAACAAGTAAAATATTTCATTTATCTAAGTGTGCCTTTAGGTTTTAATAGAGAAAAAGACAAAAATAATAAATTTCAAATATTTCCATATTTATGTGGTACCCTTAAAAGAACACTGGGAAAGAATATAAGAAAAGATACACATTTACAATGTTATAAATTATTAAGTTTATTCAATGATTAATATTTTGTTAGCGCATATTTTGGATATGTTACATATATAAGTAGTTTGCTCTGAAATAGGTGATAATAACTTCAACATTCATACATGTCAGTTCATTGTGAGCATATGTTAGTGGTTAATTTTTTATCACCGTCTAGCACGAACGGCACGTGCTACTATTTATTTATTACAAATAATTAAATTCCACACAATTCTCATTAAATTAGTGGAAGGTGTAAAGTCTGCTTTACGAATTCGTTTCGAAATTCCCGTCGAAATTTATCAAATTATCCGTAAAATCAGACTTTGAACATTGTAACGTATATGAGTATTTTATTTATTTCTTTTAAATTCTTGCATAACATACATTCTTCCTGCTGAAATAAATATATAAACTAAATAAGCAATGAGTCGATATATTTATGTCAATTTCCTTTAACTATATTTTTAAATACCAAGCATACATTTTCAAAAATACAATTTTTAAAAATGTATGGGTTTAAACTGCCTCTACGTGTAATACATTTTAAATTGACAAGTTAAGAAAATTTGGTTTTAAAGAACATCTATGTGAAATTCATTTTTAATGGTCGGGAATAATTTATAGAGACTTTACTGTAAAATGTGTAACTAAATCGACATATTTATGAAAGCAATAAGGCTAAAAATATAGTAGGTAATAGATATTTGTTTTTGTTTCAGGATGAGTTTCCGGAAGTAATAGACCTAACAGGGTGAGTAATAACATTATATGGATTAGTAAAAGGTATTTACACGTAGATGTTTAAAAAAATAGACCTAATTAATAAAAATATATTCACCTGGAAGTAGTCAGTTTCTTCTCACGATGACAGAAATATTGTTTTTCAAGGAAGAATAGTAAACATCAATAAAAAATTGATAATTCACTTTTTGCTTTCAGAGAACCTGAGAAAATGTACGAACTATTCTTGCATATTGACGAAAGAGGTGCTATGTACCAAATGTTGGCACCAGAACAAATTGCTAGTGAGTAAAAAAACATAATTACTTTCTTCATATTTAATTAATGACGAGATCACATCCAAAATTTAACCTGTAATTAAATTATAATCTAACTAATTAACACATTGGTACTATCAAAACAGCAGGTTTATGGCCGCGCGGACATACGCTCTCCATACATCCCTATCCTGAGCCAATGTTTTCCAAACATCTCCTGCATAATCCACATCCCTCATACCATGGTTAACATTATTCTCCCATCTCATTATTGATCTACCAACTCGACGTTTTCTCTCTGGATTTCCTACAAAAAACTTCTATGCTGCTCCTTCATTCCCCACTCGTGCCACATGTCCTGTCTATTGCGATCCACGATACTCAACTGTTCTTATTATATATAGTTTCCCATAAAGATAATGTAACCAGTGTTAATTAGTTTGCTACATTCTCCTCTCTGGTCATTTATCTTTGGCACAAAGAAATCTAAGAATTTTATTCTGAAATATTCTTAATATTTTTTCCTTCCTTAAAGTCAGAGTCCACGTTTAGAATCTTTATAATGTAACTGGGACAATATGAAGCTAATGTTTTTTTTTTCAGGTAACTTGGGACGACAAAAGTCCCTGTAGAACACAATAGCATGCATTTTCAAAATTGAGCCTATGTTCAAATTTTTTGTATATCCCATTCCTACTTGTAATGACTGTTCCTATACCTTTGAATTCAGCCAATTCTTCAAATTTTACTTATTTTTCAATAACTACCCATTTATATTATCCAATGTATTTCTATGTGTGAACATAAACTTAGTTTCAATGATGTTTACATCCAGTCCCAGTTAAACTACAATCACTAAGTCAAATAATGGATCACACATAAGCAATACTAATATTAATCCATTGATAAAACCTTTGAGGTGGAGAGTCATAAAATAAAATAAGTTTAAATATATCTTCTGAGGTAAAATCCGTCGTCCTCAACTTATAAAATATGTAATCTTTATGCTTGTAGGCCTTTCAGAACGTCCGTTCCATATTCAGCAGGTCACTCTTCGCTACAACATCCAGTACGATGGTTGATGCTGCTGGTCCTAATGTGAGTCACGACAAAGCCACATTAGGACCAGCAGCATCAACCATCGTACTGGATGTTGTAGTGAAGAGTGACCTGCTGAAGATGGAACGGATGTTCTGAAAGGCCTACAGGCATAAAGATTACATATTTTATAAGTTGAGGACGACGGATTTTACCTAAGAAGGTATATTTAAACTTATTTTATTTTATGACACTTAAGCAAACTTGTAACTATTTTTCGACGAAAACAAGATATATTGAAGAAATAATTTCGTTCCTAATGTAATGACATATTCCGAAATTTTAAGGCATAGGAGACCTAGACGAGAATAGGCAGTTACTGTCCTGACTTCTTAAAAACTAAGTAAGTGAAAATTGTAATGGTTTAGTATACTGTTATATTTATTAATACAAAATAATTTAAAATCTAATTCCTAAATCCATCTCATTTTTACTGTCATTGTAAGTATCTATTTCTTGTGTTTACCGCTATGGCCTTTGTATAAGGTCTTAGCTTTGGGCGCAGCTGTATTCGATCCCCGAACCGGACAAATTTCCTGAGTGCAATTTTTTTCTTAAATTGTAAGAAAATTACATCGAAATGTTAAAGCCATTATGGTATTCTGGCCATCTTAATTACTCAATTCATATTCGCCTTGATTATTATAAACATTCTAGTGGATTTTGTGTCCAATATTATTTTTTAGTCCCTTGGTGAAGACGCCGCCATTATGTTGATCGCCTTTATGAGTGAATAGCGGTTCTTGTTTTCATTATTTGTATTGTCTCGGAGGTGACTTATGCATTGTGTTAATCACCCATTCCATGTCCTATAGCAAGATTTTAAAATCATAATACATATGGAAGTTAAAGTTAATAATTTTATATTTTAAAATTAATTTAATATTCAGATATAACTTAAATAAAGAAAAACAGCTAAATAATTAATTGTGTTCATTGTTGAATAAAAATGTCTCAGTAACAATTAAAGAAATTGTATTACATAACAGTCTTTCTAAATAATGCTTTTAAAATTGTTTTAAGTCATTGTTGCCAGAATTATAAAGGTTTCTGTTATAACTGTAATAAGAACACCTGCTTAACTTGATATTTTTAAATAAAAGTATACTAAACTCTGATTGGATGTTAAAACAATTAACTTTTTGATTTAACAAATCAAATTTAAACATTATATTAACCAATATAATTTAAATATAACATCATGTGATGTAATAATGTTCTTTAAAATTATAAAAGAATTATCTAGTCAGTCTGCATACAACTTCCAAGAAACATAGAAGCAATAAGAGTTCTCCTGATAAAATGTAATATTTAATACAAGAAGAATAGTTGACTCAAGAAAAGAAAATAATTTCATTTTAATTGACGGTGAAGAATAATACCACCTATATTTACTTGATCTGCTGGGGAATTAAATAGTGAATAAATGTGAAATTATTTCTACAAGAAACATTCCTTTTATGATTGTGAAGTGTTTTCCTATCCTGTGTACCAACTTCCGACCCTAAGAACAGAATCCAGCTCTACCGAAGATTAAACCCAACCTGAATCAGTAATTCTTTTTGGGACACCAATCCTTCAAAACGTTACTACAACATCGGGCATGGAGAGAGTTAGCTGCTTCAAAATGTCGCCACAACGTGGGGCATAATGAAAATCTTACTAAAATACTTCTTCAGTCCTTGTGTGATCAAAACCACATTACAATTGAGATTCACAGTTGCCACTTAAAAATGAGCGGCCCTTTGTTTACTTATACGCATTTCTAATTTAAAATTGTCTCTCAATCAAAAGATAGGTATTACTTAAGGCAGCTCATCAGTGTCCTTCAGCAATCACTTATATCAATGCCCCATTTTGATTATTGTGACACTCTTTTTTACAGATTTAAATATTATTTTCACTCGAAGACTTCAGCGTGTTCATAATTCTTGCGCACGTTTTATTTGTGGTATTCGCAAATTTGACCTTGTTACACCGTCCCTTGAAAAATTACCGTGGCTTCGTCTAAGACATCGTAGAACTGTCCCTTCTCTATAAAATACTTCACACATCATCGCCTAATTATTTATCACGCCGCTTCATCAGACTATCCGACACACATAATCTTGACACTCGATCCCATCAGCACATTGTCCTTTATATCCCTCCTCATCACACTGTATATTATTCATTATATTTTACGGTCTCACTTACCAAAACATGGAATTCCCTTCCGCCCTATGTCAGAGACTGTCGAACTATAACATCCTTCAAAAACAAACTTAAGAATGATTTAATAACAAACTAACTTATACACCTTACTGATAGCATTCTGTTAACAATTAATAAATCGAATTATTTATGAAAATAATATTAATATTAACAAATATTTTCTTTTCTTTTAAATATTGTACAATCGTAAAATTAAATTTCTATATCTCATTATTTTTCATTGTTTTTATATACATTAGACAGGGACAACTTAATATGTCTTGCTTGTATACATTTTATTATTAGTTTTAGTCTTAATTTTAACTAACATTAACTGGTTGCATTATAGATCGTAATATAATAGATATTATCTTTTTGATCAAATTTTTATTCAGTATTTAATATTAGAGTTAATTGAGATTGTTATATTCTGATGTAATATATGTTTGTCCTGGTGAGTGGAAAAGAAGGCCACCAGGCAAAATAAATCTAATCTAATCTAATCTAATCTAATCTATATCATTTTTAAAAATCCGGCCTGCAGGAACTATGTGAACTTGAGGAATTCCTCAGAATGTCGAGTTCTTGGACGGATTTATTGGTTTAGTGAACTCATATTTATTTTGTCAAATTATATGGCGGCTGCTGGAGTGGTTTTAAAATTTCGCGTTTTCGGTAAATTCTTATATATGATGATCGGAATTCGCAGCTTATTTAAGAATGATTTTGTCGTTTTATTTCAATACCATATACTGAAACTCGTTGCTATTAATCGAAAATTGCGACCGCTAGAAAGATTCTGAGTTTTCACTTCTGTTCGACTCCCGCTATGAACCCTATGAACCCTTAAAATGGCAAAACAGTAATTTCTGGTATCAGTGATTTAAATGTGGCGGACCGCACTGAAAACGACATCCTGCGTAACTGTTATTAGGTATATTATGTTATTTCTACACGGATATCAGCAATTTCTTATCGTTAGCTTTCTTCCGGTTTATTAAAAATATTAAATAAATTAAAGCAATTGATGTATCCATAGAATACATTGCAAATATAAGGGTTAATGGTATGATTTTCTATGTTAACTCTTAAATTGGCAATGCATTCTATTGGATACAACAATAGTTTTTATTTATTTATTATTTTTAACAAAAACAGGAGGAATCGGACGAGTGTAAATTACGTAAATGTGTGTCGAATTACACTATAACCCAATAATAACAGTTATTCATGATTTCGGTTTCACTGCGGTCCGCCACATTAAATAACTGACTGAATAAATTAGGGTTTTGCCAATTTAAGGATTAACGAATTCGGCCTTACTTTTTCTTAATTTATTTCTATGTACCGAGTTTGGTTCCAAAACACACGCTAGAGCATTAACAGACGTGTATATATATATATATATCTCATCATGGTCATTTTCGGTGTCTACTAGATAGGATCGATGGAGGTATGTAATTATTAAATATAAAACCTGTCATTCCAGAGCAACTTCAACCAAAAATTTGTGGTCACTCTGAACTCTAAACAGGGGTCAGATGTAAACAAGACAAGGATTCAGACCTATAGAGTATACTTCGATGGAACATGAAAGTTGCGCACTGACTGTTAGGAAATATTTACTGTACAGTGAAATATAAGTTCGCATACTACTGAACTGGATACTGAACAGCGCCGTTCAGCATTGTTACTGTAATCAGACTGTACAAAATCTATTCTAACCCTCTTCCCCCGATATCATAAAAAATGTTCGCATCAACTATTCGCTGATATCGTGTTTATAAATTAATTGTTACATCTCTAGTAATTATATTTTTCAAATATATTTTAATTAGAACTTCAATGGCTTCACTCCTTCGTAATTCGCTAACGGTGCATTAGAGACATGGAGAATCTACTGGATATGTATAGAGAACTGGATCTTAAGAAAGGTGAATTAGATTGCCTATTCTCTATAATGGCATTACTCTTTAAAACATACTATCAGACATAAACATTAGAATTCGGGGATTTTTCTCATTTGGCATTCTTATTATGAGCTTAAATTTTCTATACGACACACAATAATTGCTGTATTAATAATGTGTTTTCGTACCAACTAAACATGTCTACAGATAAAACAACATTCCATTAACTGAACGATATCTAGTTTCGTTGTGACGTCATATCCGGTGCTCTGTAAACATGATTACGTGAGGATGTGACTACGTGTATATGAATCTGAAACTTGTTTAAAAGTTTTGTTATAATAAGAAATTCCTTATTATTTATGGGATCACTCATTTTACAAGTGACTACGAATTTCGCCTTAGCTCATTCAAAGTTACAAATCTTCCGACTGGTCATCTCCCTGAGAGACCTAGGGAATGTTAAAGTGGCTACAGATGGAGAGATTAAACTGATTTAGACAGACAGAGAATAGAGAGAAATAGAGTAACTATATGTTTAGCCTGATAGAGTTAGGGTGACATGGCTTTCTTTTCTATTGAGCCAGGATGAACATATATACAGTGCAATCACAGTACAACATATAGCAGAATAGGATGAAAACCTCATCAGACCGATATTATAATAGTGTAAAAAATCTGAAAAAAACTATCTCACTGGCACTATCAGAAGAGTATTTTCATGGCCGCGCGGACATAAGCTCTCTCCGTACATTTCTATCCTGAGTTAATGATTTATAATCATCTCCTGTATAATCCACTTCCTTCAAATCATTGTTAATGTTATTCTCGCACCTTATTATTGGCGTTCTTACCGGGCGCTTCCCCTCTTTTCTTTTTCCTACAATGAGTTTCCATAACCCTCTTTCATGCCCCTTTCGTGCCGCATATCTTGCCCATTCCTGCCCAATCCTTGATCCTGATTACCTTATCCGGCATCTAACTTTCTGTGAAGCCATCATATTCAAGCTTGATTTACCTATTTTTAGCTTAATGTTTTTAGTATCACGCTATTATACAATGTCCAAACATCATGTTCCTAGGAGCATGTCCCTGTGTTTGATCCTATACCATGGATTCCCTGAAGTATTCTTCTTCCGGAGAATCGAATGGGGGACTATTTGACCTGCGCAAAGTGTTACCCCAGTGGAACCCATGTCCGCGCTTCTGTACGGTGTAAGTTTACGATGAAAGATCGTCACTCTTTGGACCAATGTATTTTTCCGTGTAGCTTATCGCCTTCCACTTGTCCGGCATGGGTAACACTTTAGGTAGTAATACTACCGCCGGCACTGCTCTCGGGGTCATGTAAGGAGGCAATTCGCTCCACTCTGACAAGTTAAACGTACTCTGGAGGAGGGAGAAAATAAAAACATTTATTTATTTGTGATAATTAATCGTTATTTCTTCTTCGTCTTTCTTCGTGTCCTCATCTGAGGAGTCGATCTTTAACAAAAGTCTCCACCTAGCACGATGATTCATTATTTCCCTATTCTCCACTTTAATTTCTTCTTCTTGTTTACATACCCTTCATAACTTGTTACTCCCATTCCATAACTCGGCTGTCATTTTGATACAGGGTATAACAAATGTACGGACAAACTTTTCAGGAAATATTCCTCACACACACAGGATGAAAATGTATTATGGACATGTGTCCTGAAACGCCTCATTTCCATGATAGAGCTCATTTTATTAATTTCCTTCACAATTACATTATTCATGTGAAACACCGAAAGATAACTTACCAGCAATACATGAAACACTTTCTTAAATGAAATGTTCAAAATGCCCTCTGTTAGCGAGGACACATGCATCAATCCGCCGTCGCAGTGAATCCCTGATTCGCTTATGTATTCCTGGAGAATTGGGAATTGTTTCCAAACCTTCCACGATACGGGCACGAAGATATCTATATCTGGTACCGGGGTTGCGTAGACAAGAGCTTTCAAATGCCCCCACAAATAAAAGTTTAACGCATATAGGTTGCGATACCGTGGAGACCAAGGAATTGGTCCAACATTACCTATTCATCTGTGACGAAATCTCTTATTTAGCAGCCTACGAACACTACGACTGAAATGTGTAGGTGCTCCATCGTGCATGAAGTACCTACATGCTTTGTCGCACTTGTAAAGTTACATGCTCTAGCAGAACAGATGAAGTATTCCGTAAGAAAGCGTGGTAAAATACTCCGTTGAGTCAGGATGGAAGATCATGAGGCCCTATCTAAACATCACTAACAATTCCGGCCCAAACGTTGGCAGAAAATATTTGTTAATGACGCAATTGCACAAGTGCGTTCGGATTCTCGTCAGTCCATACGAGCTGATTGTGTAAATTTACAATCCCATCACGTTGAAAAGAAGCCTCATCCGTAAACATCACATTAGCACTGATGTGAGGGTTGAAACATTTTTGAATGAACCATTCGCAAAAGTATACCCGTGCAGGAAAATCAGCTGCTGATCGTGCCAGCACACGTTGTAAATGGTACAGATAGAACTGGTTCTCATTTTTACTCTCCAGACAAACATGTGGTCAACATTACTTCATGTAGCACCTACTTGTCTTATGCTGACACTAGGGATGTCATCAACAGAACGAAGATTTTCCTCATCCAGTTCAGGTGTCCTCGTCATTCTAGCCATTCCCCAGTCGCGAGCAGTAGACTGAATTGTTCCATGCTCTGTAAGACGACGATTAGTTGCTTCAAACGTCTTGCTGTCAGGGCACTTCCGTTGTGAAATCTCCCCGATACAAACGTTCCGCGCCACGACTATTACCGTACGCTAACGCATACATCAAATGGGTGTCTGCCAATTCCGCGTTTGAAAATACATTGAACTGTACCGGAAACCAAGTTCGTGATAAACACAATACAGTTGATGCTACGTGCTTGATACTAGTATTGTAGAGCAATGAAGACAATGAAATCGATATTACCTTCGTTCGATTGGAACAAAAGGTACTGGCGTTGCAGCTAGGAACTATAGCATATTCCAACGAATCAACTATAGAGTATTTTGAACATTCCATGTATGAAATGTTAATGATTGCTTGTATTTATGAAGATAAGTAATAAAATTAGCTCTAATATGAAAATCAAGGGTTTCCGGACACATATCCATATGACATATTTTCTTCCTGTGTGGGAGGAATGTACCTGAAAGTTTGACCATACCTTTTGTTATATCCTGTATACATAAAATACATTTTGACACTTTCCATCTAATTAAAACTTATTCACATTTCTAATTTGTTTAGCAAAAATAACTCATAACTGGTAACTCATGAAACATATAAACGAATTTATAACTATCCAAATCATTAGTTTAGGGCTCACATATGGCTTTCAGATTTGGAGCTTAAAGCAACTTTTGTTTCAAAATTAGCATTAGTATATGCTAAAAAATATAAACAGATTTTTTGTCATATTTCAAAGCCTGAAGAGGAAAAAAAACGTATTGTGTTTAATTGCTGGGTAAATATCCAGAATTGCCGTTAGTCAGTTTACCTTACTGCACGCCTTTCTCGCGGGCAGTACACTCAACTTCCTTAACCTCTTCAGTCATGCAGAAGATTTATAAAAAATGTGTTTGATGGAATTTTTAGACCGAAGTTGTATTCATTTTGAAAGTCAAATTCGTTCTTCCTTTCTAATTTTTTTTAAACTCCGAACTGATTAAGAGAGTTATATTTATTTTGTGTTACATGAGTTATCAAATATCAAAATTATTTACAATTTACAAAACGAATTGAGGAACAAATTTAAGGGACATTGTGAATGATAGATTATATATATATACTGTTTATACAGAGATGCCACTTAATCTTAATAGATATTTTTAAAAATGAATGTTACCATCAGGTACAAATTTTTAATATGATTTTAGGTCCAATCAGAGTTATCTCGAGTTGATTACAGACTTAGAAATCATGCAACCCCTCTTGAATCATATGGGATATAAAAGAGTAAAAAATGTACAACGTTGTTTGGACAGATATTTATATTGCTGATAATAATATCAATTCAGGAAAATATTTAATTTAATACGGGATGGGAGCAAAAAAAAGTGGCTTCTAGGTTATAAAACTTTTAATATAATCTGACACTTAATTTCAACAAGTATAGTTTGTTCGTTTTTGTATTTAGCGTGAGTTTAATGTGATTTTTATGCAAGTAAATGCTGAAGGCAGATTTAAGGACACAAATTCTTCTCTTCTACTCGACCACTAACAAATGTGAACAATACACACTACAGTTTGTATATAATTATGTCTTTATAATTATGTTTAATGAATCATAAGGATACTATGTAATTTTTTCTTCTTAATTGAATCGTATACCTTTTTTGAAGTCTACATATAATTGACATACAGTGCCATTATACTCCCATTTCTTTTCGTAACGACTTACTTTTCGAAACTTCTTATACAATACTGTAGTAGTTTGGATACCCAAAGACTACTGTGCACAGGCTGCGATGAGATTGAGCGTGAGACTAATTCCTCAAAAAACATAGATTGCTATCGAGGATACCAGCTGCCGTTTTTAGTTATAAATATATGTAAAAAACATTAATACTATCATTGTAATGCCTTTTTTATTTTTTACCTTGCAGAGATGACTGCTAAGGATGTGACTTCATCTAGCAATAAGGTAAGTAATGACCGTAAATATTTCAAAAAAACAGTATTTAAAATGAATGTGTAGTATATCTAGAATTATTATTCCTTATTTTAGTCGAACAATTAGGCTATTATATATTTCTAAATATGTCATTTTAATACTGACAATACGATTTTGTGTTAATTACTTTTCTATTACACTGGGCAACACATATTCGCTTTCAGAACATTGCACAAACTTCGAGAGGTGCCCTAATATATTTGAAGGGTCTAAACTGCAAAATTCACATTTCCACATTTGGGAGAAATGTATTTTTTGATGTATCTCTGCTTTAATGTTGATATCCATTTAAATCAAATCAAATTATATAGACTATTTAACTCATGCCCCAAATGGGAGTCAATGACCAATCACATTTCAATGATTTTTTATTTACGACCAATCACAGTTGTGTTTCGCCTAGAATTTACCAACTAAAGTTTATCATAATAAAGAAAGCACCTCCTTTTTAACATTCTGAATAGGTCACAGTATTATTTTGCAGTGACTGACTGTATAAGAAATACGGTTACTAGATTGTATATATAGCGCATGAATCTCAATATATAGCGCATGCGGGAGTTAATATAAAAACATTTGTAGCAATTGATTATACCACCAAAAAAAATAAACCACTGTTTGCACTTTCTTAAATGTATTTTTTCCCAGGAAATAACATTCCAGAAAAAATATAATTGTCATATTTACATCATAGGACATCAGAAATGAATTAATATACAGTTTGATGTGTTTCATTTTTTCGCCACTAGAGTGCATTCTTACAATATTGCGTTCCTTTGGCAATAAATAATATGATCTGGTTGCAGTGATGAACAAAAGAAGCAAATGAAGCATACCAATCGTTTCTCATTTGTTTTCAAACATCGCCGTTTACATCAAATATATAGATATTTTAAAATAACTATATTTAAATAATGATTTGTGAGTAAACAGCTTAATTTTTTTCGTTAAATAGTCCTAAAAAATGCATATTTTGATTTCCAAATTCTCTGGATAAATTCTCTCCTCTCTTCGTAAGTCGTGAATTTACCGATAATTTGGAAATTACTCCTTGCATTACTTATGAAAAATTCATGAAAATTACAGAATAAGTTCAAACTAATATTTGTCTTCAATGGTATGAACTTTTTGCTGTTTACTTAAAATTTTAAAAAGCGGAGAATGTTAATGTTGCAGTTAGACCCTTCATTTTACGTGTGTTGAAACCGAATCTGCAAACGGTTTCCTTTTATTTCGTCATGAGGTTTTGCAAAACAGAGATTAGTGTAACGCTCGGTGCACAAATATAGCAGTTTTAAGACAAACTTCTTTTATGATATTTTAAGTAAAATAATAATGCAGTGTTAGAAATGACTAAATATTTCAATACTGTCAATTTAATTGTAAACTTAATATACAGTGATAAAGAATACAGTTAATCTTCAATATTCAATGTGATCTTGTTCTTTTGCATTTGAAGCTTTTTCTTGTTAGCTTCATTATATAAATATTTCTAAGAGTGTCCCTCTTCATCATCCAACAGTAGTCGACGACCATGGTGGTGCTCCACCTGCCTTGGTATCATGTTTCTAATTCCTTGAGATCTTGGTGGAATCTCTCTGCATGTTCTTCACTGTAGTCCCTAAGATTCTCGGGAAAGTAGTCCAAGTGAGAATGTAGCATATAGACCTTGAGATAGAGTATTAGGAAGGCAATCAAACAGAACGCTGTTCCATACACAACATTGAACGATAGAGTTCACAACAGAAACCCTCTGAGTTACGAACGTCAGAACGTTCTTAATTCTGAGAAAGAACCAAATTTAGTTAGATTTCACATGGGGGTTTCCCCTGAACACTTCAGATATCATCCAAGGCTACGTTGTAAATTATAAGTGGAAATAATACCAGCACGCAATTATTAAGAATGAATTCCATTTTGGAAATGTAATTAAAATGTATTGTGGTCTTCGGGCCGCAAATGTAAGATTTTTTCGGAAACAAACAGAGACGTTTATTAGTAAATTCCTTTAAAATTATGTGGACTGACTTTCATTCAATATTTAAGGGAAGTGATATTGAACATCTTTTTAGTTCAGTATTTTTTTCAATTATGAAATGCTGACAATTCTTCTTAAGTGATAAACAATATATTTATTTTATTTCGTCTTTTTAATTTATTTTGTGTTAAAACACCCCACACGGTTTAGGGGGGGAAAAGTTGCCCATTTTAAATTCCTTGTGTATGAGGTGAATGTGAATACCACACCAATATATTTCACCTTCATTATAAAGTATACCTGAATTTAAGTTGGAATATATCTAACTTGCAATTATCAATAATTGCAAATTTTTATTGAGAAAACATGTAGTTGTTGCGATTCAATGAATTTCGATTTTTTATTATATTTAACACAAGAAATTCATACTTAAGAGCTGGGCCTTTATTTTAGATTCACACAGCATAATACTTAATATCGTAACTAATTTTTCGTTGTCTTTTACATCTTGTTCCTCCATTTTTCTAAACGTGTAATAAATAGTTGATACAAAGTTAGTATTTAGAGTGTCCACAATATTGCGCTTTTATAAAAATATATGGATAAGAAATGCAATGTTTAAATATTTTTGAGGTAATTTTGAATAAATATGGATTAAATTAAGTGAAATAATAATTTACATAATCTTCACTGTAAAGTTAATAACTAATAAATTTCAAATGTAGAAAATGATCATGGGATTAAAACTATCAATATATGTACCGATACAGAATTTTTTCGTAATTCAATTATTTTTTTTTTGTTCCAGGAACAGACTGGGGAAAATCTTGAAAAGTGAGTAAAATTCTAATATAAAATAATTAACTTGTTTTAAAAAATTCCATGCACCTCTTTCATTCCCAATACGTGCAATATGTCCTGCCCATCGCAGTCTACGAGACTTAATTGTTCTTATTATATCTGGCTTCCTATAAAGACCATGTAACTAACTGTTATTATTCTTCTCCATTCACCTGTCTGTTCATCTCTCTTTGGTCCAAAAATGTTCCTAACAACATTATTCTCAAATACTCTTAATATTCCTTTCATGTTTCGCATCCATATAATATAACTGATAGAATAACAGATTTATATATTTTCATTTTAACATTTTTTTGAAAAAAAAAACTTTACAGGCTACTACTGAGAATATACTTACTTACTTACTCTCTGGCACTATCGAACACGTAGGTTCATGGCCGCGCGGACATAAGCCCTCCATACATCCATATCCTGAGCTAATGCTTTCCAATCATTCCCTGTATAATCTACTTCCCTCAAATCATAGTTAATATTATTCTCCCACCTCATTCTTGGTCTACCAACTGGGCGTTTTCTCTCTGGCTTTCCTACAACAAGCTGCCATGCAAGTATTTCATTCCCATACGTGCAACATGTCCTGCCCATCGCAGTCTACGAGACTTAACTGTTCTTATTATATCTGGCTTCCTATAAAGACCATGTAGTTCATTGTTATGTAGTCTTCTCCATTCACCTGTTTGTTCATCTCTCTTTGGTCCAAAAATTGTCCTAAGTACTTTATTACTAAAGAGAATATACGTACAAAATTTGGGTTTCTGGATGTGGGTAATCATTTGTACTGTACGGTTCTGGCTTCTGTAGCCGCTTTTGAAGGGTCTACTCCGTATGATGTGTGATGTGCTAGGAGTGGAGGGCAAATTGCAGGTACTGCCTGCAACTACACTCATTTTTGAAAACATTATAGTAATTTCACGTTGAATTTTCTTATCTACTAGTTCTGTGTTAGTGAATACTCTTGTTTTCTCGTAAGATTGAAGTGTTCATTATAAAATATACGAGTAGAATATCAATTTAATGTATTATTACCATTAATAAAAAAATATTTTTGCATGGATACTAGTTCCCTCCCCCACTCAGCAATGTTACCTCCTGCCGCGCGCATTAGGATTCACCAAGACGGCTACAGTTACCAGAACCGGACTACATAACATTTTTTTTAAGATTCTCTCATTTATACAGTATAAGAAAAATGTGTAATAAAATAAGACTTCTATTACAATGAAATCATCCACATGAACATGGTTTAACTTTTCATTTTTTACGTTTTCCATAGTGTACGTTTTGCTTTTGTTATACCACCGATTTCCCAGGAACCGCAAAGTCATCTGATTATAATTTGCACATTACAGATTTGAATCCTCACAGTAAAAGAGCGAAAACTTCACTTGCGCGTCTGCACATTTATTTATCCCTATTAGTTACTTTCATAATTTATTATACGTAATTTGCCCTTGATAAAAGTGGCAAGAGCTTGGAGCTGACCACATGTATTCCATGTCGTGATATTTGTTTATTTGGATTATACCACTTATTAATTTATTATACAGTACCTTACTGAAATATAGCACCGAAAATTGGATACTAAATTCGAAAATCAAATCAAAATTGCAAGCGGCACAGATGAGATTTTTACATCCACTCCTAGGTTAGACAAAAAATGGAAAAGCAAAGCAACACAGATATAACTAACTAAATCACTAGCACTAGCGAACCCGTAGATTCATGACCGCGCGGATATAAGCTCTCCATACATCCCTATCCAGTTTTCAAATCATTCCCTGTATAATGTACCTCCCTCAAATCATCATCATCATCTTCATAGTACATTCACGAATTTAGGCCATTTGTTGACCTGTTTCGGCCTCAAGAGAAACACCATCCAAAAGTCTTTTGAGTGGACGTCCCGGTCTTCTTCTTCCTGCAGGTTGATATCTTAACATTTGTTTGGGTATTCGGTGATCTTCCATTCGATAAACATGTTGCATCCATCTTGACTTATAATCAGAAATTTTGTTTTCTAAAGGTTCCATTTGTAATTCTTCTACGATATCTTCATTCTTTTTGTGATCTAGTAGTGTGTATCCTGCAGTCCTCCGAAGGTATCTCATTTCAGCAGATCTAAGTCTCTGTATATCCTTCTGTTTCAACGTCCATACTTCGCTACCATACAAAAGAGTTGGAAGAGCCAGTGTTTTATACACTTTTCCTCTTGAATGGCTTTCGTCCTCACTGTGGCTTGCTGAAGTCGACTTTATGAACCCTAAAATTCTTATCTTACAAACTGTAGATATTGTTGCATTTACCTCCGTTTCTTCTTCATATGAGATATTGCATCCTAGATATGTAAAATTATTCACCTGCTCCAAAATTTTATTGTCCAATACAATTTTACTTCTAACAAGATATACACCTTGAAATGCCATAATTTTTGTTTTTTTCTGTAGATATCTGCAAACTCCCTCAAATCACATTAATGTTATTCTCCGACCTCATTCTTGGTCTAACAACTGGGCGTTTATACTTATCGTATATATTTTTTATTTTACATTACACCAATCAGGCTATATTATTTATTATAATATGAATATAACTTTTTATTTTTACATTTACTTACACAGGTAATGAGACAATAAAAATGGCAAAATCTATCAATAAGTTTGACAAAAACATCAAAATACCTTATAAAACTTGAAATAAATTAAATAACATAATATATAATAAAGAACAAGAAAATAAAAACATATGAACACAAAGGAGTATATAAACTTAACCTATTCGCTTCAGGTTTAAATGCTCAATGCATTTCCCCAGAAACCGGATTTAAGTTGCCGAAAATTATATTGTCTAATTATAGAAATTCGAATCAATCAAAAGATAACGGTATTTGAGATCACAATAAGGGTGAAGGCCAAAACACTTACCTCTACTATTCATAAACGTTAACAAAAGATTAGCTTGCCATAGTACGTACAAAATATTGCAAAATATATAACAGCAGAGTTAAGCGAAAGTACCTCGTATTCTGAGTTGAAGGCAATTTAACTGCCGACGAGTCTACCTCGTCTTTTGAGACGAATGAGTTAAGTGTAAAAACTGTGAAAAAATGTATATTGTCAGAACTTCAGAAAGTATAAAAAATAAGATTTAATGAACATTTAACAGATTATGTTAAAAATGAAGGAAAATCAAATTTCGCAGAATATATTTGAGAAACAGGCCATATAGACAGTATAGAGGAAACAACAAAAATAATAAATAAAGAGAACAACAGACCGAAGTTTCATATTTTAGAAGAGATAGAAACCATCAAGGAGACAGCAAATACAAATTTAATAAATTAAATTTTACCTAACAACCAAAATCCATTATATTCAATTTACAAATAAACAAATACAACAAATGTCATGAAGATGAAATAAAATTTTCGAAAAGCTTCATAAAAATACCATATATGGAATAAAATAGAAAAAATTAGGAAGACGGAGTAGAAAAATATAAAAATAAAAAAGGTGTATACATTTTATAACTGAATGTTTTCCGTATGGTTTTCCTACAAGAAGCTTCCATGCTCGTGTTTCATTCCCCTTTCGTGCCACATGTCCTGCCCATAGCAGTCGACGAGCCTTAACTCTTCTCATTATATATGGCTTCTTATAAAGACCATGTAATTCACTATTATGTAGTCTTCTCCATTCACCTGTCTGTCCATCTCTCTTTAGTTAAAAAATGTTCTTGACTACCGTATTTTAAAACAATCGTAATATCCTTTCCTCCCTTAAAGTGAGAGTCCATGAATCCCATTCATTTAATGTAACTGGTACAATAATAGTTTTATATATTTTCAGTTTAATGTTTTTTGAAAGGAGTTGGGATATCATGTGTCTCTGTAATGCATAATAGCATGCATTTCCAGAATTGAGCCTATGTTTAATTTCTTTGTGCATCTCATTCCCATTTGTGATTATTGTTCCTAAGAATTTGAATTCATCCACTTCCTCAACATTTACTTCATTTGTCATTAGCTATCCATTTCCATTACATAATGCATTTTTATGTGTGACCATATATTTAGTTTTATTGATGTTTACTTCCAGTCCTAAATTCCTTTCTGTTACTCAATAGTGTGTGCGTGTTGGCCTTTAGTATCTCTTCGTCATCACCCTATGGTAGGCCTACTACATCATCAGCGTAAACTAATAGCTTATTAATTCCATTGAGTTGTAGGCCTTCTTCATCCTCTAAAGATTTTATGGCATCCTCTAGTACAAAATTAGATAGTAGAGAAGATGGTGTATCTTTTTACCTCAAACCATTATGGATTTCAAAATTATCAGAGAACTGTTTGTCTACACGCACCTTATTCGTTGTGCCATTTAGACACATTCCTTAGTCTAACTAACATTTTAGGAATTCTGAACTCCAGCAGGATTCCATATAACTTCTACCTCTTAATTGAATCGTATACTTTTTTGAAGTCTATATACAGTTGATGTATAGTACCACTATATTCCCATTTATTTTCTAAAATCTGTCTTATAATAAAAATCTGATCTGTTGTAGACTTGTTTCTTCTAAATCTACATTAATGATCTCCTTTACTGTCATCAATATAGGGAGTAAGTATTCTTACTAATATATTTGTTAGAATTTTGTACGATGTTGAAATTAATGGCATGCCTCTATAGTTGTTGCAATCAGTTTTATCTCCTTTCTTGTAGATTGGTGCGATAATCGGTTCTTTCCGTTCACCTGGAAGAGCTTCTTTATACCAAATCATATTTAGTAACTGGCGTATCTTGTCCATCAATTTTTCTCCCCCCGATTTCATCAGTTCTGCTGAGAATTCATCTGACCCTGATGCTTGATACATATTCAATTTTGCTATCGCCATTTCAACCTCTAATGCATATGGTTCTGCGACTAGCATCATGCATTAGTGGATAAACGCTGGCACAGTAGCGTCATCGATGTTAGATCATTTAGAGGAAGATGACAGCAATTCGGATTATCATCTGGTCAGATTGATAATCAGACAACGGCTATCGCTTATGAGAGGAACAAACGCAGAAGATGATTCTGAAAATTTTGAAATAAAAAACTTCAAAATGATGAAATGCGGCAAGAATACCAAATCGAAACTACAAATAGATTTGAAGCACTCGAATCTTCAGATGACAATTTGGCAAACGAAGAAGAAACTGATATAAATAAAGAGTGGGAGGTTATAGGAGGTATATACTATTAAATTGTCAACATCAGAAATCATTGGTCATTTTAAAAAGAGGCAAAATAAGAAATTGTTTGATGACTAATGTGCCGACATTGTAAAGAAGAGAAAGCTAGTAAAAATTAAATGGTTACACGAACGAAATCAAGTAAATTTAGAGCAATTGGATAGTATTGCACGGAAAACCACCAGGTTACTAAAGAGTAAAAATAGGGAATATTTGAGAGATAAGATTAATGATCTTGAAATGAATGCGAAAAAATTGGAACATTAGAGAATTATATCAAGGAATTACGATAGAGAAGAAAGGTTTTCAGGCTAGAACATACATAGGTTAAATCGGAATGAAAATGGGGATATGATTCCAGATTACAGGAGTATGTTAAATATATAGAAGAGTTACTTTAATCAGCTGTTAAATGTGCATGCAGCACAGGATATTGGAAAGGATGATTTATAGACGACAGAAATGCTAGTCACAGAATCAGTGCATTAGATGTTGAAATGGCTACAGAAAAAGTTAATATGTATTAAGCATCAGTTTCAGTTGCGATTCCAGAAAATCTGAAAAAAAATAGGGGGATAAAAATTGGTGGGCAAGATACGTCATTTGCTTAGTAGGATTTGGGGAAAAGCGGCTATTCCAAATTAATGGAAAGAATCGATTATCGTACCAATCTATAAGAAAGGAGATAAAGCTAATTTCAACAAATACAGGAACATCTCATTACGTTCAACTTCATGCAAAACACTAATAAATATTTAGTAAGGACATTCGTTCCCTATATTGATGATATAATTGAAGAGCATAAATGCTGATTTAGATTAAACAAGCCTACAAGAGATCATATGTTCAATATAAGAGTGATTTTACAATATATATATATATATATATATATATATATATATATGGGTAATATAATGACACTGTACATAAACTAAATGTAGATTTCAAAAAGGCATACGATTCAATTACGAGGGAAAACTTATATAATATCCTGCTGAAGTTCGGAATTCCTAAAGAGTTTACTGTACTTATTCGAATGTGTTTAAATGGCACAAAGAGTGGGTGCGTGTAGGCTAAAGTTTCCGGATACAAATTGTAATTCACAATGGGTAAAAGCAAGGAAATGCTTTATCTCCTCTACTATTCAATTTTGTACTAAATCATGCTGACATATCTTTAGAGGATTAATAAGGCCTATAACTCTATTGATTAATAAGTTTTCAGTTTATGCTGATGATGTGCCGTATTATTATTAGGCGAATGCATGGAGATACACGCACACTCTATTGAATAACACTAAGAAATTGGGACTGGAATTAATCATCACTAAAACTAAATATTTGTCCATACATCGAAATGCATTATGTAATGAAAATAGACGGCTAATGACAAATGAGAGAATTTTTGAAGAAGTGCCTGAATTCAAATACCCAGGAACAATAATTACAAATTGGAATGAGATGCACAAAGAATTAAACGTAGGATCATTTCTGAAAATGTAGGCTATTACGTATTACAGGGATTCTTGTCGTCCCAACTCTTTTGAAAAAATTAAACTGAAAATATATAATGCTGTTATTCTCCCAGTTATATTATCATCATCATCATCATCCTGCCAGATATTAGTCCTAGAAGAACTGTTACGGCCTGAGAAAGCGGTTTTCGTGTCATCTTTTCATAGGTCGACCAAGTGAATCGTTTCCCATTTGGACAGTAGTTCATTATTGCCTTGGGGATCCTGGATCTAGCCATTCTTGAGACATGTTCCTTCCAGTTTAGCTGATATCTGGAGATGTAGTCCAGTATTGGTGACACATTAAGTTCTTGAAGGATTTCTACATTTTTCTTTCGATCCCATTTGGTGTAGCCAGCTGTTCGGCGCATAAATTTTATCTCACAAGCTGTTAGACTTTCATCTCTCGTCCTTAGTTGGTGGGACATTCAATTGCTTTCATGCCTGATAAAAGGAAAAGCCAGTTATATTATATGTATGCGAAATATGTACCCTTACTTTAAGGATCAGAAAGCTGGACAATAAATGAAAGGATGCAGAAAAGAATCTTGGCGACAGAAATGGATGGATTACGGAGAAGTATGAGAATATCCAGGCTACAACATATTCGAAATACAAATATCAGACAAGAAATGTATGCACAAGAAACTGTTATCGATAGGATAAAAACGAGAGCTCTACAATGGTATGGACATGTACAATGGATGCCGGAAGACCAGTGGCCTAAACAGGTGTTGGATTGGATGGTACAAGGCAGAAGGAGGAGGGGGAGAAGTAGAAGAGCATGGTATAAGGGAATATATGATGACATGATGAAGAGGGGTATGGAAGAAGAACAATGGGAAGATAGGAATCTCTGGAAAGCAGGAATCAAAGGCAAACTGCTGTAAAGTGGAAAGCCTGTATTAAGTATTAAGTAAGTACTTTAAAGGTAGAAAGGAGATTACAGGTATTAGAGAATACATTTCTTGGACAGAAGAACAGACAGGTGGATGGAAAATACTACTTAACAGTGAGCTACATTGTCTTGATAGGAAACCAGATATAATTAGAAGAAATAAGTCTCATAAACTGCGATGGGCACGACATGTGTCACGAATGGGGAATGAAAAAGTGCATGGAAGGATCTTGTATGAAACCAGAGGGGAAACGCGCAGTCGGTAGATCAATAATTAGGTGGGAGAATTATTTTAACCATGATTAGAGGATAGTATATTATACAGCGAGTATTAGAAAACTCAGCTCAGGATATATGGAGAGTTTTGTCCGCTCCGTCATGAACCTACGAGTTCGATAGTGCTTGTAGTCAGTTGGTTATGGGAGTATTATGTCCTACTTAAAGGAAGGAAGGTAAAATATTAACAAAAAAATTAAAATTAAAATAACAAAGATTAAATTTAAAACTAATTAAGATTTATTCTGTTCTGTCTTTAGGAAAATTGAAAATAGAGCAAACATATCGTACGTGGCCAATGATAAGACAATATTTTACAAACTTAATCTGCCATGTGTTTTGGAAGATGGTAAGTAAATTAGAAAAGTTTATATATTATGTATATATACATGTGTGTGCATGTGTGTATGTGCGTGCGCGCGGGTCTGTGTGTGTGCATGTGTGTGTATGTGTGTGCAGAAGGCATATATTATTATATGCGTTCCATAAAATGTAGTGGAAAGATTTTTATAATTTTTAGAAAGCTTATTAACATAAATAATGCCACGAGTGATTTTCAGTTTATGTAGAGGATTTGGAAATAAATGAGTGGCATTTGTTTGGACTATTTAACGAATAAAATTGAGATCTTTACTCAAACTTCATTATTTAGATATAGTTACCGATGTTTATACATATTTATATATTTAATGTAAACGGCGATGTTTAAAAATAAATCAGAAATATGAGGTTATGTATATTAATTGCAACGTGATCATATTATTTATGGACAAATAGGATCGCAATATTGAAAGAATGCACCCTAGTGGAGAAATAATGAAACACATCAAACTGTATATTATAATCAACACTATAGGTAATTAATTATTTTTAGTAAACAACTTAGTAAAATTGAGGGATCTGTCCATTGTTTGCTATAATAAATGTAATTGTCGGAGAAAAATAATGCTCTGAGCTGTTCAGAATATTAAAAATGAGGAGCTTTTATTATCACAAAAGCAGGAACTGATATAGAGAAATCGATAAAGAGCGAGGTAAAATACGACTGTCATTGGCTGTAGAATTAAATTCATTGAAACCTAATTGGTCGTTAACTACCATTTGGGGCATGAGTTAAATATTAACATTTTCCAATACTGTTATTTTAACACAGTTCCAATAATGAATCATATTTTAATAGTATAACGATATTGTGAAAAGAAAAAATAATATCTGAACCAGGAATCGATCCATGGACTTATAATTCTCCGTAGGAGCGTGCAGCCCACTGCACCATTCTAAACCTGGTACAGACATTAATAATTCTTTCTACATATACAAATCTGTTAAAATAACAGTATTGGAAAATGTTAAATAACGTCGATTACTGCTTACAAAAGTGGTGGTGTAAAATTCTCAAACATAGATACTTCTAAATGAAGCTGGCCGTTGGCGTTGGTAATGACACCTACCTGGCAGCGGACGAAATGAGAATGATAGATTTGCATATATGGAAACAATTGTTAATGTTTGTACCAGGTCTAGAATGATGTAGTGAGCTCCACACTCCTACGGAGAAGGAGAGGTCCACGGTTCGATTCCTCGTTCAGACATTAATTTTTCTTTTCACATTCTCATAAGTAATGCCACGAGTGATTTCCAAATTATGGATAAATTCACGACTCACGAAGTGAGGAGTGAATTTATTCAGAGAATTTGGAAATCAAGAGTGACATTTTGTAGAGCTATTTAACGAATAACATTAAGCTGTTTACTCAAAAATCATTAACTAAATATAGTTATTTTAAAATATTCATATATTTAAAAGTAAACGGCGATGTTTGAAAACAAATGAGAAACGATTGGTACGCTTCATTTGCTTCTTTTTTCCATCACTAAAAGAAGATCATATTATTTATTGCCAAAGGAACACAATATTGTAAGAATGCACTCTAATGGAGAAAAAATGAAACATATCAAACTGTATATTAATTCATTTCTGATTTCGTATGATGTAAATATGACAATTATATTTTTCTGGATTATTACCTTGGAAAAAATAAATTTAAGAAAGTGCAAAAAGTAGTTTATTATTTTTTGGTGGTATAATTAATTGCTACAAATATTTTTATATTAACTCCTGCATGCGCTATGTGTTGACATTCATGCACTATATATACAATCTGGTAGCCGTATTTCTTACGGAGTCAGTCACTGCAAAATAATGCTTATGACCTATTCAGAATGTTAAAAAGGAGGTGCTTTCTTTATTATGATAAACTTTAGTTGGTAAATTCTAGGCGTAAAACCACTGTGAGTGGTGTAAATAAAAAAATATTGAAATGTGATTGGTCACTGACTCCCATTTGGGGCATGAGTTAAAAAGTCATTACAATATTATGAGTTAAATTGTCATTAAAAATATGTTTATAATCCTATTCTTCCTATATTCACATCCTTCTGCAAGACATGTGGAACGAGTCGTATCCCACTTGCAATCCATAAACCGTCGGTTTATGTCCCGAAATAACTGCCTTACTGCATTGATAATAGCTTTTCGTGTGACGCACTGCCTCAATGGAATACGTATTTTATTATTGCGAATTTAACTTAGTCACGCGGTAACTTACCGCGTGAGTGTGACGTATGTTCTAATATATTACAGTGTCATTGACGCAGGAGATTCGTAATATCGTTTGCGGTGTGAAACCTTGCAGAGTCGTGAAGGATAATTAGGTTTACGGCCAGCATATGTAGTCGCTTTTTCCTTAGTGCAAGTCCAAATCTTAAGCGTTCATGAGGAGACAATGCGTCGGGATTTCGAACCCATGTTGGCTGAATTGGAAAATTCCATGAATTGTTTCCATTTTAAGAACAAACTTATCGACTTATGCTTTGCATAGGTTGAATTTTCCCAGAATGGACCACAAAGTGAATTGTGCTAGGTTCCCTTTCCTTCAGTAGTGAGGCACATTCTATACTGTATGGCTTTCCTACTCTCGGCTCATCGGCAGTACAGTTTTTTACGCCCTATTCTGATGTCATAGTACTCGCATTTGTGCCGGTTCGCTCAGGGTAGAATATTATAACTCAGGGATGCTTATATTATTTATGTTATTATAAATAAATTTAAACTTATTACTCCAGTTTATTAAATAATTTCGCACTAATAGTATACATATAATTACAATATTTTATATATCACTAATATTCGGAGTGGAGTTGATGATTTTATTTAAGTCCACGTGTATTCAATATCACTTAAAATTCTGAGTTACTAATTATCTTGGATTTTAAAATACTTAAGATTTTAAAATTTACTAAAGGTCGCGGACGGTTACTGTAGGGCTTATTTCTTGTAGAACGTATGAGTGTGAGTGTATGTGAGAGTATGTGAGAGCGTTTTGCCACGCTTCCTTGCCTTTTAAGGGCGATGACTCCTCCCATAAATTAATTTACCCCACTCCAAATTCACATGTTATTCATTACACCTTAGAGGGATAGGTACCATTCGTTTGGGGTTCCTATGTTGGTAATAGACACATGTGGAAGTTTGTGCGCCTTCCAGTTATTACTATTAATCGTATAATTATATTTTAGTACTTAGAGTTTATTAATTCTTGCTACATATTTCACTTCAACCATTGGCTCGAAGGCAGAGCACCACATTGCCGCGAAGTGGCTAGGGTTAATTACTACAGCCCCATCTTGATAATTCTAAGGTAGGACTATTAGCTGCCGAGAAACCTATGGTATTCGATACGCAGCACACTGGACGAAGCCAGTCATCATCACCCACCAGCAGCAGCTGGATGAAGGTTGTGTTCCAAGAAATTAGAATCCATCCATAGTAATTCTACCCGAAAGCAGGTCCTTCGCTGCAATCATAGCATTTTCATGCTATGCTTGCAGCTTTACTAGGGAATTGTAGGTGTGGTAGCTTCCCGTTGCTTTCCACACCGATGAAGGATGATGATGATAAAAATAAGGAGGAGGATGATGATGATGGCCATATGATTTCGGGAACAATTTGGGCCTTAACATTTTCCTGACATTTGCCTTACTGGCGAGGAAAACCCCCGATAAAACCCTCACTCAGAAAAACTGCCCCGACCGAGGATCGAACCCGGGCCCGCTGCTTGACAAGGCAGCACGCTACCTCGAGACCACAGCGGTGGACGAAATGAGAATAATATGCAGCATTTACCTCTGTCCTTAAGGTGCAGCATGGTGCAATAATCTCATTCACAGACCTCTATATAGGGGCTTAATCTCATCTCATTTCATCCCTCAACCTTACCCTGAGTTCGACACGAGTTGAAGATATTATTATACATGTACTATGCATTCGCATTTTGCAGTGCTATCTACTTGTACTTTTTTTTTACGACATAGTTCTTAATATCTGAGTCCTGGCTTAAACCTTCCCTTCACTCCTCACTTGTTGATATTGACGGGTACACCCTCTGTCGCAATGATAGACTAGAGAAAAGAGGTGGGGGAGTTGCGATGTATATCAAATCGAACTTAGAGCCCAAAGTCATTCTTCACTCCTCCCCTGATTACAATGCACGACCAGAATTCCTCTTCATTGAAATTTCAGCTAGTTTACAGAGATGTCTCCTGTGTGTGGTGTACAAACCTCCGAAAGTAGAGTATCTTAGTGACATAGAAACACCCTTATTAAGTTTACTGCCGCATTATCAGCATGTTATAGTAATGGGCGACTTTAACTCTAACTTACTTTCTTCCTCATCTCATCATCAGAACTACTGGCATTATTTCACGCATGCAATATGTATGTCTTGCCTTTACAACCAACTCATCACACATCGACGACTGATACATTAATAGACATCATAGCCACGACAAATTCACAGAAAATTATAAACTACGGACAAATACCTGCCCCGGCATATCAGCCCATGACGTCATATGTATCGAATACTCTCTCCAGTGTCCTAGGACTCGTCCTAAATTATTAACGTATCGAAATTTAAAAAATATTAACCAGCAAGCTCTAATTGCAGACGCTATCGACATGCCGTGGCATGATATTTGGACCCTATTCACAATTGACGAAAAATTGCTTAAATTTAACAATATGATATTAGAACTTTACGACAAACATGCCCCCTTGAAGACTAGACGAATTACTAAATCCCCAGCTCCCTGGATGTCCCACGAAATTCGACTACTGATGGCTGAGAGGGATGCTGCTCTTCGAAAATATAGACGGGACAAAAGTGACGCTAACTTAAGACAATATAAGACATTAAGAAACAAAACGAATCAAAACATTAGGAACGCTAAGTTGCGGTATGCTCATAGTCTCATTGATCCAAACACAAATGCAAGTGATATGTGGAAACGTATTAGATCAATGGGCCTACGGCAGCCGACAACCAAAGGAGAGAGCATTAACATATCACTGGACGATCTAAACCAACATTTCACATCATATGCCACACTTAACATAAACACTACGACCAAACAACAAACTATAGATGAGCTCCTATCCACACCTACTCCTTCCCGAGAAAAATTCTTCTTTTCCTATATAATGCCAATCGACGTTAAACTATCCCTGGACCGCATTAGAACTAAAACACAAGGTATAGACATATAAGTATCGACTTTTTAAAGAAAATACTCCATGTCATACTCCCAACTGTAACCCATATATTCAATGCCTCAATTATGACCTCAACTTACCCCGAACTCTGGAAAAAAGCTATAGTCAGACCAATCCCTAAAATTAAATTACCTGTAACACCAAACGACTTTAGACCAATCAGCATCCTCCCAGTCCTATCTAAGGCCTTGGAGCGCATTGTTCATGAACAATTAACTGATTACCTTAACACTCATAACATACTCGACCCATACCAATCAGGCTTTAGGACAGGCCATAGTACGGCAACCGCACTTCTTAAAGTTACCGAAGATACGCGTGAAGCAATGGACAGTGGCCACATGACAATATTTACACTCTTGGACTTTAGCAAAGCTTTCGACACTGTTGACACTGACATATTAATAGCAAAATTACGCGCTCTGAATCTTTCGGACAATGCTGTTAACTGGCTTGGATCCTATCTTCATGGTCGCCAGCAATGTGTATCCAATGCAGAACTTTCCTCATCCTGGCTATCACTGAAGGGTGGCGTCCAACAAGGTTCAGTGTTAGGACCACTTCTGTTCTCTATCTATGTTAACGATATATCCACTAGACTTACCTATTGTCGATATCACCTATACGCTGACGATTTGCAAATTTACATTCACTCCCATCCTGACGATGTACATGACACACTAGACAAATTAAATAGTGACCTAGACTCAATTTCCCAATGGTCGAAGAAACATGGACTTAATCTAAATACTGACAAGACACAGTGCATAATTATAGGACATCGGCGAATCCAAAGCATTATAAATTACGAAAATATCCCTACCATTCTCCTAAATGACAAAAATATCCCCTACAGCTCAGTAGTAAAAAATCTGGGTATCTATATGGACCAACACCTAGACTGGAAAATCCAGGTGAATAATACCTGCAAGAAAGTGTTCTCAATTCTTCACTCCCTAAATAGTTTTAAAAACTTCCTTCCTACAAATTAAAACAAATACTTGTACAGACTCTTATAATGCCACACTTCGACTACTGCGACATATTACTGACTAATCTTACAACTGATCTATCTGACAGACTACAACGTGCTCATAATGCGTGCATTCGATTTATATTCAATCTCCGTCGTTATGACCACGTGTCTCCTTCATTTCAGGCCTTATCATGGCTACGCCTAAATGACAGAAGAACTTTACATTCACATACCTTACTATTCCAAATTCTGCACACATATTTACCAACTTATTTAACAACACGTTTTCAACATTTATCGGCTCATCACAATTTAGGAACAAGATCACAAGACTCTTCTTTACTTTTGATACCACAACACAGGACCTGTCTGTACTCTGAATCTTACACAATATCTATGGCTAGAGCATGGAACTCACTTCCCAGTCATGTCAGGGACTGTCAATCGCTATCATTATTTAAATCCAAATTAACTGATATCTTAAGTTCGACACAATGAAAACATTAACTGCATAACAACTATATAGAGCATTCTATTAATAATCATGTAGGAAGCTACTTACTTTATTTTATATCATTTTAATTTTATTATATTCTATGTTTTTGTTAGCATTAGCTAGTATTAGATCCATCATCATTGTATTTTGTTTAGTCTGTATTTTAATATCTTAAAATTGTAATATGTACGTAATTTTTGTATAATTTTACTATTCGCTGGTTGAGTGGAAGAGAAGGCCTTATGGCCTTAACTCTGCCAGCTAAAATAAATCATTATTATTATTATTATTATTATTATTATTATTATTATTATTATTACACTAGAAATAACTATCCGGTGAGATGTTCGTTCGGGAATTAATCTGCTCTCTCTGGTAGTTACACTGCAATCATATATTATTTATTGCCAAAGAAACGCAATATTGTAAGAATGCACTCTAGTGGAGAAAAAATGAAACACATCAAACTGTATATTAATTCATTTCTGATGTCCTGTGATGTAAATATGACAATTATATTTTTCTGAGAAAAAATACATTTAAGAAAGTGCAAACAGTGGTTTCTTTTTTTGGTGGTATAATCAATTGCTACAAATGTTTTTATATTAACTCCCGCATGTGGTATGTGTTGACATTCATGTACTATATATATATATATATACAATCTTGTGGCCGTATTTATTAGTGAGTCAGTCACTGCAAAATAATGCTATGACCTGTTCAGAATGTTAAAAAGGAGGCGCTTTCTTTATTATGATAAACTTTAGTTGGTAAATTCTAGGCGAAACACGACTGTGATTGATTGTAAATCAAAAATCATTCTAACGTGGTTGGCCATTGACTCTCATTAGGGGCATGAGTTAAATAGTCCAGAAAAACTACCCAGTCTTCACGAAATACTTTCCCTGTCTTGGCACTGTGCGACAAGACAATCCTTCGCTTAGTCGCTGATAACACAATTGTGCACCACGACCTCGTGCAAATTAAACTCAGATCAACTAATATTTTCTTGTTTCGAAAACATGTTGTAAGAAAGATTGAACTATCTATCTGTGATTCAAGACACTGCAGAACACCACTGAATAATAAATAGAGATGGAACAATTCATTCGTAAACACCATATCAGCGTATGGTTGTTGCGACCATTATACATGACGTCAGAGGAAAGAAAGTTGGAATAGTTTTCTGTACCGTCTGATTACAGCAACATGGCCATACTGTGAAGTTTAATATCGAGTATCCAGAATAACCACTTTACATTAGTTCTATTTCACTCCAAATGTTCCGAAAAGTTAGTGCGTAACTTGTATGTTCCACCGAAGTATAATTTGTAATAAGATGTTAATTATATAATTTTTTACCTGGTAAGTCAGTCTTCCTCAAATAAGTTATTAAACGTCTTTAAGTTATTCTAATATGGAGGCCTTACGAAAACAATGTTTATCTTCTGCGTTTACATTGTTTTCGAAAGACTTGAAGAAATTTAATAAGTTGAGGAAGACTGACTTACCAGGTAAAAAATTATATAATACTCACTTACTTACTCACTGGCACTATCGAACCCGTAGGTTCATGGCCGCACGGACATAAGCTCTCCATACATCTCTATCCTGAGCTAATGCTTTCCAATCATTCCCTGTATAATCTACTTCCCTCAAATCATAGTTAATGTTATTCTCCCACCTCATTCTTTGTCTACCAACTGGGCGTTTTCCCTCTGGCTTTCCTACAAGAAGCTTCCACGCAAGTCTCCCATTCCCCATACGTGCAACATGTCCTGCCCATCGCAGTCTACGAGACTTAACTGTTCTTATTATATCTGGCTTCCTATAAAGACCGTGTAGTTCATTGTTACGAAGTCTTCTCCATTCACCTGTCTGTTCATCTCTCTTTGGTCCAAAAATTTTCCTAAGTACTTTATTCTCAAATACTTGTAATTTTCTTTCCTCTCTTAAAGTAAGAGTCCATGTTTCGCACGCATATAATATAACGGTAGAATAATAGTTTTATATATTTTCAGTTTAACGTTTTTTGAAAGGAGTTGGGACATCAAGAGTCTCTGCAATGCATAATGGCATGCATTTCCATAATTGAGCCTATGTTTAATTTCTTTGTGCATCTTATTCCTACTTGTGATTATTGTTCCTAGGTATTTGAATTCAGCCACCTCCTCAAAATTTCCCTCATTTGTCATTGGCTGTAAATTTCCATTATTTAATGAATTTCTACTTGTGACCATATATTTAGTTTTATTGATATTTACTTCCAGTCCTAATTTCTTAGTGTTACTCAATAATGTGTGCGTGTTGTCCTTTAGTATCTCCTCGCTATCGGCCAACAATACTACATCATCAGCATAAACTAACAGCTTATTAAACTATTGAGTTGTAAGCCTTCCTCATTCTCTAAAGATTTAATGGCATGCTCTAGTACAAAATTAAATAGTAGAGGAGATAGTGCATCTCCTTGCTTCAACTCATTCATGATTTCAAAAGTGTCCGAAAACTGTTTGCCTACACGCACCCTACTCTTTGTGCCATTTAGACATATTCGTATAAGTCTAACTTTTTAGGAATTCCGAACTCCAGCAGGATACTATATAAGTTCTCCCTCTTAATTGAATCATATGCTTTTTTGAAGTCTACATACAGTTGACGTACAGTACCATTATATTCCCATTTCTTTTCTAAAATCTGTCTTATACTAAAAATCTGATCTGTTGTAAACCTGTTTCTTCTAAATGCACATTGATGATCTCCTAGAATGTCATATAATTAACATCTTATTACATAACCTCAACGGTGCTTTAACATGAATTTCAAAAGTATAATTTGTAAGTTTGACACCTACTCCTGTTTACATCTGACCACTCTTCATAATTCAGAGTAATCTCTACTGACGGTTAAAAGCTTAATCAACTACGCGTTATTGAAAGTAGAGGTTTCATCTTTAAAACAAACAACTATGACAATTTGTTGGAAAATTTCATCTAAAATTATACTCTCATATCCACACACACACACACACATATGACTAAGCATAAAGAAACCGCTGCGTGCTAACAAAGCTGCCACTACTTTTTATCCAACTATTATATTTTCTCGTAGAATCATCATATTTTTATTTATTTATTTAGAGCCCCACCATCACCCCCCGGCTTACCTCGGGCATAATGCCCTTATCCCCGGGTCTGCTCTATGTCCCTATCTATATCTTATCTTTATTGAAATACATAATAAATATACAATTCGGGTATTTGTAGTGTGTGGTTACATAAAATTAAAATAAAGTGTGTTTTGTTTGTTTGTGTATAGGCCCCTATGTGTATGTGTGTGTGTGTGTGTGTGTGTGTGTGTGTGTGTGTGTGTGTGTGTGTGTGTGTGTGTGTGTGTGTGGGTAGTAATAGTAGTAGTAGTAGACTGGTGACGTTTTTAACGCCTCTCTTGTCTTCGCTGGTCTTCGTCTCTTCTTAATCCCAAGAATCTTCTTGTGTACTTGGTGAGGGATTTTAAGGCTTCCTTCCCGGTCCAGAATTCTAAGGCGGGCGGCCATTGTGTTTCACCGATCATGGCTGCTTCCTCCAGCTCCTGCCTGAAGACATTGTACTTGGTACATTGATAGAGCACGTGGAGTACGTCGTCCTCTCCGGGGTTGAAACAATCACAGAGAGGTGAGTCGGCACGTCCTCTTTCGTGCAGTTTGGAGCGGAAGAATCCATGACCTGAAAGGATCTGTGTGGTGTAGTGGCTGGGAGTTATCCATGTAGTCTGCATTCTTTTCTCGACTCTCGGGAAGAACTGGAATGTCTTGCGTCCATGGGGCTCCTGTTCCCATTCCAGTTGCCACTTTTCGAGGAGGTGAGAGTCGATTATTCTGCGGACGGCGTCCTGTAGAATCATCATAGTCGTCATCATGATCAGTGCAATCATTATGAACGTTCTGGGTTTAAGACACTGGTTTATTCCATTTCAGTTTGAAAGTTTTTATCGCCATCGTTTTATTTCCACATCTCTCTTTTAAAAGAGTATGTAATTCATAAATCCCCGTTGATCGTTGTGAGTGTTAAATTATATTATATATGGTAGAGGGTATAGATGGAATTAGAGACAAATTTTCTGTTACTACTAAGAGCGGTAGTTAAAAATTTATATTATACACCTGCACTACTGGCTCAATAATTATGAGTGGATTGGAGGAAGATGCCTAACATTTTACTTTGATTGGAGCTTTTAGGTATTATACATGTCATTACGCGTTTCAAATTAATTCAATATATAATTTATTGTATTACGTAATTGAAATGGTATATTAGTATCAAACTGAAAATATTAAATACTATGGTTACGTTAACGATACATTTATATTTTCTTACAGATTAGGTGTTATTCCCCGATAGTTGGGGTAAGATAGCAAATGTAGTTATTACATATACTAGTGTGGTTATTTTATTTTAGTTTTGTTAAGTGTATAACTATAAATAATGCAAACTAATACTAAATATGACTCATTTCCATTTTTGATCTATTTATTAACACAAGAATTACATGCATTTTGTTACTATGTGCAAGACTCATGAAACCACTTCTTGAACGATACACATTTAATTCAATCAACTTGAGGTCCTTCGGGATCACAGTAATTTTCTTTACAAACAACACAATCATTTTTATTTTCCTTCCTTCTGTTATTTATTTTATTTCTGTCCCTCAGTTCATTTTTTTTTTTGCTGCCGCAATATGGCATCTTTCAAATGAGCATCATCTCTTAGTACATTATCTGATATAAAGTATGAAAATATAAATCTCGTAAGAAGGTGGGATCTTACCCCGAATATACTTAGTCGTTTTCCTCAAAAATCTGGTAAGATGCCTAATATCAATGATTGTTAAGAATAGATTGTTTGGAATATCTGTTACATCTTATTTTTGAGGTTGTATGAAGTTATAACAAATTAAAAGGTATAAATATTTTTTTATAATTACTTTGCAATAATATCACTGCAGAAAATGAACTCCTTCCCCGTGTTTTGTTCTATAACAGCAAGAATTTACGACACAAAGTATTTATGCCCACATTCCCACAAACACAGGCGTCTCAATGCACACGCAGTCAAAAGCGTGGCATTCCCTCTTAATGGAATATATGTATAATTAAGAAGAAATTGGTGTCTTCCCCCACTGACAATCTTATTCCGATCCACTCTATATTTACATATTATGTATCACTGAATTTATTAGGTGTCATATAAGTTCGCATTAGGCAGAGTCCCAATCGTCGTTGCAATTCGAATAAATATGTTCAGTTTTCAATTGAAAATTAAATAATTATACTCGCATCTTAATTCAGCCTTTTAGAACCCATAACCATCATCTTCAAGGTATGGAACTACTATTGACCCGTTCGGCTCCCCACTGCACAATATGCTATAGGTCGTCCTTCCAAAGTCGTAGAACATCTAAAACCCATGCTTTATAATTTTGTAATTCTCAACACTTTTAAAATTCATATTAAAACACAGTTGAGGTTATGTAATTAGATGTTAAATATAAAATTGGTACCTGGTAGTCAGTCGTCCTGAACAAAATTATTAAATATTTCCAATATGGAGGCCTTTCAAAATCAATGTTTCATCTTCTGCATTTTAACTAGCACGACTGTTGTTGTACAGGTTGTACAACTGGTTTATGGCTGTGGCTGTGTTTTCATTGAGTTGGTCAGTATTCTTTGCTTCTTTTAGAATCTCTATATCACCAATTATATATTTAACATCTTTGTAATTCTATTATGAAATTAACGGAGATTCGTATTTAAATAGTTGCTGAGGTGATTTGTGTAATAGTAGTATTTTAATTGATGATACTTTTAACACCTCAGATCATTGAGAACGAAATTTAAATATGAGCGTGAAATGTCAAATACATTTGTTCAGAAATATTTAACTTCTTGGTTGAAGATTTTTACATGTCATAAATCGACGACACTGAAAATATGACTGTATTTCTCTTTGGAATAACATTTTATTATGAATTTCTACGACCTGAAATATACATTTATCCAGTCAATTATGTCAAAGTCCATCTGGATCGATTGACGTTCCTTGTATCTTAAGATCCATGAACACGTCCGAGGGTTATTACCAGACATATGTTACCTCATAAAATTGTATATGTTGTTCTTATGGGGTGAGATATATTAGACCAACAAAGAAACGTTTGAAAGAACAGCTTAAATCTGAATCCTATAACAACGATTATACATTAAATAATTACGTATTTAGATTTTCCTATTGAATATCACATGAAGGAAGGGGAATCACCACTTTTTGTAATAATTCAGATAATATTTAAACTAATAATCTTATTTGAAGAGAAAAATTATACGCTCAGACCGGGACTTGAACCCGGGACCCTTGGTTCTCTAGACCAAGTGCTCTACCATCTGAGCTACCTGAGCAAGAACCGATCTAAACGCAAATCTTTCTCTATATACATTGTAATTCCCATCCACCAAATGCTGTGAAGCCATGCTTCTATCTTGCAAATGGCGGCTCCTTTATTAAGAAGACATATTTGGGAATTATACATTACAGCCAGTACGGCTTTTTCCAAGTTTTTATTATTGATTTCGTACATCTCAATGATGGATAAATCATATTTGAAGAGAAAAATTATACGCTCAGACAGGGACTTGAACCCGGGACCCTTGGTTCTCTAGACCAAAGTCTCTACCAACTGAGCTACCTGAGCAAGTACTGATCTAAACGCAAATCTTTCTCTAAATACATTGTAATTCCCATCCACCAAATGCTGTGAAGCCATGCTTCTATCTTGCAAATGGCGGCTCCTTTATTAAGAAGACATATTTGGGAATTATACATTACAGCCAGTACGGCTTTTTCCAAGTTTTTATTATTGATTTCGTACATCTCAATGATGGATAAATCATATTTGAAGAGAAAAATTATACGCTTAGACCGGGACTTGAACCCGGGATCCTTGGGTCTCAAGACCAAAGTCTCTACCAACTGAGCTACCTGAGCAAGTACTGATCTAAACGCAAATCTTTCTCTATATACATTGTAATTCCCATCCACCAAATGCTGTGAAGCCATGCTTCTATCTTGCAAATGGCGGCTCCTTTATTAAGAAGACATATTTGGGAATTATACATTACAGCCAGTACGGCTTTTTCCAAGTTTTTATTATTGATTTCGTACATCTCAATGATGGATAAATCATATTTGAAGAGAAAAATTATACGCTCAGACAGGGACTTGAACCCGGGACCCTTGGTTCTCTAGACCAAGTGCTCTACCAACTGAGCTACCTGAGCAAGTACCGATCTAAACGCAAATCTTTCTCTATATACATTGTAATTCCCATCCAACAAATGCTGTGAAGCCATGCTTCTATCTTGCAAATGGCGGCTCCTTTATTAAGAAGACATATTTGGGAATTATACATTACAGCCAGTACGGCTTTTTCCAAGTTTTTATTATTGATTCGTACATCTCAATGATGGATAAATCATATTTGAAGAGAAAAATTATACGCTCAGACAGGGACTTGAACCCGGGACCCTTGGTTCTCTAGACCAAAGTCTCTACCAACTGAGCTACCTGAGCAAGTACTGATCTAAACGCAAATCTTTCTCTATATACATTGTAATTCCCATCCACCAAATGCTGTGAAGCCATGCTTCTATCTTGCAAATGGCGGCTCCTTTATTAAGAAGACATATTTGGGAATTATACATTACAGCCAGTACGGCTTATTCCAAGTTTTTATTATTGATTTCGTACATCTCAATGATGGATAAATCATATTTGAAGAACATTTGGTGGATGGGAATTACAATGTATATAGAGAAAGATTTGCGTTTAGATCGGGACTTGCTCAGGTAGCTCAGTTGGTAGAGCACTTGGTCTAGAGAACCAAGGGTCCCGGGTTCAAGTCCCGGTCTGAGCGTATAATTTTTCTCTTCAAATATGATTTATCCATCATTGAGATGTAGGAAATCAATAATAATAATCTTATAATTTATTTGACAGATTACAAGAAAAAATACCAAAATAGGTATTAAAAAATATAATAGAAATCTACACTGACAATAAAACAGATGTCAAAATAAATAATCGTATCTCTGAAATGAAATATGTTTATAATGGAGTTCCACAAGGTTCTCCACTATCACCAACACTATTTAATATTATATGAATGAAATAATTTCTAAATGGAATCTAATCTATGCATTAGGAATCATAATAACCAGTACCTTAACATTAAATACACTTCTTTTTGCAGATGATCAACTCATAAATTCCAATTCAGAGAAAAATTTACAAATAGGACTGTATACACTAAATAGATTATTAAAAGATTTTGGAATGGAAATATCAGTACAAAAGTCAAAACTAATGGCACTCTTAGTAGAAGATCCAATCAAAAGTAAAATAATACACAATAACCAACGTCTAGAACAAGTAAAAAGTTTCAACTATTTACGTTGTGAAACACCTTATCAAAATGAAACATATATGAACTAGAAAATCGCCAAATTTACACAAATCTTAGGAATAATTTATAATACATTGAATGTTAAATTAGTACAAAAATTCACAAGAATAAAAATATGTAATACTTCGGTATTATTCTCCCTTTCATACAGAAGTGAGATTTGGACATTAAAAAAAATAGGCAGAGCAGAATCAAAGCAAATGAAATTTCTCAGAAGGACAGAAGCATACACTCTTTTAGATCGAAAAAAGAATGAAGAAATTTTAAAACAATTATAAATAGAATCAGTTGATGAAAACCTCAACAGATATAAATTAAACTGGCTAGATCATGTAAAAAGAATGGGTAATTCAAGACTCTCAAACATGATGATGCAATATAAGCCCAAAGATATCGTCGACCAGGAAGACCTCATAAACGACTGGTAGATGGGGCCGAAACAGGTCACGAAATGCCTAATTCGTGACGGATGATGATCTAATAGTGTGAAGATATGTTATCATTGTAATATTAATTAATCGGTTTTAAGAGTGATTGAAGTAAAGCCCTTACAACAAACAAGGTGGTATTCACTGTATGATGAAAAGCATAGGGAAATCTCTCTATATTGCTACCATGGCCAAACCACGAATTTCACATCGACTTGCATGATGTGTTGTGTTCAGAATAACAATTTATTGCATAGTTATATGGACATAGCTCAATGACTTCAAACCAGCAGTAAGTCTATCAGAGAGATTTCATCCCTTCTGATACTGCTAAAAAAATTCAAATGTTGTTATAAAGTGATAACGTGTAGGTACTACCACAAGTTGACAAGAAGCTGGTAAGAGGGCATACTATACCAGAGAGGTATCGCCGATGTTTGAAGAGGGTAAAATCTAAATATTGTGGAATGAAACAATCGCCTAAGAACACAAACGTGATACCAGCAGTAACATTTAGCTCCATAAGTATTCGTCGTGAGTCAAGGAAATTGGATTGTAATGGACGTGCAGCCAAACACACAAAAAATATTTATCCTGTGAATATAAGTGTCGCCTGCAATAATGTAAAGAGCTCTTCAATGGATAGAGGACAATTGAAAATCTCTGATTTTTTAATAAGCCAAGCAATGCGTTGTGGTAGTCTGATGAAATGTCTTGGTAGTGACGAATTTCAGCGGAACGATATCTTCCAACTTGTATTTTTTTAACAGTGGATTGTAGGAAGTGGCAACCTAGTATATAGTTGTTTCTCACGGTAGGACGTGGCCCTCTAGTAATACTAAAGGGCAATCTAGATGCAAAAATTTGTGAAGACAGAGAATCGATTATGTGATGACCACTGCTTGTATCAGCATAACAATGGTTCGTGCCATAGTTCATATAAGGAGGTAGTTTGGAGACAATAACGCTCAGATAACAATAACGATGGAGATTCTCAGCGTGAAACACCTGTGGGATCAAATATCACGTAAATTTCTTCCAGACCCCAATCGACCCACGTGGTTACCATTTCTGTTTACTGCTCACTACTAATAATGGGCTGAAATTCCTGCACATACGTCAAACATCTACTATAAAGTAATCAGGCTAGAGTCAAGGGAGACATAAAGGCAAAATGAGGGCTCTCTCTTTAATAAATTTTAGTACTTGAATATGTTTTGAGTTTTTGGTTAGTTTTTTTTATATTTTTGGTCATATAGTGTACAACAAATAATATATTTGATTTTATTTTGCAGATCGCGATACGCCTTTGGATCTAAAGCTTCCAGAAAACGAAGTGAGTACTATTTAATGAGTATAGATAATTATTTACATATTACTGAATTGCACAGCTTTTGCAATTTAGCATTTTTGGATGTCTTATGCCCATCGACTCGAACTCGTAAAAATATCGATCTGTTATCGGTGATTTACGTAATTATGCACTTACCCAATCCAAATGTTTACCGGGACCCATTGTTTCTTTCAGAAGATAACGGTCCTGGTGGAGTAGTGGTTACCATGCTCGCCTCTGTTTCCAAGGTTTGCGGCCAGGGTCGATGGAATCTACAGGGCGTGTGGTATCCTTCGGAAAGGAAATAAAGCCGTGTGTCCAGTGTCGTGGTTTTAAGGCACATATAATAAATTCAAGCCTGCCCTTCAGGACAAAATTTAATTGCGACATTAATGATCTGAACTAATAAAGGGCGTTGACAAAAGTAAATAAAACATTTTAGGCAGCACAGCAATTGTTTGCTGATGCTTGTTTCACTTCCTTAATGTGAAAAATAAATTATACTAATATGTTAAATAATACATAGAGTGCTAAAAATAGATGTATATTTCCATTGCCTTAGAGACACGGTGATTCGCAAAAATTCAAGAAAAATAGTTCTTATAAATATGATTCCTAATTTTGTTGTCAACTTTGTTGTTAGAGCTCAATGAATATCTTCCAATTTGGTAAAAAAAAGTGATGAGATAGAATGCAGACGACTACTACAGTAAAGGCCAATTTTCATCGTAGTGTATGATTGATTGAATGAATGAATGAATGGAATGGAATTTATTGCATTTTTTCAAAAGAAAGGAAATACGTATTCATTTACATTACGCACGGCCCTGCTTAGTCGTACGTGCATATTTTTCCACGAATAAAAATAAAGATAATCATAATGTAAACAAATATCTACATGGCTACACACCTTTATCAAAACAATGACTATACAAGGCTAATTGGAATAGTTCTACAAGAACAAGACATCGAGCACGCCCATAGAGTGGGTCGCGGGCGGTACCCCAGGCCTATATTGTGCAAGTTAGCACATTATAGGGGTAAATAAGAAATCGTAAGGGCGGCAAAATATCTACGGGGCACTGGAGTGGCAGTGAGTGAAGACTATAACCGAATAGTGAGAGAGGAGCGAGCATTCCTGAAACGACATTTAGTGGACGCAAGGAAGCAGGGAGCTCAGGCATTCATCCGTTTCCATAAACTTGTAACAAACTGACTGGAGCTGGAGGAGATGTCATTGTCCACGAGGGAAACGGCAGGGACAATACAACGGGAATGAATGAATAAGCCAGTTTTTGCCATGAAGGGCTGCAAGACGGAAAGCTGTGTTTCATTAATCAAGTGGGGAACTATTCCACATGAGAAAATTTTAAAAATTTAAACCGACTTATATTAAGCGGGCGAAGCTTAATATGGGAGAGCCTGTTACTTAGCCTGCTTGTTTACCTCATTCCATGGCGTATGAAAAGTCCATAAATGATATACAGACGCTAGTAGAACACGTGTTTTATGCATCTCGGGCAATACAACAAATATTACTACGTATAATGCGCGATTGGTTATACATTGGCGGAATGTTTCATTGCTAAGAAATTGGATTCCTATTAGGGTCTTGCTGTAAAGAACTCACATTTAAAAACTAGTGTGGTGTTAAAAATAAATTTGAACCCAAAAAATATTAATTTAGTAACCTAGTGGGGGCTGAAAGAAATTTAACATGGTGAGGACTCTTCATTAGAATCAAAATATAGGTCTATACAACATTAAAGTTAAGAAGTAACTTAAATATTCCGAAATGATAAATAAGTAATAGTAAGTAAGTAAAGTGATCCCACAACAGGCCTCAGGAGGGATAATAGGAGGTTAAGGCTCCCACTTTTTCTAGACAATCGGCACTTTATGTCAGCCGGGTTGTCAGCCCTGCGTGACGGCCGTTTTTATCCTCAGAACAAGCGTCTGGTACTCATTTCCCTTAGAGGCTGAGTCGACCCCAGGGCCACAGTGCCGCCAGAAGGTTTGGGTCAGTTTAAAAATCCTGACCGCAACGGGACTTGAACCCTCGACCTTCCGGCTTGTAGCGCAGTGCCTTAACCACTACGATACGGCGTTCCCCCAATAAGTAATAGCCTAAGTGTAAATCTACGAACGAGACCGAACAATTACTCTCCTTCCTGAGGAAGCTATGTTAAAAATCCGCAGCGGGATTGAACCCGCGATACTCGGAAGCAGAGAGGAGAATGGTAACCACTAGCCCATCGAGACAGATTGAAAACGTAGCAGATTTTTGTCTGAGATTCTGGATTGACTATCTCATCTTGCTTGTCTGCAACTCTACTATAGTAATATACTGTTCCACTTCAATTTATATGAACTTTCATAAAGTTATATAAGAACAGGTAGGGATGTAGTTAAAATGCGGAGTGAAGAACATTTTGTAGGTAAGCACTTCACCAGAATACTCTACCGAACGCTTTATTTATTTCTCTCCATTTGTTATTTTGTCAGTTGGAAACAAATATCGGTACAAATGGGACCAGATATTATATAAATGGATTGCGCACAAATGTGCAAACGTGATAACACAGCTAACAATCACTAACACTTTAACTTTGTCTTGCGTAATCACAAATTGGTTTTGGTCTTTGTGTACACGTTTCGATGTGATATCTTTCGCATTTCTGTTCACATACTTCGCATATACATGACATCTTCGGGTCATGGAATGTTTTATCCCTACACATTAGGTGGTGGAATCCATGCACGCTTAGTCTTGTGATGACGTGTCGTATCTGGAAATTTGCTTCTGTACAGTTCCTGTCTATCATCGCTCCGGTGGTGAAGAATTCCGGCCATACTTCCTCCCTTTTCCTGCGTAGTCTTTGTAGCGCATGTTCATAGGGTTCCGTGGTTGGTAGTAGAAATGCTGTTTTCAAGTCCTCGATAAGGAAAGCCTCCCTTGCCAGTAGGTACACTTGACGGCTTCTTCTCGTTTTTGATACTCCTATTGTTCTTTTTATGTATGTAGCTTTCACTTTTTCCAGTGTGTTCAGATTAGCTTCTGTAAGATGTGGCCATATGATTTCTATCCCGTAAGTTAAATTATTTATTGTTTTTTATGGGTTTTAAGCTTTTTTTTTTATTTTCCTTGTTATTTAGTGAACATATTTAAGTAGTCACAAAGTTAAAAGAGGAATTTATTATTGGGAGGATCTTTGCATTGAAGAGTTTCATCGCTGATTCCACGCTTAGAGTTTGTATATTGCATATATAATTTATTGCCACTATTGATTGTGTTGATCTTTCTGCTAAGTGAATGGGACCAGATATGAATACGTTACAAAACACAAGAGGCGGAACAAGAGCTAGCTTTAGTGTGTAAACCTCTAATAAATTTGAGTACCTTGTTTTTTCCCAACTTGCCTCATTTCGTCCTTAACTAAATAGGGCACACGTTTTGTATATAATTTTCCGGTAGTTTACTTGTTAACCAACTGTTCTTCACTTTTTCGTGGTTGGTATTTTATTTATAGAACACTCTCTAACAGAAAGGGCCATTAGCCTCGCAGTTCAAATCTGGGCTATAAACGTCAAAAAATTTTGCTCAGCGATCTCTTTGTCAGACTTGAGATTCTTATACATGTCAATAATCTACAAACCCGGATCCGCGGCTTTAATTACTTTCCGAAGGAATTCGTGATCAGGATTTTTACGCCCTGAAAAATCTATCAAATCCGTCCTGGTTTGAACCTGCTAATCTAGAAATCAGAGGTGAACACAATAAGTATTAGTCGACCTGGACCGACTCACTCTCTCTTGCAACTATTTTTAAAGATACGATCCATTTATTGATTGAAAAATATAATGTAATATTATCTAAAAATTTCTACAAATTTAATGTGTTTTTGTCATTTACTGAAATACGGGCTTAAGGGGACCGACTGGTGAATTTAATTTTTTTTTCAGTTTTCATCTGATTGATTTGAAATTGTTATCACAAACATTATGTGCTTTTAGTATCGTTTCTATAACGTTTGATGTTTATAAGTGGAATAGTTTCAAAATTATGATTTTTTAAAACTATAGGCCTATAGTCTATTTAATTTACTGACTTAGGCTTCAAACCTCGAGACCACGGCCTACATCCCGCAAATCTTATTTAAGATCATCATATATTTTTAATATTTTCTAAAAAATGCTCCTTACGATGAATTCTAAAATATTTTGTGATGTAATTTGAGTTTCGGAGTCTTTATGATTCCACTAAACACATTTTACTATGCAAAAATCTTCATAAAGGGAAGATACTGCTTATTTTTCATTTTTTGAAAAAAAAAAATATCACATTCAATGTTTTTTTATCATCAATTTAAAAAGAACAAATGTGTCTTAGACTAGTAAACTACATAGAAAAAATCAATTAGCATATATTGGAGAGACTAACCTCAAAATTTCACTTTGATATCATCAAAATTATATCGTACGGAGCATTTCAAGTTTTGGAAAATGTCAAATAAATGGAAACACGAAAAAAATGCATATTAAAATTTAAGTAATAATGCTGATGATATGTGGAATGGTATTTAAACCCTTACGTCACGGACTCAAATTTGCTCCTACAATTTTTTTTTACGTGAAAATGACCCTAAAGAATCAGAATTATTAAAAAGAAAAAATGCATTTGCGTGACAATTTTTAACATTTTCACCAGTCGCCGTCGGCCCCTTGATCAAACGTTACACTAACGACTAGAGTCCGGATGTTAGGCACATAACAATTTCAAAATAGGCAGGCAAAAAGGCACTAAAAATTAATATAGGCACTAAACATTAAAAATAGACTACAACATAATTTTTTATTGTCTTACGTGAAGAATATAACATAAGCTATCAATAGCATACTAAGATATCAGATATGATTTTAAAACTTGTTTTGCCTTTTTACAAATAGCATACTTTTGTTTTGCAGTGTGTACATGCTGCGAAACGTGACATTTCTTCGCTCAATTCACTGAAGTTTTACACACTTCGCAAAACAATATTGAACCTTCACTTGACAATATTTCTGCACCAAATTCTTTCACGCAATTGGTCAGTTTGTCTTTTACTGTTGTCCGTTCTTTAGGCATCGTAAAACAACTGTTCTAAAGGTTAAAAAAAAGAATAAACCACATATACGTGTCGTACCACTTTGTCTTTGAAGCACGTGTCTGTGAACGATGACTACAGACTGAGTTCAGTGTTACCAACATAAAAAATTATATTGCCACTCACTTAAAGGTTTCAGCATCAGGTTTGAGACAGAAAAAGAAAGCATGAACCATCTAGCCTTTTTGTCACTCAGCAATGTTTGCATTGAAAAGAAAGGTCGTCGGTATCAACTTATATGAAGTCACTTTTATAATATCTATAATAAATAATTATAGGCATTTTCCCTAACATCCGGTATCTACTAATGACTACAGACATTCATATCCACGAGTAAACAGAGCGGCTCAATCCTTTAAAGTATTTGACTACAAAAATAATATTTTGAGGTAGAGAAACAATGGTCTGAAATTCGTAACAATTTTTTATGTCCTTAACTATCCTAAACCTCATAGCGAAAATATTGACAACTTACTGCTAGGCAAAAATGTTCAAAGTGGCAACTACTATTCTCAACACATGCAGTAAAGCAGCGCATAACACTTTCACGTAGTCCTTAAAAAATACAACTGGTGCCTACTGCACAACGGTAGATAAGTCTCTAGCATCGGCGTTTACTATGGTTCCATATAACAAGGAATTGACGTTCTCATATAGGAAAAAGTCGACCTCCGAACGTCGACACAACAGTCAGTGTTTCTCTATATAAAGCAACGTACGAAAATTTCATCACACAAAATCTCACGGCGCCTGAAATAAACATTTATGGCCGTAGGTTCCCTGATTCCAGACACTCGGTTTACAACATTCTACCATCTGCACAACTTTCTTAAGTTTTGATTCACTCTGTATAATTATTTTCCACATTTGGAGCACTTAAACTCTTATTAAGATGAAAACATATTTCCAAACGTCCTGCAACAATTATGGTAGAAAAAATATATATGACACGAAAAGAAAAATAAACTCCTGAGCACGGATTTGAACCCGAGACTACTAAACGTTAGTGCCCTACCCACTGAGTTACTCAAAATCCAAACACAAACATTTATCAATTATATATATATATATATGTGTGTGTGTGTGTGTCCACCGCTGTGGTCTCGATGTAGCGTGCTGCCTTGTCACGCAGCGGGCCGGGTTCGATCCCCTGTCGGGGCAGTTTTTCTGGGTGAGGTTTTTATCGGGGTTTAACCTCACCTATAAGACAAATGTCAGGAAAACGTTAAGGCCCAAACGGTCCCCGAAATCATATGGCCATCATCATCCTTATCATCATCATCATCCTCATCATCATCATCCTTATCATCATCATCATCCTTCACCGGTGTGGAAAGCAACGGGAAGCTAACACACCTACAATTATTCCCTAGTAAACCTGCAAGCATAGCATGAAAATGCTATGATTGCAGTGAAGGACCTGCCCTCTGGCAGAATAACTATGGATATATATATATATATATATATATATATATATATATATATATATTAGATAATATACTATATTATATATAATAGACAGTACATAATTGTTTTAAATACCCCACGTTGTCATTTCGACATTTCTGCTGTTCTCTCCTGGCATGGCGTACTTGTAACCCACTTCTGAGGTTGGGGCGCTTGGAAGGCGGGGTTACGCTGCCTCGATGATATGTGAGTTAATGGTAATGATGCCCCAGGAGAGGCCTTAAACTAAACTTAAGCTAATTAGGCGAATATGATATAGATGACAATGATGGCCAGATGGTGTTCGGCAACCGTTTGGGCCTTAATGTTTCCTGACATTTATCTTAAAGGTGATGATAAATCCCGAAAAAAACCTCACCCAACAAACCTGTCCCGACCGGGGATCGAACCCGGGCCCGCTGCGTGACAAGGCAACACGCTACCTCGAGACCACAACGGTGGCATATCGGATAATTATATTATTATCTATCCGTCCATAGTAATTCTGCCCGCGGGCAGGTTTTCCATTGCAATCATAGCATTTTCATGCTATGCTTTGCAGCTTTACTAGTGAATTATGGGTGTGGTAGCTTCCCGTTGCTTTCAACACCGGTGAAGGATTATGATGGTAATGATAAGAATGATAATGGTGGCCGGATGATTTTCGGGGACCGTTAGGACTTAAGCTTCCTGACATTTGTCTTACAGGTGAGGATAAACTCCGAAAAAACCTCACCCAGGAGCCTGTCTAGACCGGGAATGGACCCCGAGCCTGCTGCATGGCAAGGCAGCACGCTACCTCGAGACCACAACGGTCTATCTCATATTGTCTATCATCTGATGTCCTCTTCTGCCTCTAACTTTCTTTCCGTTGACCATTCCTTCTAGGGCATCCGTCAGCAAGCAGTTTCGTTTTAGCCAGGGCCAATCCAATTTCTTTTCCTATTCTTTATGAGTTCCAGCATTGATCTTCCTTCATCCACTCTGTCTAGCACATCTTTATTTTTTATTATGTCTGTCCATTTTATTCGTTCCATTCTTCACCATATCCAATTTACGTCCGGAGTCTTTTACCGTAGAAACACTCATCGTGACATGTTTGCAGCTTTACTAGGGATATATAGGTGTGGTAGTTTCTCGTTTCTTTACACATCCCTTTCTTTCTCTCTCTCTCTATCTCTATCTCTATCTCTCTCTCTCTCTCTTTTTTGCATCTTAAAATCTTAAAAGATCTTAATAAGGTCACGAGCGGCCTCAACTTGGAGGTGAGGGAAGTGGATCTATCTAAGTTAGATCCCCGGACTTTACCGAAATTCACTCCAGAGATTAAATATTGGTTCCATCAGGTTTTTGACCAGTTAAAGATCCGGAAATCCCAATTAGCCTCTGCGAATATAATAAATAAATATATATATATATATATATATATGTATATATATTTATATATTATAATTTATCAATTTATATATCAATTCACGCAAGGCAGAGCGACATCGGTCAAATTGCCATCTAGTGGCTACCATAACAAGTAAGCCTTTTAAAGAGAATTTTTACATTTTAGCAGTAATTGTTGCTTATTTAGAGGTTAGGTTAAATGTTTGACATTTAGGGTAAGTTTCACCAACAGAGGTAACTGTATTACGCCAGTTTTCCCCATGTATATACACAGCTTAAACTGGAGTAATACAGTTACCTCTGTTGGTGAAACTGACCCTTAGCAATGGATGCCGATTGTGACATAAAAAGGGAAATACATTTATTATATTTAACATCTAAATATGTAGATACGACTTAAATTGGTTGTCAAAAAATTAATTTTCTTTTTGTTCTTTACAGCACGCACACATGTTTATCTTCAGAGATGTAAATGAGGAAAGATGTGTGAGTAACCTTGAGATAAATATATTACTATTGCTATTGCATGAAGGGTATATTTTAACTTTTTTTTTTCTATGGACTAATAGTCAAGTGTACATTTCTTTTTGAAATGGATATCACTTAATTTTAATTCACTAAATATAATTGTGACTGTAACCACATTGCAAACGTATACAAAACAATTTTTCTGCTGATAGTGAAACTGCACCCGAATAAAAATATTTAACAGAATTTCCCAAAAAAAGTAAATAACTCCTTAAAATTTTTGGTCATCAAATAATGTGGAATGTTTCATAATACGAAGATATTGTAATTTCTAAATTATGTGATATTTTCTGAATACACGTACTCTTATGAAGAATACAGGGAAAAGAAAGGTATGTCACTTTTTCTTGGAACCTAGAACACACACTTTTAGTTGTGCATTAGACATTCTTCCTTGCCTGTAAGCCAAACTTTGTAGGTAAATAAACCAAATAATTAGAATATATGTTTTACTATTTCACATTTCTAAATGACGCTTGTTCTTGGGGTAAAGGCTGCCGTCGCGCAGGGCTGACAACCCGGGTGCCATCATGTGCGATTTTCCAGAAAAGTGGGAGCATTAACCTCCTCGTACCACAACGGTCTACTGATGCCTGTAGTGGGATCACTTTGACATTTCTTAATGATAGTGCATCTCATATAAAATCTAATTAAACGTCAAACTCCATTCCTACAAGAAGTGACTCACGTGGTTATTTCTCTGTACCTTCGTACATATAATCGTTAAATAGTAATATAATGTACTGTTAAAAACTATAAATTAGTTACCTTGTAGGCCCGTCTCTTCAACTTAAGTTATTTCAAAACTCTGTAGGCCTTTCGGGACTAGTCCCATCATCAGCAGAATGCATTAGGTCCGTATTTGTTGACCCTTGTTGAAGCACTGACTTTGTTGTGAGAATTTTGTACAGAGAATTGTGTTGACTGGATGTGTATTCATTGAGAATCAGGGTTGTTGTTGATTTCTCTAAGGATTGCGATTTCCTCCAGTATATTTATTCTCGTTGGGATGTTTTCTATGTACTATTTTGAGGGTGTAATCGATGTTATGCGTATGGTGTAATTCAGGCTGGACACCATATACATAACATCGATAACACCCTCACAATAGTACATAGAGAAAACATCCCAACGAGAATAAATATACTGGAGGAAATCGCAATCCTAAGAGAAATCAACAACAACCTGATTCTCAATGAATACGTACCAGGTCCACACAATCCTCTGTACAAAATTGTCACAACCAAGTCAGTGCTTCAACAATGGTAAACAAATACGGACGTAATGCATTCTGCTGATGATGTGACCGTTCCGAAAGGCCTACAGAGTTTTAAAAATAACTTAAGTTGAGGAAACGGACCTACAAGGTAACTAATTTATAGTCAATACTAATAAAATTCATTGTTAAAACCGTTGAGGTGGAGAGTCATAAAATAAAATAAGATAAAATATACCTTCTTAGGTAAAATCCGTCGTCCTCAACTTATAAAATATGTAATCTTTATGCATGTAGGCCTTTCAGAACATCCGTTCCATCTTCGAGTCACGACAAAGCCACATTAGGACCAGTAGCATCAACCATCATACTGGATGTTGTAGCGAAGAGTGACCTGTTGAAGATGGAACGGATGTTCTGTAAGGCCTACAGGCATAAAGCTTACATATTTTATAAGTTGAGGACGACGGATTTACCTAAGAAGGTATATTTTAACTAATTCATAGATTTAACCGTACGATATATTACTGTGAAATAATACCTCAACGGAAACTTACCATGAATTTTACTAGTAATCGTTAAATTCAGTGAAAATATAGCGATTCATAAAATTCTGTTAGACTTGAGCTTAATTCACATTATACGGAAAGATAATGTCACCAACGGGACCGGCAACGAACGTTACGTGAATTTTGATAATGATTCACACTGTACCTAAAGCAATCCCACTACAGCTCTTAGGAACCCCTTGGGGTATAAGGAGATTCAGTCTCCCACTTTTCTAGTCAATCAATATAATGTAATGTGATGTTTAATTGTGTTTTATGTAAATGTTATTTATGTAGGTGGAAGCTGTAGAGTATTTATTTTGTTAGTGAATTATGTGAGTAAATTTTCAACTTTATATTCAAAGGCTTCCTACACTTCCTTCATGGATGTGATATTCACATCCATGGAGGGACCGAATTTGCCCATTTGGAGAGACCTGCTCAATTCTTTCTCGAATATGAGTTAATGGCGGTGTGAGTGTTTTCCATATGTTGGGGCTGTGTTTTGGACTTAACTGCAGCCACATACTGAATTAAATTTGTTTCAAGCTGTTCAATTTTCTTGATTACATACTACGAAAATTAAAACCAACACTAAAGTAACACTACAATCGATAGACTATAAACAACTTTCACCTACTACGCACATACATAAAGATGATTCTAACAGCTGTCTTCTTGGTTTTTATCCCTCCCTGTGCATAAAATACTTTAGAACTCAAAAATAAATAATCATAAATCGTTTCACCTTCTCCCAACCATGTTAATTTTCAAAACAACTTCTCTTCACTATGGCTTGACATAACATAACACAAAATTACTTTTCACAACCCAAAATAAAAAAAAATCAGTAACATCACATATCCATCAATAGTAATTCTGCCCGAAGGCAGGTCCTTCACTGCAATCATAGCATTTTCATGCTATGCTTGCAGCTTTACTAGGGAATTGTGTAGGTGTGGTAGTTTCCCGTTGCTTTCCACACCGGTGAAGGATGATGATGATAATGATAACGGTTAGGATGATAATGATAAGAATGATGGCCATATGATTTCGGGGACCGCTTGGGCCTTAAAGTTTTCCTGACATTTGTCTTACAGGTGAGGAAAAACCCCGATAAAAACCTCACCCAGAAAAACTGCCCCGACCGGGGATCGAACCCGGGCCCGCTGCGTGACAAGGCAGCACGCTACCTCGAGACCACAGTGGTGGACACATCACATATATAAAACTATTATTCTACCAGTTATATTATATGGGTGCGAAACATGGACTCTTACTTTAAGGGAGGAAAGGAGATTACAAGTATTTGAGAATAAAAGTACTTAGGAAAATTTTTGGACCAAAGAGAAATGAACAGACAGGTGAATGGAGAAAACTGCATAACAATAAACTACATGGTCTTTAGAGGAAGCCAGATATAATAGGAGCAGTTAAGTCTCGTAGACTGCGATGGGCAGGACATCTTGCGCGTATGGAAGCTTCTTTTAGGAAAGCCAGAGGGAAAACGCCCAGTTGGTAGACCAAGAATGAGGTGGGAGAATAACATTAACTATGATTTGAGGGACGTAGATTGTACAGGGAATGATTGGAAAGCATTATCTCAGGATAGGGATGTATGGAGAGCTTATGTCCGCGCGGACATGAACCTACAGGTTCCATAGTGCCAGTGAGTAAGTAAGTAAATAACATCACAAATAACACTTTTGTAAACAACCCAAAGAGGGCAAAAAACAAGTTCCTAAAGCGGGGAGAATAGGTTTCACTTGTTTCTCACATACACACACGCACTAGTCAATCAGCAGAAAATATCAGCCCTGCTTGACGGCTGCTTTTAACCCCGGAACAAGCACCTGGTACTCATTCCCATTAGGGTCGCTCCCAGGATCATGGTGCCGCCAGAAGATTCGAGCCAATTTACAAATCCAGTCATCACTGGGACTCGAACACTCTACCATCCGGCTTGTACTGTAATGTATTACCTTGACCAACTACGATACGGCGTATGACGTACAGTAAGCAATATTATTCTCGAGAACCCCCGACGATATGTGATATTAACATATGCTGACGTTACCTGTATACGTGAACAAAAAGCGTCATACGATCTTTTGACGTAATATTACTGATGACGCTAACGTTCCGCATAATGTAAATTGAGCTTCATTTGTAGGGAAACATATTATCTTTCATCTTCCGAAATGTTTAAAACATTGCTAAAATTCTCTTCAATCACAAAAATCATGACCGCAGAAAATAATTTGGGGAATTATCAGTTGTTAATAATAATAATAATAATAATAATAATAATAATAATAATAATAATAATAATAATAATAATAATAATATTTTACCCCAGATGAACCCATGTCCGCATTTCTTGACGGTTGTATTTTTACGATCTTTCACCGTAAAAATACAACCGTCAAGAAATGCGGACATGGGTTCATCTGGGGTAAAATTTTCCGGAGGTCAAATAGTCCCCCATTCGGTTCTCCGGGCGGGGACTACTTCAGGGAACCCATGCCAAAGGCTCAAACACAGGGAAATGTTCCTAGGAACATGGAATGTTAGGAGTTTATACAATAGCGGGGCACTAGAGATATTAACGCGGGAATTGGATAAATCGCCCTTGGATATAGTCGCTTTACAGGAAGTTAGGTGGCCAGGAGAAGGTAGTCAGGAATCAGACATTATAGGAAGCCAGATATAATAAGAACAGTTAAGTCTCGTAGACTGCGATGGGCAGGACATGTTGCACGTATGGGGAATGAAAGACGTGCATGGAAGCTTCTTGTAGGAAAGCCAGAGGGAAAACGCCCAGTTGGTAGGCCAAGAATGAGGTGGGAGAACAACATTAACTATGATTTGAGGGAAGTAGATTATACAGGGAATGATTGGAAAGCATTAGCTCAGGATAGGGATGTATGGAGAGCTTATGTCCGCGCGGGCATGAACCTTCGGGTTCGATAGTGCCAGTGAGTAAGTAATAATAATAATAATAACTACAATAATAACTATCTAAATCACTGGCTCTATGCAAACCATAGGTTCATGGCCGCGTGGACATAAGCTCTCGATACATCCCAATTCTGAGCTAATGTTTCAAATCATCCCTGTATAATCTACTTCCCTCAATTCATGGATAATGCTATTCCCCCACATCTTTCTTGGTCTACCAACTCGATGTTTTCCTTCAGGTTTTCCTACAAGCAGTTTTCATGCACCTCTTTCATTCCCCATTCGTGCCACATGTCTTTCCCACCGCAGTCTACGAGACTTAACTGTTCTTATTATAATTTGCTTCATATACATACCATGTAACTCACTATTACATATTTTTCTTCATTCACCTCTCTGTTCTTCTCTTTTTGGCCCAATAATATTTCTAAGAACTTTATTCTCAAATACATGTAATCTTCTTTTCTCCTGTAAAGTAAGAGTCCATGTTTCAAATTTATATACTTTAACTGGAAGAAGGACAGTTTTATATATTTACAGTTTAATGTTTTTTTGAAAGGAGCTGGGACGACAAGAGTCCCTGTACTGCATAATAACATGCATTTCCAGAATTGAGCCTATGTTTAATTTCCTCGTGCATCTCATTCCTATTTGTAATTATTGTTCCTAGATATTCAAATTCAGCCACTTCTTCAAAATTTACCTCATATATCATCAGTTGTCCATTTCCACTATATAACGCATTTATATTTGTGAACATAGGATATATTTAGTTTTGTTGATGTCTACTTCCAGTCCCAATTTCTTAGCGTTACTCAATAGAGTGTGCGTGTTGGCCTATAGAAGCTCCCCGCTATCACCCAACAGCATAAGCTAACAGCTTATTAAAACCATTGAATTATAGGCCTTCCTCATTCTCCAAATATTTGATGGCATGCTCTAGTACAAATTTGGATAGTCGAGGAGATAGTGCATTTCCTTATATTAACCCATTGTGTATTTCAAAAGAATTCTAATACTGTTTGCCTTTATGCACCCTACTCTTGGTCCCATTTAGACATATTCGTATAAGTCCAACATTTTAGGAATTCCGAACTCCAGCAGGATAGTATAAAATTTCTCCCTCTTAATTGAAATGTATGCCTTGTTTGAAGTTAACATGGAGTTGTTGTATAGTGCCATTAAATTTCCATTTATTTTATAAAATCTGTTTTATACTAAAATAAAAATAATAATAATAATAATAATAATTGTATTTATGAATATTCCACAATACAGTGTTTCGCCTTTAACCCATAGTGATTTATCTCCAGAGGTTCCTGTCTAAAGCATCATCTTTCCTCAAATCTCTATCTTCCATACTTCTCTTCACTCCATCAATCCATCGTTCTCTAGGCCTGCCTCTTCCACTTCTTCCATTAGTTTCCAATTAAGGATCTCCTTTGATATTCTCTCTTCTTCCATTCTCATGAGGTGTCCATACCATTTCAAACGTTTTTTTTTTCTGTTTTTCTGATATGTTTTTTTCAACTTACAAATTTCTCTTATAGTGCTGTTTCTGACCTTATCCCTTCTTGACATTCTTGTCGATAATACTACCATTATTATTATTATTATTATTATTATTATTATTATTATAGGGTATTTTATTAATATATATATAATATTTTATTATTATTATTATTATTATTTTTATTATTATTATTATTATTATTATTATTATTATATGGTGGGTTATTAATATAAGAACAACAATATTAATATAAAAATAATAATTTCTCTTATTTATTAGGAATTGTTCTGCAATACAATAGTTTCCCAACAACACATTGTAAATTTTACTCCTTCATATATACCTACTCACTGCATCACTCTCTGATAACCCTCTCGACTTCATACTCTGTTGCACTTCTTCAATCCACTGATATTTTTGGTCTCACCTTTCTTCTGTTGCCCTCCGCTTCAAAATTTAATGTCATCTTAGGTATCCTGTCATTTCACGCTCTCTTTACGTGGCCAAACATTTTAGTCTTCTTTCTTCAATAACTTGTAGAACATCGTTTTGAGCATCCAATATTTCTCTGATTTTAGTATTTCTAATTTTGTCTCTTCTTGAATTTCTAGAAGCCCTCCTCCAATAGTCTATCTCTGTCACCAATAATTTATGTGCTTGCTCTCTGCTTAATGTCCACGTTTATTATTGTTATTGATTTTTATAGAGATTATATTATTATTATTGTTATTAACGAAAAAAATATATAGAATTTCACAATACAGAGATCAATGGATGGACCATATCAATAGAATGGATAACAATAGAATTTCGAAACAGATTCTTCATTACATACCACTAGGAAGAAGAAATGTTGAAAGACCCAGTAAAATATGGATAGACCTATTCTATCATGAGATCGGAACAGACCTTAAAGTCCAATCCATGATCCTGCTGCTGCTGATGATTATTATTATTAATACTGTCATGACAATAAGTTAATGTCAACATTTTATAATAATTATAGTGGAGGAATCGTGTAACAAATCAGTGTCGCAATGTAAAATTATTTCTAAGATATCACCCAAATTAATGTGAGAGCGGGATATTTTGCATTGTGCGTACATTGTCAAGAGATACATTTCATTAACCTTTATATTAGTGACTTTTAGGAATATTTAATTGCCATGGTGTATTCTGTAGTCATAAATGATTCCCGCAATCATGTGCGCGCTCACAAAAACACATACACGCACACACACACATATATATCCTACACTCACTCACTGGCACTATCGAACCCGTAGGTTCATGGCCGCGCGGACATAAGCTCTCCATAATTCCCTATCCTGAGCTAATGCTTTCCAATCATTTCCTGTATAATATACTTCCCTCAAATCATACTTAATATTATTCTCCCACCTCAATCTTGGTCTAACAACTGGGCGTTTTCCCTCTGGCTTTCCTACAAGAAGCTTCCATGCACGTCTTTCATTCCCCATACGTGCAACATGCCCTGCCCATCGCAGACTACGAGACTTAATTGTTCTTATTATATCTGGCTTCCTATAAAGACCATGTATTTCACTGTTATGTAGTATTCTCCATTCACCTGTCTGTTCATCTCTCTTTGGTCCAAAAATTTTCCTAAGTACTTTATTCTCAAATACTTGTAATCTCTTTTCCTCCCTTAAAGTAAGAGTTCATGTTTCGCATCCATATAAACACACAAACACACACACACACACACACACACACACATATATATATATATATATATATATCCATCCATAGTAATTCTGCCCGAAGGCAAGTCCTTCACTGCAATCATAGCATTTTCATGCTATGCTTGCAGCTTTACTAAGGAATTGTGTATGTGTGGTAGCTTCCCGTTGATTTCCACACCGGTGAAGGATGATGGTGATGATGATGATAATGATAAGGATGATGGTGATGATGATGGCCATATGATTTCGGGGACCGTTTGGGCCTTAAGGTTTTCCTGACATTTGTCTTACAGGTGAGGGAAAACCCCGATAAATCCTCACCCAGATAAACTGTCCCGACCGGGGATCGAACCCGGGCCCGCTGCGTGACAAGGCAGCACGCTACCTCGAGACCACAGCAGTGGACTATATATATATATATTGGATCTACACTAGGAAAGCAAATTGCAATGAATGGATAACATATGGAATACTTAGAGCGAAAAATATATCAGATGATTCTTATTATAATTTTTTTTCCCTTGTACAATACAAATTTGTAGTGGTGTTAGATATTAGATCATATCTAAAAGGTTATTAATATCCGTTCCTTTGAATGTAAAAACTTGTTATTTATGTTTCACTGCATAACATATTACTGCATAATATATGAAAACCATTTTTTATTATAATGGATAGTTAGTTTAGAGACAGTATGTATAAAATTGAATACCAGAGGAAACACCGCATTCTCTAGCTTTAACCCATTATGAATTTCAAAAATATCTGAAAACTGTTCTCCTGTCCGCACAATTCTGCTGGTTCCATTTAGATTTGTAGGGTATTATTATTGTATATGAGGCCATTAGACAAAAGGCGTTCACCGCTGCGCTGTGGTCTCGAGATAGCGTGTGGCCTTGTTACGCAGCGGGCTCGAGTTCGATTCCCTGTCGGGACAGACTCCTGGGTGAGTTTTTTCGGGTTTTTTCCTCACCTGCAAGACAAATGCTAGGAGGCTTAGGGCCCAACGTTCCCCGGAAATCATCCTGCCATCATCATCATCATTCACCGATGTGAAAAGCAACGGGAATCTATCACACCTATAAAAATTCCCTAGTAAAGCTGCAAAGCATAGCATTAAAATGCTATGATTGCAGTCAAAGACCTGCTCTCGGGCAGAACACTATAGAGTAGGTAAAAGGTAATATATATATATATATATATATATATATATATATATATATTAGAAGTCCACCGCTGTGGTCTCGAGGTAGCGTGCTGCCTTGTCACGCAGCGGGCCCGGGTTCGATCCCCGGTCGGGGCAGTTTTTCTGGGTGAGGTTTTTATCGGGGTTTTTCCTTACCTATAAGACAAATGTCAGGAAACATTTAAGGCCCAAACGGTCCCCGAAATCATATGGCCATCATCATCATAATCATCCTTATCATTATCAACATCATCATCATCCTTCACCGGTGTGGAAAGCAACGGGATGCTACCACACCTACAATTACCTAGTAAAGCTGCAAGCATAGCATGAAAATGCTATGATTGCAGTGAAGGACCTGCCTTCGCGCAGAATTACTATGGATGGGTATATTAGAAAATATAAGCAGTATTTGCAGAACAATGTTGTAACCCTGAAAAACATTTAGATGTTCAGGAAAGTTAACACATATATCTATAAAAGATCAACGATTCACGACTAATAGTTTAGCACCTAACTCTAAGTATATACCATTATACCTTAATCTTTTAGGATCAGACATTTATTTTTTTCGTGCAGCCGCTGACTGGTGGTATTTGATGACATGCACTACGTGGACATTTAGACTTTAAATTTAAGATTTAGGGGTAAAAGGTTATACTTTCATTATTTTTCATTAAATATTTTTAAAAATAGTTTTAAATATACAAGTATAGTTATGATTATAACCAAAAAACAATTTTTTTCATCGTCATCAACCGTCACGAATTACGCCTTTGCAGACCTGTTTCAACCCCTCTAGCAGTCTTTTAAGGGGTCTTCCTGGTTGACGATGTCCTTTGGGTTTATATTGCATCATAATTTTGGGATTATTGAATTATCCATTATTTTTACGTGTTCTATCCAGTTTAATTTATATATGTTGAGTTTATCTTTTACTTATTCTACTTGTAATTGTTCTAAAATTTCTTCATTATTTTTTTCGATCTAAAAGAGTGTATCCTGCTGTCCGTCTGAGAAATGTCATTTCTGTTGCTTTGATTCTGCTCCTGTCTCTTTTCCATATGGATTTTTTTACTAATTTAGCTTTTAATATCTTATTTATTCAATGATTTATTTTTTATTTTTATAATACAATCACTGAATCTTTTCAAAGGAATTTTTTTTCCTGCACAACAATGTTTAAAACTTTTGAAAGAATTGTACATAAGGTATTTTCTTTTTTCATAGCACTGTACAACAATAATATCTTCATCTGTTTATTAACCAAGCTGGAGTGTGTGGAAAGGAAACCCTTACTTCTTTTCAGAGTAATAATTCCTTACTCTAAAACTGTCAAACTGATTTATAAGAGTCTGGCCATGCAAGAAAGAGAGGGGAGGGAAAAAAAGAGGAACATAAACACACAAACCGAATATTAGGTAATCACATTTAGAGTTCAAGTTAAAAGGAAATGATGTTTATATTACTATGCAATATTTCAGGTTGACACAAGATATGGTCGACTTTTCACCATAAAACAGATCTTGAAGACAGGTTATTTAGAATGTGTTATATCCTCGTAATGTATATCATTTAAATCTTCATTACACATTTGGTCTAGAACATTGTTTTCGTGTCATGAACCTCGAAACAACAAACCATAAAGTATCCAAAATCACGGGTTTTACCCTTCACTCTTCCTCTTCGCCTTTCCTAGTTTGATATTTGTGCATGCAACGCTTTTTCTAATTGAATTTCACCTTTCTCCTAGATGGAACCAAGTATGGAAAATTCCGTTCAGAGAGACATAGTGTTTCAATCCATTCGATGGCCTGTCCTTTTTTTACTTTGAATCAGGGGTGTGAAACGTCGGTGCAAGTTGTCGATTTACTTCATACTGGAAATGGATACTTTCCTGGGTTTATAGTTAGATATAAAGCTCGGGTATTGAGTAAACATAAACACAATATCTGAATCAATAATTTTCTGTAGCATTTTATGAATTCTAATATACACTCTACATAACTCTTCATTAAATAACTTCAATTAGAGATCCCAGCTTGTTTTGTTCATATTTATTTGTTTCCTATCTTTTTAGCTAATATTACAAACGTATATCTTGCTGTGAAGTAAGAACTGTAACATCTCTTTCATATTTCTATTTGATTGCTAGAGGAACAACTGTTCATTTTATTCCCTATGTTACTACTGTGATTTTTGTATTGAGTGCAAGGCATGAACCTTCTCTAAACGTCACACTGTACCACGAGAATTTGCTTTGTTATTTAAGGGTAGCCATAAATTAATTTTGAGTACAAATTGACCAAAGCACTCATTTTGTGTTTTATCTCTCATAAAATTCTGCTAGGATTCCTTTTTAAAAATATATAACTTATCGCATTTGCCATTACTAAAGCCCTCGCGGCCATTTTGAAACTCCCCTGAACTAGTGGCAAAAATGATACTCCGATTGAAGGTCTTTCCACTTTTCAGCGGTTGCCCTTTTACCAGCCGGCTGCTGGCCCTTCACATCCACATGTGTCAATCACAGAGGTAGATGATCAACAGCCAGTGTAGGGGTGACATGTGGTTAGCATGTCGAGTCCCCCAGCCGTTATAGCTGGTTCCTCAACCTGGAGCCGCTACTAATTGTAGCTACCCAATTGCCTCACGATGCTGGGTGGGCACCGGTCCCATACTGGCCGAAATACCATGAGAAAATTTCTTCCCCCATGGAGACTCGAACCAGCGCAAGTCCCGTAGCTCTGCGCCAAGGCTTCCTACCTTAACCGCTCGGCTACGGCGCGGGACTAAAAATGATACTAATATATCAAAAATTGGCATCAAGGGGAATTTTTGGAGAGAGGCACAAAAGGAAAAACCCAAATGGTAATGAGTCTGTACCATACAGTTTGGCACAAATATCCAAAATAAATATTTGTTTTAATACAGAAATTGGAACTATGTGTCATTAACGCAGTCAGAAGCATGAAAAACCGTTGTAGCCTTTTTTCTCAAAGTGTATTTTTTAAGCGCATGCCCATTTAAAAAAGTTCCTTGCACTGCAACGTTTGCCTTATTCAACTGACATTTTCAGCAATTATCTGTAAGGATATAAAGAACCAAAATTTAATTGGATTTTAATCATACTCAAAATACTCATGAGTTATGATATTTTATATTGTCATATTTATCTCGATTTCCGCCATCATGAAAAATCAGTTAAAAACTGTTTTTTCTCACAAAAGTATTAACAGCACAGAAAACTCCAAAGCAAATTTAGAAAGAATGAGTATAACGAATATCCTAAAAAATATTGGAACAAAATACTGAAAACTGTACTGCAAGGAACTCTTATAATTGATTAAATAAAAAGGAAAAAATACATAATCTGCGAAATAATATAACAAATCACTTGAAATTTATCATAAATGTTATTCATACAAGTAGCCATTTTGAGTAAGAAATATCTCTATTAGTTTCGGAGTTTCAAAATTCACTCATGGATAACCTTAACAGATATATTAAAACTGAGTCTTGAAATATGGAAGGACAAAGAACAGGCAATAAAGCGTCGCGCGTTTGCCAGTTCGAATATATCCGACAACAGGGTGCACAGCATGACTGACTACGGAAGCGTTTACGGGACTGTAAGACTCAAAATGTTAAATAATATAAATATTAATTTTGTTGATCCACATAGGTGGCAAAGCGTAATAGTGAATGCCTGATATCTGAAGTAGTAAAACCTCCTGATTGAACTGATGTTAAATCCTTATGGTGAGTTCCGGTGATGTCTGAAGGGCTTTAATACGCTCAAACACACTCTCCACATATGAAAGTGTAGACTCCTGGAATCCTTAAAATGCCAAATAAAAAGTAGTAGATCTCCTTATCCCTAATAATACTACTAAAAGAGGGAACAGTTAAGATTGCTGAGTTTTCTGGGTATGATGTGTTTTTAGGTGAAAAATTGTGAATGAATAAATGGCCCACAGGTAACCATCTCATGTCTTCCAACAGTATACATGTACTTCCAATTTATAGTAATTTAATGTTGTGTTTCATTTCTAGGAGTTACCAATGAAAATCAAATGTAATTACGTGGAGTGCGCACAAACGCCTGATAAAATACAACACTACGTAAGTAATCTTCATAAAAAACAAATAATATATAGTAATTAAATATGATAAGGCAAATAAAACTCTCTGATCGTATATTATTATTATTTTGCAGATGTACACCTACATCGTGTTTGTAGGAGCTCCAGGTTGCGTTATCTCAGAAGTACCGGTAAGAATATTTGCAAATAGACCTTTCGTAAAAATACCAGACAGATATCAAATTATTGTACCTACATTTTTGTTGTACCTGTGTTTCTGATTGTATTTTACTTTTATTCCTTCTACAAGTTCACTTTTACCAGTCCTCCACACAAATTCACAGCCATATTTAAGATCTAAATTAAATTGTTACAGTACTTAAACATTATTGGGTGTGTATAGTGTGTTTTCAGAACAATGATCAATTTTTATATTGAAGAAAATATTACTTCTCTTTATAATTAATACAGAAATTACTTTTCTTCCCTCCTATAAATAGTAAAGTGATTTGTGTGATTTACAAGTATTTGAGAATAATGTATTTAGGAAAATTTTTGGACCAAAGAGAGATGAACAGACAGGTGAATGGAGAAGACTGCATAACAATGAACTACATGGTCTTTATAGGAAGCCAGATATAATAAGAACAGTTAAGTCTCGTAGACTGCGATGGGCAGGACATGTTGCACGTATGGGGAATGAAAGACTTGCATGGAAGCTTCTTGTAGGAAAGCCAGAGGGAAAACGCCCAGTTGGTAGACCAACAATGAGGTGGGAGAATAACATTAACTATGATTTGTGGGAAGTAGATTATACAGGGAATGATTGGAAAGCATTAACTCAGGATAGGGATGTATGGAGAGCTTATGTCCGCGCGGCCATGAACCTATGGGTTCGATAGTGCCAGTGAGTAAGAGTAAGTAAGTAAGTAAGATAAATGAACGACTTATATTAATCGTTACCATAACAAAAACACACCTGTACTGATATTATGAACATAGAATTAATTAAATATCCATTTTTCTCTAAAGATTCGTCTACTATATTTTATAAATGTATGTTGGAAATTTGGATATATACCCGAAGAATGGAAAATCGCCAAAATATACACTATATATAAAAAGGAAACACACAAGATTGTTCTAATTATAGAGGAAAAAGTATATTGAACACGTGCTATGAACGTTATGCCAATATTAAAAAAAAAAACGCTTAAACATAATTACAGAAAATATTATATTGGATGTTCAAAATGGATTCAGGAAGGGAAGATCCTCTTCTGACTGCATATTCACAATGACTCAATTATTTGAAAAAAACATATAGAATTTAACATCCCAACATATATAGGATTTATACACTACGAAAAAGCTTTTGACATGGTAAATAGAAGTAAATTGTGGGATATAATGAGAAATAAAGGTATTCCAACATTTGAGTATGGCTATGCATAGTTTATAAGTAAATAATTGTATTAGACATGGGTTTTAAATCAAAACAAAAAATGGTAATAATAAATCGTGGTGTCAGACAAGGGTGTCCTTTATCACCTTCTCTTTTTAATGTATATATAGACAAGTTATGTTATAGTGGCAGATTAATTAGAATAAACATTTTTAAATAAGTAATAAACTGTTGGATACAATATTATTTGCCGACGATCAAGTAGTAATTTCGAGTTCAGAAGATTATTTACAAAGAGCTATTTTTAATTTGGAAAAATAAGTGCCAATTACAATTTAAAAATTTCAAAGAATAAAACTAAAATTTTGGCATTTAAAGGACATTATACCTTAAGAGCAAAAATACTAATTGATAATAAAATATTAGAGCAAGTGAACAGTTTTAAATATCTAGGTTTTAATTTATCACACGTAAAAATGAAGATATTAATGACAAAATAAGTAAATTTAATCGAATGTGTTGCACTATTAAGAGACCCCTTAAAAGCGCAAGAAAATAAACAAAAATTAATTTTATAAAGTAATGGCTGTTCCTGTTTGATGTATGGATCAGAATGGTGGAAGATCACTAAAAGACAAAACAAAGATTCTAAGCAGCTGAGATGATATTTTTAAGAAATATAGCGGGATATACTCTGCTGGATAAGAAAAGAAGTGAAGAAAGATTTCCAAAATTATTGCTAAATTATAAACCGCACGAAAGGAGAAATGTTGGACGCCCACATAGTAGATGGTCTGAACAATTTCAACAATTCTAGCTTTCATCAAACCGGAACCAGCAAACAGGCTTAATCTCCGGGTAATAATGATGATGATGATGATGACTTTTGTTAGGATAGAATTGGTCTTACAGGGAACAAAATCATACAAAAATTTAAAATGCATTTAAAATCTCAGTAGAATCTTTCAACCTCGCCACTTTCATCTAATTGCCATTGCTATTATAATGTATGCGCTCGTCTCGCGCGGCGGTCTAGAATAAAATCATCGCACGGTAAAATTTTCTCTAATATTTAAAAATTAACGTTTGTTTGTTTGTTTGTTCGTACATTATGCGCGGCCATACCGTTCAACCGATTGTGGTGTTTTTTTGCAAAATGTTTAGGTGATTTCCGGGATGAACATAGGCTATAAGAGAGTTGTGATACTCAACTCCTACACCCTTAAAAATCGACCTTTGTAGTGGAAAATGTGAAAAAAGTAGCTCTTTGGACGCTTAAATGGCTTACGCTGCCTAAACCATAACAAATACACAAAATTATTATACACGGAATTGAATATCTCGAGAGTTTACAAAAATGTCCCCGAAAGCATAATTTTTACGTACGATTCATACATGAAAACGAAATATTACAGAGGAATGAGGTTGCGATTTATAACCATTTTGTTTTCAGACGAAGTATTAACGCAACTGATTTTAAACTATAAAACAAATATGTCAAAAAGTTGTGGATGTAACCGAAATCAATTTGAACGTCATCTGTGACGTAGGAGGTGATTATTCAAGCTGTAATTTATTGAGGTTGAGAAATCAGTATTTGTATTGTATATGAGAATTACAGGTCAACTACATGCTCCCAGTCCGCTCTGTCTTATCGCTACATCATAAGACCATAATGTCATGGCACTTTTCTGTTCTGGTGTATATGAAATAGGTCACCCAGACATAAAATACATCATTAATGGTTGCTTTTGCAAACAAACAAATATGATATTTTATAGTCTATCACGCACAATTAAGTAAGAAAATTATGCAGGTGTTGTTAGAATAATAGTTCAATAATCTTATTAGCAATAAAGTGAAAGATTAAATATTTTATAACCGGTGCTAAAATATGTCCTCAATTTTTTCGAACGAGATGTCAATGACTGTTTTGTTAATTAACTGCCGATGTTGCGACAGAAATCATGAGAGACTTGCACAATTATTGCTACCCGGGTATACTGTGGAAAATGTTAAATTCGTAAATTATACGAACAAATCTACATCCACATCACACCAAAAACTTAATGCAAACAATAATAATAATAATAATAATAATAATAATAATAATAATAATAATAATAATAATAATAATAAATCATAGCATTTTCATGCTATGCTTGCAGCTTTACTAGGGAATTGTGTAGGTCTGGTAGCTTCCCGTTGCTTTCCACACCGGTGAGGGATGATGATGCTAATGATGATAATGATAAGGATGGTCATAATGATGATGGCCATATGATTTCGGGGACCGTTTGGGCCTTAAGTTTTCCTGACATTTGTCTTACAGGTGAGGAAAAACCCCGATAAAAACCTCACCCAGAAAAACTGCCCGACCGGGGATCGAACCCGGACCCGCTGCGTGACAAGGCAGCACGCTACCTCGAGACCAGAGCGGTGGACAATAATAATAATAATAATAATAATAATAATAATAATAATAATAATAATAATAATAATAATAATAATAATAATAATAATTTTGATATTTTATTATACTCTTTGTCGTAAACACTTTTCTCCTTTTCAATAAGTATTTATACTATTTTACTACCCATATAAACTATGTTATTTGTAGAAATTCAAAAAGGTGTAACATTAAATTAAGAGGGAGAAGTTTTAAAGTACTCTGCTGGAATTCGGGATTCCTAAAAGAGACATTCCATACGAAATCAGCAAAAAAATTGTGAAAATTGAACTCACATCTTTAAAAGTTTACAATTTTTTTACAGTGAAACTTTATGATATACTGAATATCTGAACCGAATTTCATGTCTTCGCTTGGTGTAATTAAAGAGTAATATAGCTGTCAATTTATCGTATTGTTTTAAATAGTCTCTTTTATAAAATGCATTTATCGAAGTATGGCTATTCCCTCAACTTGAAAAGATAGTCACATTATAGATGATTTTATGCTCTATCGCTTGAAAATTAGAATGTTAATATTTACGTTTTTCTGAAGGGCGTAAATGCAATTAATATGCAGTTGACCTTCCTCACCAAAAATTTTATAAAATCAAAAAATGCCACATTATTACCTGAACACCAGTTAATTTTTGTAATTAGTATTAAAGTGGAGTCTTGAAAGGAAACTACCAAAAATAATTATTTTTCCTAAAATCTCCTATGTGTTAGACTGCCCGCAATACCTTTCGCGTGAGTGGAGATCGCTCGCTCGTACAAACAATGACGGAGCTACTTGGTAATAGTCCTTTGCGCACTTACAAATATTTTATTCTTATTATCATCATTACATTATTTTTATTATCATTATTACAATTATTACATCATCATCATCATCGTGGACAAGTGGTTACTCTGTACGCCTCCGATTCCGAGGTTCGCGGGTTCAAAGTCGATAGGAATCAATGGCATTTTAAAGGCGTAACAATTCTGAATGTAGCTTTCTCCAGAAGGAAGGAAATCCGTGAGTCCCGTTTCGTAAATTTATTGTACGTAGGAGAACCTCGCGCTTGAAATAAATTGCTACATAATAAACGTCATTAAATATAATAATCTTTATTGATATATTCAGTAGGCGGTTAATTGTGTGCTGATTTTGGCTAATGTATAGTTTAATTTAAATTACTAAGCACCTACGAATTCAAGCTGGTAGGCCGATTAAACATATTTTCTAGAGAGTAGTTTTGTAATGTGTTGTAATGTTTTTTACTTGAACCTTACACCAATGTCTGATGTCGAATATTGTAAGTAACGTTAAGCTATCGATAATAATTTATAACAATTTTCATGCTGTTACAAGCAATATTTAAGATGTATAAATATATTTTATTGGCTTGGTATCACTTACTGATCTTGCATCCCCTACTCATGACATATCTAAGATGATATTAAATTGCACGATAATATTAGCTTTTATTATAAGCTAAATTATTATAGTATTCAATTTAATGTCTAAACTTCCCATTATTGCCCTTTTATAACACAAAATGTATACTTCTACGATTATTCTCTCATCCCAGAAACATTTTAGAAATTGTAAAATTATACATTAACACATAATATTGTTAATAACTATTGTATACTAATATATGCATAATAAAAATTATATTTAACTTCTAACTCACCATCCAGACTTTGTAGATCTGCAAACTTGTGAGTTAAAGCAATAAGATATTATTTTAAATTTGACTGTGACACTTAAAATGATGAGATGCACTAAACATACTGATGTAAATCAACTGTCTGAACTTGAGAATTGTTGATGTAAAACAGATGTTTAAGGAAGACTTGCTGATGATGCATTATTATCGTTTGGTAGGAAGTGATACGAGTATTAAAACATTCGGTTTTATTTGGAAGTGATATCTTAAAACAATACTATTTCGTCAAAGTTTTAGGGTACAATAAAATACACTGAATAAAAAGTTATTTTAAAGACTGAAATTAGTAATTATAACATAATAAAATTTATACCAGTTTATTCAATTAATGATGCAATAGTTTTTATTATATTATATTACATTTAAACTGTAATAAAAAATTTGTAACAAATAAATAATTTGTTTTAAAAAAGGGCAGAATATACGAGTATTTGAGAATAAAGTTTTTAGGAAAATTTTGGATCAAAAAGAGATGAACAGACAGGTGAATGGAGAAAACTACATAATAGTGAGCTACATGATCTGTATAGGAAGCCAGATATAATAAAAACAGTTAAGTCTCGTAGGCTGCGATGGGCAGGAAATGTGGCACGTATGGAGGATGAAAGAGGTGCTTGGAAATTTCTGGTACGAAAACCGGAGGGAAAAAGCCCAGTTGCAAGACTAAGAATGAGGTGGGAGAATAACATTATACATGATTTGAGGGAAGTAGATTATACAGGGGATAATTGGAAAACGTTAGCTCGGGATGGGATATATGGAGAGCTTATGTCCGCGCTGCCATGGACCTGCAGGTTCCACAGATCCAGTGAGTGAGTTACTTATAAATAATTTGTTTAATAATTCACTGTAAACGTAAGTAACAGAGCTCTTTACTTCTCACTTCAGCAGTAAAATTTGATAAATATCTACTGCGTAAGAATTAAAATATCGCCACTTTTATAAATTTACGGTACTGTTCCATTAAGCAGAACATATAATAATCTATTCGATTTAATGGCAGTTGAAAAAGTCACTGATGAAGCTCTTTCAATAAAGTACGCGCGCGACCTTGGTCGTGAAATGAATCTGATGCGCCGTGGACCCGCGAGTTTTTTTTTTACGAAAATGGAATAAAAACATTTATATTGTCTGAACTATTCAACTCTCCAAAAGGGTAATTGCTGGAAATTAATCCTTATGACGTGAATAGTATCCTGTATTTTTTCCGTTTTCATTTCTTGATATGTACTGCAGTAAACCGCCATAAAACAGAAAATTGACACCGAAAATAAAAATATCCTAATTATAAAATACCACCCTTAAACTACATGATATCACCTATATAAATATGTTTGAAACAAATTTTTGCTCTTTACTGTTTCAGAAATATCAGTTAGTAAACGTTTTAGTTTATCATATTTACGATAATTTTAGATCATCATAACTACGAACCTATAAGTGATAAAAATTAAATTTCTGTATTAATACGTTTATAAATGTATTCACTATATTTAGGATACATAAAATTAAAAAAAATAAATTGCAAGATTTTTTGCTGTCCGATTTTGATATGGATTGTCCCAAAAGTTAAAATTATTAGCATGTATCTAACTGACACAAAGAGTTGGTTACGGGTACGCAAACAGTTTTCAGATACTTAAAATTCACAATTGGTTAAAGAACGAAGGTGCAATGTTTCTTCTACTATTCAATTTCTTACTAGTGGATGCCATCAAATCCTTATAATAAGGAAGGCGCACAAAGAATTTATATTAATAAGTTGTGGGTATATGATGATGACGTAGTGATATTATGAGATATCAAGGGAAATAGTAAAATATAACACAAATATTATACTAACACACTAACAAACTAGGGCTGCAAGTAAATACGAATGTAAAAATATGGTTGCACGTGTAAATACACTATATATGCCCTAACTGAATCATCTTCATCTCCCAAACAAGTATAAGTCTTGATGACCTGTTACGATCTCGAGGCTAGATTCTCAATCCATCTCTTACTCGGACGGCCATCAAAATAAATAAGAATATAACATAACCATATAGTATTTTGATCATTATTACTACCATAATATTAAATTAAGTAAAACATTGTAGTAGACTATTTAACTCATGCCCCAAATGGGACTCAATGACCAATCACGTTTCAATGATTTCTGTTTTACAATCAATCAGAGTCGTGTTTCACGAAATATTTATCAGTGTTATAAATGCCATATTAAAGAAGGCTCCTCCTTTTTAATATTCTGAACAGGTCTGACCATTATTTTGTAGTGACTGAGCCTGTGAGAAATACGGCTACCAGATTGTATATATAGTGCATGGATGTCAACACATGCCGCATGCGGGAGATAATATAAAAACATTTGTAGCAATTGATTACACCACCAAAAAAAGAAACCACTGTTTGCACTTTTTTAAATGTATTTTTTTCCCAGGTAACAATCCAGAAAAATATAATTGTCATATTTACATTATACGACATCAGAAATTAATTAATATTTTGATGTGTTTCATTTTTTCTCCACTAGAGAGCATTCTTACAATATTGCGTTCCTTTGGCAATAAATAGTATGATCTGGTTGCAGTGATAAACAAAAGAAGCAGATGAAGCGTACCTATCGCTTCTCATTTGTTTTCAAACATCGCCGTTTACATTAAATATATACATATTTTAAAATAATTATAGTTAAATAATGATTTGTGAGTAAACACCTTAATTTTATTCGTTAAGTAGTCCTAACAAATGCCACTCTTGATTTCCAAATTCTCTACATAAATTCACTCATCACTTCGTTGTCGTGAATTTATCGATAATTTGGAAATCACTCGTGGCATTACTTATGATAATTAAAGTTAAAAAAGTATTTTCCAAAGTAACATTTTAACATAAAGATTTCTTTCCTTGTGGGCGGTAATGAAGCATTCTTGGTCATACGTTTTACATGAATTTTGCAATTTTATATGTACTTGTTTATAAAATGGATAACTGATTCTAGCTGAAGTTCTTTAAGGATTTCTTCATTTCATTTATGATCTAATCAGCAAGAACCTGCTGGCGATTTAATGAAATTCATTTCGCTGACTGTGATACGATTGATGTCCTTATTCCACATTTTCAATGTCTCACTTCCATAACATAGTATGGGTCTTCCTAATGTTTTATATAGGCGTATTCCTGTGTACCTTTGTACTTTGGAACGTTTCATAATTTTGTTAACCCGTAAATTTGCAATGTATCATATGATATACTTTTATTTAATATATTTAACAATAGAAAATATGAACGCGTAGAAATAAATTAAACTTTCGTCGAATTAAACAATAACCAATTATAACTTACAATGTTACATTATTTATTTTCACTGCGGTCGGACACATTTAGATAAATGGCAGGATAAATACTTACTTTATCAATTTATTGATTAATTATTCCCATTATCGTATTGTACTTACGACTTTTATCAGTGATAACTAATTCGTCGAAAAAATAATAATTTGTACCCTAGGCAAGAAAAATAATTGTCTCTTTCATACAACTTGTTTTTTATACAAATTTTACTGAAAACAGAAAATAACAGTTAATGACAAATAAGGAAAAAATTTAAGTAGAGGCAGAATTCAAAAAGGCTACATAGGAACAACAATTACAAAGACGAATTAGGAGGAGAACAAATTGAACATACAGTCAACTCTCGAAAAACATGATAATTAGTATTCCAGGGAGTATTGTCTTCCAAATTTCAATAAAAATATATTTAAAAAAACATACATGAAACGCTTATTCTTATAGTTATATTATATGGATGCGAAAAATGGTATACTACTTTGAGAGAGGATAAAAGGTAAGCATTTGAGAACAGAGTTTTAGGAACATTTTTAGATAAAAGCAAGGCGATCATACACGCTAATGGAGAAACATACGTGCCATTCAAGTAGGGTACATGACCTTTATAGAAAACCAAATGTATAGAAAACAGTTAAGTTCGTAAACTGCGATGGAAAGGACATGTGGCACGAATGGGTAATGAGGGAGAGCAATGAAACTTCTTGTAAGAGAACGAGAGGAAATGCCCCTAGTAGGTAGGCTACAAATGAGTTGTTAGAACAATAACATTATTTGAGGGAAGTTAACCATTAATTGAATAAGTCATTTCGAAAAGGGATCATCTACAGCTGATCAAATTTTACAGGAGAGGCAAAAAACTGATTCAGTTTGTCCAGGATAAAGCTATGAATCTGAAATTTCTACTGAATAATCTTCATGCCCATTCACGTTCACTTACCGATTTACATGACTTTCTTGATTATGGTTTTCCCAAAAAACTAATTACAATTTTCCGGAGATGATCCCTTTTCGAAATGAACGAAGTAAACGTTTACAAAATTAAACACATTTCTTTGAAAAAAAAAATATTATTGCGAAATAACGACATATATGGAATAATACTGTATACATTGTATTATATTTCATCATTTGGAAGTGACTATAAAAAAACGTACATCCGAAAAATTTCATTATTGAACATCTTCGGCGTTCTCTACTACTTCAGCTGCATAGGGCATTTGAATAAATCATCATAAAAATGTGGATGGATATCAGGAATGTACTGATGAAGTTTCTTTACATTATCCATTTTTTTGTGAGTGATTGGTACTTTCCTGATGTAGGCAGGATGTGTTTTCACATCTGGTATTTGCAGTATTTCTGGGGGCTTTGGTTTGAGTAAGTTGAACTCTTGTTCCCCGAAAATGGTGTCAATGAATTTCCGGCCGATTACGGTTCTAGGCTTGTCACTATTACACTCAAATTCGTAAAATGTATTTATTGCAAAATAATGTTTTTGTTCTTTTGGAACACCTTTACCCATACCTTGTATACGGAGTGCCTTGCATTAAATAAACAATACATAAATAACGATGGTTTTAATATTGTTTACTCTGATAACACAGAAAGACTGCAAGAGGATAGATATGCAGCTGTAGTCAAGATCACATTCGTGCGTCAGTCTGTTCGAAAAGGGAACAACTCGGCGAGTTGATCCTTTTTCGAAATGACTACATGAAAGGTAGAGTCAGAAAGTGGTAAAAGAATTGTCTATTTGATCATTTCTCACGCGGAATCGATGTAAGGACATATGTAAACATGGAATAACGAAAAAAGTGAATTTCACAAAAAAATCGTAGATGATCCCTTTTCGAAATGACTGATTCGATTATATTATAAAATAAGTAGGTCTGATAAGTTGAATAGTCTGATAGTGTATTTGATGCCTGCAGGGAAGGGGGGAGGGGAGTATGAGCGTGCGGTGTGTATAAGTGTGGGGGTGTGTGGGTGTATGTGTGTACGTTTTTTTCTAATTTGTTTTCTAGCATTTTTTAAAATATTAATGTACGGAATACACATGGTGTTTTCATGGATGAGTGTAGATACGTATTATTGTAATGTAGTGTAGACATAGATTTTATTTATATGTAGCCTGTTTTTTTTGTTACAAGTGTATTTGTAGGTATTTGTTTATATCATGATTAGTTTTATTTTTTATTCATGGAAAAATGATGCACGTACGGCCAAGCAGGCCCGTGCGCAATGTAAATGTATATGTATTTTCTTTCTTCTGAAAAAAAGGCAATAAATTCCATTTATCTTATCTTACACGAGACGATTGGAAAACATTAGCTCAGTACATAGGTATGTACGGGGAGGTTATATTCGCGGGCTAGATAGTATATGTGACTTGGTTTTATAAAGAAATATATTACCACAGAATTCAAGTTTAGACGCCACCAACAGGAAAACACTGTTACATTTGCTCCCATTAATATAAGGATTCACATTAATTTATTCCATTTAAAGATCTTTGGTCTTTCATTTCACCATTCCAGAATTCAGAGTCTGTGTTACAATAGCGATGTGTTTAGACTTGAGATCAGTCCTTAGCTGCATAATACCCAGTATCCGCCTGCCTACATACTGGAATTTAATTTCTTCTTTACCATAGTTTAGTCTCTCTATTTTTTGTAGGTAGTGGTTATGCTCCTTGCCTCTGGTCCAGAGGTTCGCGGGGTCAAACCCGGCCGGGGTCGATGGATTATTTAGGACGGAAAAATCCAAGGAGCAAGTCCTCCGGGAGAGACTTTAAGCCGTGGGTCCCGAGTCTGAATATTATTAGGCTCGTAAAAGATCCTTAAGCCTGAATGAAAGGCCTCAAAGCAAAATTTACCGAATATTCCCGTCCTAGTACTACCATGGTTTCCTAGATGTCAGTATGAGGCGGAACGCTGACCACGGACCACTCAAAAATCATCTATACGGAAACAAGTGAAACTAAATTAGCATGGGTCAAATTATTCCCTGTAGGGGGAGAGCGCCTAAATTTCTGTTATGGGAAACTTGAGCTTACAAGATTACAAGAAGAAGGTAGAGGTAAAGATAAACAATTGTCCGCGTCACAGAAACGCATAATCATCTGGATATACATCAATTAGATCCTAAGTTCCCCCAAAACCTTGTGTCTCTCTTTCTTCCCCTCCATTCCCCGAAAGCGTTATTCATAGGCTATTTACACATCTATAATTGTACTAGCTCGGGTCCCCACCCACGGTACTCTCCTACCCTGTATCTTATCTATCAGCTGACCTTAAACGCCATTAAAACACACCCGTTCACATCAATATACATTTTACATTCGTATTGCAGAATTTTATTTTGATATCCAATTCGTAGATATACTTTATGAGTGATTTTTTTCTTACTTGTATTTACGAAACAAGATGAATAGTTTTAATTTTATTTTACATAGTTATTATTGGGTGATGTTTTCTTTTTTTCGCGGATTTCTGGCACATGTAAGACAACTCTCAAGAAATATTAACGCCTAAATTGTTTCCGAACACCATCAATTCATCATAATCGTCCATGTCGTATTACCTTTGAATCGAGTGTCTTACGTTAAACGTTAGTGTTGTCTCCGAGATGATCCTGGTATTGAACTGATCTCTCATCCGGTGAGACCCTCCATGCCCTTGTATGATCAAATCAGTGTGTATGTCATCCAGGGTTTAAAATCCTTCAAATTAAAAAAATAATAATTACATAATTCGAAATAATTAATTGATGCATTTTTAATTGAATCTCACATTATAAACAGATGTATAAATCTAACGAACAAAATGAATTGATATTAGTTAAAACAATAGTACTTATATACATTTCTACGGCCTTGATTTTTTAAACGCAGTCTCTTGGTTCAGTTGACAACTTTCTTTCAGACAGTTCACGTGTCTCAACTTGAAAAAAAATAGTCCAATAAGAGAGTACGTGACACATTTAAAAATGAACAGAAAGGAATAACACTCCACAGTCATTAATACTATGGAACTCTGATTCTATTTTTCCCTTATTTAACGGTATGTCTCTATCTGTCTGTCTGTCTGTCTATATGTCTGTGTGCATGTACATCCCCACGTGAGCCAAGAATGCTCCCTTACGGAAATTACTTAACCAAGTTATTATTTTTTTTTTCTTTCCCTAAAGGTGTCACCGAGTGATAATGGTTAGAACATCGCCTCAAAGAGACACCTGGTAGACAACTAAAGTATTACTTGGATTGAAAAGACCGATTAAATTTTGCTAATAGGTTCTAATTTATTTTTTAAGTTATTTTGAAGTCCCACAATATTCAGGTTCGTGGTACACGGCTTACAGTCTCTCCCGGAGGATTTGCACCATTGATTCTAACATTCTAAGAAATCTTCGATCCCAGCAGGGTATGAAACCGTGACCCTTGGGACCAGAATCAAAGGACTTAACACCTAGGCCTGGATTACAGAGACAGATTTTAACGATGAATACTGCTTAAAAATGTTCACTCGACCTTGAAAATAAAAAAATCTAAAATACCTATTATCACTCTAATTTTAACTTTGAATTAACTAACTAACTCATTGGAACTATCGAACCCGTAGGTTCATGGCCGCGCAGACATGAGCTCTCCATTAATCCCAATCCTGAGCTAATGCTTTCCAATCATTCCCAGTATAATCCACTTCCCTCAAATCATAGTTAATATTATTCCCCCACCTCATTATTAGTCTACCAACTGAGCGTTTTCCTTCTGGTTTTCCTGCAATAAGTTTCCATGCCCCTCTCATGCCCATTCGTGCCACATATCCTGCCCATCGCAGTCTTACTTACTTACTCACTGGCACTATCGAACCCCGTAGGTTCATGGCCGCGCGGACATACGCTCTCCATACATCCCTATCCTGAGCTAATGCTTTCCAATCACTCCCTGTATAATCTACTTCCCTCAAATCATAGTGAATGTTATTCTCCCACCTCGTTCTTTGTCTACCAACTGGGCGTTTTCCCTCTGGCTTTCCTACAAGAAGCTTCCATGCAAGTCTTTCATTCCCCATACGTGCAACATGTCCTTCCCATCGCAGTCTACGAGACTTAACTGTTCTTATTATATCTGGCTTCCTATAAAGACCATGTAGTTCATTGTTATGTAGTCTTCTCCATTCACCTGTCTGTTCATCTCTCTTTGATCCAAAAATTTTCCTAAGTACTTTATTCTCAAATACTTGTAATCTCCTTTCTTCCCTTAAAGTAAGAGTCCATGTTTCGCACCCATATAATATAACTGGTAGAATAATAGTTTTATATATTTTTTCAGTTTAACGTTTTTTGAAAGGAGTTGGGATATCAAGAGTCTCTGCAATGAAAGTCCTAACATTCCATGTTCCTAGGAACATGTCCCTATGTTTGAGCCTTTGGCATGGGTTCCCTGAAGTAGTCCCCGCCCGGAGAACCGAATGGGGGACTATTTGACCTCCGGAAAATTTTACCCCCAGTTGAACCCATGTCCGCATTTCTTGACGGTTGTATTTTTACGGCGAAAGATCGTCACTCTTTCGACCAAGGTACTTTTTTCGTCTGGCTTATCACCGTCGACCAGTCCGGCATGGGTAACCCTATCGGCAGCAATGCTACCGCCGGCATAGCTCTCAGGATCATTTAAGCACGCAAGCCACTCCACCACGACAAGGTAAAGATACAGTCTACGATACGTAATTCTTCTTTTTATATCTGTTTTCCTATAATGAGCATGTAGCTAAGTGTTATTCAGTCTTCTCCATTCATCTGTTTGTTCATCTCTCTTCGGTCAAAAATGTTCCTAAAAACTTTATTCTCAAATACTCGTAATCCTTTCTCCTCCCTTAAATGAAGAGTCAATGTTACGCATCCATATAATGTACCTAACGGGAGAATAACAGATTTATATATTTCCAGTTAACGTTATTTGAGAGAAGTTGGGACGACATGAGTTCCTGTAATGCACAATATCATGCATTTCCAGAATTGAGCCTATGTTCATTTCTTTCTGAATCTCATTCCTATTTGTAATTATTATACCTAAGTATTTGAATTTAGATACCTCTTCAAAATTTCGCTCCCTTGTCAATAACTGTTAATTTTCATTATATATTGTATTTCTATGTGTGAATATGTATTTAGTTTTATTGATGTGTACCGCTCCCAATTTCTTAACGTTGCTCAAGAGAGTGTGCGTGTTGTCCTTAGTGTCTTCTCGCTAACGCCCAACAATACAACGTCATCAGCATAACTTAACAGCTTATTAATACTATTGCGTTGTAGGTCTTCTTAATCCTCTAAATATTTTATGGCGTGTTTTAGAACAAAATTAAATAGTAGAGGAGATAGTGCATCTCCTTGCTTGAACTCATTGTGAATTTCTAAAGTATCCGAAAACTGTTTTGCCTCAACACATCCTATTGTTTGTACCATTTAGATACATTCGAATATGTCTAGCTTTTTAAGAATTCCGAACTTTGTTAATTCAATCGTATGCCTTTTAGAGGTCTTCATTTAACTGACGATAGTTCCACTATTCCCCCATTTATTTTCTAACATCTCTCTTATACTAAAAGCTGATCTGCTGTAGCACTGTTTCTTCTAAATCCACATTGATCATCTCCCATTATGTCATCAGTATTGAGAGTAAATCTGCTTATTAATATTGCTAGAATTTTGTACGAAGTTCAATCTAACGAGATGCCCCTGTAGGTTTCTCAATCAGTTTTATTTCCATTTTTATAGATTGGTACGATATTCGATTATTTCCATTCATTATGGAAGAGACACTTTTTCCCAAATGCTACTAAGAAACCGACGTATGTGGACCATTAATTTTTTCTCCATCTGATTTTATCACTTCTGCTGGGATTCAATCTGAGCCTGATGTTTTATAGATCTTAAATTTTTCTATCGTCATCTCAATCTCTAATGCACTTAGAAATTAACATACATTAATACAAATTCAGAATTTAATACAATTCAGTGTTCAACCATGGGTGACATAGAGAATTTGGGCAAATACTTTTTTCAGGATGGGACAAGCCTTTGCGTAGTTGGTTAAATCCATACCCTACAAGCCAGAAGGTCTCAGGTTCGAGAACCAATGGGACCAAAATGTTTTAATTCATCTGAAAACTCTGGCGACATCATAGACATGGTATCGAATCAGCCTTCAACGGAAATATAATAAAATAAAATAAGAAATGCGCACAACGTGCAAAGGAGAATGTTTTTAGTCACTGCAGAGTTTCAACAACGATTCTGATCTCATCCTACAGTTTGACACATGGTATTTCTCGCACTGTTCGCCACATCTTGAACACACGCAGTTTGGGCCGTGTTCGTGGAATCTCTGGTTGCTGCACAGCTTATACCAAGCATATGTTCTGGGGTTAAATGCGGCCGTCACGTAGGGCTGAAAATCATTTATCAAAATAATATTAAGATTAACAAATAATTTCTTTTGTTTCGTTTTAAATATTGTGTAATCATAAAATTAATTTTCTATATCTCATTATTTTTCTTTGTTTTTTATATACATTAGACAGGGACAATTTAATATGTCTTGCTTGTACATATTTTATAAATTGTTTTAGTCTTAATTTTAACTAACATTAACTGGTTGCATTATAGATCGTAATATAGTAGATATTATCTTTTTGATCAAATTTTTATTTAGTATTCAATATTATTGTTAAATGAGATTGTTATATTCTGATGTAATATATGTTTGCCCTGGAGAGTGGACGAGACGGTCACATGGCCTTAACTCCACCAGGCTAAATAAATCTAATCTAAAAACCAGCTGACATCTCATACTGATTATCCAGGAAGATGGGGCCTTAATCTCTTACTACCCCAAGGAACTCTTAAGCTCTTTAGTGGGATCACTTTATGTTACACATATTTAAAAAAGTAGGCGGCATCTTGGGGCAATGACCAGTCACTCGACTTCCACTACTAATTCCGAGTTCGTGTCTCCGACATAGCATGTGAGATACTTGGTAGACGAACTGAAGCAATGGCATATTTTTTCTAGCGATTTCTCCCGTTTTACCTGTCATTAATTTCATTTCGCAACGTTTTCATACTAATGTTCACCATTTCGTTTCATTTGATTTCAACTGCTATTGTAATGGTGTTACAGGTACTGTCAAATGGCATACTCGTGTGTCACAGATCTTCAATGATAGGGGCTTATCTCATATATTCCCCTATCTGGTATTATGGCAGACACAAGTAGATTGATTGCTTTAATTTTTTATCAAAGTAGACGAATTTTAATATTATTCTGCAATTCGTTCATCAATCTGAAGGGTAGTGTGTTTGGCCAACTTCTAGAACTGAATATTATTATTATTATTATTATTATTATTATTATTATTATTATTATTATTATTATTATTATTATTATTATTATTATTATTATTATTATTATTATTATTATTATTATTTAACAAGTTTTAAATGTATACAACATCTTCCTGTGCCCAAAGTTAAGTTTTTATTCTCTTCTTTTGTTCATCTCTATCCTTCCAGTAAGCATCCTGCTGTCCCCGGTCCATCAAATTCATAATTGCCTCTATCCATTTCTTATTTCGTCTCCCTCTTCTTTTCCTCTGATTTGGAATCCACTCCGAACTCTTAACTGGAAATCTATGTTCATTCATCCTCTTCGCATGTCCAAACCATTTTAATGATTATTTCCGAAAAATTGTATACTTGTTTTGTTTAAAGTTCATTTTTTCTCGGATAATGTTGTTTCTGAACCTGTCTAATTTTGAGCATCGAGCAGATCTTCTAAAGAAATCAATTTCTGCAGATTACATTTTTGACTTTAATTTGGAATTTGTAGTTCACGTTTCTGCTCCCTGGATCATTATACTTCTTACTATTCATTTATAAATATGGTTTTCAGTTCCTTGGATATCTGTTTATCATAAGTAATGCGATGAGTGATTTCCAAATTATCGATAAATTCACGAATCACGAAGTGAGGAGTGAATTTATCTAGAGAATTTGGAAATCAAGAGTGACATTTGTTAGGACTGTTTAACGAATAAAATTAAGCTGTTTACTCACAAATCATTATTTAAATATAGTTATTTTAAATATTTATATGTTTAATGTAAATGGCGATGTTTGAAAACAAATAAAAAACGATTTGTACGATTCAATTGCTTCTTTTGTTCGTCACTGCAACCGTATCATATTACTTATTGCCAAAGGAATGCAATATTGTAAGAATGCACTCTAGTGGAGAAAAAATGAAATACATCAAACTGTATATTAATACATTTCTGATGTCCTATGATGTAAATATGACAATTATATTTTTCTAGTTAAAAATACATTTAAGAAAGTGCAAAGAGTGGTTTCTTTTTTTGGTGGTATAATCAATTGCTACACATGTTTTTATGTTAACTCCCGCATGCGGTATGTGTTGGCATTCATGCACTATATTTACAATCTGGTAGCCGTATTTCTTAGTCAGTCACTGCAAAAATAATGCTATGTCCTATTCAGAATAATAAAATGGAGGTGCTTTCTTTATTATGATAAACTTTAGTTGGTAAATTCTAGGCGAAACACAACTGTGATTGGTTGTAAATAAAATATCATTGGAACGTGATTGGTCATTGACTCCCATTTGGGAGTTATTTTTTCTTATTTCCGAACATTGTTTCCATTTTCATTTATTTCAAGTCCCAAATATTTAAATTTGTTACAAATGTTAATAACACCTTACGAATCTCCTCATACCAAATTTTCTCACCATCACCAACTTCGACTAATTATTATTACGTTATTTTTTACAGTCACGTAGCCTGGAAGTTTACCACTCTGTGATTCCTGTTGCACGTAAAGAGGAAGAGAACGTAATCGTAAGTAAATATTGTATATACGAACTCATATAAACTTTAAAAAAATCAGATATCGAATGGTAAACAAATATTTTTATATAGAGCTTTGCCCGTGTTCCAATCGCACATAGCTGATGATCTCACACAATAATGATCAGGAAAATATTTTCGGTAAATAAGTATTTTACTTAATTCCTGCTCCATTTGTTAAGTGACATGGATACTTCCATCCATATAGAGAGGCACCTCATGAGTTACAGGTTTCTCGGTTTGTTCCCTCACCTGTAAGACCTACCTTACAACAACATAACACTTCAATATGCTCTTTATTCTGAATTAATGTATTAACTTCATGTACAAATGCCAGGTGATTTTTACGAATATCCAAGATGATCTTCAAACGAAATCCCGTAAACTAAATTAAATTAAATTACACAAAATATAAATTTGAAAATTTCTATATCTAAAACCAAAGCAATATCGTTTCGAGGAAAGTTCATTGCAAAATTCAATCCAACATATACAAATGGATGTTTGTTTGTTTGTTCGTACTTTATACGCGGACGTACCGTTGATCCGATTGTGATGAGGCTTTTTGCAAAATGTTCAGGCGATTCCCGGGATGAACATGTCTTATAGGAGAGTTGTCATACTCAACTCCTACACCCTTAAAATCGTCCTTTGTAATGGAAAACGTGAAAACAGTAGCTCTTTGGACGGTTAAATGGATTACGCTGCCTGAACCATACCAAATACACAAGATTAATGTACACAGAATTGAATATCTAAAAAAAACTCTACAAAAAAGTCCAGGACAGCATACCTTTATCTCTTACGGATAACTCACAATAACCACTTCCGTCTTACATTGACGCCAAGAACATGGAGACAAGTACGAAGATTCCTGTGCAAGCACAGCAAGTACATGGCGAGTATTCTTTTACGGATAACTCACAATAACGAATTTTGCCTTTTAGCTCATTTAAGCCAAGAAGATCGAGATAAATAGATTCTCGGGCAACACGGGTAATCAGCACGGAAATCTTAAAATAATTACGATATACATTTATAATTATTTTTCATTTTTCTTATTCAACTAATCATAAGAAGTACATTAATTTTTGTCTTTCAGCTCATTTATGCCAAGAAGATTGGGATGAGTAGATTCCCGGAGAACGCCGGGTAAACAGCACGGAGTATCTAAAAAAGTAATTACGACATAAATGTTTCCTTGTACTTATTTAAGTAAACATAAAACACATTAATTTTCGTATTTCAGCTCATTTATGTCAAGAAGATCGGGATAAGTAGTTTCCCCCACAACGCCGGGTAATCAGCACGGGGTATCTAAAAAACTATACATATATAACTATTTTTCCTTTTACTTATTCAACTAAACATAAAAGCACATTAATTTGCATTTGTTTATTGCCACTTTTAAATGAGTATTTACCTCTTTAATATAGCGGTCTAGATGTTCCTTATATATAAGGGCAACACCTCCTGGATATCTGCCTCTATTTCCCTTCGTTCGACTACCTTTGAAATATCCATTCATATTATTTATAATTACATATTCATTACCCTTTAACCATGACTCTGATAAAGCTAATACATCAAACGTATCAATAAACTCCACACATTTGCCCATTAAAATTTTTGTTTTAACCCCTCAATATTCCAAGTACCAACTGCCAACAAATCTTATTTTTTCCCCCTTGATAGCGCTACGTGAATTAGTCTTACCTGTATTTTTCGTGTCTGACAAAATTTCCTTGTCAGCTGGCAAATTCCTTTGCGATTTTCTTCTTACTGGTGTAGTGTCCGGTCGTTGAACTCTTTGGGGTGGGTTAGTCATTATGGCCTCAGCTGTTTTGTATGCTGGAATATCCGGAGTCAGTTTCTTATTACCTTCTCTCTCTTCTCTTGTGTAGAATTTTCTCCCTCCTTCTCTGCTGCAAGCGGACCACACTCCATAATAGTATTCATTGTACGTTTTGGGAATCCGGTAGCACTGACCTCTTCTAGTCTATTTTCACGGTTGTCCATATTTCCCAGTTGCTCTCTGCTCCATATCCGTCCATTTATAATAAATTTATTAAATTGTAGGATTGCATGGCAGCCCTGCCTCATTGCCTCAAGCATGTGTCGCTCAAGAAAGACTATTTTGTGACGAACCTTCTCACTGAAGTCTTCGGCAACATTAGTAGTAGTTGTAGTAGGAATTTATTAGATAAAAAGTAAGATATTTACAATATTATTTACAAATATCGGTCGCACGGCAGTAAGCCGCACGTGCTGTTGACAGTCCGTTACAATAAAGTAATAATTGTTACTAGTGTGAAGAAAAATAAACAACAAAAAAAAAGCAATAACATTACAATTACATAAAGAAAACGCAATAATATTACAATTAAATAATAACATAATAGCATTATACACTAAAAAAACAATAACATTACAATTACACAAAGAAAACACAGTAATATTACAATTAAATAATAACACAATAGCATTATACATTGATTAATTTATATATAATTATTAAGAATTAATGTTATTGCATTTTGATAACATATATTTATTCATGAATGAGTGTTGTTCTTAATTACCGCGTTTTGTCCAGAAATTTACCCAAGTGTATCCAATTTTCTGGATTTACCAATAACTCGTAGCATGCCAATCTTTCCCGATTTGAATTTAGAAATCTTTCCGGTAATAACTGACGTCTCCAATATTCTAAATCATTACATTGTCCAAATATGTGTATCTCATCTTCAAATTTCCCGCACATTGGACATATTCGCATATCGTGGTATTTTTCAATCAGCTTTCTCACTTCTTCCATAATGTTTAACTCCTGCACTCTTCCTCCACACTGACAAAAACACGTCAGCTCTTCTCGACTGTCTCGACAGAACCAGGAGAAATTAAGAAATAATTTTTAACTTGAAAAACTTTTAAAGTTGTCATATTCATTATAGACTAGCTAATACGCGGCGTGCGCTGCTACGCCTAAATAAATGAAAATTAATGCGCTTTTATGTTTAGTTGAATAAGTAAATGTAAAAATAATTATAGATTTATATTTTTAGATACCCCGTGCTGTTTACCCGGCGTTGACCGGGAATCTACTTATCCCCATCTTCTTGGCATAAATCAGCTCAAAGACAAAACTTAATTTACTTCTTATTTTTAGTTGAATAAGTAAAATGAAAAATAATTATAAATGTATATCGTAATTATTTGAAGGTTCTCCGTGCTGATTACCCAGTGTTACCCAGGAATCTACTTATCTCGGTCTTCTTGGCATAGATGAGCTAAAACACAAAACTCATTATCATTAGCTATCCGTAAAAGAATATCCGTCTTGTGCTGCTATGTTTGTACAGGAATCTACGTACTTGTCTTGATATTCTTAGCATCAATGAAAGACAAAGATGGTTATTGTGAGTTATCCGTAAGAGATAAACATATGACGTCGCGGACTTTTCTTGTAGAGCTTTTTGAGATATTCAATACTGTGGACATTAAGTTTGTGTATGTGTTATGGTTTAGGCATCGTAAGCCATTTAAGCGTAGAAAGAGCTACTTTTTTCACATTTTCCACTACAAAGGACGATTTTTAAGGGTATAGGAGTTGAGTATCACAACTCACTTATAGCCTATGTTCATCCCGAGAATCTCCTGAACATATTTCAAAAAGCCCTATCACATTCGGATCAACGGTATGGCCGGGCATAATGTACGAACGAACAAACAAACAAACAAACAAACAAATATTTTTATATATTAGATATTGAAAATGAACCCTTCTTCGCACAAAGAATAAAAGAACCTGGCCTTGAACCCGTCGAAGATGATGAGGGGAAGAATTTCAAATGTTCTGTGTTTGAGGGCAGCACCAATTAAAGAAGATATTTACAGGATTCACTCAAACAAAAGGTCCTCATTACCCGAACTTCCCTATACTCATTTCCATTAGGGGCTGAAGCGATCCCAGGGCTATAGTTCTGCCAGAATGTTTGGGTCAGTTTAAAAATCCTGACCTCCAGGACTTGACCCTTCGACTTTCCGACTTGTAGTGTAATATAGTCAAATTTGAGAATACCACAAATAAATCGTACGCAATAATTATGAACCCATTGAAGTCGTTGAGTGAAAATAGTATTTAAGTCTGTAAAAATAGTATCCCAATAACCAAAAAAGGGCATTTAAAGTGTTTCTACTCACGTTTTTCTAAATGGTAAACATTTTATTATGCTATTTGCATATACTCCTTGTTGAATTTATTTCTTGTATTTTCAATTACAGGCTTCCATAAATGAGAATTCATGCATTCAAAATGAGACATACAAAATAAGTGTGAGTATATTTTCCGTAAATAAGAAATAGAAAAATATCTAATACAGTCAATTATCCTTCATTGGTTTCATTCTTTTCACAGATTCCGAATACTGTGACATTCCTTCAGCAGTACAAAGTACTTCCAGAAGAGGTAAGTAGAATGTTACTGTTTTTAACCGATTACTTATAGTTGAATGCAGGCTTTCACAGACTGGCAATGGGGAAATTCAACATACAGTTTACAGAAAACCTACACACACAGACCGATATCTGCACAAAGACTCTAACCACCATCCAAGACAAAAGCGAGGTGTCATTAAGACACTGTTCGACAGAGCGACTAAGTTATGCCAACCACAACACCTTAAACAAGAACAACACCATCTGTTCAATTGTTTCCAGAAAAATGGCTACACATCCAAGGAAATAAGACAAACCATACATCCACGAAGACAGCACGTCAGAATGGATAAACACACCCTCGACCAGCATAGCCTACTTACCATATGTACAAAGAGTCACAGATCGTATCGGAAAACTCCTACGAAAATACAACATAAAAACAGTTTACAGACCTACAAGAAAAATAGAAGACTGCCTTCGCTCAGCTAAGGATCCTCGGCCACCTCTCTCCACTTGCGGCGTATATCGACTTCCTTGTTCGTGTGGTAAACCATACATAGGGACCACGAAAAGAAGTATAGCCACCCGTTTATCAGAACACAAAAGAAACTGCAGACAAGGAGAAATGGATAAATCGGCTGTAGCAGAACATGCCATTATGAATGGACACCAGATTCTATTCGATGATACACAAGTTTTAGCCACAACTTCCTACTATTTCCCTAGATTATATCGAGAGACTATAGAAATACACAAGCATAAGGAAAAATTAACAGAAAGAGGAAGGTATTAAACTGTCTCAAGGCCTGGTACCGTACACTAGAAAATAAATGCATCAACACTAGGGACAACAAGGAGACGACCATTAGCCAATCAGCAAGAGCCACGCCCGCTCACCCTGCTCCCACCACTAGTATCAATACAACGCCCGCAGCGTTCACTCTAAGTAGAGCTTCCGACCAGGAAACACGCCTAGAAGCACTCGCCACTGAAGATGCCCTCCGCAGTTGAGGGCGAAACGTCTGGTATCAACACCAACTATGGACCACGGCCACAGAACCCGGAATCACTCAACATTACGATTACTTATAGATTCCGAATGCCACAAATACCATAATATTGACGTTATAATATAACAGTAGTAGTAGTAGTCGTAGTAGGACATTATTAGACTAAAAGTAAGATATATAAAATGTTATTTACAAATATGGGTCGCACGGGCAGTAAGCCGTACGTGGCGTTGACAGTCCGTTACAATAAAATAATATTTGGTAGTAGTATAAAGAAAAACAAGAAGAAAACAATAATATTAAAATTACATAAAGAAAACACAATAATACTAAAATTACATAATACAATAACATTATACATTAATTAAGTTATGTATAATTAACAATTAATGGTAATGCATTTTGATAACATGTATTTATTCATGAATGAGTGTTGTTCTTATTTTCCGCGTTTTGTCCAGAAATGTACCAAAGTTTATCCAATTTTCTGGATTTACCATTAACTCGTAGCGTGCCAATTTTTCACGATTTGAATTTACAAACCTTTCCGGTACTGTAACTTAATAAACAGGATGTATTGGCCTTAACCAGCACAGCCGAATATATTCCAAATACAAAATTTAAATATGATAATGATAATAAATACCTTGATAAATATGACCTGAATTCACAGTATTGAAAATGGAAAATCAAGCTACCAATATGACGCTTTCCCTCTGGATTTCCTACAAGGGGCGCTTTCCGTCTGGTTTTCTTGTAAGAAGTTTCCATATCCCTCTTTCATTCCCATTATTGTCACATGACCTCTCCGTCACAGTCCACTAGACTTAACCGTTCTTATTACAACTGGTTTCCCATTAAGATCACGTAGTTCACTTATATGTTGTCTTCTCCATTCGCCTATCTGTTCGTCTCATTTCGGCCCCAAATTCTCCTGGGACTTTTATAAGATTCATGGTGTGTTCCGTTGAGGTATTATTCAAATTAAAATGTAAAATTATGGAATATTTACCTGAAAAGTCCGTCTCCTCAACTTAATTAATTGATTATTTAACTATAGCGCTTTCGGGACTTGTCTCATCATCGGCAGGATTCAAAACTGGTGTTTCACTGAAGATCTGGTAGAGGGGGTTACATGTATTGGGTTCGTTTTCGTTTATCAGATTGTCGTTGTTGTGAGCTGCTTTCATGATTTCCATCTATTCGTGTACGTTTATCTTCTCTGTGCATTACTGTTAGGGTAAATCCAGATAATTGGATAAACTTTGGTAAATTTCTGGACAAAAAGCGGAAAATAAGAACACGTTATCCATGAAGGACATCGCATATTAAATATTGAAAACATCCAAAGAGTAATGCACAGAGGACATAATCCAGCGGGGATAGGGGTACTCGAAGAGGTGTAAACCATGAAAGCAGCTCACAACAACGACAATCTGATATACGAAAACGAACCCAATACATATAACCCCTATACCATATCTTCAGTGAAACTCCAGTTTTGAATCCTGCCGATGATGAGACAAGTCCCGAAAGCGCTGCAATTAAATAATTAATTAAGTTGATGGGACGGACCTTTCAGGTGAATATTCCATAATTTTATATTTTAATTCTCCTGGGAACTTAATAAAAATATGCATTTAATATTATTCCCTCACTCTTCCTCTCGTCTTCTTCTTCGTCTTCGTCTTATTTTAGCCTCTACCTTGCATATAATTATACATGCTTTACGCCACCCAATTCTTTCTGGGACACGAACTGTCGGCAGAGAATTTGAAACTCTGGAACCACACACTAACGTTTTCGACCACTCAAGGACAAGAAGGGCCTCCTCCGATGAGTGATCAGTTCAGTGCGAGAGCCACGTTCGAGATAATACGAACATTTAAGACCTTACGTACAATTTGGTCATTACATTAATACTAAAAAGGCGAATATAACATGGATTTTTGTCAATAGAGTTTCCTTATATTTGTCATTGAGGCGAGTATTTTAAAACTGCTAGTAAAACCTCACACGGGAAAATTTTCCCATCCTTGGATCGAACACGGACCCACTGTATACGAGGCAATGACGTTATTCCGATACCATAGCTGTGGACAATAGTAATACTAACACCCAGTTGGTAGACCAAAAATGAGGTGGGAGAATAACATTAACTATGATTTGAGGGAAGTAAATTATACAGGGAATGATTGGAATATATTAGCTCAGGATAGGGATGTATGGAAAGCTTATAACTACGGTTTCGATGGTGCCAGTAAGTTAGTTAATAATAATAATAATAATAATAATAAATATAACCATGAAACATCATTGTAACATATTCAAGGGAAAACCACGTAGTTACTGGTATTAAGATTGTCAACCTTAAAGTTATTTTAGCTTCCAGCAATTATCGAGTTAGAGAGATAGTGTTTATGTCTATGTTTATTATCATCACGTTTTTAAACGAGTACCAACATAATTTGACTATAACTAGAAAATTAAGGATTATAAAATCATGTAAATCTTAAATTTGTTCTAATTAATGGTGAAATTAATTTGAAAATATTCCATCACAAAAGCGTATTATGTGGGATATGAGTGCAATGAAGGGTGTAATTGATATGTATTGTATATTTAATGTACAGGGACCGAACAAACAACGTTTAATATGCTGGGTAACATGAAAGGAGGGTTCATATCTTCGAGGATTAACTGCGATATCAGTAAGTCCTTTCTTATTCTCAGTTTAACCTCTCCTTTTAAGGTTATTTTACTTAACTCACGCCACATTGGCCGAGCGTTGACACAACATGATAGGGAAGTAATTGTATATTCTAGATCACATACATACCTTCTTGGCCATACAAGTATCTAGTGGTGAGGGATTAACTCAATATGCCTCAATTATCGCCTCCGATACAAGAAAAACATTTAAGAAACAACACAAAATTCACTCATGCATATATATGAAAAAAAGCGAATGATAAGGTGATGATAATGGTGTTCGGGGAACAATTGGGCTATAAAGTTTCCCGATATATCTTACAGATGAAGAAAATCCCCGAAAAATCTCGCCCAGGTAACTTGTCATGTCCGGGGATCGAGCTCGGGCGGGCTGCATACATAGCAATGACGTTTACCTCGACTCTACAGGGTGGTACAAAATAAACAAAGAAAAAATGTAATAATTTGATGTGTGTCACTTGAATTCAAATTTATTATAGGGACTTTAAATGAATTTAATGCATAGAATACACTGTAGTGATTAAAATTTTACTTCTGACGAAAATGACTTACGCCACCGCTACTATAACTCCTCCATTTATTAAAAATGGTGGTGGTTAGAAGTTTTATCGCATTGAGTAAAACAGTTTTAAAGTTGAACTTGTATAAAAAATGATGGGCAATTGAAAACTATAACAACCATTCTTTATCTACTCCTAAGTCGTAACGCAGACTTACATCACTTTGCCACTAAATGAAAGTATGCTTCAAGAATGTAATTATGCACCAAACTAGTTTTTTGCGAAAAAATCAGTTACATCAAATTTGCTTCTAGCCGACTCAATTTTGTTATTTCTATTTCTCTCCTTAATTGCTTTATATAGTATGGCACACAGAATGCATGGATTTTTGTCTTAATGCTTCTGTATTTTGCAAATAAGACCTTAAAAAACGAAGGTATATAATAAGAAACTAACGTATATTATTAAAATTTTCAGTGGCACATACTATTTCAGAGAATTCCGTAACATGCGCCTGTAATTCTTGTTAAATGTCTCTGAACCTGTATTCTCATATTGGGAGATGAACATAAAGGAATGTTTCCAATAAAATATTAGGGGCTAATTGAAACAAAATTGCCTCAAAACAGAGAAACGTATCACTGTCGTGCCTCGTTCATTTTATTCTGTGACTAGAGCTAGTTAAGATACCATACCGCCTTCATGACGTAACCATTAGCGTCCATAGGATCCCGCATTTACGGTTTCGTTTCTCATGTATTGTTTGTGCAGGATGTAGATCAGCACTAATGTGTAAGACAACTGAGTAAATAAATGTTATGAGAAGATGCAAATACTGCTACGAGAATGTAACTACAGTACAAAGGCTACCCATGCTACCCACTTTCGTCAGTCTACTCTTAATTTATATCCAGTGACAGCTACCACTGGAGTAGGTGTTGGAATTTAAGAGTTGTAGTGGCACAACTGTTTTCATTTTATGACGAGCTAATTATAATATTATAATGATATTGTAAAAAAAATTAGAATTGTTAATGTTTGTACCAAGTCTAGAATGGTGTATTGGGCTGCACACTCCTACGGAGAAGGAGAGGTCCACGGTTCGATTCCTGGTTCAGACATTAATTTTTTCTTTTCACAAATTCATTATAATATAATATGATCCATTATTGGAACTGTGTTAAAATAACAGTATTGGAAAATGTTAAATGAGCTAATTAGTAACGACGTTAACACATAATACCACTTTATTAATCTCCACTCTTCAAAAATCCATCATCATACCATTCATGAATATAGGCTAATGCTGACCTGTTTCGGTCTTGACTAGACTGGTCTAAAAGTCGTTTTTGTAGACGTCCACCTCATCTTCGTCATTGTGGGCAATACTGAAGAACTCCATTAGGGATCCTAGTTGGTGATATTCGGGATACATGTTGCAGCGATCTGTCTGGTAGCTGCATATCATTTCTTCTAAAGGTTGCATGTTGAGTTCCTTTAAAATATCTTCATTAATCTGATGTTCAAGTAGATTACATCCAGCAGTTCGGAGCATGACATCTTATTTCTGCAGTTCTTAATATGGTGATGTCTTTCATTTTAGAACCTTGATTTCACTTCCATACAGGAACGTTGGGAGGGCGAGAGTTTTACATAACATTAATCTTGAATACTTTTTACAAGATGAGGTTTTAAAAAATATTTATCATAAGTAATGTCACGAGTAATTTACAATTTATCTAGAGAATTTGGAAATCAAGAGTGGCATTTGTTAGGACTATTTAACGAATAAATCATGCTGTTTACTCACAAATCATTATTTAACTATAGTTATTTTAAAATATTTATATATTTAATGTAAACGGCGATGTTTGAAAACAAATGGGAAACGATTGGTTCGCTTCATTTACTTCTTCTGTTCATCACTGCAACCAGATCATATTATTATTGCCAAAGGATCGCATTTTGTAAGAATGCACCCTAGTGGAGAAATTTATATCCAACATTATTGGTATTAACAAGCGAATTATGACGAATCAAGAGCTTCACAACATTTGAATACTACTACTACTTATGGGTATTAATTAATTCTTGATGTCCTATGATGTAAATATGTCAATTATATTTTTCTGCAACGTCATTTCCTGGAAAATAATTCGTTTAAGTAAGTGCAAACAGTGGTTTCTTTTTTTTGTGCTATAATCAATTGCTATAAATGCATTTGTATCATCTCCCCCATGCTTTTTCTGCTGACATTCATGAACTATATATACAATCTGTTAGCTGTATTTCTTACAGTCAGGCACTGAAAAATAATGCTATGACCTATTCAGAATGTTAAAAAAGGAGGTGTTCTCTTCAATATGATAAACTTTAGTTGATAAATTCGAAGCGAAACACGACTGTGATTGGTTGTAAATAAAAAATCATTGAAATATGATTGGTCATTAACTCCCATTTGGTGCATGAGTTAAATAGTCAAGTCTAATATTTGTAAAAATGTTGTGAATTTTATATTAAGATCGTTCTCGCCTTGATTAGGAGATGTTACATCATAGATTCTAAAACTAACTTATTAAACTGAGTAGATGCATGAATCAACGTTAAGTCGTGATAAAATTCGTAACTGACCAACGCATTATTTGGGAAATGTAACTCACAGTGTAATATTCAATGCTGCCTCGCATTATATACTGAAAAAAGCTATTATGTTATCATGTCATAAATACATCCCATTATATCGTTACAAATTTGCACCATAATTGCAGAACATATTCTAATGTGCCATCTTTGACAATAATAAATAAATGCGAACATATTACCCACTATTTTTTGTCGAATAGTGTAATAAAAATTTATTTATTTTATTTAGAAAGTTTCCGTAATGTTTAACATATTCCTGCAATCTAGAATACCTATCAACTAACGGTTCAGATTTTCTGTTCCTTGCCTTCTCCAGGCCATCGGCCAAGGGAGTTTTCTTCTAACTTCCATAGAGTGTACAATATTTATAAAAGAAGAGAGAGGATAAAGCAATGAAAAAAGATAATATATATATATATATATATATATATATATGCTATTTTTTACAATATTACAGATGGTAGAGAAAGTAACTCAGAGGTAAGGCTGTAAACCAGTCTTTCCTCTTAATTCCTTTAAAACACTCTATGTAATTAACTTTATGTTTACCCCCATTTGCCCTCTCTAATTATTTCTGTACTAAATTAGTGTTCTTATGCCTAGAATCTTTATATTTAATTAACATAGCGTCACATATCTCACAATGTTTTATTTTCATTCCATTTACAGGAACTGAATCGGGGACCCAGCCCATTATGTAAGTAATATTATCATAAGTAATGTCACGAGTGATTTCCAATTTATCTAGAGAATTTGGAAATCAAGAGTGGCATTTTTTAGGTCTATTTAACGATTAAAATTAAGCTGTTTTACTCACAAATCGTTATTTAAATATAGTTATTTTATAATATTTATACATTTAATGTAAACGGCGATGTTAGAAAACAAATGACAAACGTTATGTTTCATTTGTTCATCACTGCAACCAGATCATATTTATTGCCAAATAGAATCGCAATATTGTAAGAATGTACCCTAGTGGAGAAAAAATTAAACATCATTACAGGTTATTAATTTTTGATGTCCTATGATGTAAGTATGTCAATTATATTTAATTAACATATTTTATTTATATGTTTCTTCAACGTTAATTCTTGGGAAATAAGACGTTTGAGAAAGTGCAAACATGCCATTTGGGGCATGAGTTAAATAGTCTTATTTAATCAATCGATGATGCCATATTTCTCTCTTATGTAGACCTATATGCATTTCTCCACGGCTCGACAGACAAGAAGACACTTGACTTACCAGCTGACTGCTGCCCTCGCACACTTATATTAGCGTATCCAAGCTAATAATGTGAGGATTGATTGGTATGAAAATATTTCTTCTGCACATTTCCTACAAAAAATCTATATCATTACGAAATATCTCCTGATAATGAGTCATCGAAAATAGTACATTTAGGGAAAAACACTCGCCGCAGCGAGAAGGTAAATTCTCATGTTTCTAATATAGCACATGCAAGTCATGAATATGGTATAAAGTTCAAATTGTCCAAAGAGATTATCATACGTAATGCCACGAGTGATTTCCAATTTATCTACAGAATTTGGAAATGAAGAGTGGCATTTGTTAGGACTATTTAGCTGATAAAATTAAGCCGTTTACTCACAAATCATCATTTAACTATAGTTATTTTAAAATATTTATATATTTAATGTAAACGGCGATGTTTGAAAACAAATGAGAAACGATAGGTACGCTTCGTCTGCTTCTTTTGTTTATCACAGCAACCAGGTCATACTATTTATTGCCAAAGGAACGCAATATTGTAAGAATGATCTCTAGTGGAGAAACAATTAAACACATCAAACTGTATATTAATTCAATTGTGATGTCGTATAATGTAAATATGACAATTATATTTTTCTGGATTGTTACCTGGGAAAAAAATACATTTAAGAAAGTGCAAACAGTGGTTTACTTTTTTGGTGGTATAATAAATTGCTACAAATGTTTATATATTAACTCCTGCAAGCGCTAGTGTTGACATCCATGCACTATATATAAATCTGGTAGCCGTATTTATTACAGTCAGTCACTGCAAAATAATAGTCAGACCTGTTCAGAATATTAAAAAGAAGGAGCTTTCTTTAATGTGGTTAATTTAACAATGATAAATATTTGATGAAACACGATTGTGATTGGTTGTAAAACAGAAACCGTTGAAACGCGATTGGTCATTGACTCCCAATTGGGGCATGAGTTAAATAGTCCTCGTAATTTGTAGGATGAGATTTAATATTAAAATATTTCAATCGACGGAAATAAATAACAATACCATCTTGAATTTGTCTTTAGCTGAGAAAATCAATTGAAATACAAATGGTTCGTCCAATCTAGTAAATACATGTAAGGGAGTTCTAAAATATAGGTACGTCTGTTATTATATTTATCGCGATTAATTTATTTCGCCGTCTTAGTCGTTAACACCATGTAGACTGGAATTAAAGATTAACACGGTAACAAATTTAAAATAAAGCCATTTTAGATATGTGTGTATGTGAATAAATATTCGTTTCCCAATATTTTGAAGTAATTTTATGTCCAGAAAGAACGATTTCCAAAATTACAAACTTAAAAATTCAAATTTTCTTTATAGTTCCTCATTAAATATTTTTCATAAGTAATGACACGAGTGAATTTATCTAGAGGATTTGGAAATCAAGAGTGGCATTTGTTAGGACTACTTAACGAATAAAATTAAGCTGTGTACTCAAAAATCATTATCTATACACTATTCAAAAAATAGAGGAAAACATGTTTAAACCAAAGCCACAAAATAAATATTGTAACAATTTAATTTTTGAGAGTCAGATGTTTAGAGTTCAAGTATTGTTTAAAATCAGATTGAAGATTTTCTGGGTTTTATTAACTTTTCTCTGAATATGTTAGTGAAATTCCAAGAGTTGCTGAAACCAAAGTGAGTTCGTATTGATTTATTTTTTTAGAAACTGGTTTGAAGAATAATCTGTGGTAGGGAATTGTTATTTTTGTGTTCTCTGATGCTAATACAGAGCAATGAGACATCTGAATGAAACATAAGTTGCACGAGCAGTTGTATTTATTGAAGATGGTCGTTCCATTCGCCATGTCTCTAGGAATCTTGATGTCAGCCCTTCCGTAATCCATAAGCTGTGGAGGCGATATAGAGAGACACATGGATACAAGGATGCCCGGGAAAGGGCGTAAGAAGAAGACTAGAGACGTGCAGGATAGATTTCTTGTCTTATCAGCTTTGCACAGAAGAAAATCTACAGCCAGAGATCTACAAAATCATTTATGCACAGCAACTGGGACGGATATTTCTGATCAGACTGTAAGAAATAGACTGAGAAATGCAAGGTTGAGGTCTAGAATCCCCTTTAAAGCCCCTCGTTTAACACGTCAGCACAAAGAAGCCCAGCTGCGATTTGCTGAGAATCATGTCAGCCGGCAGCTCCGCCAATGGAAGGGTGTTTTATTCACGGACGAATCAAGATTTCGTCCAACAGATTCTGATGGTCGTACACGTGTATAAAGATGTCCTGGTGAACGTTTCGATCAAGCCACAATTATTGAATGTGACAGATTTATGGTATCTTTACCTTGTTGTGGTGGAGTGGCTTGCGCGCTTAAATGATCCCGAGAGCTCTGCCGGCAGTAGCATTGCTGCCGATAGGGTTACCCATGCCGGACAGGTCGAAGGTGATAAGCCAGAGGAAAAAAGTACCTTGGTCGAAAGAGTGACGATCTTTCACCGTAAAAATTCAACCGTCAAGAAATGCGGACATGGGTACAACTGGGGTAAAATTTTCCGGAGGTAAACTAGTCCCCTATTCGGTTCTCCGGGCGGGGACTACTTCAGGGAACCCATGTCAAAGGATGTGGCATGAATGGCGAATGAAATAAGTGCATGGAAGTTTCTTGTAGGAAAACCATAGGGAAAACGCCCAGTTATTAGACCAAGACTGAAGTAGGAGAATAACATTAACTATGATTTGAAGGAAGTAGATTATACAGGGGATGATTGGAAAAAATTGGCTCAGGATAGGGATGTGTGGAGAGCTTATATCCGCGCTACATGATCCTACGGGTTCGAGAGTGCCAGTGAGTTAGTTAGTTCGTTAGACAGATTTGGAGGTGGTTCGGTTATGGTTTGGGTTGGGATTACTATTGAGTCTCGGACAGAGCTTGTCGTTGTCCCATAGCACATGAATGCTGATATTTACATTAATGACATTATCCTCCAACATGTTGTACCCTTTGCTTATGGTATGGACCCTAATTCTCTTCTCATGCAATATAATGCTAGATGTCACACAGCACAGGCTACCAGAGATGTCCTGCTAGATTGCCAAATTCGGGTGATGGACTGGCCTGCATGCAGTCTGAACCTTAATCCCATCGAGCATATGTGGGATAAGTTGGAAAAAACTTGTTCGTAAGCGTCCTGCTGTACCTCAGAACCTTGAAGAGCTTTCACATGCACTCGCCGAGGAATGGGAGAGAATCTCACAAATTTCTGTAAGAAGGTTTCTGCGAAGCATGCTTCGTAGGTGTAATGCAGTCATTCAGGCTCACGGAGGACACACTAAGTACTGAGTTATGAAATAATCATGGAAATATTGATTCCAAAAATTGTTAATCTCAAATTTCCACGTTGTCTTCTGTTACAAATAATAACTTGTTCGTATTGCTAATACTGTACAAGAAAATATTGGTTGAAAGTCTATTCTAATTTTACATAAATCTTCAATTTATAATTACAAAAGATCAAACATTAAATTGTTTCAATATTCGCTCTCGTATTTTTGTTTAAACATGTCTTCTTTTATTTTTTGAGTAGTATATATAGTTACTGACATTTTAAAATATTTTTGTATTTAATGTAAACTGCGATGACTGAAAGTTAATCACAAATGTGTGGTTATGTTTATTCACTGCAACTTGATCATATTATTTGTTGCCAATTAGGATCGAAATACAGTAAGAATGTACCCTAATGAAGAAATAATGAAACACATCAAACTGTATATTATGACCAACATTGTAACTAACTAACTAACTTACTGGCACTATCGAATCCGGAGTTTCATGGCAGCGCGGAAATAAGCTCTCCATACATCCGCATCCTGAGCTAATGATTTCCAATCATCCTCTGTATAATCTACTTCCCTCAAATAATTTTTAATATTATTCTCCCACCTCATTCTTGGTCTACCAAATGGGCGTTTTACCTCTGGTTTCCCACTAGAAGTTTCATTGCACGTCTTCCATTCACCCATCGTGCCACATGTCCTGCCTATCGCAGTCTATGAGACTTAAATCTTCTCATTATATCTGGCTTCCTATAAAGATCATGTAGTTCACTGTTACGCAGTCTTCTCCATTCACTTATCTGTTCATCTCTCTTTGGTCCAAACATTTTCCTAAGAAATTTATTCTCAAATGCTCGTAATCTCTTTTCCTTCCTTAAAGTAAGAGTCCATGTTTCGCACCCATATAATTTAGCTTGTAGAATAATAGCTTTAAATCTTTTCAGTTTAACGTTTTTGAAAGGAGTTCGGACGTCAAGAGTCTCTGCAATGCATAATAGTACACATTTGCAAAAAATGAGCCTATGTTTAATTTCTTTGTGCATCTCATTCCTATTTGTGATTATTGTTACTAGGTATTTGAATTTTGCCACCTCCTCAAAATTTCCCTCATTTGTCATTAACTGTCCGTTTGCATTATATAATGTATTTCTATGTGTGACCCTATTTGATCGACATTATAGATTATACATTTATTTGTTTAGTTAACAACTGAGTAAAATCATTATTTAAAAATACTATTATTGAACACGCAATTATCAAATGTGTAGTTCTAAGCAATCTGTTCATTATTTGCTCTATTCAATGTATAAGTTGGAGGGCCAATCGCTGGAAAGTAATGCTCTGCCCTGTTCAAAATATTAAAAGTAGGAGCTTTCTTTTCACAAAAGCAGGAACTGGTAAAGAGAATTCGACATAGAGCAAGGTGAAACACCGACTGTCATTCGTTGTAAACAAATTTATTGAAATGTGATTGGTCATTCACTACTATTTGGGGCATGAGTTAAATAGTCACAGGAGGAATATATAACAGAGAGATAGTCAAAACGTGTTACATACTATATCAAAATATTTTGTTTTGTATCTAAAATGTAAAATAATATTTTATTACCGAAAAACTATTAATCGACTAACTTTTCAAACTGGTTCATTTACTACTTAATTAAATGATTATTTATGTATACTATTACAAATTAGATTTTCAAAAAAAAAAGTATTCATTCTCTTTAACATTTTTCGAAACTAAAGAATCAATCTGTATTTCAGGTGCACCATATCAACGTGGAGCATTCAAAACAACTGTAAGTTGAATTTTTATTATTCATATCTCACTATAAGTTATAAATGGTTTAGAATCGGATGATCAGGTTGTAAATTTATAATTATATTTAGAGATTTAAGATTTAGTTTCTGTGATACGTCAGCTATCAAGAAGCAAAATAATTCCATTTGTACAAAAAAATAGGAGAAGTATGAAGGAGTTTAACGTTTAACATTTATTGATTCAGTAGTTCTTATTTTTTACTATTTATTCTGTGTTGTACCTAACTTTAACAGTAAAAAATCCAATGAGAGTAATACTATAGCAACAAGGTAAATATATCCATCCATCCATCCATACTAATTCTGCCCGAGGGCACGTCCTTCACTGCAATCATAGCATTTTCATGCTATGCTAGCAGCTTTACCATAGAATTGTAGGTGTGGTAGCTTCGCGTTGCTTTCCAAAACTTGTGAAGGATGATGATAATGATATGGGTGAGGATGATGGCCATATGATTTCGGGGACCGTTTGGGCCTTAAAGTTTTCCTGACATTTGTCTTACAGGTGAGGAAAACCCCCCGATAAAAACCTCACCCAGAAAAACTGCCCTGACCGGGCATCGAACCCGGGCCCGCTGCGTGACAAGGCAGCACGCTACCTCGAGACCACAGCGGTGGACAGGTAAACGTATATAAGTCTGAAAATATAACTTTTCATGATTTTATTAATATTCAAATAACTTATTAACTCTTAAATTTGCAAGACGTTAACTCTTCGTGTCAGTAATTCAAAAGTGGCGTACCGCATTGAAAAGAGAATCATGCATAACTGTTATTATTAGTTATATTGTGTAATTTGATACAAATTTAAATAATTTCTATTCGTGCATTTTCTTCTCTTTTATTAAAAATATTAAATATATTAAACCAATTTATATATCCTATAGGATACATTGCCAGTTCAATGGTTAATAATAAGAGATTTACAATACTTTAGACAGGAGGTACCTACCATGCGAAATTAGCTATCACTTAAGAAATTTAGCCTTTGGATAGAGGAAGAAAAATGCTGTATTTCTGACATATTAATCTACAAAATGGAATTAATTCAAATCAGACTTACGTACCTTTACCCTAATGCCACAGATATAAGCATGAATCACATTTAAGTGGCACTAACCACAGCAGAATTCAGTTCTTTGCAGAGTGAGAAGAAAATAAATCTCTCATATATAGGGTCTTACATACATAACACAATTTTTAAAAATGCAATAATTAAGTAAAAAAAGCATCGACATATATATTTTTTATTTTCATCTACATACTTTCCGAGTGACTACCTGCTGAGACAGTGGAGGTGGACATATGCCTGATATAATTTTCCGCACTTAAATGGGAGTGTATGTAGTTGAAAATAAAAATGAAAATAATTTTTATTTCCATGCATTTTGACATGATTATCGCATTCTTAAAAATTGCATATTATTTGAAAGACCCTCTAAATATAAGTAAAGAGGGACTTAACCCATTTAATCCTAATTTGTTTTAAATAACCTTAATTTTCATTTAATCTAGTCCCTTTGATAACTATTTACAACATTCACAAGACTGTTGTGCATAAATATGTGTTTGGACACAAATGTTACATGTTTCCATTTGGTAACAGTGGGATCGAAAGGTTAGGTGTATTTCTAGGAATAAACTGACAAATAAATTGTTAAAGGCTTCAATGATTTAATTATGAGTAACATTTAAGTGAACTGTAATAGTATAATCATTATATATAGATGATACTTTAAGTACGTTGTAATTATATGCATCTCCTTACAAAGGAATGGCTAACTATTTTTTGTAAAATATTCCGAAACACTTGCTGAATTTTAGTCTTTCATTTTTCTTGCACTGTCCACACCGGGATTGTTTTGCATTACTTACAATTACTTTCGAACCATCGAAACGAACTGTGTCAGAAACCCTCTTATCAACTGCTTTCAAAATCCGAAGGGGTTTTCCAAGAGAAGAGCTTTGAAAATGTTTCTGCAGATATGCCAGGAAAATCTGATGCGTGAATCCAAGAACGTCGAGGTGCTCCTGTTTATTTCTCCTTGACCATCAATGCAGCTTCCAAGCAATATACAAATATTGCATTGAGAGTGGAAACGAGAGTAGCTGCCAGTATCACTTTTTGCCCCTTATATTTACTGTGATCTTCGCATATTTTCACCCATTCTGTCAACACCTCCCATATAAGTATTATACAATACTGGGTGTCCCATTGAAACCTCCCACATTTTAATTAATCATAACTAACAAATAATGCGGAATTATGAAATGATGCCGGTATTAAATGAAACAGAAACTCAAAGAATTTTCATTGCCACACACTAAAACACCTCTATATGTGCATCATTAGTAGCACGAACTATATCAAGTCTGTATTCGATTTCATGCCACGTTCTGTCCAACATGTCCATTGATACTGTTGCAATTGTGTCAAGGATACGGGTTCGTTAATCATGAAGATCTTGTACTGGAGTCGCAAACACACGGTATTTTACATACCCCCAGAGGAAGAAGTCCAGTGGAGTGATGTCTGGCAAACGTGGTTTTATGTCATTATTGTCGAACATGGGACAGATGAATAAACAGCAATAATGAAAACAAAAATTCGTTGCATTTCTCTTTCTTTTAATACCAACTTCATTTAATAATTCCGCATACTTTGAGAGTTATGATAAATTAAAATGTGGGAGGTTTGAATGGGACACGGTGTACTATACATGATGCCTGATTTATCAGAATGTGGCTTTTGCTTGCTTGACTGTATTGTTTAGCTTTGGTCACTAGTGTAACACCAGCTTGAGTGGTTGCAATAGTCACAATATTGCTATCATGATAACGCCCAAGAGGTATGCATGAATCAATTTCCGTGACCTGATCAAATGAACTCCTAGGCTACGTTTTCATTGCCTTATGGGAGCAGCTTCATTATTATTTACTGATCTACAGTGAATAAACTAATTTCTTCACTAGAAACCTACTTTATTAATGCCTCGGCCTAGGAGGGAAGATGGCCACAAGAAAGTCTATTCAAATCAATACCATCCACCTCACCACTATCTTCATTTGATCTTGAACCATGGGCAGACAGCAGAGTTCACCGAGTCTCTAGAACATTATTCTCTAAGACCAAAAGTTGGATACCTTCTTGTGTACTGAGGCAGAAATATGATATGTGAAATAAACTTTGACCAATGTATTAGATCCCGCTGTTCCCAGAAAGGTAACATCGAACTTCATTAGCACCCAGGCCTCATGTTTTGAAAAGTATTAAAATTAAGAGTATACACACAAGTTGCATCATGGTTTAGCACTAATAATATATATACATCATACAATAATATTACATAATAGTAATAATATCATTTACTATTCATGATATGCCATTTTAATCAATTAGAAAATCAAACCTAGTTTTGTTTGATTTTCATATTTATGATATAATTCAGTGACAGCTGTTTCGGTACACTGTACTTTCTTCAGACACGTTAACAAATTAATTCAGTGACAGCTGTTTCGGTACACTGTACCTTCTTCAGACATGTTGACAAATTACTGAATTACACTGAATTATATAATAAATATGAAAATCAAATAAAACTACGTTTTATTTTTATTTAATTGATGAATATGGATTTTCATCAAGTAAACAACAACTCATTTGATTAATTAGAAAATCATTTGATTTATTCATAACACCTGTACCAATGAACTGATAATATGAAATCAACATAAAATTGAATCACTGTTGCCAACAGATACATACCAAATAAAAAATTGTCCTCCAAATATATTACAAATATTATATTGACTAACTTTTTCTACGTTCCCATTTGGGAACAGAGGTATTAAATGGGTTAAGAGGATACAAACTAATTTACCTTATGAATACATGGATTCTGTACATGGTTGGAACATTAAGAATTGAGGAAAATAGAGTAGTAAGACTAGTGAGGTTCTTTGTTACGCATGTAGTCAAATAAAATGACAAATCAATATAAATTTTATATGCGTTTAGATATATTAATGATTCCGAGGATTCTCTTAAATACGTCATATCATTCCGTGATGATGCATTAGAGAATCAAGGCTATATCAAAGAAATACTGATGAGAGATACATTGTAAATTATGTATTCTTTTTACAGCACATCAAGATTTTATTGTTCCATGACATATCTGTCGAAAACGTAAGTAAAAATTCATACATAATGATAATTTCAAAGGAGGAGGGATTAGTAGGATAAATGTGTTAAGTGACTTCTGAAAAATTTGATCTGTGTTCAAACTATGTCAATTAGTCGATATCAAATACAATATCAGAACCATGAAAATATTATCATTTATATTTAGTTACTTCTAAGTCAGATGTTTGGATTTCTCGTTATCAGTCTGTCGAAACCAGGAGATAACAGCCAATGACCACTTTAAAGTAAACATTAACAGCATTTATCAAAGCTCTGGAACAGTGTTAATATTCATTATAATTGAGTGAGTCTCTAAAGAAACTCACATTTTCTTCTTCTGCGTGTCCATCACTTCAAGGGATAGGCCATTTGCCTGTTCCGCCTCATATTTGATCTTTCTAGCTATTCACTTGCCTTCCTATATCACTTGATCCTTTTGGCTTGTAGTTAAATGCTGCTAAAGGTAATCTTGTTATATTCTTTATTTCTACTTGTTTAAACCACTTATCTCTATATTATTTTATTATTTCATTCAATGGATATGCATTCAACTCTGTTCTTATATATTCAAACTTTATCCGATCTGTTATTGTGCAGCCTTGTGTTATTCTAAGGAAATTCATTTCTACGCTTTCTATTATACTTTGTACTTTATTCGTCATTACCCAAGTTTCGCTTCCATAAAGGAATACAGGAATTACAATGTTTTATAAAACTTCAATCTAGTATCTCTACTTATTTTGTTCTTTAATATTTTATATATAGTTCTGCATCTCATTTGAAATTTCGACAGTTTCATAAGTCACATTTTGATAAACTTATTACTCAAATACTATCGTATCTAAAGTGGCGAATATTTGCTCTTCTGATACACTGGACATTAAGGTATTTTGTGAGGCATTGAATTGCAATGTCTCGAAGTGGTGTCATATGTAATGCGGCTAATATCGATGCGAAAATCAAACTCTTGCAGACTCTGAACTCGTGTGACTATAGCTGCAGATTCTTCAATTTTCGTTTGACGTTCACACAGTTATCGTGTAGAAAACGGATGTAAACGCCGTCCTTTATGTAACCCTACAGAAAAAGTCGCATGGGGTTAAACCCGGGGATCGCGGAGGTTATTTCATAAGACTGATGTGAAGTGGTCCTTTTCGTCGTACCCAAAAATCTGGAAACAGCCAACAGTTGCGAAACTGAAAGTGATAATGAGGCGATGCTGTAACTTGCTGGAACAGATATACAATTGATTCCTCGTTAAGTTATGGCATTGGCCAAAGTTCGTGTATATCAACATAAAATAACTCATCGATAGTGTCAAAAATAGAGAAAAAACGGAAAGCACAGACTATGATGTGTCATGACGCAGAAACATTCAGCTTGGGCGAATTTTTTTCGTTTTTACTCAAATGATTCTGTCTGGATTCTCGGTCCGCCAAATTCGGTAGATAGGACGATTCACTTTTCCACTAAAGTGAAATTTTGCCTCGTCGATCCTCGATCATTCGCTCCGTAAAACCAACATTTTCTCCTAACTCTAGAATGCGACATGCAAAGGGAAATCTTTCATTTCTATCCAGATCCTTATCTTCTTATCAATTACAATTCGTATGGTTTTATGTGTAAGCGTTTTCTCAACACCTACGCATTCTGATGCGGCATTTCCAGCTAACCATAAGTTCTGCGCAAAGACGTTTCATGCCTCCATTGGACGATCTTCCTTGCGTGCTCAACAGGTTCATCGGAGACTGCTGAAATTCCACTTCATTTCTTCTTCTTTCTTCTTCCTTCCAAGTATTAGGCCAAGGCCTGTTGCGATCCTATAGAAAATTTTCCCTCCAGCGTTTCATTTAACGGCCCAGAGATCTCATAAGTTTGTTCCTTCCGGGAAATTCTCGTAGAAGACTTTAAAGCTAATAATAGTTCCTTAGATTCGTTGCTGGCCAAAGGAAGGCAAGACCAGTGATGGGGCTGCCATCTTACAGCTTGTAGTCAGGCTTTTCTGGAGAAGAAAAGAAAACAAAGGAAAAGACGAAATGGAAGAAAGGAAAATCTCCCTAGCCCTGGGATGCCCTAATAGCGTCGGGGTCGAAAAAAACAAGAGTTAACCAGGATAGGTTAGATAGTAAAGTTAAAAGAGTCTGATATAAGTAAGCGGAAGAAAGGAAGAAATACCAGATCGGTTAAAGATAAAAGTAAGGAGCAAAACACAAGTAAATAGAAGCAATGTTTTGCTCAGCTTGGGCACCTTGTGGTCGCCATCCACATATCCCCTAGATGGGGACCCCTGAGGTTCACTTCATTTCTCTGGAGATAAACTATCATTGTTCACAAATTGGTGACACCATTTCACTATTGACTTCCTGGAAGGAGCCTGGTTTCACTCATGATCAGAAATGAAACCTACACTTGGTTTACCAGTGATTTCTATCGAATTGTAGAACGCATGTAGCTCTTCCAGCAGCAGAAAATACTCCTTTTGGATTTGTTACGTACAGCAAAACATGCGGCAAACAGAGGAAACCTCAATGTAAAAAAATAATATCCAGTGCACAATATGAGCTATCAAAAATCAACTTAGTTATGAGAGTGCTTGAATTATAAATGTATCGATGTGTGGCTTTCGTTAGAGTCACGGTGTATAATATACCGTTTCGTTAGAATCTCCAATACTTAGGTCCATTAATTTGGGAATCTGTTCCCAAAAACACTGGGTCCTTATTGCCTCTCCAAATCACACTTTTTTCTTTACAGTTTCACTTGTTAGAACATGAAATTCTCCTCCAAACTATGTCACAGTCTGACTAACTTCAATATAATTCAAAAACAAATGAAGACATATTTTTTATAACAAAACTTATGCATCTCAGCAATACTATTATTTTATCGAATATTCATCTCATTTCCTTTGTTTTATTAAGTTGTAATAATATCGAACGATATTTTAAGATAAAAATAATATGTAACCGATGGATAATTACATTATGTTTCTTTATTTTCCCCTATTATAATGTATCACACCTACTTAGACAGGAGCTGTTTAGTGCAGAATTACGTATATCGCTATGTTTATTTTTATTGTTATTTTAGTTTTAATTGTCAATAACAATATTATTATTATTATTATTATTACTGTCAATTTTTCATATTATTCATTACGCCTTTCATAATGAGATTATTGTAATTATTATAATATAATGTAACATATATTTTCCTGATTCTGTGGAATTGAAGTACTTGGACCTAACTCTACCACTGCAATTAAATAAATAAATTAATTTAATTAATTGATGAATAAATAATAATAAACAAATCCGTACTTGATACGTTACAAATTAGGCCCTTCCAAATTACGTATATGCGCGATTGCACAAACATACACACATATTGGGAAATACTATTTCATTTATAAGTAAAATTTTATGATAATAACACCTAACATTGATTTCACAGGTAACTGAAATAAATAACATATATTTTTTATATCTTACTTTACATAAACAATGGACGAAAATGTCTCACGATCATAAAGCTCCCAATTGAGAAGAAATTTTATTATTGAACTTATTATAATTATCATTTTTACTACTTCATTATTATTATATTATTATTATTATTATTATTATTATTATTATTATTATTATTATTATTATTACTACTACTACTATTTGGACCATTATAAATATTACTATTATATAGCTAGCAGGGAATATTGTTGCAGTGCAAGTCAGTGATAAATTAAATTATATCGTAAAAGAGGGCAATAACCGAATCGGTTTTAAAGGCACTGATTTACTTATTAAAGCCTACTTTTTATTTATTTTGCCACTCTTTCCCGACGGGTTGGAACACTGTAAGGGCCGGGTGGCGTATGGCAGTAAAAAGTATCTATAAATCGAGAGGTCAAAATGATTTATTGTAATGAAAGAAAAAAGATATATAAATAAACTATATATTCTGCCAACAGTCGTAGTTAATCACGTTACAGTCCCGTAGTCATAATTTCAGAGATTTTCCGAACATTTACCCAGATTAATATTTAAAAGATAAAGAAATATAAACTAACAAAACATTTACAGTTATACTCTTGAGAGGAAGAGATTGCAATATATATAAATGTGATACGGCCTAATATACCCGTCCGTTCTGATAGCATGAATATAATTTATGTCAATTAATCATATTTATAAATATATTAATCAATTATTTATTAATATATTAATTATATAAATACTATTAGCTGTTAGCAGTAAAAATGGATTTTTGGAGGCGATCGACAAGAATTTCAAGAAGGGATAAAGTCAGAAACAGCACAAAAAGAGAAATAATTCAAGTTGAAAAAAAATAGAAAAAATATATAAGAAAAAGTTTGAAATGTTATGGACATCTCATAAGAATGGAAGAAGACATAATACCAAAGAAGATCCTTGATTGGAAAGCTAATAAAGTAAGTGGAAAAGGTACACCTAGGGAACATTGGATAGGTGAAGTGAGGAGAAATGGAAGCTAGATATTTGAGGGAAGAAGCTACTTTAGACAGGAACCTCTGGCGATAAATCACTTTGGTTTGAAGGAGAAATATTGTATTATGGAATATTCCTAATAAAAAATCGTATTATAACTAATTTACAAATCATATTTTACATTTAAACAAAATAAAATTGAGTATTAAAATAAGTAGTTATAATACCGTAATGTAAATCTAAAATCCACAGAGCTGTTTTTTTAGATAATTAATTTAATATTTTGATGATGATGATTCTTCTTCTTCTTCTTTAATTCAGTTTAAGTTCACACCTTTTGGTACTATTTACATGCCACACATCACCCGAGTCTTACAGTAGAAAGAACTGTCGGGAGAGGAATTTTAAACTGTGAATCACACATACTTTTTGACACCACAAAGACATGTAGTGCCTGCCAGAATGAGTGATCAGCTCAATATCAGTGCCTCCTCCGAGACAACACAACATTGAGATGAAACACACCAATCACATGGCGAATATGATAATGATGATTATGATGGCCAGATGATTTTCGGGGACCGTTTACTCCTTAAAATGTTCTTGTATTTGTTTAATTTGGCTACGAAGGAACCGAAAATACTATTATCCAAGAAAATTGTACCAACCGGTGATCGAACCATGGTCCGCTGCCTTGGAGGCAGCGATGCTACCCTGAGACTACTATGGTGGACATATTTTGATGTTCTAAAAACCATAATATTTTCTTCATTATCAACAATACGGATAGTATAATTAGAATAAGAACAAACTTGTTTGTTTCCAGAAGGAATGATAGAAGAGCAAATAATAAATTCCAAATGTCATATTCAATATTTTGAAATATGTCGTATATGGATCCAAAACGTGACGTGGTAACATTTATGATACATTTTTAGGAGCAATAGTAATTCCTTCAACATACTGATTAATTCCTTCACGGAGTTTTATTCTATGAAATTTTATTATTATCCCTTCATAAAGAATTTTAAACAATAATTGGATACAAGAGTACTAATAAAAGATGACAATTTATCTGTACCTCATTATTTTCAATCATGAACGAGGAGATATACCCGACTTATATTATTTTGATCCACGTTGAAGTCTACAGTACAACTCCAATACTTACTACCATAGGAATTAAACGAACTCGAAAGAAATCTACCCCGATAGGTCCAATCTGCAGTCTTTAGATACAGATTTCCTCCTGTTATTAGTAATTTGGCATTTAACGATTCCTGCTGTAGATATGTTTTCTGTTCTTTAAAAACATCCAGGCTTGTGCAATACTTAGTCACGTTTGCTTATCTCATATTACTAGGGCAGAGATATTGGAGCAGGTGTATCGGTATTCAGACATTTCATGCTTCATTTTTTTTTTACAACAGGACAGTACACCAGACCAAGGACTTTTAACTCCACCTCTTGCCACGTCGCGTCGGTAAATGCGGGGCTAGCGTGCGCGGCTACCCAGACTGGGACCCCAGATCCGAATCCTGGCGGTTACAAAGATATCAGTGGTGAGCCATATAGGGTTTTTGTATTTCTCTGGATTCTCCCGCTTTTCTAATTTCATCCCATCAACAAATTAGACTAAGCTTTACAATAGGTGACGCGACTTTTTAAATTCCTCCATAAACTCCTGTCAAATTTTATTCTTAGGGTTCCATTTTTAAATTATTTCCCACCATTTACAATGATTTTTACATTTTCTCTAATGATTGTTTCAATATAATTTTTTGTGATATTTAACTACATACATAGCATTAAGACGTGGCAGCCATATTGATTTTAACGAATATTCTAGGCAAAAACATAGTCATGTTCCAGTGCAGTCAACATAGAGTATGTACTAATTAAGTGTACTCATATACTTCAGAATTTCATAACTTATTACATAATTTTGGGTGTTGCATTCTTTCATAAGTTAGAGTGCTTAAATTGCATAGGATTAGCTTTTAGATTGATCGTTAACAGGTTATAGTACTTAAATGGCCTTAGGGTATCGTTTGGGTTCGTTAAATATCATGAAGGGCCTATATGTTGGTTGCATCACGTGATTCCATAATGTAAACCGCTTCGCGTTTGTTGGCGCATGCGCAAGGTGTATGATTGGAAGTTACAAAAAAAATCGTATCGCATGTTGTAAAGAATTCCCACAAAATCAATTCTCCCTTCTCTCCCTTTAGTTCCATTTCATTTCCCATTCATTAATTTCATGTCTCCCTTCACTTCATCTCATGTTTGGAAAATAGTTTGGCTGACACACACAGATGCTGAAATATGTGATTGCGAGGACATAATTGGGGCCAATCAGGGTACTCGCTCTTCACTCCGAGACTGAGCAATATAATATGGCAGAAGAGTCCAAAGGGAGGGTTGTAGTCCCTGCTCTCGGTGATGGCCCCAAGCCAAAAATGGCGGTACGGTCGTGAGAGAAGAACCAAGTGTAACGGACTGGGAAGACGGCCTACTACTCACATAACACCGTAGAATAGATTTATTTCCATTCATCCATAATATACTGAGATAGCGCAATAGATTTTTAAGGTCACGGTGCTCGGGGTGGGGGGTCTGAACGCTCGGTCTGGATAAAGAACTCTACCTCTTTGCAGTACAATCTGCAGAAGATAACATTAGAATTCTGAATTATTTGTAGTAATTGTCTGCAGAAGGTAATAATAATAATAATAATAATAATAATAATAACAATAAAGATAATAATAATAATAATAATATCCATTCTTTACGAAGATTTCTCTATACCCTACTTCAAACAAGAAAACTAAAACATCTCTGTTCTGATGAGATATTTGTATTAACAGACCTCAATCTAATGTCACAAAGTTTCAAAATCAAAATTTGGAATGCACTGAAAGTACATGACATCATGACCCGTGGGGTAGGGTATCACTGCAAGCGTGCACTTAATTTCATACCAAAATTCTTTACCTCAAATGATAGGCACATATATTGTGTACTATATACAGTATATCTATCTATCTATCTATCTATAATGGCGCAGCCCAATTTTGAGCCATAGCTTCTCGCTTGTCAGAAGTCACTAACCAAGTTAATTTAGTTACCTTATTTGCGCATAGATGTCATGAATGTCACGCGGTCAACACACCGACTCAATGCGACATCCAGCAGGTAACCAAGTTATTACTAGGATATTGAGGTCGGTAAATTGTGTTAAAGCCGTTTTTATTCAGGCTTAAGGATCATTTACGGGCCTGAAAATCGTCGGACTAGGGACTCACGGCTTAATGTCCCTCCCTTATACAGTATATAGTACATATATATACATGTTATAATATGGGATATAAATCCAGATCTACGAGTTCATGTCCCGTCCGAGCATGTATCTTTCTTACCATGTCATATATATATATATATATATATATATATATATATATATATATATATATATATATATATATTGTTCTTACGTCTTTAAGTGTGAACATTTATTCTCTGCCCTACCCGTACCAAATGTTTACATATTGAAGCAACGAGTAACACTTAGGTCCATCTGCCATTCGACTCAGCCTACACAACGAAATCGTCTATGCTGTCATATCTTTATGCAGATCGGTATCCTCGACTGAGTTCTGTTTATAAACATTGAAGCATAGCATGTCCCAATACTGATACAAATGCTCCATTTCCTTAGCCCTAGATATAATTTATAGCTCGGCCCCAGAAACGGGGACACAGAACCAGATGAATAAGAAAATATAATTGCTAATGATCGCTCTATGAACAGTTCAAGTTGCAGTGATCAGTCTTACTCTAATTTAGGTCTACCATATTCCCTCTAGAAGTCAAAACCCGATTAACAGAATTTGAGTTGTTATGTATCACATTTCCTACATACTGCATTTGGTATAAACTTAGTGAATTTTAATTTTAATTTTCAGCTCAACAAATACAAAATTTCGAATACCTATGTGGAAGCAGTTGAAATCGCACAACGTAAAATGAATGTAAGTAAACCAATAAAATGCATTCTTAGTGTATTTAGCATAATTTGAGATGAAAACTGAAGGGTGCAGGAGTAAAATGGTAAGAGTCGAATATTTGTAGTTTTTTTCAGAAAATGAAATATAGACTTTCATGTCTCCTAGACACACAAGTATCAACCTATATACAGGCTTGTAGTATAATAAAGTATGTATACACGTTACGTAAAACATTTGTAACAGAAAATAACACTGGTCGACAATGTTTTCTTCACAAGAAATCTGATTAGTGAATCTAGTGCATTTTTTTATACTGAATTCAGAAATGTAGTCAGAATGTTTCCATCAGCCACATTCTTTTTTTGTGACAGCTACTTTTTTAAAAATTGATTCTCGCATTCTCTTTGACCTGTCATAGGAACCTTTACCTTATATGTGAAAGGCTATCAAATAAGCATTCTAATTCTTCATAGAACTCATCTTACCTTATATGTAGCGATTTTATTCAAAATGTATTTAAGGAAGTTACATGTAATGTCATGCTGTACCACCAAAAGGCAAGGCTATGCAGGATCATGCGTGTTTTAACATGCTCAAACATGTTAATCTGAATTGTACTTTGTCAGTATTGAGCTGATTGTGAGCTTGTTAGCACGAAGATCACTAGTGAAAAAAATATTTCCTTCCTTTCTGTTTAGAAGTGTATTGTGTGTGCTGTGTTTTAGAGTTTTCTTCTTTCATCATTCCACGAAAGTGTATAAATCATGCAGATAATTTCTGCTAAATTTGTGGTGAGTTGGCCCTCAAGTCTCAGAGGCGAAATTTCACACCACTTGTGAGAGAGTGTTTGAACTTTACTTTCCTGTCAAGTGGGTGATTTTGATAAGAGCTGGGCCCCAAATATATGCTGCGTTTCGTGTATTAGACTGTTGATTGGGTGGAAAAATGGTACACATCATATGTCGTTTGCAATTACCATGACTTGGAGGGAAACGAAGGATCATCTAACTGATTGTTATTTTTGTTTAACATATATTAAATGAATCACATCTAAATCAAAATATACAGTTAAGTATCCGAATTTTCCATCTGCAATGAGGCCTGTCTTACACAATGAAGAGTAACCTGTACCAGTATATGCAGATATGACCTTAATTGATAACTCTGATTCTGACATATCTCAAACTCAAAATGAAGAAAGTAGCTGTTCATCAGAACCATACATTCCCAATCAACTAGACTTCAATGGCCTGGTTCGGGATTTAAAACTGTCTAAACAGCAAGCTGAAGTTTTAACTTCCAGACTCAAAGGCTGGAATCTACTTCAAAAAGATGTAAGAATATGTACTTATCGAGCCGCCATAGTGCTTTCAAAGATCTGAAGAAAATGGTATTGTGTATTCTAATGATATTTGTTCTGTTATGGAAATTCTTGGTCATCAACACCAGCCAAATGAGTGGCGATTGTACAGAGACTCCTCTAAAGTTAGTTTGAAGGCTGTGTTGCTACATATTGGCAATAAACTTCCATCAATACCTACAGCGCATGGCACTGATATGAAAGAGACATATGAAAATATGAAGCTGGTTCTAGAAAAAATCCAATATGAAAAATATAAATGGTATATCTGTGGTGATTTAAAGGTAACTGCTTTATTGCTTGGTTTGCAACTTGGTTCACCAAATGTTGCTGTTTTTTGTGCGAATGGGACAGTAGAGATAAGAAGTGTCACTACGTTAGAAAATCGTGGCCTAAACGTGAATCTTGTATCCCTGGCCAGACAAATGTGTCACATATCCCTTTAGTGAATCCTCAAAAAATATATTTACCTCCACTGCATATTATATTAGGAGTAATGAAACATTTTATCAAAGCTATGGATAAAATTTCTGATGCATTCTTGTACCTGAAATGGAAATTACCCAAAGTCAGTGATGCTAAACTGAAAGAAGGATTTTTTATAGGGCCCCAAATACGGTCATTAGCGGCTGATGAACATTTTGAAGGTCTGTTAAATCCTCTGGAAAAAGCAGCCTAGCAGTCTTTCAAAAAATGTATGTTGCAATTTCCTTCGAAACCATAAAGCAGAAAATTATCGTGACATAGTGACTGATCTTCTACATTCTTATAAAGCTATGGGATGCAACATGTCCTTAAAAATGCACTTTTCGGACACTCACTTAGACTTCTTTCCGGAAAATCTTGGGGCTGTCTGATGAGCACGGTGAGCGTTTTCATCAGCAAATTTCCACAATGGAAAAGAGGTACCAAGGCAAGTGGAGTTCTAATATGCTGGCTGACTACTGTTGAACCAAGAAGAGAGATGTTCCAGATGCAAAATATGCCCGAAAATCACTATCTACCACTTTCTAGGTAAGTCAGAATGAGTTAGAGTTAGATGGAATTTATTAAAAATTACAAAAAATGCAAATCAATATCAAAGAAAAACTCATGCCTGATAGGCAAAAACTGAAATATTTAAATTCAGGATCAAAAATACTTCTAAAATCTCATATTTTTATTGTTGTGAAAGAACAAATGTTCATTTTTGTCGACCAGTGTTAATTTGGATATGCATTTTACTTTAAAAACATTTTACAAAACATTGTTTGTAGTCCAGATCAATGACACTCCGTTAGGACAGTTGTTTAAAAAATAAGTAAAATCTAATATTTATAATTTTGTGATTTGAATTAATCAATTTCAAAAGTATTTTGGTACCAGAAATTGTAATGTCCGCATTTCAAAGATGTTCGTGAAGTTCGAAAATTTGATTAAATCAAGGAAGAAGGCTACACCCAATTCACCAGAAATGTTCAATGCAAGCTTCGTTACAAACTCAATTAAGTTGTAGTAAATGGGTAACATTTTATATTTCCTAAAATTAATATTTTATAGTACGTATTAAAAAAATACGTATTAATATTTTCAAAAAACGCAAATAAAAATTAATTACAACAAAATGGTAATAATTTCCAATGAAGTATAACATTATTTACAGTTTTGTTAATCTAAAAGAATATCCACAATGGATTCTTCTTTTTCACTAGATGCATTTTATGTTAAAGTTCTCATGGCAATGTTATTAATATAACCTACGGCACTGTAATGTTTACTAACTTGACTCTAAGAGAATAAGATTAAGTTCTAACGTTGTATAAAACTTATGAACTTTATACAGTCCGTTTAGTCCAACAGTTCATCCATCAAAAATAAGTCTTCTCCATTTTCACCAACTTCAGCTCTTTATTGATGGTATTATAGAAATATCTGACTCGATTTTCCAGGAATATTTTCAAATGTTGCGGATCATTGTATATTGCTGTCACAAGTGGCAAAGGTCAATTACAGAGTGTTTTCCATGGTAGTTAACCTGGCTGTGGTTTGGCCTTATTTCTTCCTTTTTGGTTCTTCTCTCAATTACGTTAGGATCTTTGTAACCTCCATACAAAGTGTCACAATACAAAAATGACTGTCACATTCTACTTTCAGACAGCGAATTGGACGTATAGGGAAAGAGGGAGCTTGGGTTTGTGGACCGCTTCAACGGACTTGGTCCATCCTTTGAAGAATTCTCATCTTCCGTCCAATAGCTTGAATCCTTCACACAATGATGAAAACGATCTTCCCTATGACGAATTCTGATGTAGAGTGTAGAATAGGCAGAGGCAGAGTTCTTATTCTGACCATCGCAACAGTCAAAAATTAATCACAAGTTCAGGAAACTATTTGAGGCAGAATTCCACTCGCAACTGCTGAAGGAACGAAGGCAACATCGTTCTGGTCCTCTTCGAGCGAGGCACTGTCTCGTCGGTAGGTGTAGGTAGAACACTGAAACCATTCTTGGACAGGATATTACTATTAAAACTCTGAAAATTAATTCTCGTTTGTATTAAACATCGTTTGTTGTGATGTTTGGTATCGGTTTTTTTTAATCCATCGATATTGTTGTGAAATATTCTAACTTACCACTTTTTTCCCGGAACTGTCTTATGATAAAGTAACATTTATCAACTTTGGTTTTACTGACAATTTTGTTGAACCTTCCAGAAGGTCAGTTTCTTTCGTCTTTTCTTCTTTTCTACTCATCTGAGGCAGATCTGGTGTCTTTAATAAGAGCGTTTTTCTTTGCCTTGAGTTCGTTTCAAACACTGTAGGTATATTTCTTCGGAAAAGCAAAGGAAATATTGAAGCTGTTACAACTGGTATAACTGATAGTTATGATTAGTATTTTATTTAACGAAATCTCAACAATTCAAATCTTAACGTGAATGTGGCGACACGTCTTTCTGAGATACCACTTATTTCAACAGTGAGATTCTTTTACTGCCTTGACTTTACGAAAGAGAACCACGGGTTTTTTCTCTTGGGACGAAAGCTATATTCAGAAGTTTACTCTCTTAAAAATCCATCGACCCAGTTTAGGTTTGATCTAGTATAACTCGGAACGAGAAAGGAGCACGGTAACCATTGGTCCAATGGGAAAAACACTACAGATATTGCAAAATTCAACAGGATTCTCAAATCGTTCGCCGGACCTCCGCAGGAGGTGCAATAGCTTTTTTATTAAAGCTATTGCAGCTCCTGCGGACGTCCGGCGAACGATTTGAGAATCCTGTTGAATTTTGTAATATCTGTAGCTCCAAAATACACTACTCAAACAATTAGGGGAACACATGTTTAAACCAAAACCACAAAACAAATATTCAAACAATTAAATTTTTTATCTTTTTTAATTATGAACTGAAGATTTATGTAAAATTAGAATCGACATTCAAACAATAATGTATTGTACAGTAATAGAAATACAAATAAATTATCATTTGTAAGAGAAACCGAAGTTGATAACTGCTATTTATTATTTTAGGAATCAATGTTTCAATGGTTATTTCAACACTCAGTACTTAGTGTGTCCTCCGCTTCAAAGACCGCATTTCGCCTACAAGACAAGCTTCGCAGAAACCGTTTTCCAGAAACTTGTAAGATTCTCTCCCATTCCTCGCTGATTGTATTTGAAATTTCTTCCAGGTTCTGTGGTAAAGCAAGACGCTTACGAACAAGTTTTCCCAGCTTATCCCACATATTCTTGATGGGACTGAGGTCCGACCTCATACAGGCCATTCCATCACCCGAATTTGGTATTCTTCTAGTAGCCTGTACTGTATGACATCCAGCATTATCATGCATTAGAAGACAATGAAGGCCCTTACGATAAGCAAAGGATACGAAATGTTGAAGGTTAATATCATTAATGTAAACACCAGCATTCATGCGCGGTGGGACAACGACAAGCATTCCGAAACTCAATAGTAATCCTAGCTCAAACCATAACCGAACCACCTGCACATCTGTCACGTTAAATAATTTGTGGCTGGATCAAAACGTTCACCATCCACGTTTACGATCATCAGAACAAGTTAAACGAAATCTTGATTCGTCCGTGAATAGATCATCACCTAATTGGAACAGCTGCCAGTTGACATGATTTTGAGCAAACCGTAGCTGGGATTCTTTGGGCTGACGTGATAAACGAGGGGTTTTAAAGGGGTTTCTAGACGACAACCAATGCATTTCTCAGTCTATATTTTACAGTCTGATCAGAAATTACTGCCCCAGTTGCTGTTCGTATATAATTTTGTATATCACTGGCTCTAGACGTTCGTCTGTGCAAATCCGATAAGACAAATATATCCTCTACTTCAGTAGACTCCTTGTTACGGCCATTCCGAGGCTACCTCTTTTATCCACATGTCTCTCTCTCTTTATCGCCTCCACTGTCTGTAGATGACGGAAGGGCTGACATCAAGGATCCTAGAGACATGGCGAATGGAGAGGCCATTTTCAATCATTGAAACTGATCGTGCAACTGATGTTTCATTCAGATGTTTAATTTATTTCTATTAGCTTCAGAGAACACGAAATAATAATTTGCTACCACAGATTATTCTTCAAAAATGTTCAAAAAACATTCACTCTGGTTTCAGCAACTCTTGGAACTTTACTAACGTATCCATAAAATAAATAATAAAACCCAGGAGATCTTCAATGTGGTTTTAAACAATAGTTCAAATCAGAACACGTGACTTTCAAAAATTAAATTGTTTCAATATTCACTTTGTGGCTTTGGTTTAAACATGCGTTTCTCTAATTATTTTTAGTAGTGTATAATAATATACGACCTAGAGATATTTCTAATACAACGCGTAAGTTTAATTCTTAAGAAGTAAACTTAATCGAAAGAAACACGTTTGTCTCTTAATCTTTATAAATTAAATAAACTGCATAATTATATTTATTGTATTAACTTTATCTTATCACACTGAATTGACGCAGGTTAATAACATTTAAGTATGTAGGTCACATTAGTATTGACACATATTTTCATTAACGAATAATAAATGTAACGTATTTTTAAATTATTGGCAGCCTTTTATTTAGGGGTAGGCCTACGTGTATTTATTGTTTACACATTTCACTCTTGAAGAAGGAGGCGTGTTGAAATTTTGGAAGTTCAGGGCAGTGCTGACACCAGAAAAGTTTGAAACCCCTGGTGCACTATACAAATATAGAAGTAATCACTTCTATACGTATCTAGGATGAAAATGAAGTCAATCGCCAAGAGATCGTTGGGTCTTCAGGAATGTGCACGAAGGGTCGTATCTCGTATGAACGCATTATACCGTAAACGTCGTTCTCTGCTGAGATAGTTGCATCCATAGACGTTTTTGCGTATTCAAAAGTCTGTTCGTGCGATAATAATTGTCGAAATTCCTAAGCTACCTGGCTAGGTGACTTTGCAGAGAACGAATCGTGAGCAACCCGATGGGAATCGATGGAAACCGATGGTGACCGATGCACTTTGAAATCTTGCTGCTTTTCTTGCTGCTTTATCCAAGATGTCGAACCTTGGAGACTTCGATCATGTTTTCGGTATACGCGGAGAAGAGGAATTTGATAGAGTCTACCAAAGAATTCAACACGAAGAACGGAGAATCGGCGTAATATCGCGCGACGCAGACGTAGTCGTATACGATTTTATTTGCGGGATGCAAGCGTAAATGCGTTCCTCTAGCAGACGAAAATAACGGAAGTGGTTTTATCGCTGAGAATTCTGGGAAATTTCTTGCCAATATTAAGAAAAAACTACTTTCATGCATGACCGGTCGGCGACTCGCTAATTCGAACTTTGCACGTGCTCACGGAAAACTCAACTGACAAGAGACTAATGTATTTGCAAGCAGCCCTAAATGTTTTAGAGTACCTAGATTTTTTTAGGACTCAAGCACAAATGTCCATTCCTTCTCTTCGTTTCTGGTGGTCTAGTGGTTACCATGCTCTCCTATGGTTCCAATGTCCGTGGGTTAAAACATGGCCGGAGTCGAGGAGTAAAAGCAGTAAATATAACATACATAGGAATGAACGTCGACACCGTGGATCCTGCATCGCATATTTACGGAATATTATAATTTAAAGCCTAAAATGAGACATGTGAGCAAAATTACTCAGCCATTTCATGCTTAAATTTGAACAGTGACGCTATTGATTTAAACTGTTAAATATATTATGACATATAATAGTAACTAACTAAAATTCCTGACGCGACAGACCTAGAAGGCCCTTAGCCTACAACCCGGCTGCTGGCCTTATATCCACATGTGTCAATCACATAGATAGATGATCAACCAGTCAGTGTAGGGGTGATATGTGGTCAGCATGTCGAGTTCCCCAGCCGTTATAGCTGGTTTTCTCAACCTGGATCCGTTACTTATAATAGCTACCCAAATACCTCACGATTCTGGGTTGGTACCGGTCCCATACTTGCCGAAATATCATGAGAAAGTGTATTCCCCCATGGAGACTCGAACCAGCGCAAGCCCCTGGCTCTGCGCCAAGGCTTCCTACCTTAACCACTAGCATACGGCGCGGGACTAACTACCTACGTTTAATAATTAAATAATATTTAGTACTTAAAAGGTACCATGGAGTTCTTACATTTTAGTAGTAGTCCAAAGAACTAGACAGCTTGATTGGGGAGAAAAAATTGCTACCTCTATTTATATGATGAGTAATATGACACTGTTGTATATATTTACATATTTCAGCCCTGCGTTATGAAAGCTAACGGATGTTGTGAAAGAAGTCATATACTCTCGGATGACACGTACATTGTTTTTCTTCTGATAACAAAATTACATTCACTAGCGTTGTTGATCCTGAATAATTAGCAATTATATAAAAGTATGTTTTCATTTGCCTTACAGATGAGAGTGATCGAAATTGCTGTGGACAGTTCCCAAAAATATACACCATATTTTGTAAGTAGATAATATCTCTAATATATAAAAAATGAATGTTTGTTTGTTTGTTTGTTTGTTTTTTCGTACTTTAAGCGCGGCCATACCGTTAATCTGATTGTGATGCGGATTTCTGTAAAATGCTCAGGAGATATCCCGGATGAACACAGGCTATAAGACAGTTGTGATATTCAACCCCTTTACCCTTAAACTCACCCTTTGTAGTGGAAAACGTGAAATATATTTTGACGTTTAAATGGCTTACGCTGCCTAATCCATAACAAATACACCAAATTAATATACACCGAATTGAAAACCTAAAAACAAACTCTACAAAAAAGTCCGCGACAGCATATGTTTCTCTTCTATGGATACCTCACAATAACCATTTTATGTCTTTCATTGATGACAATAAGATCGGGATAAGTAGATTCCCGGGCAAGCGTGCTCTGCCATACCGTTCATCCGACTGAGATGGGGCTTTTTGAAAAATGATCAAGAGATTCGGGGGATAAACATAGGCTATAAGAAAGTTGTAATACTCAACCCCTCCACCAATAAAAATCGCCCTTTTTAGTGAAAAAACTGAAACGAAGTCCCTATTTGGATGCTTAAATGACTTATGCTGCCTAAACCATAATAAATACACAAAATGAATGTACACAGAATTGAATATCTCAGAAACCTCTACAAGAAAGTCCTAAAATTATTTATTCTCGGGACGCATCGTTTAATGTCCCTCCCGGAGGACTTGACGTTCGGATTTTTCCACCCTAAACTTACTGAATCGCTTGTATTAACACGTTAGTTCCATTCTTGAGAAATTATGCTTGGATTTTAACCTTTCCTGGTGTCGTATTATTTTTCACGATATATATTGCATATTTTATTTCTTTTTTTCTGTAGACTTGTCATTATTATCGTAATCAATAAACTCTTAACTATTATTTATAACTAACTAACGTACTTACTGGCACTATCGAACCCGGAGTCTAACATAAGCCCTCCATACATCCCTATCCTGAGCAAACGTTTTCCAATCATATCCTGTATAATATACATCCGTCAAATCATAGTTAATGTTATTCTCCCACCTCATTATTGAATTACCAACTGGACGTTTGCCCTCTGGTCTTCCTACAAGAAGCTTCCATGCATGTCTTTCACTCCCAATTCGTACCACATGTCCTGCCCAACGCAGTCTATGAGACTTAACTGTTCTTATTATATCTGACTTCTTATAAAGACCATGTAGCTCACTGTTATGTAGTCTTCCCCATTCACCTGTCTGTTCATCTCTCTTTGGTCCAAAAATGTTCCTAAAACTTTATTCTCAAATACACGTAATCTCCTTTCTTTCCTTAAAGCAAGAGTCTATGTTTCGCATCCATATAATATAACTGGCAGAATAATGGTTTTATATATTTTCAGTTCAACGTTTTTTTAATGGAGTTGGGACGTGAAGAGTCTCTGTAATGCACAACAGCACGCATTTCCAGAATTGAGCCCAGGTTTAATTTCTTTGCGCATATCATTCCTATATCTGATTATTGTTCCTAGGTATATGAATTCAGCCAATTCCCCAAATTTTTCCTCAATTCTCATTAGCTGTCCATTACCATTATATAATGTATTTCTACGTGTGGCCATATATTTAGTTTTATTGATATTTACTTCCAGTCCCAATTTATTTCTGTTACTCTATAGTGTGTGCGTGTTGGCTTTTAGTATCTCCTCGGTATCGGCCAATAGTACTACATAATCAACACAAACTAACAGCTTATTAATACCATTGAGTTGTAGGCCTTCTTCATCGTCTAAAGATTTGATGGCATGCTCTAGTAAAAAATTAAATAGTAGAAGAGATAGTGCATCTCCTGGCTTCAACCCATCGTGGATTTCAAAAGTATCAGAAAACTGTTTGCCTACACGCACCCTAGTCTCTGTGCCATTTAGACACATTCGTATAAGTCTAACTAACTTTTTAGGAATTCCGAACTCCAGCAAGATACTATTAATTACTTCTCCCTCTTAATTGAATCGTATGCATTTTTTAAGTCTATGTAGGCCTATAGTTGTTGTACAGTACCATTACATTCCCGTATATTTTGATTATTATTTATATTGGGTAAATATATGTGTTTCTCTAAATCGGAAATGAAAATAAGTAAATTACACTACTAATATTTAATCCACCGGTGTAGTTTACGAGTACAGTCGCTACCTCAAAACCAGCGACAAAGTTTCCTCTAAGTAAATAAAAGAAAATATTGAGATGCACATAGTCCGCAGAAATAAAGTGGCCATCATTAAACCTAATGTCACATTCGAGTAGCTTATATTAGGTCCTATTTTAAGAGAGATGGTTTCCAGTGGTAAATGTGCCTGTTGTCACAGATGTGGACCTGTTTCTGTAGTGATCTCTCGTCTAGAAAGATGCTCCTTTTAGGTAAATTAGCTGTGTTCTTACCGACTTAATATTTTACCATTTTTCTCTAAGATGAAAATTGTAACTAACTAATTATCTCACTAGCACTATCGAACCGATAGGTTCATGACCGCGAGGACATAGTATGTCAACCATCTTGAGCCGACTTTTCTAATCATCCCAGGTATAATCTACTTCCCTAAAATCATGGTTATGTCATTTTCCCACCTCATTGTTGGTCTACCAACAGGGCGTTTCCCTCTTGTTTTCCCTACAAGGAGTTTATATGTCCTTCTTTCGTTCTCAATTCTTGCCACATGTCCTGCCCATTGCAGTCTGCGAGAATTAACTTTTTTATTACAACTGGTTACCCGTAGAGATCATTTAGCTCACTTTTATGCAAGTCTTAACCATTCACCTATCTTCTTCGTTTCCCTTTGCTCCAAAAATTTCCTAAGGATTTATTCTGAAATAGTCAAATTCTGGAGGAGTTTTATTTATTTTAACTCTTTAGTGAATACATTGAATAAAATACCATAAGTAAAATTGGCTAATAAAATATTGATACAATTATGTTGTTAACCATTTTAAATTTCCGCTAACAATCGAAAAGATCAAACCCAATTGAACATTGTTTTTCCGGTTTGTAACAAAACTGTTTTATTTCTATATACTATTGATGACAGAGATGAACGTTTGAATGAGGGATTCTAGCAATTCAAGAAGAGGCAAAATTATAAGTACTAAAATCAGAATAATAACGGATGTTCTAAAATTTGTTTTACAAATTATTGAAGAATGGAGACTGAAATTGTTCGGCCACGTAAAGAGGATGTCACATGACATGCAGAGAATAGGGATTTATGGAGGAGTAAAATTCAAAGAGGATTGTAGGAAACCCACTGTATTTTAGAGAAATTCCTAATAAAGAAAAGAAAGTTTTATTTCTTCAAACTAATTTTTTGTCCAAAAAACCAGAGAAAAAAATACCTAAGTTTACACCAAAGACCTCTTAGTTGTATATGTAGGCTATTCCATTGCACTGTTGAGAGAAATAAGAGTACGTAACAAGCTGCGATTAGTTGGATTTTACTATATGCTTACATCAGATTTTTCAGTGACCAGTAATCTGAAGTGGTATTGCAATAATTTACCGACATGTCTTAATTCAAAAATTATTTCTGTGACATATTTTAGATTTCTAGTTCCTTGTGGTTTTTGCCTAAACCAAAAAAAAAATGATTACCGAAGTGTAATTAGAAATATACTTTAGTTTTTAATTCCTATAAATGTAGGTAGCTGAGTTTACTAAAATGGTTTAATATTTTGTTTTTCAGGGTCCCCTTGGTCCATTGAGACTGAAAAAACGAAATACCAAAATGTGATTTCCAGTTAACTACTTCTCCACTGTGATATAAAAAAAATATATTACAATTTATTAAGAGAGCATACTTGAAGATAATATGTGAAAAAATGTGATATTATAATAAAAGGTAATATGATATTATATGAAAGATACAGGAAAAAACTCAGGTTAATTACTTTTTCCTTGAAGCCTAGAAAACGTAATTTTAGTTGTACTCCTAGTGTCAAAAGGTAATAAACCCATGACTAAATCATATATATTACTGTTTCACATTTCTAAATGATAGCGTTTTACGTGGAAGAAATGACAACTCTAACTAAATTTCGACAAGAAAGTGACAATACCTTGTTATTTCTTTGTACACGTCATATTATAATGCTCAAAGTGTTATTTGCTCAACAGAATCTTAAATTCATAAAATTATAACAAACTGCATTATTATTATTATTATTATTATTATATTATTATTATTACTATTTAATAATGCTAGTATTATTATTTTTATTATTTTATTACTGTTTTACAGTCAGGGAGAACAATATTTGCAATTAACGCTTTCAAGGAAGATAAAAATTTAATGCAGAGACCCCTGGAAAAATTAGATATACTCAAAAATATTTGTTCTATCAGCCAACTAGGAATACATTTTTGAATATCTCTTTACTCAGTTTTTAAAAAAAATACTGAGAAATGTATTTGAAATTTTGAGATGTATTATTAAGTACGATTACATTATTGTAGATAACCTTTATAAATGTTGGAAATATCGTATTCTCTTGTAACATATGAATGAATATTTTTTCTAACATGCAAATCCAATAGATTATTTTTAAAAACCTAAATTCCTCGAATGTTTATATAGGTACAATTATATTATCATTATTAAATGACTTTTTAAATAAGTGCCTGCTTGAAGCATTAATAGTTGAATACTTGGTGATTTATTCTGTAATAAAATAATGTTTCGATGTGAACACTGTTTCCCTACAGTAATAGATCATACTAAATATTTTGAAAGTAAGCAAAGAATGTTTTCTACAATATCAATAGGTAAATAATTTTTTACATATCTGAGAAGATATCAAATCTTTCACAAGCAAATTAGATATGTTATCCCTAGGTCAAAATTGTAACAATAAATATGCCCAGCTTTTTAAACTTACTGAAATGTAAAGATGTTTGTTTCAATGTAATTATGAAAACTGAAAATAATCGGAATTATCCACTAACTAATTAAATATTATAATAAAAATGGGATACAACGAGATAGAACACATATTCCTTGCACCTTATATCAGAACCATTACCTGAATAAGCAAAATTTCAATATATTAAAGACCAAAATAGTGTAATTTAGAAACAGGTAGCTCATGGTTTATTTAATTGGTTATTTTATTTCAGTTTTTAGAAATATATGCTAATTGCGCTACTTGTATCAACTTGTACTGATTCATAAAAAAAGTATTTATACTTTCAAAATATGCACAGATTTCTTTCTTCATTTCTATTATCTTTGTTTTTCCAAATAGTAACGAAGATTTGATTTCCGTTGTCCCTCTGTCGTACATAGTTGCTTTCCCTAGGGCAAGTTTCTTAACCAGGCTAATTTAGTTTTGGCTTCCTACTCTGCAGATGTCAGCGAGGGTCATGTGGTTAGCATATCGCCTCAAGACGAATTCTAGTAGGGATCTAAGATATTAATCGGATGGTGAAGGTCGATAAAATTTTGCTCAGATGTATTTTATTCAGACTTGAGGTTCTTTTACTAGCCTGAAAGATTTTCAGTGTGACCTTTGGTTTTAAAGTTCCTTCCGGAGAACTTGACTCTTGGCTTTTTCCATCCTAAAACTTCAAGTCATAAATATCTCTCGAATAGGAATATTTAATGGAGAAAACACAATTAAATAGTTCAGTTTCGGCCACCTTTTAACATTTAAAACTTGCCACAGTATGACAGAATTATATTAAAACTCTATATAATTAAACGTTAGGATTTTGTAACTGAGAATTAACATTTTTTGCAGTATCAGTTAAATATTTCTTAAATTCACGTAACACTGACGATTAATTAATATTAGATGTGCTCTAGGATTAATTAGAGACAACTGCAGCTTCACAATTTTTTTTCAGAATTGTTAATATACGATATCGAATATTACCTTTCATTTTCGAACATCTAATGGCACCTTTATACCCGTTGTTGGCTATAATATTGACAAATTTAATATTGAGAATATATAATCAACTTGGTATTATATGTAACAAAATAACATTTTTATATAATTTAAATATTTCGTGTTTCATTTCACTTTTCGGGATTAATATTATTGAAAACTTCAAAAATTTGGAAAATTACCAAAAAAAATACTGTACAAGTAACTAAAAGTGCAGCAGATATTTAGGCATTCCCTTGAGAGATAATGGAAATTAAATTCTAAGTATTAATGATGTGACTGATCGCCGTTCGTCCCTCTGCTGAAATGGCAGCTCCCCTAGTGAAAATGTAATTAACCAGATTAATTTAGTTATGTTTATATCCCTTAAGATGTCAGTGAGAAACATAAGGTAAGTACATCGCCTCTAGGAGACTCTAGTTTTAAACTAAGGTATTAACTGAATGGAGGAAGAATGGTTACATTATGATCGGAGGCCTTTTTATTCTGACTTGAGATTATTTATGAGCCTAAAAATCTAACACTTGGGATCAACGGCCTAAAGTTCGTCCCGCAGGGCTTGTCCCTTGGATTTTTCTATCCTAAAAATCCATTTACCCTTCCGGGTTACAACCCACGATCTTCGAGACTAGATGCAAGGAAAATAACCACTAGACCACTGAGCCTGACAAATTTCAATCAACACTATATGATTCTTAACTGCTCTATGTTCCAAGAGATAGAGGTTAATATCTTCAAAATTAAACATTCATGTGGTTTTATATAAGTATATATATACATATACACACATTTAATTGTTACCTCTAGTTGGCTGAAAAGAGATGCTTAACGATTATAAGATCGAGAAACCTTCTGAACATATAAAATGTCAATTTAATTATACTGATTTTTTAAAACAAAAAATTATTTGTGTTGCGACTTTTAAAAATAATGTTGTTTTTATAAGGGTAATGGTTTTTTCTATTCCTGCTGTTTTGCAGAAATAAATAATTTCAATTATATGTTAATTTAAAGAGAGGAAACAAATTTGAACATTAACCAAATATTTAATTAAAACATATTAATCTATATTATACAGTTTTAATAAGGATTATATAAGTCAATTTTAGTGCTATTTCTTAAACTATTAATGATCATTAAATTATTTAATATCATTCAAAGTATTAAATTTATTATCGACATATTAGCACAGAACTTGTATTCTAAAACATCCAAAGACTACAGTTCAGAATGTAATAAATTATGGAATTTATTAAATGGCACAGCAATTTCGAAAGATATTTACTTTCAAATTTGCACTTTTATAATAAAAAAGTGATAAGTATATGTCTTTTGAATCAAGTCACTTTTATTCAAATATATTATCAGAATTTAATACATTATGCAATTTCTTATATGGTACGGCAATTTCTAAATATTTGCAACTGTGATATTTCTATAAAATTTGTACTTACATAATAAAAAAAGTGATAAGTGTAAGTCATTTGTATAAGTCACTTTTATTCAAATATATTATCAGAATTTAATATATTATGCAATTTCTTATAAGGTACAGCAATTTCTAAGTATTTGCAACTGTGATATTTACTATCAAATTTGTACTTTTATAATAAAAAAGTGATAAGTATATGTCTTTGAATCAAGTCACTTGTATTCAAATATATTTTCAGAATTTAATACAATATGCAATTTCCTATATGGTACAGCAATTTCTAAATATTGGCAACTATATTTACTAACAAATTTGTACTTTTATAATAAAAAAGTAATAAGTATATGTCTTTTGAATCAAGTCACTGTTATTCAAATATATTATCAGAATTTAATATATTATGCAATTTGTTATATGGTACAGCAATTTCTAAATATTTGCAACCGTGATATTTATTATCAAATCTGTACTTTTCTTATAATAAAAAAGTGATAAGTATATGTCTTTTGAATCAAGTCACTTTTATTCAAATATCTTATCAGAATTTAATATATTATGCAATTTGTTATAAGGTACAGCAATTTCTAAATATTTGCAACTATGATATTTACTAACAAATTTGTACTTTTATAATAAAAAGTGATAAGTATATGTCTTTGAATCAAGTCACTTTTATTCAAATATATTATCAGAATTTAATATATTATGCAATTTGTTATATGGTACAGCAATTTCTAAATATTTGCAACCGTGATATTTATTATCAAATTTGTACTTTTCTTATAATAAAAAAGTGATAAGTATATGTCTTTTGAATCAAGTCACTTTTATTCAAATATATTATCAGAATTTAATATATTATACAATTTGTTATATGGTACAGCAATTTCTAAATATTTGCAACTGTGATATTTACTATCAAATTTGTACTTTTATAATAAAAAAGTGATAAGTTTAAGTCTTTCGAATCAAGTCACTTTTATACCTAATGTTATCAGAATTTAATATATTATGCAATTTGTTAAATGGTACAGGAATTTCGAAAGTTTTGTAATTGTGATATTTATTTTCAAATTTGTACTTGTATGGTATGATAAAAAGTTAATACATATAAGTATTTTGAATCGAGCAATTTTTATTTCTAATATTGTGCCAAGATCCCTTGCCTGGATGTAGTCGGTAGAGTCTTTATCTTGCTCACCGGCTATCCTGTTTCATTTTCAGCCCGAGAGAGGATTTTAAATATTCTCCTTCAGTTTGTGTGCGCATCTCTTGTTCTCTAATAACTTGTGCTATATTATGTGTTGGTCTTAGCTTAATCCTAAACACATACCAAGGACGTCCGTCACCGTATATATCTGAAGAGTGTGGTTGAAATCTCTTGCTCCCTGCCCACAGGTGACTAGCCCTTGATATTGGTTCCTAAGCCTGTTTCGAGGTTTTGAGTCCTACAAAAGGGTATAGAATAAAAAGTATGAAAAGAAAAAAATGTGTCCCTCAATTGTATACTATATAGCACTACCTCTGTTTATATTGCAGTTAGGCTTATTTAAATGGTCAAAAACAAAAAAAACTTAATTACTAGAAAATGTTTAGTTTTAGAGTTCGTTTCCTTAATCACAAGAATGGCCAAACTTTTAAGTTGTGTAAACAGATATTAATACAGTTTTATTTACGAATTACTTGAGGTTATTCAACGTGTTTCAAATCCCTGGATAGGGTTCATCAGCTTAAAAATTTACTCTCATATTTCCTTCTTGCATTTGTCACACCAGAAAATTCTATGGACGTTGATCAATATCAAATTCTTGAATAAATGAGCCAGAAATGCACTACATAACTACATCACCAATTCTGACTCAATTATCAGCAACAGGAGTAGTAAAAGACGTAGTAGTAACAGTAGTAGCAATACTAGACGTAGGCTTATATATCTATGTAGACTATTTACATGTGGAACTTGGCGAAATAAATAATGTATTATTTTTCCATAACACATTTAAGATAAATGTATGTTATGTTAAAATAAAGAAAATAGTGACACTGATTACACAGAATGGCGTATTTTTAATGCCAAATCATATCATTCAAGATGGCGGAACCGGTGAAAGGACGCATAGATGACGCTCCGGAAACCATAGTGAATATCACAGAATAAAGGTAGTTACAGGAAGATTGAAAACAAGGAGAAGTCCTAAAAGCGGTGAGTGTTTTGAGAAATCGTTTCAGTATAATTACAAACAGGGAAGATAAGAATAACGACAAGAATATTCCTGCAAACGAGGTTATGGAATCCAAACAGAAAACACACTGAAGGGAGAAGACAGCCATACCACAGGACAAGTGGCGCCACCTCTTGACACCACTGAGAAAACAACAAGCAGCAACCAGCCACTACATACATTTAGCGGCGAATCGCAAAACTCACGTGTCTCATTTCAGATAACATCATCCGTTCTACCAAACAAAAACATGAAAGAAAAATTGGATACTATTATGGACTTCCTATCAAATATGCTTAATGTAATAATAGAAGAGAAAGTAAAGTAGACCCTAAAACGAAATGCAACAACAGCAAACAATGAAAACAGCGAGATTTGCAGCAGAGAGGACAGCTATTATAATCAACAGAGGGAATCGGAATGGACAATTGTAAGAAGTAGAACAAACAAACAAACAAACTACCAACCAATCAAGCTCGATCAGAGGGAAACGAATGGAAGAAAACAACGACTATACTAACAGAGAACAAGAGGGGTCAGCAGAAGGAAACAACCAGAACAAAAATAACAGAAATTAAATATCTAAAAACTTGTAGAGGCAAGAAAAGGAAAACGAAGGAAACAACAACACGGAAGAGGAACAACAATGGACGACAGTAAGGTACAGAACTAGCAGACAAAATAATAAAAGGACTGGAGCAAGACCAAGAAAGGAAGAACTAGGCCTATAAGCAGCGGATAAAAGTGTATAGCTATATGTAGGATAACTGAGACTAGAAACAACAGGTGACACGATAACGAAATTCCTGGAGAAGAAGAGAATTACGGGCAACATTAGCTGTGAATAATTAATAACAAAAAATGACATAAAGTCATTCAAAGTAGGCGTCCCATTCCACAAGGTAGAAAGAGACAAAAACCGAATGCATCTGGCCAATGCGAGTAATTGTCAGAAGATTTACATTTGTAAGGCTTTTTGAAGGACGCGAGTGAGCTACACTGGAATAAAAAGGAAAACATAAACCAGAAAAACAACAAAAAAGAAGAAAAAACTGAAAACCTCAAAATTATGCTATGGAAAATAGAAGCCTTAAAATGCCATGAATCTAAAACCACAAGATTTCTTTCAGGGATACGACATAGCAATACTAACAGAAACTTTCCTAACCAAAGACTGGGAACACCCTGAATTCTACAATACATACCTCAAAGCTTACACAAAGAGAATAAGGAAGACCATCAGGAGGAGTATCTATCTTCACGAGACCAGAGCAAGCCCCGATGAAGGTAAGAAGACAACTATCTGACGGAAACAAAAAACTGTACAATAATTGCAGTGTACTTCCAACTGAACAAAACAGCGATTAGCATAATGGATGACTTAACCAAAATGATCGCAGAATGCAATAAAAACAAACCAATAATCATCGAAGGAGACTTCAACTGCAGATTAGATATACAATCCCATAAATCTCAAATAATCATGGAAAAACTGCAAGAAGATGGATTTATGCTACTAAATGACCCAACAACTCCAACATATCTATCACACAATGGACAAAGTACAATAGATATCGCCCTAATAAAAGGAAACATACAGGGCAGTATAACACCATTGTGGACATCAAGCTATACCCCAATAAGAAAACATATTCCCATGGAAATAAACATAAAAGTAGAAGGGAATGGACAAGAAGATGAAACAGAAAATCTCTCACGAATCATCAATGTCAATAAAGTTGAAGAAAATATAGATACGATGCAAGACATAGAAAGGCAAATAGAAAACGAAGACTTGGAAAAAGCTACACAAACTTTAAGAGAAATAATAAGACAAACAACAGAACCGAAGAAACACAGAAGAGCAGAAAAATTGTTTGACTAGGATTGTTACGTACTACAAAAAGAACTATTAGAAACACTACATCGCCTAAAAAAGAATGCAGACAAAACAACTCTCAGAACATATTCTGAAAAACGAAAACACTATAAGAAGATAATCAAGGAGAAGAAAAGTCAATATTGGGAAGCAGAAGGCAGAAGAATCATGGAAGAAGCAAATAAAGACCCATACATCTCACTAAGACCAAGGAATCAAAACCTAACACAGTACATAAGTATGGAACAGTGGGAGACACACTTCTGTAATATACTCAACAATTGAAGGATAATAAATAAACCAGACTATGATCCAGAGGAAATCCAAAAAGAGATGGAAACATGGACACCACCAACAATAGAAGGGTCCAGAATGCCATATACAACACCAAAAACAGAAAAGCCGCAGGCCTCGATAAGGTTCTATAATGAGTACATCAAGGACTCAGCTCAAATATTGTTACCAGTGTGGACAAAACTATATAACAAATGTCTAGAAACAGCATCCATACTGGAACAATGGAGGCAATCAATAATAAAAGTAATGTACAAAGGATCAGGAGACCACAATGACCCAGATAAATATAGAGGAATAGCATTGGAAAATACCCCCTTCAAGATATTTGCAAGAATAATAACGAATAACATAACATAAATAATAGAAAAGCAGCTGCCAGAAAATGAACTAGGTTTCAGAAAAGTAAAATCAACAATAATGACAATAGAATCACTAATAAAGAACTTGTGGGATGTCTTGGACAAAAGCGAAAATTTCTATACGGTATTTATAGACTTCGCCAAAACTTTCGACTACATAAACAGACCTCGTGAAAAAAAAACAAACTTGAGGAAATTCTAGGAAAATATAACATCTGGACTAAAACTTTAAAATTAATAATAAGATGGAATGAAATACAGATATCAGACAACCGCTCAATGTCAAAACCGATACTTCAGACGAATGGGGTTCTACAAGGGGATCAACTAAGCCACCTACTGTTTATCAGAAGAAATAATAGAAGTAACACAAAGGGAGGGAATAAACTCACACGCATATGCGGACGACATAATAATAGGGTCAAAACATCGTACAAAATTACAGGAAACGATAAACATCATGGAGGAAAGGTGCAATGAACATAACTTTGAAATAAATGCAAAAACCCCGTAATTAATACTTTTAGAAACAGTGGAAGAATACCGGAAACAACAGAAATTATCATACGTAACAGGATATTGAAAATTGTATCAGACTACTTAAATCTAGGAATGCTATTGCAACCCAGTGCGAAATGCTACACAACGTACATCACTGAAAGAGCAATACAAGTAGTGTAAGCGATGTACGGAATAAAAAAAATCACATCTCTGAGCCTGAAAACAGCAATGGCATTGTTCGAAAACAAAATAATCCCTATACTAACTTACGGGACAGAAATTATCGGAGAGCATCTACGAGTGACACTCCTAGAAACAATAAAGAATAAATAAAACCCACTTGCTTAAAGAAGGCGATTAGAGTGTCCAAGAACACGCGATTGAGACTTGTATACTTGCTCGTTGGAGAGACCTTCCTCATTGAAGATCTAAGGACAAAATTGATCTTGCCTTGTAAAAAAGTTTCGGACCAACTCCTAACAACACTTAGGAATAAAAGAGACGAAACTCCAACAGTATTCTACGGCACAGGAGAAATTATAGACCGAGAATGGACAAGAGAAAACTTCGAATTGCAACACGTGAGAACAAGACTCGCAGTCAATGGGTTTCATCATCTTATCTGTACGTAAGACCACAACATACCACAAACCAAACCAATCGTGCGAGTGTACATTGTGCAACAAAAAATGTGAACGCTACCATATCGAATTATGAACAGAGAGAACAAAATCTTTAACCGATATGCAGAGCACAAAGAGTAAAATCTTATATTAATCTTAATGGTTATTTGGCTGCGATAAGAATAATAAATCAATTAATAAAATAATGAAATACATAAAATAATAATGAAAATACAAACATTGAATAAAAGATAAAAGAAAATGTCAAAAAAAAATGGATTAATTACTGCTCCTACATCACAATCACCACCACAATTCCTAATACTCATATCGCCACAGACACCACCCCACCAGAAAGAAACATATTATAACTGAATCTTTATTTAGATCTAATTCTAGCTTCTTAAATGGGAACTACACTTTTCCATTATAGTGAAGAGAAAAAAAAAAACTGGTAACGTTATCATTTTTGTATTAATAAAAATATTGAAATCAGATTCTGATCCAAAATGAAAATATCGTTACCTCTTTTTATTATTCTTATGTACATATCAATAATCAAAATCTTCAGTATTGATCATTACATCCATCAGAAAATCTAAGCAAAAATTTCGCATAATATGTTGCCATAAAATAGCATTTTTTATAAAACAAAAAGAAGATAACATTCAATACTTGTCTCAATGATAGTTGTTAGTCTTTAAAAGTACCTTACATACAATTTATGAAATGATGTGAAGTATGCCTCTAATTTTAAATTACACAGCGAGCAAAATTTAAAAAATACCAATTGTTTTGTCACGTTGGACGCTTTTGCGAAAGTATCTGCAATAAGAGACATGTTAATACAGTACATTGAGTTAAGAACACAATGATGTTTGGAAAATCAAGTTAGAAGTGTTCCCAACAATATTATATACGCTATATTATTAACTCTAGGGTTTTTTGAAATTTTGAACGATTTCAAGGGGTGTAAGAGGTAGTGATGTGCATTCTATAACCTCTCCTATCTAATTCTCAACCTCACCTGCACGTGGAACACCTTGCTTTTAACTATCGAGGTAATGGGGACCGAGTCACAGCGGTATAACCGTTCCATCAAATATGGAGGAAATTCCATATTTTGAACGCCTGACTAGAGGCTATAAGCTAGCAGCCCTACCACTAGTCTTGCTCTGTGGATGGCTGGTAACTAGCCCAGAGGACTTCCTACTACTCGAAGAAACTTAAGCAAAGACTGGAATGATCACACTGATGACGACAAAGCAAGAAATAGGTTAATGATTAAGGATCTCAAAGTTGCAACATGGAATGTGAGAGGAATAACACATAAAGAAGAGAAGAGTTAGAAGTAGAGTTAGAAAAAAAAATTGACATTGCCATTATTTCGGAAACAAAAAAAGAAGAACAAAGGATCAGAAGAATTAGGAAAATATGTAATGATTTATTCTGGAGTTCCAGCAGAGAAATGGGCATCGTCAGGAAAAATTTACAACACAACATTTTATATTACCAATGGATTCCCCAAAAATTGTAACAGTTAGAATAAAAATGTTAGGGCATAATTTGACTATAATTGAAATTTATGCCCTTGTAGAAGGAAACGATTCAGAAACCATAGAATTTTATGATATTTTACAAGAAACCTTTGACAAAGTAAATAAACGAGATTATCTCATAATTGCTGGTGATTTTAATGCAAGAGTCGGAAATCAACCGATAAGAGAATGCATTGGATCAGAAGGAGAACCAACTTGCAACAATAATGGTAAACTGCTAATAGATTTTTGCATATTCAATAATTTAAGAATCACAAACTTCTTCTTTAGACATAAGAAAATACACAAATATACATGGGCAGCAAGAGGATCAAAGTCTATAATAGATTATGTACTAATTAATAATAAATTTAAAAAGTCTGTAAATTATACTAGAGTGTACAGAGGAAGTGGAAAGAACAAGAACATCTTCGCTAGGTTTACCGTACAGGCCACGTGGCCTAAAATGAATTTGTTCATGATGATGATGATGATGAACGATTTTTAATGGAGTATCTTGATTGAAAACTTTCAACCTAAACGCTTACCCTCTTACTAATAACACTGGTCAACATTATTTTTGTCTCATGAGTACCAATAGTTGTACATAATGCAGTTTTCTATCGTGTTTTCAAATATGTATTCGGAATTTCTCCATCACCCACAGTTCTTATTTCAATTTTAATTAACGGATTTAAATAATCATTTTTTATAAACGTTTCTTCGTCCATTTGTCCATTGAGAATAAAACCAAATTAACTAACTCAAATGTTTTTCAGCTATGGAAAAGATATATCAAGGCAAATGAAATTCCTAATATCAGAAGGGATGCTCCACAGGCGAAATATAACAGAAAATCGTAATTTCGTTATTTCTAGGTGAGTCCGAATGTTCGAATATTGTGTAGCTACGAATGTAAAAAATATTAAAGTGTTTGAAATTAAAAAATACCTGTCTCTCAGAAATCTTGCGTGATGGAGAAAAACCGATATCATATTTGAATTCAGGAGAACAAATATATGAGAATCACATATTTTTCTTTCCGAGACAATAAAAAGTTTCTTTTTTGCTCAGCGTAATCCATATATAACTTTTATACAAGTTTATACACATTTCAATTGAAAATTCTTACTAATAAATACTGTATTAACTATGCAGTGTATACGAGTTGTAAAACTTCACATGGAAATCGTTATACATATCTTCCCTCTTGTATAAGTATTGTATAATAAGAGAGTGACGGACTCAATGACAGGCTGATTGTTTTCTTATCATATTGATGAAAGTTTCCTTAAATTTAACGCAAAATGCAACACTTTAACAACTATTTGAGGAGTATACAAGACACATATTATTAAAAAAGCTCTTGGTAGGAAATTAAAGCATTATTAAAATGTATTTTGTTACACTCATTCTCCATTAATAATATTTTAAAATTGAAAACTGATTCACAAAATAATATGTTCAATGTGAGATAAGATTTAACCTCATTTTAGTTTAAATGCTTCATAATTTTATTTTAACAGAACATTCTCACATAATTAATACAGTAAAACGTTTTCAAAGCGGAATCGCATGGGACCAATTATTTTTTCCACATTAGACAACTTTCCGCATTATAATAAAAAATATTATCCAATATTAGATTATAGAGCACCGTATGTCTTTTTATGTACATTGGATAAATATTGTAGATCCGCTGCCGTTGGAATGTGAAGTAAAGTATGTACGAGCGACTTCGACGTTAACGCGCGAAAAAAACAGTCCCGTTTCGTCAGCGTGATAAATGTCTCTTATGCGCGTATCCTGATATTAAAGTATGCAGTTTCGGTTTCCACTCACTAACTTTGGTCCGAAAATTTGGAGATTTTTTGATCGCGGACTCCCACACCTCGTTCGATTTTTTCTCTTCATTTGACCATTTCTTTCATTATTTTTTCTATGTGTTTTAAAATCTCATAAACTAATTAAATTTAGTCATTATTTCGCGTACAGAGAGTTTGTTTTCCTTTATCTTTAATCACTTTCGCTTTTTCGTTTAATGACAATGATACATACCATTTAGTCGTCTTTATTCCGTTAATTTAGAACGCTACCTGTGAAAGATACGTACACAATCGGTCGCATATCTTAAAATAATTTAAGATTTTACATTGCACTGGGCATGGAACTCACTACCCAGTCATGTCAGGAACTTTCAATCGCTATCATTATTTTAATCCAAAGTAACTGATATCTAAAATTCGACACAATGAAAACATTAACTGCATAACAACTATATAGACCATTCCATGAATAATCATCTAGGAATCTACTTTCTTTATTTTATATCATTTTAATTTTATTAAATTCCATATTTTTGTTAGTATTAGCTAGTATTAGATCACATCATCATTGTATTCTGTTTAGTCTGTATTTTAATAACATCTTAAAATTGTAATATGTATGTAATTTTTGTATAATTCTACTATTCACTGGTTGAGTGGAAGAGGAGGCCTTATGGCCTTAACTCTGCCAGCTAAAATAAAGCATATATTATTATTATTATTATTATTATTATTATTATTATTATTATTATTATTATTACCATTATTATCATTATTATCATTATATCATTATTATTATTATTATTATTATTATTATTATTATTATTATTATTATTATTATTATTATTATTATTATTATTATTATTATTATTATATTATTATTATTATTATTATTATTATTATTATTATTATTATTATTATTATTATTATTATTATTATTTGTAACACAGATGTCACACGCCAAATATTTTTTAAATGAACCTGTATTTCGCAAAACCAGTGTGCAGTAAGGCCGAAAGAAAATTCCAGATACAGGTAGAAACTCTACTTCTCCCGGAGGCAGGAGTCATCATTCATCACATAGTGTTAATTCGCCTAACGGAAATCCAATTAAGTGGAAACTAATTTATTTCTCTATCTTTCCGCCTCAAACATTTTTTTAATGAATTGTGTAGTAATATCCCTCCGTTTCCAAGTTGGACAGGTTCCGTTTTATACAAAATAAATACACATAAAATTACTCTTATTTTTCCAGGAACAATATATTTGTTCACATTGGACATATTTCTGCATTATTCACGTTCCGGATTAAGCAAGGTTTATTGTATATAATTTACATATTAATATAAAAATGTCTTTAGTTATAAAGGTCATATTTTTGCGACAGAGCATTCATTAGTCAAATGGTCTTGCGGTCCGAACTTATGACTACAGTCCGTAAGTTCCCAGGTTCGATTCCTGATCACATCACAATTGATTTTTCCTTAAAGGATTATTCTGTTGTCGCCCATGAACTGGAATTTAGGATAAATTTAGGCTTAAAGACTCTCATGGTGATTTATTATTATTATTTTATATTTCATTCTTTAATTGTCCATCAAGTTATTTACACATTTTTTTGCATTATTTTAGTTTTACAGTTTCGTTTTTGCTAACATTCCCTACAATTTTAAACATTCTCTAACGCTTTTTAAAACACTGCATATAATTCATAAGTAATGGGAAAACATTTTTTTGTACTCAAGAATGTTTCGATGATCTTGTCGTTAGATGGCAGCACATTATCTGTGAAATATATTCCACGTTACATTTGACGTAGCCTAAAGTAAAATGTAAATAAATTAAAACATATTGGTTTGTCCCGTACCTCCACAATTAGGGGATCTTTATTTATTCTTGTCCATACTCATTTCTTACACGATTAATCACTTGTTGATCGTGTTTTTCTTTCTGTCGTTACTGCGCGTAATGACGTCATAATGATGACGAATATGTGACGTATTGAGCATAACGTTTATATTGTTTTATAGCTCCTGTACAACGTTTATTAGGAAGGAAATTATACATGATCTATAAGAATTAAGGCTTATGCATTGTATAAGTAAACAACTGATGATAGCTTGTATAAGAGAATTTTATTACTAAGACTGTAAATGTTCAACATTAAAATTATTTAGACAATCCTATGCCTTATATTTTCAGGAGTTTATGTATGCTGGTGCTGCCTTGTCACGCAGCGGATCCGGATTCGATTCCCGGTCGGGACAGGCTCCTGGGTGAGAATTTGTTCGGGGTTTTTCCTCACCTGTAACACAAATTTCAGGAAGCTAGGGCCCAACTTTCCCCGAAAATCATCCGGCCATCATCATCATCCTTATCATTATCATCATCATCATCATCATCCTTCTATGGTGTGGAAAGCAACAGGAAGCTACCACACCTATAATTCCCTAGTAAAGCTGCAAAGCATATCATGAAAATGCTATGATTGCAGTGAAAGACTTGCCCTCGGGCAGAATTGCTATGGATGGATGTAGTTATTTCTTATCATGTTTATTAAATAATTACTTAAATCGCAATCAGTGAAAGAAATCCAATATTTTGAAACTGGATTTACTATTCTTCTAGCACCCTTACACATGTTATAATAATTGTGGATAGGCCTATAGAATTCACTAAATTATAACTCGGTAATTTTTATTTGTATCCTTCAAAATTTTCAAGCACAAAAATATAATGAATTCATAATTTAAACAATGATATTATATTGAAGATCCCGTTTAAAAATTGAGACCCGAATTTTATAAGATTTGGGAAACTCATTGTAACTATTACTTTAGTTCCACATGTATGGACTCTACGCCTGAAGATCTTCAAATGAAGACATTGGTTATTCCCTTGACAAAAAACAGATAATCAAATAGGAAATTATCAATACATTATCGTTAGGTACTTTCAGATTTATTTAAACTTGCAGGTTATTAGTAAATATAAATAGGGAAAGAAAAAATATACTTGACAATTAAAATGCTATGATTATACAAGTTTGGTTGGACCAACTTGTTTTGAATATGATCTTGTGGAATATTACTAACGTTATTGTAAAAAGAAACTTTACAAGCTTTACATTGGGCGGTTCGTTATTTAGATAACAAATATTTGACCATAAATGCTATTTTATATTATTTTTATTTAACGAAGCTCTTTAACAGTAAAGGTTTTGAAGCTTCGCAAAGAAATCTAGGGGTGCAATTGCGGACACCTTTCGCTCAGATGCCTTCATTTTCAGATTTGACCTTGTTTTTCATTCATTCATTTTGAGAATTTTCCTCATCTTTGAGGATTTTCTCCAACCAATCTTAATAATTAACATGAGTTTTAAAAATATATAAATTACTATGGTCTATCAGTTTATACAGACTATTAGTTTGTAATACACCTTAACACATTTCCCTTAATTAAAGTTCTCCACAGTCCTCTGTCTCTCTATTCATCCGTTACAACAAATTACCTCATTGAATTCTGAATGTTATTCTTCACGTGCCATATATCAAATTATACGGGACCACAGCTTCTGAAGGAATGGTAAGTTCTGGAGTGTTACGACCTAAAGTATCAAGTGACCGCGGCTTGGTTTGAATGCGCTAACCTTGAAAATAAAAGCAAGTTGCTTTACTTGTTATAATTAATTCAATATTGAAATGTCCATATAATTAAACTCACAAGTTATGTCAACTTAAATATATTATAAATTGAATGTAAACAGTAATCAAATCGCCATAGGACAATTATAACAATATGCTGGTATTATATTTTATGTGCATATATTAATATCCATTCATAGTAATTCTGCCCGAGGGCAGGTATTGCACTGCAATTATAGCATTTTCATGCCATGTTTTGCAGATATATTAGGGAATTATAGGTCTGGTAGGTTCCAATTACTTTCCACACCGGTTAAGGATGATATTGATAATGAAAAGGATGATGATGATCGTCGGATGATTTTCTAGGACTGTTGGGCCTTAACTTTTCCTAACATTTGTCTTACAGGCGAGGAAGAACCCCGAAAAAAACCACACCCAGGAGCTTATCCTGACCGGGAATCAAATCTGGGCCCGCTGCGTGACAAAGCAGCACTCTACATCGAGACCACAGCAGTGGATTATATTAATATAATAACTATAAATTCAAGAAGATTACATCGTTCTGCATTTCAAAACTTTTTTTAAAATCTGATAGGTAATTCTAAACGGTGTTTTGTGCTGAATTCGAAAATGATCTCCATTTTCTCCCATCACGTCAGGTTTTCAAAATATTCATGAATAACTAGAAATTAAATTATTGCTCTATAAAACGTAATAATAATTACTTTCAACAAGAATTATGTGTGAAAAACTAGGCCAGATTTTGTTACTTGCCACTAATTAATCTTCACTTATAATAACAATAATAATAATAATAATAATAATAATAATAATAATAATAATAATAATAATAGTTAATATAATTATAAGAATTCCAGGCGTACTTCACTTTTCGACTCATAGTATTCTCGAACTGACTGTCCATCAGAAGTTTTCGAATTTGTGGCCAACGATTATAACAGCCTTAATTTTTTTCATAGGATAATGAAGGAAATGTAGCGCAAAGGTATTTAAAGCACTCGCTGTCTTTATCTAGAGCTTTCACAAATTGTTTAATTGAACCTAATTTTACATGGAGAGGAGGCAACAATACTTTTGAGGGATCAATAAGAGGTTCACTTCTTATATATTTTTTTCGTCCGGTATTAAATTAGTCCTACGTGGCCACTGCTCCCTTTCCCAGTGTTCTGACCTAACTCTGCTATCCCATTCATATAAGAAACAAGGACATTTTGTGAAACCAGCTTGCTGACCAACTACTAGTCCAATAATCATGAAATCTCCACAAACTAGCATAGGCCTAGATGGTTTTCGTGCTGCAGTTGTTGTAACAAAACTTGACATTTTCATACGTCTCCTTTAAAACAAAAGAGTGGACCAGAGGAATGGAAGGATGGGTGTTTCCATTATGAAGCAAAACACCTTTAAGACTTTTTTGAGAAAAATATATGAAGAATCTCCACTCTTTGGAATTACAGTTTATGTTATAAAATTTTAAGACAGCAAGGATGTCTTTGGCAATACACTAAATTTTCTTCTTTAGCAAAAAAGGGACAAGTTCCTTCTCAGGATGTCTGTAACATGAAAAATATGTACTCTCAGTCAACTTCTTTACTTTTAACCTAGAGCCTAACAGTTCTGCTGATTCTTTATTCAAATTTAAATCCCTCACTAAACATTAAGCTCACTTTGATTAAAACATCTACCATGATCAGAATTATATGGTTCATCATCCACAGGAGATTCAGTTTCAGTGCTACTGGATGCAGACGGCAATATATCAGATTCAGGGTGTAAGGGAACCGGAATATCAGGACCATGAGCTTCAGGTGGAATGGCAGACGGAATGTAGGATATACAATATATTTCTTGTTTTTAGCATTATATCCTGCTACATTAACTGTGCAAAAATAACAATCGTATCCATGATTTGTAGGTTAGCTACAAATAATAGGGATAACAAAGGGCAATGACTTCTTTCTTTTTTTTTCTTTTTTTTTTCCAACTTCTTAACTCTGCAACAAAACTACGAAATATTTTGTGAGGGCACCAAGATTTATTCTGGTCTCCTAACTTAATGCCAAAGTATTGAAAATAAGTTTCCTTTACAAAAGCAGTTACCGGTATATTCTTTGCTTTACTAACGTAGTATGACCCACATATATAGTAAAACAGATTTGGATCATTTACACAATCAAAAATTTTTGTTACGGACCTAGGGCGGATATAGTTCGTAGATTTTAATAAATATAAACGTAATTTAAAATATAAACATAATAATACTTGTAGTTATATTATTTATATTATAAGTAATCCATCCATAGTAATTCCTCCCGAGGGCAGGTCCTTCACTGCAATCATAGCATTTTCATGCTATGCTTGCAGCTTTACTAGGAAATTGTAGGTGTGGTAGCTTCCCGTTGCTTTCCACACCGGTGTGAAAGATGATGATGATGATGATTATGATAATGATAAGGACGATGATGATGGCCATATGATTTCAGGGACCGTTTGGGCCTTAACGTTTTCCTGACATTTGTCTTACAGGTAAGGAAAAACTCCGATAAAACCTCACCCAGAGAAACTGCCCCGACCGGGGATCGAACCCGGGCCCACTGCGTGACAAGGGCAGCACGCTACCTCGAGACCACATCGGTGGACATTATAAGTAATAAAATTGAAATTATAAAGTGTTGGGCATTTCTAACAAACGATAAGCACACTGTAATTTTACTATAGAATGTACATTACGAAAAATATTCAAAACATAAAATTTTGAATTTAAAAAAATTCTGACGTGGTACGCCAAAACGGATTTCATTTTTGCAATCAGTGTGAAATTGTGATTCAGAAACGCTCATTTATTTAAAAACAGAACTAAAAACAAAACAAAAACAACATTCATGCAGAACATTGTTATTTTAAGATGTAATATCTGGGTGGTCGATTCCTTCTATAATTATAAGGATTATTTTTAAAGTATAAATAATAATCAAAATAAGTAAGAGTTGTGTCAGGAGGTGAAGATCGTCTTGAAGTTCTAGTAGATATCTGTAAATTTATAGATTAGGAATCAACCCCAGGAATTCTTCGGAAATGTGGTTAGTAGATAGGATTAAACCTAACTATAAGAAGACACAGCGGAGCAGTAGTGAGAAACAAACAGACTTTAATACAGAAAAACGTGAGACAGGGTATCGGTAACACCGATGAAAAAAAACTGTCTAACTTACAATCATAAGTTTCATACATATATACCAGTTGAGTAATGACGTAGTTACAATGTATACGTGAGAATCAATTTGGTTGTATTGTACATGTAACCAGATTCTCCCTTTCTGAAAAGCATATTGAATGCGCTTAACCTATGACCTTTTAAAAGCTAAGTCATCATTAGGTAAGACTACCTATTGTGTAACAATCCCTTATACTGCATGACTTTTCCAAATAACTACAAAGGTAATACCTATTTAAATATTCATGACAGAATTCTTTAAAATCATTCTTCAGCATATTTTAACAAAAAGATCAATTAGGTCAATAATTGTGTTAATTTAGGACAGTCATACATTATAATGAATGTTCATATTATAAAATATATATATATTATGATATACTTCAATATATATTATGATATACTGTAATATATATTACACTCTTCCCCCTATAGAAAGTTTTGAATTACACAATTCGAAACTTTACTAACGAAATGTTTTATTTTTTATTTCTAAGTTCTATGCGCAATACTATCTTTATCTTCTTCATCTTTTGGGGATACATTCTGTGGACAACTGGGGTCTCTAATTCTTTCTCCGATAAGCGGTGATGACTTGAGGGACACGACAGGTGAACTCTCATCATTACCTGTAGTTTTAGTGTATACTACACGATCATGCCCAGAGTAATTATGTATGTTAACACACAGCCTCTCGGTCGTCTCCTTCCAGCATTTTCTTGGAGTCCATTTATCCCATAACCAAAATATTAAAGTTTCTGTAGCTCTTACAACAGCAAATGCAACAACAACAAGTCAAGGTTACGAATATGATCGTACCCATTACAGAAACTCCATGTGGTTATATGTATATACCACTTCGAATAATCATTTTCTTCTTGCTGTTTTATTAACTTACCTAAATCATCGGCCTTCATACTGGCCATTCTCAAATCATCTACCGATGACATTAGGTTAGACATAGGCATGTCCAATTGTAATTTCTCGTAGTCGTTAGTTTTATCCATATCAAAGCAACAGTCGAAGTCAAGAGGTGGCTGTCGGTATAAAGTCTATGGTTAAGTTACTTACCAAATTACTCATGGCATGTAAGGTTACGTGGGCATTAAAAGCCTTGCAATTCTGTCCTAGCGATAATTTACCTTCCTTTTCAATATTGAGTTGTGTTGATTTGTCGCCACATAACACAGGTCATACGATCTGGTTTTGGGGTGACAAATAACCATTCATTAGATAAATATAAGGGAATCCAGTAGGATTTGTTCAATGTGAAAATTCTAGTCTCGCAACTTTTTGGAACTTTAGTGTGGTGGATGTGATGAAGAAGTGAAGCTTCACAATCATCTTCAGGGGTGTTACAAATAAATCGGTATATTTTCTTTACATACATAATGCAAAAGATTAGGACGAAAACATCCTGTTAGTTCATTAGTTGTCATTTTTCCGTAATGTTGTCTCAACGGGTCACTGAAAATATATTCTTTGTGTTGCGCTTAGAAAAATGTAAATATTACCTTCCTTCTTGACAGGAAAGGAAGTGTTTTATACAAGTGATACGGAGTAGGAGAGAGAATGGGGTATTTGTAATACATATACTAGATATTGTTTATAAGAATAGGTGTGAGGTGTAATTAAATTTTGAAGTTCTGAAAAAGAAAAATTAGGGTAGTCCAGACCAGTTGGTAGCGTTTGGGCTTTCATAACATTCTTAATTCTTTCCACCGTAATTAATTGAGGTTGAAGAGGTCCTTGCTCTGCGTGTACAAATGCGTCTATAAGAAGTTCAAAAGAATGCTGGCATTTCTTCCACACCTCTAAGAGAAATCCTTATTTGTTCATTGGCTAAACTAATACCTTCTATTTCCTTCTGCAGTGCGTTAATCCTATTAGTGGTATAATTATTTAATTTTATTAAACCATTTTTTAAAATATTTTCATTCCGGTTCACCCTTGCTATAGTTAAGTTAACTGAATTAATGGTTGATTTAATCACTGTAATTTCATCCTTTAGAATATGCAAAAATTCTGCCTGTTCCTTCTCTAACTGTGAAATGTGCTTATTATATTCCTCTGCATCAGATTGAGTCAGAGTACCGAATAATATCTTAGCAATATCTCCCATAAAATTTCAAAACGCCTCTCTTGCTTCTAGTATTCTGTTCATTAGGTGTTTTTAAATATTCTGTGACTAATTCTTTTAAATTTTCAACATACCTGACTTTTGGTTTTACAAAGTGATTTAAACTCCCACAATCTGTCAAATGATACCACTTTTCTCTTTTCTCCCTTTATCTTATCACAATAATCAAGTTATCAACCGTAAAATGATTTTTTGTCTGTTTCCAAAGATCTCTAGTTGGTTCCAAGTTTATATAACTTACCACTTTCCATTGTATAGGGTAAAATTGTATAATTCCTATCTCGTCAAAGTACACACCGGTCTTCGAATCCAGAGCTTTTACTTCTTGAGCGTCTGTAAGCTTTTCCCCAACCAAAATGGTATTAACATTTTTTAGCGTTACCCATGTGTTATGAAGTTTCATTTTCTTTTCCCTGCAAAGGAAAATATGGCTTTAAATCTATTTGAATTGTACCGTCTCATATTTGAGTTTACCTAACTTTTGTATTATCACGTTGTGAACCTTCAGTAGTCTTAACCTCATATGGACCTTTCCATATTGGTTCTAATTTATTCCTATTTTCTACTCTGAGAAGTACTAGATCATCCTTCTTGAATTCCCACATAATTGCTTTTTTCACACGCGATCGTTTGTAGTTCCTTAAACTTAATAAGCCTTTCTCTAGCTATCTCATGACAACTTTGCAATTTATTCCGTACATTTAGAATTAAATCGTCGTAATTATATATAAGGTTGTGATTTAGTTTGTAAAATTCCTGGGATATTACATTTTCTTCCATACAATAATTCATAAGGAGAGTTATTTAGTAATACTATGGGGGGTAGTGTTGTACCGTAAAACTGGCGAAAGGTAACCATTTGTCCCAATCCGGCTCCTCTATGATTGCAAAAACAACGTAAGTAGTTTACTAAGGTGTTATGAGTTCTTTCTAGAGCTCCATTACTTTCAGGGTGATAAGCAGTAGTGCTTTAGTTTCTGAATCTTAAATAGTTTACATATTCTTTTAAATAAATCTGGACATAAAATTTGTTCCTTGATCAGTTAATATGATCTCAGGAATCCCATAAATTAAAATAAACATTGTTTACCGAAAGCTTCTGTCACTTCTTCAGCTGTTTGTGTCTTTAAGGGTATGACTATTTAAATATTTACTTAAGTTATCTTGACAAGTTAATATATATTTATGACCTCTCTCGGTTAGCGGAAGTGGTCCCCACTATATCTAAATAAATTTTTTATCCAAGGTTCCTTTTGTGTGTCCGTGACCTCTAAAGGTTGTTTTTACTTTCTGCTTCTCGTTCTTTATTTTTTAAATTGACAAATCTTACAAGTTTTAATGTAATTGGTTACGTCTTTCTCTACTCTCCCGGCCAAGTTATGTATAATTTAATTCGATCGGTAGTTTTATTGATTCCAAGATGTCCTCCAATTGGACAGCTGTGAAATTCCTTGATTATTTCCTTCTTACGATCCCTCAGTTAAGTGCGTATTATCCAAGGTGGCAACATTCTACAGGGTGTCTACTCAAACTATCTGCGTTTACGTGTCTTTTTACCTGCCCTATAATGAATTTCGAATTCAAATTCTGAAAGTTGAAGTTTTCCAACGTATTAATCTCGAACTAGGGTCTTTCCACTTTAAATATCCCGACCAATCCTTTGTGATCTGTCACTACTTGAAATTTTACGTCCTAGTAAATAAGGTCTAAAATGTCTGCATGCCCATACTATTGCTAATAGTTCCTTTTCTACAGTGCTGTAATGCGATTCGGCTTGATTTTAAAAGTCCTGCTAAGCGTAAGCAATGGGTTTATCATCTCCTAACGTTCCTTGACTAAGAATTGCGCCTAATGCGTTATCCACTCGCGTCTGTCGTTACTATAAAGGTTTGTGTGAAATCTGGGATACTGTAACAACGGAGCTGTCGTTAATTTATCTTTCAATTTATTGAAGCTATTCTGTTCCGTATCTTCCCACTCTTCATTTTTTATCTTTTCTTTAACAATTCCTTCAGAGGTTTTGCAATCGCACTAAATTCTTCTATAAATTTTCTGTAATATCCTGCCAAACCTAAGAATGATTTTATGTCTTCTAGGTGTCTTTGGAGTTGGAAATTCGGTAACTGCCTGTATCTTATTCGGATCGGGTTTGACACCTTGAGCGGTTAACCACGTGTCCTAGATATTTTAATTCTTCTCTCAAAAATTCACATTTATCAGGTTCGATTTTTAAATTGTGTTTCCGTAACTGATTAAACATTGCCCGTCGAATTTTTATTATGTTCTTATAAGGTTTTCGCCCCATTACTAAATATATCGTCCATGTACACAAAGCATCTATTGCCTATTGAGTCTTGGAGTACCGAGTTCATCATCCTTTGGAATGTAGCTGGTCCCGACCTAACTCCAAAAGGCATTTTCTTGTACTCGAAATGTCCGTTAGGGGTGCTAAAAGCGGTTTTACATTGGTCTTCCTCAGCGATCGGCACCTGAAGGTATCCACTTGCGCAATCTACTGCTGAAAAATATCTAGCCTTTCCTATTTTGTCTAATATATCTTGTATATTAGGAAGAGGATAGCTGTCTCCTACGGTTACTTCGTTTAACTTTCTAAAATCTATACAAATTCGCCACTTTTTCTTTCCAGAAGCATCTTCCTTTTTAGGTATTACTATTAGTGGAAAATTCCATTCGCTCTTACTATGTGCGATAATACCGTCTTCTAACATTTGTGTAACTTGTTTGTCAATCTCCTCTTGATGAGCCTCTGCTAACCTATAATTCTTCAAAGTTATAGCTCTTCCTTTAGGAATTGAAGGTGTGGGTATGGAATGTGTAGCAGCTGTTGTGCTTGTTAGTCTATCTCCCGGAAGCTTAAATATGTCCGCGTATTCTGTGCAAATGTTTCGTATACTATGGGCTCCTTCTTTCACGTGTTCAAGTCTCAGATTTTTATTTAATAAATCTAATCTTTGAGGTACGAAATTTTCAACTGATACTTCCTGTTCCTTACTTATTTGAGTGGGCGGTTTAACTAGTTCTGGTATTTTCTTATTATCTGTGCGTCAGCTGTTAAATTAATTACTAGGCATGTGAATGTCTTATCAAATTGTGTTATCCCGTTAGCGCAAATTAGCCCTGGCTGTAAAATTTGCCGTTCTATGAATCTGTTCCCTCTTTCGTTCGTAGGAAATTCCATTAAATTTTCACTATACGGAGGAATAATCATCTTTTATTTAACATATAACCTTGTTCCATGAGCCAGTCTTGGCCTAAAATTATATCTAAATCTCTGGGTAATTTATCTACTATATGACAATTAACAACTGTATGATTTTCACAATTATTCAATACTAATTGAGTTATCCCATTTACTTTTATAGAGTTCCCACTAATACCTTGTATTTTCATATTACAGTTACCCTTTATAACGTTTCTCTTTAGTGATGTTTCTTTAACTAATGATATTTGTGCACCAGTATCTATCAATACTAAACCTAGGCCATTTTTTAATTGTTCACTTAGGATATACATCTCCCAGGGTCTCGGTTCATAACCAGAGGCGTCCCACTGATTAATAGCATTAAGAGTCCCTACTTCGATCTCACAACACGCTGTCTCCATTGAGGTAGGTTTGGTGTCCTTGGATTTTTCCTTAAATCCACTATCCCAAGTTCTATCCCTTGTGGACGACTCGTAGCGTTTCCCTCTATTATTCCACTGTTTCGAGCCTACAATCTCTTGGCGTTTCTCTCTATTATTCCACTGTTTCGAGCCTACAGTCTCTTGGCGTTTCTCTCTATTATTCCACTGTTTCGAGCCTACAGTCTCTTGGCGTTTCTCTCTATTATTCCACTGTTTCGAGCCTACAGTCTCTTGGCGTTCCCCAACCACGCTAGGCCCACAGTCACAGAACCCATTTATCGGCGTTCTAGTCAACTTATGCAGTTCGCCTTGCGACACTGCCCAACAAACACTGTCATCTGGGGATTCGTTTGCGTCACTAACTATTTTAGCGGCTTTATCTATCCTATCCTTAAACTTCTGATCAACTAGTTCAGGTAATTCCCCTTCCATATTTACCCTAGTATGATCCCTCAGGCACTCCATGAGTCCTGGCGCGCAGTCAGACGGGAGGATTACCTGCGACTGCTCAGGTAACCCGAATTCTCGTTTCCCTGGCGGCCTCCCAGAGCTGCTCTGTCCCGTCCTCCATGCCTACGGGGTTGCGGTCTCTTACCACATTCTCTACTAATGTGCCCTATCTCATTACAATTATAACACCTTATTTCTTTTTGTGGCCAGGTTAACCTCTCTCTTTATCTCTGATCCGTACGGTCTTCTAAATTCCCTTTTTACTGCCCCTGTGATTGGATGTCCTTGTCCATTTTGAGTACCCCTAAATCTCGTGGACTTTACCTCGCTTTCTTCCCTGTAATGCGGTTTCGATTAGTTGCGCTAATGATTCTTCTTCACCCTTAGCCTTTACTATATACTTAATCTTATCGTCCTTTAACCCTGCTACGAAAGTACCTTTTAAAAATTCTCCTATCAGCTGTAGGCCTCCTTCTACATATCTCGAATTATCGCGTCTTTCTAACCTCTCCAATCTATTTCTGACTTCTCTTCTTAAATCCATGGCTATTCCATCTAATCTTGAACCCCACTGTGCAACTGTTTCATTTGTACTTTGTTTTGAATTAAAGAGTATTCCTGCATAATATTCTAGCGTTCTCCTTACAGAAAAGTTCTCCTCCAATATTGCTTTAACTTGAATCCAAGATTTTCTCTCTGTCCTAGCTAAAAGTCTATCTTTAGCGTCTCCTGAAATTTTGGATTCTATAAATCTTAACAATAAGGGTTGTTTGGTTGGATGGACTACCTGAACCGCAGCTTCTACTCCTTCTATAAATTCTCTTAAATGTTTGGGGTTTCCATCGAATGTTCGGGGTATCAACTTAACTGCTTGAACTACAGGGATATAGCTTTCCTCGCTAATATCAATATCGCCCTCGCTAGCCATAATGGAATTGGACTCACCTAAAGAAAGATGTAGGGTGGTCTGAGATGCACAGTTCAGAGTCGTAGTGATGGCCTTTCAGCTCCCCTCAGGGTGCGACTCCTCTCGCGGTGCAGGCTGCCAACGGCTGAACACCAAGGACGTCCCTCGAGCGCGTCGGTGGCTGCTGGTGTTGGCCTCAGGACCACTGTCTGCTTTCCTCTGGTGCGTTTACGGGTACCACGGCGCCTGTGGATTACTCTGGAGCGTTGATCCCTCGAGATAGGCTCTGAATTATCTGGGACTAATTGAAGAGTCTCTCCAGCTCGTTCGCACCTTCGGATGTCTCACTGCTCGCTGGTTTTCCAATCCCGATGCGCTGCCACCATGTAATATCTGGGTGGTCGATTCCTTCTATAATTATAAGGATTATTTTTAAAGTATAAATAATAATCAAAATAAGTAAGAGTTGTGTCAGGAGGTGAAGATCGTCTTGAAGTTCTAGTAGATATCTGTAAATTTATAGATTAGGAATCAACCCCAGGAATTCTTCGGAAATGTGGTTAGTAGATAGGATTAAACCTAACTATAAGAAGACACAGCGGAGCAGTAGTGAGAAACAAACAGACTTTAATACAAAAAAACGTGAGACAGGGTATCGGTAACACCGATGAAAAAAAACTGTCTAACTTACAATCATAAGTTTCATACATATATACCAGTTGAGTAATGACGTAGTTACAATGTATACGTGAGAATCAATTTGGTTGTATTGTACATGTAACCAGATTCTCCCTTTCTGAAAAGCATATTGAATGCGCTTAACCTATGACCTTTTAAAAGCTAAGTCATCATTAGGTAAGACTACCTATTGTGTAACAATCCCTTATACTGCATGACTTTTCCAAATAACTACAAAGGTAATACCTATTTAAATATTCATGACAGAATTCTTTAAAATCATTCTTCAGCATATTTTAACAAAAAGATCAATTAGGTCAATAATTGTGTTAATTTAGGACAGTCATACATTATAATGAATGTTCATATTATAAAATATATATATATTATGATATACTTCAATATATATTATGATATACTTCAATATATATTACAAAGAGAACATTACAACTTTTAAAATGTATGTGCCTTTTATGTAAAGGGACTACATGGCATCTTTTACTTTAGGCTAGGGGCACGGAAATTTCTAAAAATTAGCGACGATCACGATATGCGAATATGTCCAATGTGCGGGAACTTTGAAGATGAGATTCATATATTAGGACAATGTAATGATTTAGAATATTGGAGACGTCAGTTATTACCGGAAAGATTTCTAAATTCAAATCGGGAAAGATTGGCATGCTACGAGTTATTGGTAAATCCAGAAAGTTGGATAAACCTCGGTAAATGTCTGGACAAAACGCGGAAAATAAGGACAACACTCATTCATGAATAAATATATGTTATCAAAATGCAATACCATTAATTCTTAACAATTATATATAAATTAATTAGTGTTATAATGCTATTGTGTTATTATTTAACTGTAATATTAATGTGTTTTCTTTATGTAATTGTAATGTTAATGTTTTTTAGTGTATTAAGCTATTGTGTTATTATTAATTGTATGTAATATTATTGTGTTTTCTTGATGTAATTGTAATGTTATTGCTTGTTGTGTTGGTTATTTTTCTTTACACTAGTACCAATTAGTACTTTATTGTAACGGACTGTCAAACAAGCACGTACGGCTCGTACTGCCCGTGCGACCCATATTTGTAAATAAGTATTGTAAATAATATTGTTATAAATCTTACTACTACTACTACTACTTTTAGTAAATATTCTGAAAAAAAAGAGGAGAGGGTGAATTTTGAAAACTGTTTTTTTTATTTGTCATCTTTGGAATTTAAACGACCACATATTTATTCATATTAAAGATCTAGGTCAACTGGATCCATTGATATAGTTTAGTTTAAATAACAAGAGGAAAAGTTATTACTAGGATGATGGCAGTATATAATTGTACCTCGCTGCGATTGATATGGGTCTCCTAAGCGCAGAGAAAATAAACAGACATTATTATCTTAGGTTCTCTCTTCAATATTCGATTCCTGCATAGAAATGTAAGCCTTTAGCTGCATTCATCAGTTCGTACTGGAAAGTAGCTAACAAGAGTGTCTGAATTCGAAAATAGAAGTAGTAATTGTTCTAACATACGATTGCCAGAATAAACTTCAAGTAGGAATGTGAAACATCCCCAACTTTACAGAAGTACACCATTTTGGTATGGATACCAGAAAAAACTCATTAATTTAGAAGAATTGACATACTACATAATTATTGCGTACTTCTCTTTCGACTTCAAGATATTTCCTGAAATTAGTAAGCCTGCAGGACTTAGCTTGAAGCGTCACAAATATGTACTCGAAATTATTAAGCCATTCGTAGCAGAAGAGAAGCAACGAGACTAATATGAATTAGTATATTAATTATGTACATTAATTTAGTGTACTTGTTACAGTATAGCCATTTAAACGTCAGAAATGTAAAATTTTTGGAGCACCGATGGAAATATATAAATTACTTTTTTTTTGCCACGGTCCTGTATTATACGGACGGTAATACATTATGCATGCTAATGGTCCCAGAAAGTGTCTAAATTATGGTAAAAATCCCCATTCAAATCGGTCAAGAAATTTTTGAGACTATAAAGGACAGACAGACTTACAGACACTCATTTTATATATGTACAAATTTTGCGTGCTGTAGTCTTCGATGCCCAAGGATTATTGCTTGACTTTCCTCTCTTAAATGCGCGTCTCAAGTATTTACATCATAACAATAATTATGATTATGTAAATCAGTGTTATGTTTGACAAAGTTTAATTGATTTCGCCAAGTTTCAAATAAAGTAAATTTTAATATCGTCAGTATAAATGTGAGTAGACAGTAGATGCATATCCAGTACTTCTTCCTCCGAGGAGTGATTTTGGAAACAAACAGGGTGAAAATCCTAAAAAATTATGAATAAGAAGAAGAAGTCAGTATAAAGGTAAATAGCGAGATTCTTGTGATTTTATGTGATTAATATAGAGGGAATATAATAATTGCTCTAGTAGACTGACCCGAGGTACTGCTGACCTAATGAATCGTCAAGACAACAAATATGAATTGATACTGATTTGCTGGTGAACTCTGATATAAGAGTTAAACCAATGAGGGAAATTGTTGAAATTATGCACGCAATGTATTAAGTTTGGCTAACAATATGTTAATATCTACCGTATCGAAAGCCTTATTTATGTCATTAATGTTTAGTGCTATCGTTCGCTTCTGTCCATAGCTTCTGCAGTGTTTTCAACAGTGTCAATAAGTTCAGTGTTTGTACAATTTTTAAATAATAAAATAAGTACCTTTATCAGTCATCCAGTCCTCCGCTGCGGTCTCGAGGTAGCGTGCTGCCTTGTCATTCAGAGGGCCTGGGTTCGATCCCCGGTCGGGGCAGTTTTTCTGGGTGAAGTTTTTATCGGGGTTTTTCCTCACCTGTAAGACAAATGTCAGGAAAACGTTAAGGCCCAAACGGTCCCCGAAATCATATGGCAATCACCATCATCACCGCTGTGGTCTCGAGGTAGCGTGCTGCCTTGTCACGCAGCGGGCCCGGGTTCGATCCCCAGTCGGGGCAGTTTTTCTGGGTGAGGTTTTTATCGGGGTTTTTCCTCACCTGTAAGACAAATGTCAGGAAAACTTTAAGGCCCAAACGATCCCCGAAAGCATATGGCCATCATAATCATCCTTATCATCATCGTCATCATCATCATCAGCATCATCATCATCATCCTTCACCGGTGTGGAAAGCAACGGGAAGTTACCACCCCATCAATTCCCTAGTAAAACTGCAAACATAGCTTGAAAATGCTATGATTGCAGTGAAGGACCTGCCTTCGGGCAGAATTACTATGGATGGATCACCATCATCATCATCCTTATCATTATCATCATCATCATCCTTCACCGGTGTGGAAAGCAACGGGAAGCTACCACACCTACAATCCCCTTGTAAAGCTGCAAGCATAGCATGAAAATTCTATGAGGGACCTGCCCTCGAGCAGAATTACCATGGATGGATCAGTCATCCATTAAAATGGCTTTCTGTTTAAAAAAAAACTTCGTGAATTAATTGGTACTGAATGACATGCCGAAGGTGAAACACGTTCTTTAAGGCCTACATGGTGTTAACTAACAGAAGAAGTTATTTTAAACAGAACTCCATTTTAATTGAGGTCGACCGATAACAGCTACTTATTTTAATATGTTAAAAATGTTGTTACATAACCTCAATTGTGATTTACAATTAATTTTATAAGTATTGAAGCTTGTATTATGTACATTTTTATATTTAAATATATGTATGTACCCCATATGTATGTACCCCATGGGTAAACGGGTGTTCCCTAGCGGGATTTGCTTTATCAAGATAATTAGTTACGCTTATTTATCTATAGATTATCCCTTTTTATAGCCTGATTGACATCCATGAATTAAGTTAGCGTGTTCTAATAGATGTGAATTAAATATTCTTGAGAAAACAATGATATTTAAGAATTGTGAACTATTCAGTCCCATATTCTAAACCATCGTTTCCCAACCTGTGGTTCACGAACCCCCAGGGAGCTCGCAAAATATTTCAAGGGGTTCGCCAAAACTTTTTCGTAATGGCGGGTTTCGAGGTTAGATCAATTATTTTTTCCTTCATTTCATTTCTGCAGCATTGTAATAATAATAATAATAATAATAATAATAATAATAATAATAATAATAATAATAATAATAATAAAAATAATAATAATAATAATAATAATATTAATAATAATTATTATTTTTTTTTTTAATTTAATTAACCTTATAATGCATCTTGTTTTGCATATGTGTAACATCGGGAATTTATCACATTATTTTCACAATAAATTAATATTTACCCGAATGTCTGATTTTACAGTTATGTAACAACGACGTTAGGAATGCATTTGATTTCGCTACAACTAGTCTACACACTGTGTAAACTTTAACTTTTAACCGTAACTAGAGTAACTTTAGGTTTTGACCGTTAAGGGTTAAGTTAATTTATGTTTATTAAACCTTCTGCTTGGAATTAAATTGTGTGCATGTCTACTGTATATATATATTTAAATGTCAGTGGTTCACCCAACTCAGATCGTTTGGAAGTAGTTCGCAAGTCGAAAAAGTTTGGGAACTGCTGTTCTAAAAAAAACTCAGTGTTATAAGGGAAAGCATGACATCTGTATGGAAATAATCGTAACTAAATAAACTAGGTTGGGAAATTCCTAACAAAAGAGAGGCTACGGCTAAACTCAAAGGGCGGTAAAACCAATAAGAAAGCGTAGGAAATCTTAGAGAAGTAGATTGGACTGTAAATGTATTACTTAATTGGAGGCCTACTCATATGTCCATGCATCCGGCTGTATAGAATGTTTTGGCGTTACCCGCTCTATCAAAGCAGTCCGTAACAGTTTCCGGTGCTGTTAGATGTTCAGTGAAACTCCTACACGTCATACACTATGCAAACGGTTACCGAAGATCACGACATGTGAATATGTCCAATGTGAGAGAGCTTTGAAGATGAAATACATATATTAGGAAAATGTAAAGATTTAGAATATTGGAGGCGGCAGTTATTGCCGGAAATATTTCTAAATTCAAATCGTGATAGATTGGCATGTTATGAGTTATTAGTAAACCCAAAAATGTGGGTAAATTTCTGGACAAAACGCGGAAAATAAGGAAAACACTCATTCTAGAATAAATAAATGTGTTCTCAAAGTGTAATATCATTAATACTTAATAAGTTTACGTAACCCGATTAACGTATAATGTACCTCTATTATTATCCATTGTGAGTTTTTTCTATCTATGTCACATTATTACTATACTTACTCACTTACTTACTTACTCACGTCTGGGGAAAAGAATCGTATATACTCTACCTAGGATTTAAGGAGAGATCAAGGCTTGCTTGGTTTAGGCTAGGGGCATGGAAATTTCTAAACATTAGCGACGATCACGATATGCGATTATGTCCAATGTGCGGGAACTTTGAAGATGAGATACATATATTAGGAAAATGTAATGATTTAGAATATTATTGGAGACGTCAATTATTACCGGAATGATTTCTAAATTCAAATCGGGAAAGATTGGCATGCTACGAGTTATTGGTAAATCCAGAAAATTGGATAAACCTCGGTAAATTTCTGAACAAAACGCGGAAAATAAGGACAACACTCATTCGTGAATAAATATATGTTATCAAAATACAATACCATTAATTCTTAACACTTATATATAAATTAATTAGTGTATAATGCTATTGTGTTATTATTTAACTGTAATATTATTGTGTTTTCTTTATGTAATTGTAATGTTAATGTTTTTTTAGTGTATAATGCTATTGTGTTATTATTTAATTGTAATATTATTGTGTTTTCTTTATGTAATTGTAATGTTATTGATTTTTGTTGTTTATTTTTCTTTACACTAGTACCAATTATTACTTTATTGTAACGGACTGTCAACAGCACGTACGGCTTACTGCCCATGCGATTCCTATTTGTAAATAATATTGTAAATATCTTACTTTTTGTCTAATAAAGTCCTACTACTACTACTACTGCTACTACTTACTTACTCACTGGCACTATCGAACCCCTAGGTTCATGGCTGCGCGGACATAAGCTCTCCATACATCCCTATCCTGAGCTAATGTTTTCCAACCATTCCCTGTATAATATACTTCCCTCAAATCATAGTTAATGTTATTCTCCCACCTCATTCTTGGTCTAGCAACTGGGCGTTTTCCCTCTTGTTATCCTACAAGAAGCTTCCATGCAAGTCTTTCATTCCCCATACGTGCAGTATGTCCTGCCCATCGTACTCTATGAGACCTAACTGTTCTTATTATATATGGCTTCCTATAAAGACCATGTAGTTCATTGTTATGAAGTCTTCTCCATTCACCTGTCTGTTCATTTCTCTTTGGTCCAAACAGTTTCCTAAGAACTTTATTCTCAAATACTTGTAATCTCCTTTCCTCCCTTAAAGTAAGAGTTCATGTTTCGCACCCATAAAATATAACTGGTAGATTAATTACTATACATTATTTTATTGATACGTGGTTAAGGCACTGAGCTACAAGCCGGAGGGTCGAGGATTCAAGTCCCGTTGGGGTCAGGATTTTTAAACTGACCCAAACCCTCTGGCGGCACTATGGCCCTGGGGTCGACTCAGCCTCTAACGGAATTGAGTACCAGACGCTTGTTCTGGGGGTAAAGGCGGCCGTCACGCAGGGTTGACAACCCGGCTGACATAAAGTGCCGATTGTCTAGAAAAAGTGGGAGCCTTAACCTCCTACTACCCCAAGGGTCTCCGGACCTGTTGTGGGATCACTGTACTTTACTTTACTTCTACTTTAAAAAAAATAATTTAGAGTTTCAATTTTGAATTAAACTTGTTTCATTTACAGTGAAATGTTTTGTCTGAAAGCAGAGGTAAGCACGTTAATTTGTCATATAAAGTTGTTATCAATTTTACTGTCGTTATCTTGAATGTATCTGAGGTTGATTTTACGCATTTTAAGAATTTCATCAGGGACAAGCATATAAAATACATTTTATGGAAACAAACATAACTTCATCGAGCGAGTTGCTTCAGGCGGTAGCGTCTGTAACTCATATCCAGAAGGTTCTGGGATCAAATCCCGTTGCCAACCAACCTGATTGCAATGTCTTACTGGTTATCCTCGTGAAAATTATAGGTTTCAATTGCACTATTGGTATTTCAGTGTAATCGCCACTTCCCACAATCCTCGACGCCTATGGTTCCTCCGACGAATACCGTATTTGCAATTATAGATATCAACGAATTTACACCATTTTCAAACATGGAGTGAAGTAATCATACATCAAATAAAATATAGTCTTCCATTATGGTCTTGGAATAAAATCATTACCTCGGACGCAGGCTTTTTTGTGGATTCTCCTCACCTGTAAGGCTAGTGAGTCATAAATGAACAGAAAATATAGGTATTTTTACCAAAAACGCAAGAATTATTCTTAAGTAAAAAAAGAGATTAATCAACTTCCCTGACAATCCCATTAAAAAAAGTTTAATTATCATTATCTTAAAGAAGTATAATAGCTACCAATAATGGTATATGTACCCGACATTACACATACAAGGCACAAATAGCCACAGAACACCATTGGCCATCACAATCACCCTGTAATTTTGAATTTGCTTAGTACGAATACATGGATAAATATTTTACAGGTCTTAAATGTTTGTATTATCGAGGAAGTGGCCTTGGGATTGACCTGATCATTCATCCAGGGAGATTCTCCATGTCCTTGAGTACTCAGAAAAGTATATATGCAATTCCGAGTTTAAGAAATCCTCACCTGAAATCTCGTGTCCCTGTACGCCCAAGCAGGCATGGGACGCGTAAAGTAAGTATCTACATTTTAAGAGGTTAAAATAAGGAAAACATTAAAATATCCAGATATAAAAATAAATGTAATAAGATGCAATTAAATAACTGTTCACAAATAGTGAAATATCTTTGTATAAATGAAAATACGAATTATTAAGTAGTTCACCTTATATTGCCTTTAACAGAAATATAAACTATTCAAAGAAAATTCTGCAATATAATGCGAAATATAAACAAAAAAGTTTTTGGTGAAATTAGGCATTAAAGAAGGTATTTGCTGAAATTGTCTATTGAGGACAAACTAACTAAATTACTGGCACTATTGAACCCCTAGGGTCATGGCCGCGTGGACATGAACTCTCCATATATCACTATTCTGAGCTATTTTCCATTCAACCTGTGTATAATCTACTTCCCTCAAATGATGGTTTATGTCATTTTTCCAATTCATTCTTGGTCTACCAAACAGACGTTTTCCCTCTGGTTTTCCTAAAATTAAACTTCCATTCCCCTCATTCATTCCCTATTCGTGCCACAAGTCCTGCCCATCGCAGTCTACCAGACTTAACTTTTCTTATTATATCTGATTTCCTATAAAGATCATGTAGGTTCTGGTATGTAATCTTCTCCATTCGCCTGTCAGTTCATCTCTCCTTTGTCCAAAAATTTGCCTAACAACTTTTTTTTATCAATATTTCTATTTAACCCTAGAGGATTATTTGATCCTGTTATTCTCAAACACTCGTATTATTTTCTCCTCCCTTAAAGTGAGAGTCCATGTTTCGTATCCATATAACTAACCTAACATTAATGGGAACAAATGTAACTTAGGCTTACATACTCAGTAACGCATTTAAACAAGGTGTTAAATTTGGTGTCCTGAACGTTCAATAACCTATGTGGTAACTCTACACAAATTATTAGGCCTATAAGCGTGTTAATCTTATTCCAGAGATATTAAAATTATGACTTAATGAATAGTTTGTAGACATCCCTGAAATAAAGATGTAACACAAGTGAAGATTCTTTATTTAAATCAACATATCCATTCTTTTATATTTTTAATCAGAAAGCAAAAAATAGTACATGCTATTTTTTTTTTATTTGTTGGGTTTAAACATCTATATTCACACAATAATTTTGATCATAATGTTCACATATGTTAAAAATGAATACATATCTGAGAGATCTACCAAAAACAATCAATAACTGAACTTCCTTAATTTTGAATATACTCGGCTTCGAAAAAAACTTCGATTATTCTGTTTTGTTTCTTGGTGGTATAAATTAACCGGTAATAATTCCCGTGTTTAGCGATATTACAAATATTTAATAAGTAAGTTATGGAGGATTATATAAACGACAGCAGATATAGCACTTATTTTACCCATTAAATTCGTCTTCACATCAATTGATTTTTTCTTCAAGAGATCTGTTTATATTTTAAGAATTTTTTTAAGAATCTGAATATTAAAAATATGTATATTGTATAGGCCTACTATTCGTATAGTCATTCTTGTAATTAATGTTATACGTACTTAATCGTTCACTTCAAATTTTTCACCCCAATATTCAGTTTGGTACAACTTCTAGACAATTTATACCGCGTCCGAGCAATTTCCGGAAATTACAGATTCAATAGCCGAATATATTTTACAGAATTCCCCTTATATTTAAGGTGTATTGCTTAAACAAAGTCTAAATAACGATCGCGGTTCAAAATCATTTTATTGTTTCCATTATAACTACAAACAAAACTGAAAACCAATGACAATAGTTATAAAACTATGTTCGGAATTTTCTATTTTTACAAATAACTGCCGTAAATGTTCATGTTTCTTACGTATGGCATAAAAGCAATAAGAATTTTAAAACGACGTTGGTGTTTTAGGTTTTGTTCTCTAATCGAGTGTTGCCTTCAAAATGAATCACATGATAGAGTATTGTTAGCTGAGGACTTTGTACTGGAAATCACGTTCCGAAATGACTAAGGGTCGCATGTTTGGACGCATTAGACAGTAAAATGCCTTCTCTGCTGAGCAAGTTGTATGCTAATACGATTTTGCTTACTCAGAAATCTGTTCATGCGATAATAATTGGTTAAATTTGTAAGCTACCTGCGGAGGTAGCTTAAATGAGCAACTCAAATTAAAATCCCGAAGGGAACCGACGGGAACCGATGGTAATCGATGTACTTTGCTGCTTTATCCAACATTTATCCAAGATGTCGGACCTTGAAGACTTCGATCATGTTTTCGGTATACACGGAGAAGAGGAATTTGATAGAGTCTACCAAAGAATTCAACTGGAAGAACAGGAGAATCGGCGTAATATTGCGTGTCGCAGACGTGTTTTGTATACGGTATTATTTGCGGGATGCAAGCATAAATGCATTCCTCTATAGCAGACGAAAATAACGGAAGTGGTTTTATCGCTGAGAATTCTGGGTAATTCGTTGCCAAATATTACGAAAACGTCGACTCTCATGCATTACCGATAAGTCGGCCGTTAATTCGTTCTCAGCAATTGCTCACGGTGAATCAGCTCACTAGTGATTGGAAGTAATTTGAGTAGATAGTAATGTTCTAACATACGACCCTAAGACTTATTTGACTCATGAGAGACAGCACTCCACTATGAACAAAACACAATATCCTCGTAGGGTAATGTAGCACAACACTGGAAATAACACATTGACAAAATTTCTCCATTTATTCTCATCTATATTGTACCATTGCTAGATAACGCGGTACAACTGATGCCATATCGAATAATCTGTACAAAATATATTTCGATATGTTCATTAACGGATGACAAATGCTAATGGAGCTAGATGGCGAGACAGAACTTGAAGGGCATTGGTTTACCATTCGACTGCTGGGCTCTCATCCACGTGTGCCATTTAAGGAGGACGACGATCATCCAGCCAGTAAATGTGTGATTCGTGGCCAGTTTTTCAGTCTCCCAGCTGTTGTGGCTGGTTTTCTCAAGCAGAAGCAACTACTTAATGTAACTACACAAATTCCCCACGTTGCTTAGAAGGCACCGGTCCCATGCTGGACCAAATTCTATGAGAAGATTCATTTCCATATGGAGACTAGAACCAGCGCATGTACCGTAGCTCTCTGCCGTTGTTTGGCACTTTAAACCATTCTGCTTCGGCGTTGTATAATCCCATTTATTCAATTTTGCGTATGAAGAGTTATTTGTTAAGCACCTTTGCAACTTCGTTTAATGCAATGTTGTAATAAGATATCATAATTTTATTTTTGAATAAGAATTTACCCCACAATCAATCATGGATTAGAGCTTATTAGTCTACATAATTTCAAAATCTGATTTACATATACACTCTAATTCAACCCAGGAAGTTACTACATACCTTATGGGCTACGCCAGTGTCTCCCTACGTACAGGGGTAGATGTTGCCACATACATAATAACGGTATTTGTTTGTTTAGGGAGGGTTGGAGGGGCACGGTTAGCAGTACTATTTCCAAATCTATGTAACACACATTTGAAAACCATAGTTTTTCTTTTATGGCATACAAACTAATTGTATACCAAATATGAGAGTCGACATTTTCACACAGGATAGTACAGGTCCGCACGAGCTCAGTGACAAGTGGTAACTGTTTTTTTCTTTAAGAGGGGATGGATCGGACGGCTGTAACTTACAACTCTGTACCTGCCGTATTGCATACTTTAGTTTTATTTAAGGATTTATCTCAAGAAAATACTGTTAAAATGGCAAATCAGTTCCCTATTCTAAACACACAATAACTTCCTGGGTTGAATCTGACTGTACTAATGGAATTTGATTATACTAAACGTATGGAGCAATAGGGTCAGTAATTGGGTTTCCCTTGTCCTCCACTCAATCCCGAAGTCCTACTCCTACATCTCTTTCGTTATTTTTCCTCGTGCTCTGCTCTGAGTTGTCCCCAACGTCTTCACTACCCTCTTCCATTCTTACAATTTCATTCTCTCCTTGAATCATTTGCCCACAAGCATATTCGCCGTTTCCCTCGTTTCGATTCATTATTGGTCTATTCATTTTGTTAACATTCCTTATTATACTACCACTTCTAAGATTCATTGACACTCGCGATTAAATGATATGTTTAATGGTTTTCGTTCACTGTACCTTTTGCTGGTTTCGTTTGTTGCTTACAAGGTTTTGTTGAGGTCCACTTGTTGTTGCCATGCTTTACCTCAAAGTCTTCCTCTCGCTCGTGGAATTTCGACGCTCGTTCTCTCCTGATCATTCTTCGTATGATGATTGTTGGCGTCTGTACGATGTCACAGAGTTGGGCAGCTACGTGGAGCAGTAAGGTTCGCTCATGATTGGAATTTATAGGTTCGTATGGATTAAAGGTTCTTGAGGAATCTTATTTACGAAGAATTTTGCTATGGTTTGGCTCCTTTGTATTTGTGCACCTGTATTTCATGTTACACAGGAAAAGGTTCGCTAGCTTAATGGCTTTTCGTTAAGAGGCCTTGTTAATTTATTGGATAAAGTTATCAACTTTTAAATTATTATAAATATCGGTTCACTGATATGACAATTGTATTGCGAATAACTTCCTGAGCATTTTGAGTCCAAACTCCATACGTTTATACACTATATATATCTCGAGTTATAAGCCTATATTAATTAACAATTATACTAAATTAAAATATTTAGTTTATATTAGAAAATGAAAATTATAAACGAGAGTTCGTGCTACAACTAAAATACATACGGTACAATATTATTTTCAAATATGGATCGCAGGTAGCAGCAATCCCTAAGTTCTGTTGACAGTCGGTATCAAAATTAAACAAAACAATACCAAAAACAATATATAACAATAAAATTACAAATATGCGTTAATTAAGCTCGTTATAATTACGTATCAAATAATAATAATAATGCAATATTTTGCTTACATATTTATTTATTCAGGAAAGTGTGTCTTCTTATTTTCCGCATTTTTTTAAACATTTAGCTACGTTTATCCAATTTTCTGGGTTTACCATTAACTCGTAGCGCGTCAATATTTAAAATCAATCGCATGTCAGCTTTTCTTCCGGGCAGTTCTAGGAACTGCCACAGACTTCAAGATTATTTTCTGTCACACAATGTATCCCATGACTTTCTTCAACGGCAGCAGCGCATCTCGAGATCGCTCTCTCAAGTAACAAGATGATTTCATCTGATGAGTACAATTATACAAAGATAATTTCACGTTTAAAACTCCCGCCAGGAGACGCTTTCTGTTGGAATTTATATCCATTAACGACATATGAAGATATTGATTACTGAGGTATTTAGATATGATTTCAATGAATGGAGCCGAAACATCATGTTTTATCACTTTAATTTAGTCCATTTATCCAGTCAAATCGAAAGCATTCGCAATGCTTAGGAATAAAGCCACAACACTAATTTACATATCGAAACCTGAAACAAGCTCTGTCAATCAGTCGATCAAGCTGCAACTGAATACCTTGTGAATTTCGAAAGACAAATTATTTAGTAAAATTTGTTTTTCCAAGACTTCAATTGTGAGGCGAGTCTAAAAGAGTTTCAGCAAACATTTGCCGAGCACTCGAAGAAGTCTGATAAGTTGCAAGCTTTCCTGTTTGACGAGATTATTACCGGGTTAAGGAAAAGCCTAGACCTTTGGATTTTGCCAAACGTCTGTGAAATATTGAAATTAGAGTAGTATTTGAATATAACGAGGACCATTTGGAACGATGTTTTGGAGAGGTGCTTGATAACAGAATTTCTGATTGTATTATTATCACGGGCACTATTTTTTTTTCATGTTGCGGAGAAGCTGATTACGTACGTTGAAGTGGATGTCACAAAGGATTTGAGAGAGAGTAGCATCAAGGTATGCTACGTTAACAGGCGGGCTGAGCTTTTGGAGAGGAAAAAGAGCCTCAAGTTTTTGGGCCTTATCCGTATGATTTTAGGACAAAATACTGTTAACTTTTGGGAGGAACCGAGTTCTGTTCATATTGATCCTTTTGAGTATTTGCCGTGGTATCTTTTTTATATTGTGTTGAGAAATAAAAGCGTCACATTTTGCATCCTTTTAATACTCACAGGCTTGTCCGTAACAAATGAACGTAGTGATTGTATAAAATTTTGTGTTGCTGAGAGCAAAATTGTGCAAATAATTTTACACAAATATATAGTTCTAAAGAAGTGCGTGGTATATGTATTTTCGCAGCGTCAGATATATGTTTCGTGGCTAGTGTTATATCTATTTTAATTGTTGCCTGAAAATATGCATGGAGTCTTCTTGTTAATCCGTTGATCGGAGAGAAAGGTAGGCTTAGCTCACTGATCAAACGCGTTCGTGTATTTCTGGCAGTTAATATCAGAATTTTGTTTTTGAAGGAATGTAGTGAGTATAAATTGTAAAGTAATTTTAATTAGTACGTGTACAACCAGACCTGGCGTCTAGATACTCAGTGTCAGCACGTATCTCTTTGTGTAAAGTTTTCGATCTCTTACTTATATACATAAACGGCATGAAATCTGATCACTGGGGTAAAATAATTTTAAGTTATCGGAACCTTTCTACTACAGCATAAGCATTTTGTAAGACAGCACTGAACAAGTTTGAATTTTTTCTTATCTATTGTCAGTGCGGCAACTGTTTGTAGTAGGCACTGTCGCTGGGAGATCGTAACCCCCACCCCTGAAACAATTAATAGTTATCTCAATCATAGGCCTTAGTATTTTTATGTACATTATATTTATAAAATTTTAAAATCAACCTTGTAGAAATCTTTGATAAATAGTAGGTAAACATTCGTTATACAAATGACAAAACTGATCCCTACATCACAGTAATTAAACATCTAAGGATATACATGGACGAGCACTTTGACCGGAAATTTCTGTTTAATAATACCTGCAAAAAGAAGTATTTTCAATTTTTCATTTCTTGAATGTATTTTGAAATCTTATTTCCAAGAAATTAAAACAAATATTTAGAGAGACTCCTGTAAGGCTCCACATCGCTTATTGCGATACTATTGACTCATCTAACAACTGACATAAATGACAGACTACAGAGTGCTCATAATTCATGTATTTAATTTGTATTCAATCTCACTCCTTCATGCATCAGCTTCATTTCAGGCCTTATCTTGGCTTCGTCTAAATGACCAAAAACTCTATATTCACATGTCTTGCTATTCCAAATTCTGGTCACACACTTACCAAGTATTTGTCAACACGATTTCATAACAATTTATGCAAAAATTTTCAAAAAATCTTCACTTTTCAATACCACAGAACAGAATTTCTTTATACTCTAAATCTTTCACAATTTCTATGCATAGAGCACGGAACTTACTTCCCAGTCATGTCAGGAACTGTCAATCACTATCATTATCTAAATTAAAATATTAAATAAAAATGTATATATATATATATATATATATATATACACACAATTTTATCTAATATGTAAATTACAGTCCACCGCTGTGGTCTCGAGGTAGCGTGCTGCCTTGTCACGCAGCGGGCCCGGGTTCGATCCCCGGTCGGGGTAGTTTTTTTCGGGGTGAGGTTTTTATCGGGGTTTTTCCTCACCTGTAAGACAAATGTCAGGAAAACTTTAAGGCACAAACGGTCCCCGAAATCATATGGCCATCATCCTAATCATTATCATCATCACCATCATCATCCTTCACCGGTGTGGAAAGCAACGGGAAGCTACCACACCTACAATTCCCTAGTAAAGCTGCAAGCATAGCATGAAAATGCTATGATTGCAGAGAAGGACCTGCCTTCGGGCAGAATTACTGTGGATGGATGGATGTAAATTACAGTTTTTTTAAATAGATTTACTTATTTTGTTTCGTTCTCGCTTCTACTAAAATTAATATTACACTACATCAATATTGTGAATTATTTATATTAATGATATTTAAAATTATTAATTTTATGATTATAAAGTACTTAGGAAATTTTTTGGACCAAAGAGAGGTGAACAGACAGGTGAATGGAGAAGACTGCATAACAATGAACTACATGGTCTTTATAGGAAGCCAGATATAATAAGAACAGTTACGTCTCGTAGAGTGCGATGGGCAGGACATGTTGCACGTATGGGGAATGAAAGACTTGCATGGAAGCTTCTTGTAGGAAAGCCAGAGGGAAAACGCCTAGTTGGTAGACCAAGAATGAGGTTGGAGAATAACATTAACTATGATTTGAGGGAAGTAGATTGTACAGGGAATGATTGGAAAACATTAGCTCAGGATAGGGATGTATGGAGAGGTTATGTCCGCGCGGCCATGAACCTACGGGTGCGATAGTGCCAGTGAGTAAGTAAGTAAGTATTAATCTTATGAAATTTCTATTAGGTACATAATTATTCGCTAAATTAGTTGAAGATAAGCCACTATGGCCTTAACTCTGTCAGCATAACTAAAGAATGATTAATGCTATTATTTCTGTTTTTATACAATCCTTTATGGAATGTTGTATTATGAAATCCTGGCACACGTCCATGGGGCCTGTCCGTTTGGAGAATCACTGAGAAGCATTCGGCACCACACTATTCGAAATATGATGTCAGAAGCCTTGTGAGATTTTGGATACACTGTTTATGAGGAAGTTCATGGTGTGGTCACTAATGGGAGTAACAGACGAATAGATATTATTGCATTTAGACCATCTTCTAAAATTGGTATGATATTAGATCCCACAATTCCTTATGAGATTCATAGTGGCCAACCTGAGGACGTTGACTCTGAAAAGAAAGCCATATATGAGCCAACAACTGACTATTACAAAGATTAATACGAACTAGATACTATAACTGCCACAGGATTGATGATCGGGGCAAGAGGTACTGTACCAGGATTCCTAGCCAAATTTTGGAATTCCTTAGATTTGGACAGGGTGTATCTTTCTAAAATAGCCATCGCTGCCATTAGAGGATCAATTTCAATTTTAAGAAACCATTTTTACAAAATTTCTTCTTTGTAGTATGTATACTTCAATTAGGCCTACAATTTGAATTTTTTAAAATGTATTTACAAAATTTATTTCATAAATTCAAAAAATTAATTGTCTGCATCACTTTATCCTTGAGGCAATCCTCTAATGAGGAAAGTTGTATATAATATATAATATATAATAATGCTATTGTGTTATTATTTAATTGTAATATTATTGTGTTTTCTTTATGTAAGTGTAATGTTATTGCTTTTTTTGTTGTTTATTTTTCTTTACACTAGTACCAATTATTACTTTATTGTAACGGACTGTCAACAACACGTACGGCTTACTGCCCGTGCGACCCATATTTGTAAATAATATTGTAAATATCTTACTTTGTGTTTAATAAAGTCCTACTACTACTTACTTACTTACTCACTAGCACTATCGAACCAGAAGGTTCATGGCCGCACGGACATAAGCTCTCCATACATCCCTATCCTGAGCTAATCCTTTCCAATCATTCCCTGTATAATCTACTTCCTCAAATCATAGTTAATGTTATTCTCCTACCTCATTCTTGGTCTACCAACTGGGCGTTTTCCCTCTGGCTTTCCTACAAGAAGCTTCCATGCAAGTCTTCCATTTCCCATACGTGCAACATGTCCTGCCCAACGCAGTCTACGAGATTTAACTGTTCTTATTATATTTGGCTTCCTACAAAGACCATGTAGTTCACTATTAAGTAATCTTCTCCATTCACCTGTCTGTTCATCTCTCTTTGGTCCAAAAATTTTCCTAAGTACTTTATTCTCAAATACTTGTAATCTCCTTTCCTCCCTTAAAGTAAGAGTCCATGTTTCGCACCCATATAATATAACTGGTAGAATAATAGTTTTATATATTTTCAGTCTAACGTTTTTTGAAAGGAGTTGGGACATCAAGAGTCTCTGCAATGCATAATAGCATGCATTTCCAGAATTGAGCCTATGCTTAATTTCTTTGTGCATCTCATTCCTATTTGTGATCATTGTACCTAGGTATTTGAATTCAGCCACTTCCTCAAAATTTCCCTCATTTGTCATTAGCTGTCCATTTCCATTATATAATGAATTTCTACGTGTGACCATATATTTAGTTTTATTGATATTTACTTCCAGTCCTAATTTCTTAGTGTTACTCAATAGTGTGTGCGTGTTGATCTTTAGTATCTCCTCGCTATCGGTCAATAATACTACATCATCAGCATAAACTAACAGCTTATTAATTTTGTAGTTTTTTTCGTGATATTTGAATTAAAATGTTTTGATGAACTAGATACATTTTATTTTGACATTAAAATAAATCAATGTTAATATCGTTATTGTAACAATTATTTTACAACATTCAGGGTTTGTTCTAGGTGATGTCAATGTATTGATTTAAATAGACTGATGCGCACACATTCTGCGCAAAAGCAACAACCACTAACAAGTTTGTTTATAATGAACTCTAATTGTCCTGCAGATGCACGAAAGACGAAAGATGGCTTATGGGCACAAATTCAGGACGTCTGGGATGCTCTAGCCGAAAGTCCACGTGACTGCAGAAATTTGATAGCATCAATGCCCCGCAGATTGGGGGCGGTAATAGATGCTGAGGGTTTTACACCCGATATTCATTTTGTTAAAGTTTTCATTTTAGAAGATATTATTTTCTTTCTTCATTTAATTATTGGAAGGTTTTCATTTATGTGTTTTGTGTGTGCATTAAAGCAATAAAACTCAAATATACAATTAAATATGAAACTATATTACAGGCGAAATGCTATCGTAACATGCAGTATAAAAATAAGGAGAACGGGAATCGAACCCGTCAGGTTACGAACGCAGATGTGTGTTAAACCTCTCGACCACGGAAACACACAAAGGCAAGCTCTCTCTTTGATGTTACTTGAGTGTGCACTGCGTTAACTAGCAAACAAGACAGTACAATTACTGAAAACGTGTTAACGTGAATAAGGCTTCTGCGAGTGCTCACGAAGTTCCCCGATCGGTTCATAGAATCAAGAGATGCCTCATTTGTTTTGTCTAAGGGTGTACGTGTATGAATTCAACACAGATGGGTAAACTAAGTTTAAAAATCTTCTCGAAATTTATATATGAATAAGAAGGTAAGAAATGCACCAAGTCTTATCAGAGTTAGCAGCGTAGGTGGTTAACGCAAGAGTTATGATAGACGAAGCACTGCATTGGTCATCACATCGAAACACGTGCAGTTCTTACAAGGAAATTACTTGGGCTCGAACAAACATATCTCTATGAAAGTTTGGTTACAGGATCATTACGTACCTCTCAATGTGCTGGTGGGTGTCAGTTTCCTGCAAAACTCTGCAATCATGCTATAGATATCACTGTAGATGTCATTGTAGAAGTTATACGCAATGCAGATATCTTAAATATAAAAGTAAATGAGGACTTTCAATAAAATGCTCACAGCAATATGAATGACTGCAAAACGCACAGTGAACGAAAGCAAGTTGATCGCGTGTCATATTTGTACATTCTATAATATCAGTGTTGAACGCCACGTCAATTACACTTTTTAAGTTGTCCACTGGTTCACCAATATCGTAGCCAGTGTTCTGCCACGCGTATCGAAATATTGGTCTACATACTCCCGCAGATAACTGATTGTAAATGACAGAATGCAAATTCATGATAAAGAATCAGTCATCCTATTTTGGCTGCATATTTTAATAATGTCTGTTATTCTCTGGGCATATATTTTATATTGCCTGAAGAAATACACATCCAGATATTGGGCATATTTTGTAGTTTTGATTTTTAAATGTACATCTTTTCCGCCAGATGCTTCCAATGCTACCTATTCATCCTTATGTCCAGACCAGGAATCACAAAGTACTAATAACTTTCTCGATACATTTGGATTCAAAACTGACAGAAAAAAACATCATCAGATATGGTTGCGTCATCTTCCCACTCACAGTTGCATCGACGAAGACATTTGGAGGGCACCGAGATTCTATTTCCCTTGACACACGGGGTCCAAACTTTCCACTAGGTACTTGTCAGGTAATATAAGGTTTGTCTTCCAATCGTCCTTCCATTGATATAGCAACATCGATCGTGTAACTATGTGTTACACTGTTAACTGTTTGCAACATCGATACAGTGTTTCTCTCCCCTTTCATGGATAGCGTTCTGTCAGAAGAAAGCTCATAGTTGAACTGACTCTGATCACAGTTCCATACAGAACTAATTTCGATTTTTTTTCTGTCGTGATATGCTCATTGACGTCAGCAACAAACGTTTGAACTCTTTGAATCAGCTCTTCATCGTCATCCTTATATTTTCGTGCTTGGAGCATAGTGATGCGGCGTGATGTTATCCTAAACTCCTTTTTCTAATTAGTATTAATTCCTAGTGAAGCTGTAAAGTTTGTACGCCCGAGATTTCTGGCTACGTCCAACTCCCAATGTTGTAAATGCCAATAATGAACGGCGGAACCGCATTCTCGCGCTTCATCGAATTTCGCCATTACAGGCTCCTTGATGATCCTGAATTGCAGTATACGATTTCCTTTGAAAACTGTATTTCTTTCTCGTTTCTTTGCAAGTTACTCCAGTATGTTTTTAATATTGCTTTTAGCCTTCAGTTTACGGTATCTTTTCAGAAGCTTTTCGTATGTGTTCAAACCTCTTACGTGATAATCATATTATATATTCCCTAGTGTGTTTTCTTCATCAAACGCCGTGATAATACTTGCGACTTCAACCTTCTTATCACGAGAGGGTTTGAATTCCCTTTCACTACTTCCGTCGCCTCTTATCGCACTTGCCGTAGCACTACCGCTTGCAATGAATTGTTCGTCATTATCATCACTAGCATCATAATCATTTGTTAATGTTACAACAGTATCTGTTTCTAACTTATGCTCATATTTCTGCACTATAATAGATAACAGAAAACATGCGAATGATACATCTTCTACACCAATACTATCTTCTCGAAGAAGAGTTCTTCGTAACTTTATCTCAACCTATCGCAATACATTATCAGGACTGATTACCAATCGCCGACCCATCTGACGCTTCACTACACGAATAACTTCACAAAACGCAACTTCGGAGGCACACTGAACCGTGCCTACTGGTCTCGACTGGCGTATCGGCAGGTCAATATGCAATGAGGCATGCCACACGCAGAGGACTCTAACTGACGACTGCAGTGTTTAGAAGATGAGCGAGTAACACTAGTGCAATAAGGGACCTTTAAATTATCTCTCACACGATTTTGGTGTATATGTGTATGTTCGAGCCCAAGTACTTTCCTTGATGGAAGGCAACTTTACGTTCCAAAAATCAAGGACCATACAGTAGCAAGGACGATTTGTGAAACAGAGTTGTTGATGCATGAGAAGAGGTGGCATTGGATCAAGAACTTTCCAGAATCTGGTGTTTTCCATGCCGCGGTTAATGCGCGCTGTGATGGACGCAGGCGGTATGTGGACGAGATACTAGTTCCGCAGTTTATTTATTCACTTATTTTGTTTATTTATATGATTTATTTCGTTCTAGAGGAGATAAAATAAACAATTAAATAGAATATGAATGTTCAAACTTCAATTGTGAATTTCGTTAATAAAAACAATTAAAATTGTATGGTCATGTAAGAAGAATGACACATGGCAGATTCCCAAGAATAATACTGTGTGCCAATTGGTAGAAGAAGATGAAGAGGACGGTCAAAAATTGGATTGATGGTGATTTGAGCAGTATCACAAAATATAACACTGGTCAACATGACTTTTGTCTCATGAGTATTAATAGCTGTAGTAATGCAGTGTTTTATCGTATTTTCAAATAAGTATTCGGAATGTTTTCATCACCCACAGTTTTTTTATTTCAATTTCAATTAATGGATTTAAATAATTATTTTCAATAAACGTTTTTCTGTCCATTTGTCCATTGAGCGATGAGCACGGGGAACACTTTTATTAGGAGATTTCAGCTACGGAAAAGAGATATCAAGACGAATGGAATCCTAATATGCTGGCCGATTATTGCTGGACCATCAAGAGGGATGCTGCACAGGCGATATATAGCAGAGAATCATCATTTCTTACTGATCTGATTTGATTTGAATTTTATTTTTAATTAGCCCTCAAATGTAGGTCAATTAACAATTCCACATAACCAACAGGGTATTGTCTTTAAAAAGGAGAAAGAAGGACAGACAGTAAAAACAAAATAAATACATACATTAATTTAAAAAATCATTCCATCACGGATCGCTCCCTATACCTCGTGTATACTTTAGCACTGAACTGAATATTTACCTGTCGTATCGTCATTAAATGCGTGTAACAATAAATGTCCGCTCTAGTTTTGTTAATAGCAGTGTACTAGAATTATACACAAAAATCATAGGATAACTCAAAATATTCTACATTTTACATGAAATTAGTTGTTACATCATATATCAATAAGCGTTAATGAAATTCAAATGAGTAATACTGACAATAGCAGTAAAGAAATGATCTAGAAGTAATAATTTCATAACGTGGTAATCACAATAATAATGACGATAATATAGGCTAGTTTATAATAATAATAATAATAATAATAATAATAATAATAATAATAATAATAATAATAATAATTAACTCACTGGCACTATCAAACCGGTAGGTTCATGGCCGCGCAGACATAAGTACTCCTAACATCCCTATCCTGAGCTAATCTTTTCCATTCATCCCCTCTATAATCTACTTCCCTCAAATAATAGTTAATGTTATTCTCCCAACTCATTCTTGGTCGACAAACTAATAATAATAATAATAATAATAATAATAATAATAATAATAATAATAATAATAATAATAATAATAATAATAATAATAATAATAATAATAACTAAAAATAAATATCCTCAACTCGTGTCCGATTCAGGGTCGGTTTGAGGATTGAGATGAGATGAAGCCCCTATATTCATAGGGTCTGTAAACTACAAGTGTGCCGGCCGACCATTCCTGACGCACCATCACAGGGGCGGATGAACGAATTTAAACGAAACGTATGAGATGGGTATGGAGAAATGGTGGAATGAATTTTGTGCCGAGGAAAACGGAAAAGAAAACCGAGAAAAATCTGCCCAAGTTCCGCTTCGTCCAACACGAAACCCAAATGGAGTGACCCAGACTCGATCTCGGAACCCCAGAGGTGAGGGGCAAGCGTCTAACCGTTTGCGCCATAGAGCCGACAAATAATAATAATAATAATAATAATAATAATAATAATAATAATAATCTCAGGATAGGGATGTATGGCGTACTTATGTCAGAGCGGCCACGAACCAATGGGTTAGATAGCGCCCGTGAGTTAGTTTTTATAATAATAATAATAATAATAATAATAATAATAATAATAATAATAACCTATAATTAAATTCAGTAATTCGATTGGTGAAGAAAGTAAAAATATAGGAGAATGATAAAAATATGTGTACGACTTATTTATATACTATATTGTCCTGGAATGACCCATATTAATATAACATTCCACAGTAAGAAACGGCCTTACTAAGTCCTGTAATGTATTTTAGAAAATGCGTATATACCTTATTTAGTATTTCCGTTCTTTGAAAACTCCAAATCTCACTACCATGGTGCAGTCCCATTACTACTACTACTATATTGTCAAAGGACACATTTAGTGAGTTTTCTTTTAAACTGTTTTTTGAGTCCTTGATATAAGAGGGTTGCTTAAACATGGATGGTGAGGAATATGGAGATGTTCCGTATAGGGATACAGCTAGAGTTAAATTTTCCCCCGATCGTGTGTTTAAGTTGTGGTGGGAAAATATATGGACGCAAAGGCATATTATCAATACTTCTATTTACTCCTGAAGGATAACTATTAGATATTCAAAGAAAATTCTACAATCTTATTGTTAAATGCCCTGTAAATATGTTTAAAAATATATACATATATATATAAAGTAAATAACTAAACTAACCCATTGGCTCTTTAGAACTCGTAGGTTCATGGCCGCTCGGAAATAAGTTATCCATTCTGAGTTCGTATTCTGAGCCAATCATCCCGTTAATTTACCTCCCATAAATTATGGTTAATGTCACTCTCCCATCTCATTCTTGATTACCTACTACGTTCTTTATCCCTGGTTTTCCTACAAGGAGTTTCCATGCCCCAATTCCTCACTCCCCATTCGTGCCACATGTCCTGCCCATTGCAGTCTAGGAGATTTCAAATTTCTTTTTATATCTGGTTCCCCAACAAGATCATGTAGCTCACTGAATTGTAATTTTCTCCATTCACATATATGCTCGTCTCTCTTTGGTAAAAAAAAATCCTAAGTGCACTATTCTCAAATTCTCTTAAATTTTTGTTCTCCCTTAAAGTAAGATTCCATGTTTCGCATCCACAATTGGGAGTATAACAGATTTATATATTTTGAGTTTAGTGTGTTTAAAGGGAAGTTGGGATGATTAAAGCCTGTGTAATGTGTAATAGCATGCATTTTCCAGAATTAAGCCTAAGTTTTTATTTGTTTCTGCACTTCATTCCTGTTTGTAATTTTTCCCCTATATATTTGAGTTCAGCCACTACTTTGAAATTTCCCACATTTCTAATTAACTGTCCATTTCCTTTGTATAATTTATTACATTCTGTAACCATATATTTAGTTTTATTGATGTTTCTTCCAGCCCCAGTTCCTTGGGGTTGCTCAAGAGAATATCCGATTTGGTTCTCAGCATCTCTTGACTATCTAAGAATAATAAATCATCAGCATATACTAACGGAGTACTGATATCATTGAGTTGTACACATTATCCCATTATTTTTGTGAAATTAGTTATTTTTTATATATCAGCTTCATCTTGAAATGTTAATTTATAGCACAAATAATTAAATTGATTTACTCGTTCTAAAACTCCATAGTCCAAAACAATTGTGCTAAGAATAGGGTATATCCCACAAAAGGCCATCACTTTACTTTCCTTTGTATTGATTTCCATGTTGTACCTTTTTGCAATTATATTAAAATTGTGTATTTCTCTTTGGACCGTAACTGGCCCAATAGCCTAATATTTGCATGGATGATGGTGATGATTAAAGTTGTAGTAACAATTGAAAAAAATAGGCTAATATTATTATTATGAAGCATTTCCGAATATATTCATACATAATCTTTATCCTGAAATGTTAGAATCTGTATTAGTAATTTTAGTTTCAACTAATAACGCTTCACTTAAAATAATTTCCTTTCCTTTCTGCCTAGATAGATTTTTTCCTTCTCTTTAGAATCTAAGAAATTTAGTTTATCTTACCTCTCTATCTTTGAGGTTCACAATTATCCTCAGAGTCTCTCGTACTTTATGATAGGCCTATGCACACCCTTCCACAAAAAATGTGTCATCTCTTGAACGCACATTTCTTCCAAGTCATACTCGGCACAGCGCCGGGTTCAAACTATTAAACTAGTCATAATTGTGCAGTCCCTGAACTACTGTGTTAGGTGGCATGAACTGAAGACTTTCCTACGTGTCCGGATAGCTCAGCGGTAAAGCATGCGGCCACTTTTTCTGTTAATGAAGATCGCAGGTTCGCGTCTTCAATTACGCAGTTTTTTCGTGATATTTGTATTAAAACGTTTTATGAATTAAATACATTTTATTTCGACATTTGAATTAATCTATACTTTTTATGTTCATAATTGTTTTTTATACCGTTGACGTTATAACAATATTAAATTATATATAATTTTACCTTGTATACTACCTTCTTCCTCAACTATTTAAAATTTTCGTTGATTTCACTCTAGGCCTTTCGATGCATGCTTCATCTTCTGGAGTTATTGTAGTAGTATTGAATTAACTATATGTCTAATAGAGGGTTTTCCCTCATTAGGCATATTTTCGTTGAGTTGAGAATGTTTGTATTCTTGGCCTTCTTGATAATTACGATTTTTTCTAAAATGTTAATTTTATGTATGTTATTTTCTCTGTGTACAATTGACATTGTATTATCGATATTGTTGAAACTGTTATCACTTTCTGAAATGTGTTTAGCGAAATTTGATTTTAATGTTAAAGGAAAAGGCAAATCAAATTTCGCTGTTCACCGGATTTGAGTCCAATCGAAAATGTGTGGGCTAAGATAAAAATAGAGATGAACTCTAATTGGCTTGCAGATGCACGAAAGACGAAAGATGGCTTATGGGTACAAATTCAAGACGCCTGGGATGATCTAGCCGATCGTCCACGTGCCTGTAGAAATTTGATTGCATCAATGTCCCGCAGATTGAGGGCAATAATAGATGCTGGGGATTCATGCACCCGATATTGATTTGTTTTTGTTAAAGTTTTCATTTTAGAAGATATTATTTTCTTTCCTCGTTTACTTATTAGAAGAAGATTTTAATTTATGTTTTTGTGTGTGCATTAAAGCCATAAAACTCAAATATAAAATTAAATATGAAACTACATTACAGGCAAAATGCTATTCTAACATTCCGTTAAAAAAATGGTAGAACGGGAATCGAACCTGTGAGTTTATGAACGCAGACGTCTGTTAAACCTCTCGACCACGGAAAAACACTAAGCCAAACTCTCTCTTTAATGTTGCTTGAGTGTGCACTGCATTAACTAGGAAACAACCCAGTACAATTATTGAAAACGTGTTGATGTGAATACGGCTTTTGCGAGCGCTCACGAAGTTCCCCGATCGATTGATAGTATCAGCGGATGACTCATTTTTGTTTGTCGAAGGGTGTACAATGCCTTACTTTATTATGCAACTAAAATAATGTAAAACATAAAGGAAATGCAATAAAAAATATTCACTGAACTGTAATAAAATTATTTTACACAATTGGTAATATCGCAGCAATGATCTTAGAAAATTCCAGGTTATTACTATTTTCTGTCAAGAAAAGTATCTTTATCGTAATACAGTAATGAGTATATTAATGATAACATTCATGGAATATTGTCGTTTTTTCACTCAACTAAATCTTCAATCCTGCATTTATCAATGACATAAGATGAAGGTATTTACCTTTTTACAATCGTATGATCACTTAGGAAAAATCAAGATAATGGTCATTTCAGTTTATTTTACCAGATTTCTTGGGATGTTTTCCTTTCTGTACACACCCTTCCATTTGACTCCATTTCAGGCTTACCTTCCATCCATACCGTAGTAATTCTGCCAGAGAGTAGGTTTCTCACTGCAATCATAGCATTTTCATGCCATGGTTTGCAGCTTTACTAGGAAATTATAGATGTGGTATCTTCCCGTTGCTTTCCACACCGGTGAAGGATGATGATAATGATAAGGATAATGATGGCCCGGTTGATTTTCGGGGAGCGTTGGTCCCTAAGCTGCCTGACATTTTTCTAAGAGGCGAGGAAAAAAGCCCGAAATAAAACTTCACCAAGGATCCTGTACCGACTGGGAATCGATCTCGGGTCCGCTGCATGACAAGGCAGCACGCTACCTCGGGACCACAGCGGTGGACGGCTTACCTTAGCATCATCTAAATTATGGAAGAACTCTACATTAACATGTCTTGCTATTCCTATTTCTAATGACACTATTACTAACACGTTTTCAAAATTTATCGGCTCATCACAATTTATGCTAAATATCTCGAGAGAACACTTTTCTGTCGTTACCACGACACAGGACTTGCTTTATTATCTGAATCTTTCACCATTTCATGGAACTTACTTCCCAGTCAAATCAGGGATTGTCAATAACTATCATTATCTAAATATAAAAGTGATATTGTCGTCATATTGAAAATGCTATCTGGATAACATATATATCCATCAATTTGCATATCTAATATATAAAAATGAATGTTTGTTTGTTGGTTTGTTTGTTTGTTTTTTGATCGTACTTTATGCGCGGCCATACTGTAGATTCAATTTTGATGGGGCTTTTCGTAAAACATTCAGGAGATTTCCGGGATGAACATACGCTATAAGAGAGTTGTGAAACTCAACTCCTACACCTTAAAAATCGCCCTTTGTAGTGGAAAACGTGAAAAAAGTAGCTCTTTGACGTTTAAATGGCTTACGCTGCCTGGACTATAATAAATACACTAAATTAATGTACACAGAATTTATTTATTTATTTTTATTTTATTTATTTAGCCTGGTGGAGTTAAGGCCATATGGCCTTCTCTTCCACTCACCAGAACAAGCATATGTTACATATGAATACAAAAAAAATACAATAATAGTCATATAAAACAGGACAAACATATGTTACACATGAATACAAAAAAATTACAATAGTAGTCATATTAGACAGGACAAACCTGTTACATATGAATACAAAAAAAAAGTTACAATAATAGTTATTGAACAATTCATTATCTGTCATATTGAATAATAATGAAATTAATGTCTAATAATAGAATGAAACTAAATACAATTAAAATTAAATTAATGATACAATGAATAAAAAAGGAATAACAGCTCGAATCTACTATGCATAAAAAGAAGAGAAAAAAAAAATGAATATCTCAAAAAGCTATTATGCAACAGTGTAAGTTTATCTCTCAGGGATAACTCACAATAATCATTTTTGTCTTTCATTGATGCCAGGAAGTTCGAGACAAGTACCCTAGCATAGCGGCACATGACAGGTATTATTTACGGATTATTAATAATAACGAATTTTGTCTTTTAGCACATTTATTCCAAGAAGTTCGAGATAAGTAGATTCCCGGGCAACACCGGGTAACTGCAAGGGAATCTTAATATAATTAAGATATAAAATTATAAATATTTTTCAATTTGCTTAATCAACTAATCATAAGAAGTACTCTAATTTTCGTCTTTCAGCGCATTTATGCAAAGATGATCGGGATGAGAAGATTTCCGCACAACGCCGGCTAAACAGGATGTGGTATCTAAAAATAATTACGTTAAAACTTTTTCCCTTTACTCATTTAACTAAACATAAAACACATTAATTTCAGAATTTCAGCTCGTTTATGTCAAGAAGATCGGGGTAAGTAGATTCCCGGGCAACGTCGGGTAATCAGCACGGGGTGTCTAAAAATACAAATTTATAATTGCTTTTCCTTCTACTTATTCGACTAAACATGTTGTTGTGGTTGTCTAATGTGCTGCATCTAACACTGAAGCCATAAGCAGTCATGCTTTCCAATAATTTGAGGTCCTAGAATTTGACAGCGGTACAGTTGTTCAGATGACCTTCGTCCATTTCTTCATCAGGGTGATTGCATGAAATGCATTTCGGTGAAGGCAGAACATTGATTTTGTGAAGGTGTTTTGCCAGACAGTCGTGGCCCGTTGTCATCCTAAAATGTGCTACTTCTGTTTTTCTCTGTATGTTCGGTATATCAGTAAGCTATGGTTTATTAGGCATTCCCATTCTTTTTTGTTTCTGGCCACTGTTTGAAGTGTATTGTCATTCATAATTTCGGATTTTAACTTTATGTGACGTTTCACTGAGGAGTAAGGTGATCGTTTAGATGTAATAATAATAATAATAATCATAATAATAATAATAATAATAATAGCTTTATTTTACCTGGCAGAGTTAAGGCTTTGAGGCCTTGTCTACCACTCAACCAGGTTTAAAAAAATACAAACAAAAAAATAGTCTTAAATCTAAATTACAATATATATATATACATAAACGATTACAAGTTATGAATACAATCCAATTAATATTTATAATGTATTTTGATTTACTCTAAATTTAACGAATTAAATATATAATATGTACAAGATATATAAAAAAAACGAGGAAAAGATTAATGACATAGTATAAAATTAAATAAATAGAGAAAAATTAATTATTAGACAACAGGTAACTGTATAAGCGTGACTTAAAGGTACCAAGTGTGCGGCAACCCCTGATATCTTGAGGAAGGAGATTCCAGGAGCGGGCAGAGGCTACTGTGAAGGAAGTAGAATAGGAGGAAGTGCTATGAAGAGGAATTGTTAGCAGACTGCTATCTTGTGACCTAGTGTCAATATTGTGGTAAGAGGATAACTTCTCAAATCTGGACGCCAGGTAAGTAGGGATGTAGGAATTCAGAAGCTTGAAAAGTAGTGCAAGAGAGTGCAATTTACGTCTGTCAGTAAGACGGAGCCAAGAGAGGTTATTAAAGTGTTCAGAAATATGGTCATAACGGTGGATATTGAAAATGAATCGAACGAAAGCATTATGAACACGCTGCAGTCTCTGCGACAAGTCATAGTTTAGATCATTATATATAATGTCACAAACAATAATCGAAGTGTGGTAACACAAGATTCTGCACAAGGATTTGTTTTAACGAAACTGGGAGAAAATTCTTTAAACGTCTAAGATAATGTAAGATGGAGAAAGTCTTTTTGATGTAGGCATTTGTTCAATGCGGGATCCTTTTTTTTTTTTTTTTTTGGCGAGGAGATCGGCTGTATCATTTCCGGCAATCCCACAGTGGGAGGTTAGCCATTGGAGAACGACGTCTTTACCACAATTTTGCAGGTCAGTCATAATGTCATAGCATTCCTTGCATTCAAATATTTTGGCCAGTAAATTGCCTGTATAGCTGCTTTGGAGTCACAGAGGAGCACTAATTTGGAAAACATGGTTTTTAGTGTTAACAGGTTTTGGAGAGAGGTTTTTATGGCATGGATTTCACCATCAAAATTTTTATTGTTCTTCGTCCAGCATGACAGAAAACGAAAAAAGGGAGCATGTCCTCCTGCTCCGGCACCAATTTCAGCATTTGTGAGTGAGCCATCAGTATAGACGTGAAGCCAGTATTCTGTAGGATATCTGGTGTAGATAGTCTCCAAGGTTATTAATTTCAAGTTATTGGCATTATGTTCAGATTTTTTGTGATGTTTGCATTTATGTCTAAGACACAGGGGATAGGCTCAAAATGTAGAAGCACATTAATTTTCATTTATTTAGGCGTAGCAACGCACTCCGATTATTAGCTAGTGTATATATAAAATTAATCTAAAATATACGAGTCGCATATAATTTTTTTAAATAGCTTTCCCAAATAAATTTTATTTTTTAATATTAATATTAGATTATATAACTATTGTGTATTGTTTAGACTAAAATGTGTTCATATTTCAAATTATATTATAAACCTATGAAATGTTCATTACGTTATTATTCACTAATTGAGTGGAAGCGATCTTACGACTTTAATCCCGGCAACTTAACCCTTAAATTGGCAAAGCATTAATTTTTGGTGTCAGTTATTTAAACGTGACGGACAGTACGTGTAACCGTTAGTCTTTGTTCTATATTGTGTAACCCATTTCAAAATTTGAGTAATTTTCACTAACGTTTTTCTATTATTTTTTTAAAGATATAAAAAAAATTAAAGTGATATAGGATACATTGCCAAAATAAGGATTAAATAAAGCGTAATAATAATAATAATAATAATTATTATTATTATTATTATTATTATTATTATTATGATTATTGTTATTATTAACATTAGAGAATTATATAAAGGAATTAGTATAAAGAAGAAAGGGTTTCAGGATAGAACAAACATAATTCGGAATAAAAAGGGGCATATGATTGCAGATTCCAGGAGTATATTAAATAGATGGAAAAGTTAATTTAATTAGCTATTAAATGTACATACAGAACAGGACATTGAGGAGGATAATTTACAGACAGCAGAAATGCTAGTCGCAGAACCAAGTTCATTAGAGGTTGAAATGGCGATTGAAAAATGGAAGATGTATAAAGCATCAGGTTCGGATGAGATCCCATCAGAACTGATAAAATCAGGCGGAGAATAATTTATGGACAAGATACACTGGTTGCTTAGTATGATTTGGGAAAAAGAAGCTCTTCCAGAAGAATGGAAGGAATCAATTATCGTACCAATTTATAAGAAAGGAGATAAAACTGATTGCAGCAACTTCAGGGGGATCTCATTACTTTCAACTTCGTACAAAAGTCTTACAAATATATTAGTAAGGAGACTTACCCTATATTGATGACATTCTAGGTCATCAATGTGCATTTAGAAGAAACAGGTCTACAACAGATCAGATTTTTAGTATAAGACAGATTTTAGAAAAGAAATGGGAATATAATGGTACTGTACATAAACTATATGTAGACTTCAAAAAATCATATGATTCAATTAAGAGGGAAAAGTTATATAGAATCCTGCTGGAGTTCGGAATTGCTAAAAAGTTAGTTAGACTTATACGAATGTGACTAAATGGCACAAAGAGTAGAGTGCGTGTAGGCAAACAGTTTTCGGACACTTTTGAAATCCAGAATGGGTTGAAGCAAGGAGATGAACTATCTCCTCTACTATTTAATTTTGTACTAGAGCATGCCATTAAATCTTTAGAGAATAAGGAAGGCTTACAACTCAATGGTATAAATAAGCTGTTAGTTTATGCTCATGATGTAGTATTATTGGCCGATAGCTAGGAGATACTAAAGGACAACACGCACACACTATTGAATAACACTAAGAAATTAGGACTGGAAGTAAATATCAATAAAACTAAATATATGGTCACATGTAGAAATCAATTATATAATGGAAATGGACAGCTAATGACAAATAAGGGAAATTTTGAGGAAGTGGCTGAATTCAAATACCTAGGAACAATAATCACAAATAGCAATGAGATGCACAAAGAAATTAAACGTAGGCCCATTTCTGGAAGTGCGTGCTATTATGCATTGCAGAGACTCTTGATGTCCCAACTCCTTTCAAAAAACGTTAAACTGAAAATATATAAAATTATTATTCTACCAGTTATGTTATATGGGTGCGTAACATGGACTCTTACTTTAAGGGAGGAAAGGAGATCACAAGTATTTGAGAATAAAGTACGTAGGAAAACTTTTGGACCAAAGAGACGTGTACAGAGAGGTGAATGGAGAATACTACATAACAACGAACTACATGGTCTTTATAGGAAGCCAGATATAATAAGAACAGATAAGTCTCTTAGACTGCGATGGGCAGGACATGTTGCACGTATGGGAATGAAAGACTTGCATGGAAGCTTCTTGTAGGAAAGCCAGAGGGAAAACGCCCAGTTGGTAGACCAAGAATGAGGTGGGAGAATAACATTAACTATGATTTGAGGGAAGTAGATTATACAGGGAATGATTGGAAATCATTAGCTTAGGATAGGGATGTGTGGAGAGCTTATGTCCGCGCGGCCATGAACCTACGGGTTCGATAGTGCCAGTGAGTAAGTAAGTAAGTAAGTATAATTATAAAAATGTATTATGAAATTCTGAATTCCGAAACGCTACTTTATTACTCGCTGATAAAGAAGTGTACCATAATGAATCACGACACCTGCAGGTGCTCAGTTGACCACTGTTAGTCTACAAAGACAGACGCTCGAGTAGTGGCATATTAATATTTTATTACGTGAGTTTCTTTTTCAGTTCAACCTATAAATAAAAGTTATTTTATAAGTGAATTATCATAGTTTAGAACAAAGGTAAGATATTCTAAAAGTTATAATGTTTAAATATTTTGGCGGTTGGTTAATTGAATATACTTTTTCTCCAAAAGTCACCAGAAACTTTATTCCAGGTAGGGGAAATTATAAAAATGTGTGTTCATTAAAAAAAAACTAACAAGCAAATTGCCTTAGACAATAAGGTTGAATGTTTTATGTTTTATTCTTTTTTTTTTAATCTTGTCATAAAAGCCCTGTGTCTCACATTCTGACTGGAGATTATTCCTTGTTTTCCTCACTCGAAAATGATAGGTTAAAATTTAATTACCTACCCATTTTATCATAATTACCAATTCTTATCATGAATTTAAGTCCGTAAACGTCAACGAGAAGACGTCAATGTACAGGAATTATGTACATGAAGCACTGAATAACAAAAAAATGATATATTATACAAGACATTAGTTGTTACATGGGGGCACGCCGTAGCGTAGTGGTTAACGCACTGCGCTACAAGCCGGAAGGTCGAGGGTTCGAGTCCCGGTGGGGTCAGGATTTTTAAACTGACCCAAACCTTCTGGCGGCACTATGGCCCTGGGGACGACTCAGCCTCTAACTGAAATGAGTACCATACGCTTGTTCTGGGGTAAAGGCGGTCGTCACGCAGGGCTGACAACCCGGCTGACATCAAGTGTCGATTGTCAAGAAAAAGTGGGAGCCTTAACCTCCTACTACCCCAAGGGCCTGTAGTGGGAACACTTTACCTTTTTATTAGTTGTTACATCGTATATCGAAAAGCATTAAGTGATATTCACCTAGATAATACTGATATAACAGTAATAAAATAGTATAAAAAATTAATAAAATATCATTACTATTTATAATAATATAATTACTATATATTATTATTATTATTATTATTATTATTATTATTATTATTATTAATTGTAATAATAAATCTACTAATATTTCAAGTGGGGCAATACAATGATTATTTATTTATAAACATATTTTAAATGTTTACAAATATTTCTATGCATGAACTTTTATTTTCTTTCTACACCCGTCACTATTCACCCACACCATGTCCTCCAGCCCTCTTGTTCTTATTCCAAATCTTATTTCTTGCATCCATGAGTTTACAGGCCTTCCTTCCTTTATTTCTTCTTCCAGATGGACAACATTTCTTTTGTTTTTTCTCTACCCCGTCCTGGATAACTTTCCTTCTTGCATTCGTTGTACTCGCCTATACCAATTTAACTTATATCTCATATCTGTCCACCGCTGTGATCTCGAGATAGTGTGTTGCCTTGTCACGCAGAGGGCCCGGGTTCGTTTCCCGGTCGGGACAGGCTCCTGGATGAGGATTTTTTCGGGGTTTTTCCTCACCTGTAAGACAAATGTCAGGAAGATTAGGGCCCAACGGTTCCCAAAAGTCATCCGGCCATCATCATCATCATCATCCTCATTATTATCATCATCATTCTTCATTGTTGTGGAAAGAAAGTGGAAGCTACCACACAAATAATTAACTGATAAAGCTGCAAAGCATGGCATGAAATTATATTATTACAGTGAAAAACTTATCCTCCGGCAGAATTACTATGGATATCTTATATATGTCCACCGCTATCGTTTCGAGGTAGCGCGCTGCCATTTCACGCAGTGGGCCCGAGTTCGATTCCCGGTCGGGACGGGCTTCATGATTGAGGTTTCTCCGAGGTTTTTCCTCAATTGTAAGATACATTTCATGTAGCTCTGAGCCCAAGTTCCCCAAACATCATCTGGTCATCATCATCATCCTTATCTTCATCATTATCATCCCCGATGTGGAAGGCAACGGGTGGCTACCACACCTATAATTCACTAGTAAAACTGATAAAGCATAGCACGAAAATGCCACGATAGCATAGAAAAGCAAAACACTATATAATAAAATCTTATATAAACTACCACTGAATATTTAATATTTCATTCGTACGACTTTATTTCTTATTTCTTCCAATTTCGAACACCATTCCTGCTCTCCTCGTGAAATCCATTTCCATCGACATAACTTTTGCTGAAATTGCATGCTTTGCTCCAAATGTGACACTTCTCCTCTCTTTTGAATTATATAATTATAATGTACTTTTTCTGGACATATCTGTTCCATAGGACATATAACTTTGCTCTTATTGCTCTATCTTTATTTACTCTGTTCTTAAGGGCACCTATTGGCGAGGATTTTCAAAAAATGGCAAAACTATGCATTTTTTGTTTATTTTCTTTTAAATAATTACAAATATTTATAATCACTTTCAAGTTTTTCTTCTTTTTTATTTTAGTATCCAAATTGAGTCCGTGACGTAAGAGTTTAAGTACGAGTACACATGCATGTGTGGACAGCATTACTACTTAAACTTTAATATGTGTCTTTTCCGATTCCATTTTATTTGACATTTTTCAAAAAATAAAATGTTCCTTACTACGCAATTTTTATGTTCTGATGAGGATATTTTGTGGTTAGACTCCCCAATGTATACTAATTAAAACTTCATATGCAGTTTTTAGTCTACGACACAAATGTTTTCTTTCAAATTGCATGAAAGGGGATACTTTTTTCAGAAAATGAAAAATAAGAAGTATCCTACATTTATTATTATTTTTGCATAGAAAAAAATGTGTTTAGTGGAATAATAAAGACACTCAATCTCAAAATTGCATGAGAGAATATTTAAAAATGCATCGTAGGGAGTAGGTTTAGAAAATATTAAAAAATTAATATAAAATCATATTTCTCAAACTATACTACTTATAAACACCACAATATACTGAAACACGTCTGTCAACACATAATGCATCTCATACAATTTTCAAAACAATCAGACGAAAACAAAAAAAGAAAAACAAAAAAAAAGGAAAATCACCGGTCGATCCCCTTAATATAATTTTTATTATTGAATTCGTACATCTCAATGATGGATAAATCATATTTGAAGAGAAAAATTACGCTCAGACCGGGACTTGAACCCGGGACCCTTGGTTCTCTAGACCAAGTGCTCTACCAACTGAGCTACCTGAGCAAGTACCGATCTAAACGCAAATCTTTCTCTATATACATTGTACTTCCCGTCCACCAAATGCTATAAAGCCACGCTTCTATCTTGCAAATGGCGGCTCCTTTATTAAAAAGACATATTATGATTTATCCATCAATGAGGTGTACGAATTCAATAATAAAAACATGGAAAAATCCGTACTGGCTGTAATGTATAATTCCCAAATATGCCTTCTTAATAAAGGAGCCGTCATTTGCAAGATAGAAGCATGGCTTCATAGCATTTGGTGGACGTGAATTACAATGTATATAGAGAAAGATTTGCGTTTAGATCGGTACTTTCTCAGGTAGCTCAGTTGTTAGAGAACTTGGTCTAGAGAACCAAGGGTCCCGGGTTCAAGTCCCAGTCTGAGCGTATAATTTTTCTCTTCAAATATGATCATTTTTTATGATCATTGAATTTAAATGATGCACGCGTCTCCCTCGCTGGTTATATTAGGTGAATAAGATTGTTCAGTTTAATATTCAGTATTTTAGTTCATAATGGATTGACTCTATACAAATGGGGATCCATACAATAACATACCTAACTAGCTAACTCTCTGGCACTATAAAATCCATATGTATATGACCGCGCGGACATAAGCTCTCAATATATCCCTATCCTGAGCTAATGTTTTCAAATCACTCCCTGTATAATCTATTTCCCTCAAATCATACTAAATGTTTTTCTTCCATCTCATTATTGGTCTACCAACTGGGCGTTTTCCTTTGGTTTTCCTACAAGACGCTTCCATGCACGTCTTTCATTCCCCATTTGTGCCACATGTCGTGCCCATCGCAGTCTACGAGACTTAACTGTTCTTATTATATCTGGCTTCCTATAAATACCATGTAGTTCACTGTTACATATTATTATCCTTTCACCTGTCCCTTCATCTCTCTTTGGTCCAAAAATGTTCCTAACTTTATTATCAAATACTCGTAATCTCCTTTCCTCCGTTAAAGTAAGAGTCCATGTTTCGCAACCACATAATATAACTGGAAGAATAACAGTTTTATATATATTTTCAGTTTAACGTCTTTTCAAAGGAGTTCGGACATCAACAGTCTCTGTAATACATAAAAGCACGCATTTCCAGAATTTAGCCCACGTTTATTTTCTTTGTTCATCACATTCTTATTTGTGATTACTGTTCCTAGGGATTTGTATTCAGCCACTTCCTCAAAACTTCCCTCATTTGTCATTAGCTGTCCATTTCCATCACATAATGTATTTTTATGTGTGACAATATATTTAGTTTTATTAATATTTACTTCAAATCCCAAATTTCTTAGAATTATTCAGTAGTGAGTGTGGTGTTGGCCTTTAGTATCTCCTCGATATCGCCCAACAGTAATACATCATCAGCATAAACTAACAGCTTATTAATATCATTGGATTGTAGGCCTTCTTCTGCCTCTAAAGATTTGATGGCATGCTCTAGTACAAAATTAAATAGTAGAGGAGATAGTGCATCTCCTTCTTTCAATCCATTGTGGATTTCAAAAGTATCCGAAATCTTTTTGCCAACACGCACCCTAGTCCTTTTGCCATTTAGACACATTCGTATAAGTCTAACTAACTTTTTAGGAAATCCGAAGTCCAGCAGGATACTATATAACTACTTCCTCTTAAATGACTCGTATGCCTTTTTGAAGTCTACATTTTTCGTGTCATGTATGAAATATTTACTGCATGTAGGAAACTGTATGTTTCTTATAGTAAAAGGAATTTTCTACATTTAACTCAAATGTAAGCCTATAAAACATTTAAGGATCATTCCACATAGTATATATATATATATATATATATATATATACACACCATCCATCCATCAATTGTAATTCTGCCCGAAGGCAGGTTCTTCACTGCAATCATAGAATTTTCATGCTATGCTTGCACCTTTACTACGGAATTGTAGGTGTGGTAGCATCCCGTTGATTTCCACACCGGTGAAGGATGATGATAATGATAATGAGAAGGATGATCATGATGTAAGAGCAATCCAGAACTTCAGATTTAATCGTTCTTTTTAATAGATGTTTTACGTAAATTTTCGAGCTTTAATTTAGCTTAAAACAGAATTTGTACAATAGAAATAGCCCTTTATCTTTCAACTATCGAACATTTATACATTTTCAAAATTTACATTTGAAGGAATATTTGGCATAGAGGTAGATATATAGATGTTATTCAATATAAAGTTATTTTTACGTAATATTGTATTACAATTATGCAATTTTATTACTCACTGTTCACCCATTTTATCACAATGAATCATGAGACCTGCGGGTTCTGTTAGTTGACCAATGTTATCCTTCAAAGACACGCGCTCCATAGAGGTACATACATTTTTAATTACAAAAGTTTCACTTTAAGTGTAACTGAATTGCAGGTAATTTTATAAGTACATTTTCTTGGTGGAAAATAAAGGTAGGAGATTCTAGCACATTTACTTACTTACTTACTTACTCACTCACTGGCACTATCGAACCCGTACGTTCATGGCTGCGCGGACATAAGCTCTCCATACATCCCTATCCTGAGCTAATGCTTTCCAATCATCCCTTGTATAATCTACTTCCATCATATCACAGTTAATGTTGTTCTCCCACCTCATTCTTGGTCTACCAACTGGGCGTTTTCCCTCTGGCTTTCCTACAAGAAGCTTCCATGCAAGTCTTTCATTCCTCATACGTGCAACATGTCCTGCCCATCGCAGTCTACGAGACTTAACTGTTCTTATTATATCTGGCTTCCTATAAAGACCATGTAGTTCATTGTAATGTAGTCTTCTCCATTTACCTGTTTGTTCATTTCTCTTTGGTCCAAAAAATTTCCTAAGAACTTTATTCTCAAATACTTGTAATCTCCTTTCCTCCCTTAAAGTAAGAGTCCATGTTTCGCATCCATATAATATAACTGGTAAAATAATAGTTTTATATTATTTTCAGTTTAACGTTTTTTGAAAGGAGTTGGGACATCATGAGTCTCTGCAATGCATAATAGCATGCATTTCCAGAATTGAGCCTATGTTTAATTTCTTTGTGCATCTCATTCCTATTTGTGATTATTGTTCCTAGGTATTTGAATTCAGCCACTTCCTCAAAATTTCCCTCATTTGTCATTAGCTGTCCATTTCCATTATATAATGAATTTCTACATGTGACCATATATTTAGTTTTATTGATATTTACTTCCAGTCCTAATTTCTTAGTGTTACTCAATAGTGTGTGCGTATTGTCCTTTAGTTTCTCCTCGCTATCGGCCAACATTACTACATCATCAGCATAAACTAACAGCTTATTAATACCATTGAGTTGTAAGCCTTCCTCATTCTCTAAAGATTTAATGGCATGTTCTAGTACAAAATTAAATAGTAGAGGAGATAATGCATCTCCTTGCTTCAACCCATTCTGGATTTCAAAAGTGTTTGCCTACACGCACCCTACTCTTTGTGCCATTTAGACACATTCGTATAAGTCTAACTAACTTTTTAGGAATTCCGAACTCCAGCCGGATACTATGTAACTTCTCCCTCTTAAATGAATCATATGCTTTTTTGAAGTCTACATATAGCTGATGCTAGCATATTACAATATTTTTTTTTTTTTTGCCGGTTCATTAATTTTATACACCTTTATTTCAAAAATCGCTACGTATATTCTATGATTCTCATTTACGGAAAAGAATAAAAAATATGATTCAATTTCAACATACAAAAACAGTAACCAACAAATTGCCTCTGGCGATAACGTTGAGACTGATTTTTTTAGGGATCAAGGGATAAAAGCCCCGTGTTTAACCATTAACCGGGGTTGTGCGTTTTGAATGACATTAGTAGAGTTGTGGGGTCGAAAAAGATACCAACGGAAAATGTGATGGTACGTGCAGTTGTATTTGTATTTATTATGAAAAATAGAATTATAAAATAGTATGTTTATTTAACCAACTGATTGTGGAACAACAACGATCAATTGGGGGAGGAAAATTCACTAAGTTACAGGATGTAGCACAAGTGTAGTAACATCTATACAATGAATTTGTCTGATATTGTGTTCGCACACATTTTTTCACTGAAATTTCAAAATACACTGAATAAAAACCCCACGTAATTTAGAAAAACTTTCTTTCATTATAGAATGTTCCAATTCTCCACATAACTGATCAGCATATTCTGGCACATTGGTCCATCACATCTAACACAATACTGCTTCGTTTTCTTTTCGTTTGAACGAAGACACAATGCACACTGTTTTCTTTTACATCCTCGATTCGTCTTCCATTTTTCGGAAATGGTTTCATCAAAATCTTGGAAACAATCATTCTGAGTTATTTTGGTAGTCGATCATTTACAAGTCTTTCGTTCAGGTATGGCTCTGTAAATTGTCGGCCTAAAATTTTCAGGAATTCAAAGTGAGAAATAGGCTTGTGATCCTTGAAAGATGATTGCAATACCTAACGATTGACATCAGTTTTGTTCAGAATAGCACAGCAGACAGCCAAGTGACAATCTTCGTCTTCGCCTGCTTGTGCTGTATGTAGAAGTGTTTTGTTCAAAGTTATCTACTCCCCCTTTCGCACTATTATAAAAATACGAATATAATGTGTGGTTTGCATATCTCAGGATCAGTATTTCCGAATGGTACATGTTAGACAGCATAATGGCAGATTTTTCTTTTTTATGTACATGTGAAATAATTGTTTGAGCATCTATAAACCTGTACTATGTGATGTCTATTATAGGTGTCCTGTTTGTTTGGAAGGATATGCTAAAAAAAATCAGAGTCACATTCTAGTTTGAATCTGTTTCATGTTCAGAATAATTATAGTCATGATCTTTTCAAAGAACAGGAAATCAGTATCAAGCTATGATATACGTTTGTGAGCATGATAGGCCATATTAACAACAACTATACCATTGTTACATAAACTAACGTTCAGCAAAAATACTGGAAAGCTTCTGGAGTTGTGGGGTCGTAAAGGATACCACTCTATATTTTACTTATACACAGAGAAAGTAACAGTTCTTACAGGTTACAGACAACGGCTAAGGGTTAATATTAAGCAAAGGGAAAGCTACATAAAAGGATTTTAAAAAAATAGGGGTAAAAAATGTCAGGGATGTCCAGTTTCATTGGTATCATAAAAGACATAACGCCGATAAGGATTAACATCCTGACTGTGTATATTCCTTGTTTTCCTCCCTCGCAAATGGTACCTTACAAATTAATTACGTACCTATTTTATCATAATCACCAATATAATCTATAAACACAATGCAGCTAACATCAACCAAAGACGTCAATGTACACTGGTGTCCAAAAGTTTAGGATAATTTGTAAAACGGAAAATCAAAATGCTTAAAGAGGAGCAAGGAGTAAAAATTATTTATCAAAACGTTTCTCAGTACATTTAGTTTAGTTTACATACTAAATTATAATCTCTCTTCAACAATGAAAAAATTAATAGCAATTATAAATGAAAATTGCATTGTTGCAGTTAAGCCCTGTTCCACAAATCTTCATTTTTAAAGAGAGTTATGATATAATCAGATGTAGTGTAAGAACAGATTGCAGTAAAATGGCACAAAGACAACATCGGGACCCTCTGCTTCGGGGTAGAATTATTGGGCGGCTAGAAACAGGACAGACACAAACTGAGGTCTCCATAGCACTTAATGTGCCACAAAATGTTATATCTAGGTTATGGCGACGGTTCCAAGAGACCGGAGACGTTAGGCGAAGACCAGTGGGAGGTCTTCAAGAGTTACAAATCCTCAGCAGGATCAATATCTTGCGTTAACTGCAAGAAGAAACCGAACAATGTCTGCCAGACAACTGAGTTCAGAACTTGCGGCCGCCTCAGGTATCAGAGTATCCAGACAAACTGTCTATAGAAGACTCAGAGCTGCTGGTCTGTATGCTAGGCGGCCTGTAGTGTGCGTCCCACTCACCCTTGATAACAAGAGAGCACGTTTACGGTGGAGTCAGGAACATCGCGACTGGACTCTAAATCAGTGGAGCAGCGTGCTATTTACAGACGAGTCCAGATTCAGCTTGAACTGTGATTCGCATCGCCATGACTATCTGGAGGGAGCAAGGAACTCGTTACAACCCCATGAACATCATGGAAAGACATCCATTTGGTGGCGGTGGTCTCCTGGTATGGGGAGGTATAATGATGAATGCACGCACAGAGCTGCACATCTTCGCAGGTGGCACTGTTAATGCTCAGCGGTATAGAGAAGAGATCCTGGAACCTCATGTAAGACTTTTCAGGGGAGCTGTGGGTCCAGAATTCATATTCATGGATGACAATGCCCGACCTCACAGGTCACAACTCGTGGATGAGTTTCTTCAGGAGGAAGATATCCAGCGTATGGAGTGGCCAGCGAGGTCTCCGGATATGAATCCTATAGAGCATGCATGGGATGCCTTAGGGAGACAAATTGCATCTCGTCAGCCTCCTCCGAGGACACTTCAAGACCTTCACATTGCTCTTCATGAAGAGTGGAATTTGCTGAGCATCGAACTCCTGAACAACCTCATCACTAGCATGCCACGTCGATGTGAGTCTTGTGTAGCTGTCAGGGGTAATCACACCCCTACTAATCATTTGAACCATTGTTGTTCAACTTTTATGTTCGAATTCTGAAATGCAGTTTTCGTTTGTTGTGAAAATGACAAGTGAATGACGTATTCATGCCATTGTTTCTTTCGTGCCATGTTTCTAATTATCTGTGACATACCCTTACCAAATTTTGTATTATTCTGACAAATGCTTTATAATAAGTCGGCAAATGAACTAATTATCCTTAACTTTTGGACACCAGTGTACATGAATTATACACAAAAATCAATAAATAATGTTCTATATATTACGTGAAATTACTTGTTACAACATATATCCATCCATCTATAGTAATTCTGCCCGAGGGCAGGTCCTTCACTGCAATCATAGCACTTTCGTGCTATGGTTTGCAGCTATACTAGGGAATTATAGGTGTGGTAGTTTCCCGTTGCTTTCCACACCGGTGAAGGATGATGATGATGATGATGATAATGATAGGGATGATGATGGCCATATGATTTCTGGGACCGTTTGGGCCTTAAAAGTTTCCTGACATTTGTCCTACAGGTGAGGAAAAACCCCGATAAAAACCTCACCAAGAAAATCTGCCCCGACCGGGGATCGAACCCGGGCCCGCTGCGTAACAAGGCAGCACGCTACCTCGAGAACACAGCGGTGGACAACATATATCGATTAGCATTAAATAATATTCATGTAAATAATATTCCATTATGATAATAAAATCCCTAACTTTGTATTTGTAACAAACTTTATTTACTGGATACACTTGAAAGCCATAAGAAAAACATTAAATTGTCAAAATACAATACAAGGAATGTTGAAAATATACTCCATCAGCCTCCATTAAAGCATTCACACTGGCCAAAATTTGTTGTGAACATTTCTTCCCCAAATTAACAATCTGTTATAGACACACGATTAATCACATCATTACCGAACCTAACAAACGTGACGTTTCCAGACAAGGTCCTTATATGAAAGTTGTATATAATTATTTTCTATTCTTAAAACTTTGTAACTACTGACTCTGTACATTAATAATTATTTAGCAAGAAATATTTGGGAAAGAATATTAAATAGCAATATCAGAAAATTATATCAGGAAATTATGATAGTAACAAACGGTTAGTCTACAATAAAAATAAATAATAGTTTAAACAAACTAAAACAACACGCTTTATTAGAAAATCGAACTAAAAAATGAAAAATAATTTTAGCTCGGGATAAAATTAAAGTGGTCAAAAAAATAATCTCCAACACATCTAGAATAAAATTAGAGTTATCTACAAAAAAAATAATTTTACCATCAAAAGCGTGGGGTGCTTTTTATAATTTCTACTTTCGATTCCCCAAACGTTAAAGCTCGTTTTCGTAACCTGAAGCTATCATTTATCATTATGATTCTGCGTGCATACTGTCCGATACAAATGCCCAATTTTCACGATAAGTTTGAGATTAAATTGCTAACATCTACAAGAAGGGTATAATAACTTTAATCTCCCCTACACGTCCCTAGAATCTGTTAATCTGAAAACAATCTTGACAGGATCGAAACTACGAACCTCCGATTAACAATTACTCTTGGTTCACACACAGAGCAAAACTGAAACAAATACCAGACTATCTTCAGATTGTTCGTTAAGAATATTATACGTTGGTCTACCGCTGCGCTGTGGTCTCGGGTTAATCTGTTGCCGTGGGCACGGTTTCGATACACGGTCGACACAATTTCTACGAGTGAGGAACTTTTTTGTTTCACATTTGATTCACCTACAGAAATATATAAGGAAATCCTTGGAACAATAATAGTCTCCTAACGCCTTTTGAAGATGATAATCGCCCCTTCAATTTCGTTTGTTAAGTATGATTTTATCTTCTTGTAATCTTGTAAGCCCAAGTTTCCCTTAACAGAGATTTAGGCACTCTCCCCCTAGAGGGAAGAATTTGAACCATACTAATTTAGTTACACTTGTTTTCGTATAGATATAATTTTTTGAGTGGTCCGTGGTCAGCGTTCCGCCTCATACTGGCATCTAGGAAACCAAGGTAGTACTAAAAACTCCTGGCGCGACAGGCCTAGAAGGCCCTTAGCCTACCAGCCGGCTGCTGGCCTCACATCCACAATTGTCAATCACAGAGGTAGATGATCATCAGCCAGTGTAGGGGTGACATGTGGTTAGCATGTCGGGTCCCTCAACCGTTATAGCTGATTTTCTCAACCTGGAGCCGCTACTTATTGTAGCTACCCAAATGCCTCACGATGCTGGGTGGGCACCGGTCCCATACTGGCCGAAATACCATGAGAAAATCTCTTCCCCCATGGAGACTTGAACCAGCGCAAGTCCCGTAGCTCTGCGCCAAGGCTTCCTGCCTTAACCAATCGGCTACGGCGCGGGACAAGGTGGTACTAGGACGGGAAATTTCGGTAAATTTTGCTTCGAGGCCTATTCATTCAGGCTTAATGATCTTTTACGAGTCTGAAAATCTTCAGACTCGGGACCCACGGCTTAAGGTCCCTCCCGGAGGACTTGCTCCTTGGATTTTTCCATCCTAAAAAATCCATTGACCCCGGCCGGGTTTGAACCCGCGACCCTCGGGACCAGAGGCAAGGAGCATAACCACTAGTCCACCGCGGTGATTTCATGAATGTATGAAATGTTTGAAATCTCCTAGAGCTATGTAACCTTGACATTGAGCTGCTGACTCCAGAAGGGAGGTCCTCCATGTCTCTGTGTGGTCAATAATGAATGACGTGATCCAGAGTTAAATCCACTCCCATATGTTCCCAGTAACCTTGGGAAGGGTAAGACGCATTAAAGTACATACAAAGGATAGGATTATATTATGCGAAAGAAAGATAATTGTTATATACAGAAAACATGAATCTGTCCTCTCTTTTATATTCCACGAACTCAATTATATTGCAGATAACCATGACTCATCTAAAGTAATGTGTTATTTATTAGATATGAATGGCTATTATTATTTTGTTTGTGTCCCTTTTATCATCGTTCATAGAAATATACAACAGCTCTACAAATCTGAAGTACGAGTTATAATAATTTCTAAAGCATTCTATATTATATATAATTGCTTCATCGTTCTTATGACCAGAAGGCGGAATCTGTTCCACAACGTCGAAGATTTATTTGTACTAGTATAGACTACACGAGACGCGCATGACTGGGTGGTATGGGGTATACCACACAGCTGCATGCCCGTCAGGGTATGAAGAGAGCTCTGCGATGTAAAAGGACACACGCAGTAAAGTTTCATTTTGTAAACAAGTGGAGTTATTGTAGAATACGTCGGTAGTTGATATTAAGCGTACCTGATTTTACATTCAGTGAAATACACACAAATGTGTATGCAATAGGTCAATCTTAGTCTTAAAATGTTTCTTTACCTTATAAAGAAAGTAAAACTTAAGTATATTTTATTGTTTTATGTACCTTATATTGCTTACTAATGTTTATATTACAGAAGAGTCGCCCGATAGGTTTTCAGACATTTAATACACCCCATCCCAACCCCTCCCGATCGCTACAAGCACAGTCAATGCCAGTAAAGGAAAGTCATCGCGATTGTGGACCAAATTCCGTTCTCTACTTACGAAAATTCGAGTAGACCAGAGCGTAAGCCTAACGTAATCGTCTCCGGAACCGTGATGTTTAATTAAAACCGGCTAAAGTAGATAGATTAGATTCGAACAGCGCATGGGCTCGAGTTATTACGCCCTTATCACGGCATACTTGTGTAGGTTCATTGTATTATAGAACCCATCGTTGCTTGTTATGAATGAATGGATATTTAATATATTCCACGGTGTTATGCAGTCTGCTATTGTTGCTCGTTCCCACAATCAAACATTCATTAACGACTCATAAGGCCAATATCTGGGCTCGGCTCGGAGACACAACTAGGGGCTACAAACTTCCCTTTGACCCTATTATACCTTAATTTGTTACATATGCTCAGAGTCTAGAGGAAATACGAGAATATGCCCCCATTGATAACTACAATCACATATTTCAAACACCTGCTGTTAGCCAGACCAGGCTTCTTTTTTTTTCCAAAATGAAATGAAGTGAAGAGTGATAATTATGAAATGAATGAGTGAATAAATGAACACGAAATTATATGATAGGAGAGGAAAAGAAGTTCAGAGTGCTGGTGGGATGAAATTTGGGAAACGGGAGAAGCCCGAAAACACACCCTAAAAATCCCGGTACTGCCCACCACCAAATGCTCTTCTGAACCGCCAGGATTCGAACGTGAGATTCCAGCCGGTACAGTCGCGTGCCCAAGTAGGAAGTATATGGAACGATTCAAGGCATAACAATCCCTTGTGGTTTACTTCCGAAGTGAATTAAATACATTGGGGCAGTGTGGTAAATTAATAGCATAAACGAAGTAGCAGAACAATGAAATTAGCTGCCTGTCAGCATGAATTCGTTATTATTACAGTTCGAATTTCGAGTCGCGACACTAATTGCCCGATGTAAAAGATAGCCGTTAATGAAACTAATCACCTAAATTAATTTAAAACTTTTTATATATAAATGGTTGTTTGTTACAAAGTTTGCGTTGTGACTTAATATAAATTATATAGAATTTTAAGAAGTAAAAGTGTAACATTTAATGAAGTAGGATATTTTTGACCAACTTCTGTGTATAACCAACTGCATGAAAAGCCAAAATATGGTTGATATACAGGGTGTAACTAAATTTCCATTACAGGCTATGAGGAGGTGTAGTGGGGAACAAGACGGTTAAGTTTAGCATAGAAACTCATGTCCGGAAACGTAGTATTTTTCTGTTACACGCAAAATAACACAACACACTTTGCTCTCTCTTCTCTCTCTCTCTCTCTCTCTCTCTCTCTCGCTCTCTCTCTCTGACGTCTGCTGCTTTTCGTCTGGGTCCACTAGAAGGGCTCGATGTGACGACCGCCTACGTCAGCAAGGTTCGATACCTCCGTACCATGTTCTGGTACACACTATCACCAATCCTTCGTGCTGCAACATCCGCCGCAGCTATAGCCGGCCAGAATTAATATTTGTCGGAATAGTAATCATATTATTGACAATTCAAGATGACTAGATATTGTACGAAATATTCCTGCACAAGGAGCAAATTTATAGAATATATAGTTGATCCGTAGACTTTCATTGTATAGTAGGTCTTCCTCGGATACCAAAGGGATCTCGTAAGTCGGGGACTTCATGTGACCCCACAGGTAGTAGTTTAGCGGGGCCAAGTCTGGAAAATGTGCAGGATCTATGGCGCCGAAAATGCGGGAGAGTTGAACGTGTGTATTGTGGTATTTTGCGTGCGTGTAGAGGGGAAACGGTACGTTTCCGGACATTAGTCCTATATCGTATCCGCTCTTAGAGTGAACCTAACATAAACAAACGTCAAATGTATTCTTACGCCATTCACGTCACAATTACCGTCACATTGGCAGGGAGCACGTGTGAAGTATATAAGATATGTTATCATTAAATGGGGTATATTACAAGAAAGCTGATGAGATTTTTCATTGAACTTTTGAAATAAATTTAAAATAACTATTTCTTGACCACTAGTCAAAATTTTGCCTGACTTGTGTTTTAAAAATTTTGATGGCGACACAGCAACATAAGACCTGACACCTTCAGCCATTTTGTTGCCTCAGAATGGACTGAACCCTAACTCAAATGCACCAACCATATGTAATGAACTATTTTAAGTTGTAATTATTGATTAGATATATTTTAGAAATGTTTATAGTTTTGTAATTTATAACTATTTTCATTCACGAAGAATAAAAATTATATTCGGAGAACATATTTTTAATTTAATGAAGGGAACTACTTTTTGCGGACTTATTACTTCTATATCGTATGTCGGTGTACATAACCAAAGAAACGCGAGCAGGTCACATGGTTCTGTTTTGATGAGGATCACTTTAAGAGCGGGTAGCCTTTATACTAAACATAACCGTCTAGATCCCCACTACACGTCCTCAAAGCCTTTAATAGGAATTTAGTTACACCCTGCATATTGTATACATAATATAATACTGAAAAATATTATTCCTTTCTTAACTACAATTACTAATATGATTATTTACATTTAAAAAACATGATTGTGATATTTAAATTACTCTAGCCAAAAATGCAAAATTTTTTTTCTTCTTCTTCTTCTTCTTCATCTTCCTTTCCAGGATTAGGTCAATGCGACCTGTTCCGGTCTCAAGTCCATCGCTTGGCCGTCCCAAAGACCTTTTTCCATGTGGTTTGTGGGTGTTGATCTTTTTGGGTATTCTTGTATTGTACATTCTGTCTAAATGTTCTTTCCATTGGTATATGTGTTCCTCTAGATTATTGACTATTGAAAATATCTCCAGTTCATTTCTTATTGATTCATTGTGTAATCTATCCATGCGTGTGCATCCTTTTACGGATCATAAAAATTTCATTAAACATTTATCTGTCTTCTTAATTAATATATGCAATTTTTTCGCAATATATGTAATTTAAGGATTATTTTATGTACCTTGAGGGTGATAGTACGGAAACTCTTCAGTACAAACATCAAAGTTCTTGTATGTTTCTTCACGTACGTTTCCATGTTTCAATTCAGATTTTTCTTGTTATCCTCCGTTACAATACGCCTCCATTTTGATGTCAAATTGCTTCTCCCAGTACCTATAATCGTTATCATATCCTCACCCGATAACTGCAACTATATTTTCTCGACTTTCCATGATTATTCCTGACATTGAATTCACCTTAAATTTTGGAGGATATTGTTTCATTTGAATACCACTTCACATGCGCAAAATATTTAAAAGTTTTGATTTGATGAACAATATAATATATTTTGCTTGAAAGCGCTTCTAAAACTACAGATTAGTTCGTATTCCCCACGATTCTCTGTGCGATAGTGATAATAATATGTATTACTATATATTTAATTTAATTTAATGAAGTATAAATGTCCTATTTACTCTGTGGCTCATGGAACCCGGTAGACCTTACCTCACATTCATTAAAGTCTTCCAATGACCATTACCTTAGCCAAATGAATCCATCTGATTTCTCCGATATTCAGTTCCCTAGGATCCATATGAATATTTTCATTCCACCTGTATCTAGTCAATCCATAATGTATTCTACCGAAGGAATTGTCAAAGAAAATGATTAAAATGTCTACACTTTAACCGATATGACCTAACTCACACAGAAAAATATTTCTGTGTATATATATGTGTGTTGGAGTGTATATATGCCTATAATTGTTTGTTAATTCAGCAGTTGTCCCTTTCCTTTTTGGTATTGATAGAAAATTGTGTTAAATCTCAGTATAAAAATGAAAATATACGAACATACAATTTCTGATGTTTAATTACAGATACGTGGAAAATAATGCCAGAAAAACATCGCTTACTGCTTCCAAAGCCAACTAATCCAGAAGTAAGTACATAATAAAATGTTTCACTCTTCTCATGTAATTGTTATTACTAATATTATTATTATTATCGTCATTATTATTATTATTATCATTATTATTATTATTATTATTGTTATTATTATTATCATCATTATTATTATTTTTTTATTATTATTATTATTATTATTACTATTATTATTTTGAGGAGGTGGCTGAATTCAATTTCCTACGAACAATAATCACAAATAGGAATGAGATGCATAAAGAGATTAAACATAGGCTCAATTCAGGAAATGCGTGCTATTATTAATTACAGAGACTCTTGACGTCCCAACTCCTTTCAAAAAACGTTAAACTGAAAATATATAAAACTATTGTTCTACCAGTTATATTATATGGATGCGAAACATGGACTCTTAATTTAAGGGAGGAAAGGAGATTACGAGTATTTGAAAATAAAGTTCTTAGGAAAAGTTTTGGACCAAAGAGGTCAACATACAGATGAATGGAGAAGACTACATAAGAGTGAACTACATGGTCTTTATAGGAAGCCAGATATAATGAGAACAGTTAAGTCTCGTAGACTACAATGGGCAGGACATGTGGCACTTATTGGGAGTGAAAAAGGTGCATGGAAGCTTGTTGTAAGAAAACCATAGGGAAAATGCCCAGTTTGTAGACCAAGAATGAGGTAGGGAAATAATATTATCCGTGATTTTAGGGACGTAAATTATACAGGGGATGATTGAAAAACATTAGCTCAGGATAGGGATATATGGAAAGCTTATATTAGCGCGGCCATGAACCTACGTGTTTGATATAGAGCTAGTGAGTTAGTTAATCACATTTGTTTACATATATATTTTCAGGAATGAGTGTAGATATTAATTTCTGTGCTTTGTACAGAAATATACCGGCGTTTATCCAAATTTCTATGTTTACGAATAAACTCGTAGAGAGCCAATCAATCTACAATTATTTGAATTTTGAAATCTATCTAATTGTTTTAGAAATTCCGAAGCTCAGCAGGATATTGGACAACTTTTCATTCTTGATTGAATTGTATGTGTTTTTATGTCTTCATATATAGTCGATTTACAGTGCGATTATATTCACATTTATTTTCTAAAATCCTTATTATACTCAAAATACAAACAGCAACGAGGGGCAGAAGAAATTATACGACGCCTTAACTCTGGAAACGCTTCCTACCATAAACTACAGAGAATCTTGTCATTCTAACTCTAAAAATAATAATTAAAACTGTATTCTTACTTACATATATATATATATATATATATATATATATATATATATATATATATAGTCACATTACATTCATATAAGTTGATATAAGTAGAGGTATGAGGCAGATATGTCTGAAAAAATTGGAATGGGAATATAGAGAAGCATGGAGGGAGAAGATAAACTTTAAAAAAGCTTTGGGCACATCAAGATATTTAATTTAATTATAAACCTGTTTATAAACAAAATAAACAATAGTTTTAAAAAACTAAAACAACACGCTTTATTAGAAAACCGAACTAAAAAATAAAAAAACAATTTTAATTTCCAACACGCTTGGGATAAAATTAAATTGGTCATCAAAAATCGACTCCAACACATTTAGATTAAACTATAGTTATCATAAGTAATGCCACGAGTGATTTCTAATTTATCTAGAGAAATTTGAAATCAAGAGTGGCATTTGTTAGGACTATTAACGAATAAAATTAAGCTGTTTAATCACAAATCATTATTTAAATATAGTTATTTTAAAATATTTATATATTTAATGTAAACAGCAATGTTTGAAAACAAATGAGAAACGATAGGTACGCTTCATCTGCTTCTTTCGTTTATCATTGCAACCAGATAATACTATTTATTGCCAAAGGAACGCAATATTGCAAGAATGCTCTCTAGTGGAGAAAAAATGAAACACATCAAACTGTCATTCCTGATGTCGTATGATGTAAATATGACAACTATATTTTTCTGGATTATTACCTGGGAAAAAATATATTTAAGAAAGTACAAACGGCGGTTTCTTTTTTTGGTGGTATAATAAATTGCTACAAATGTTTTTATATTAACTCCTGCAACCGCTGTGTGTTGACATCTATGCACTATATATACAATCTGGTAGTCGTATTTATTGTGGGCTCAGTCACTGCAAAATAATGGTCAGATCTGTTCAGAATAATAAATGGAGGAGCTTTCTTTAATATGGTAAATATAACACTGATAAACATCTCATGAAAAACGACTCTGATTGGTTGTAAAATAGAAATAATTGAAACGTGATTGGTCATTGACTCCCATTTGGGGCATGAGTTAAATAGTCAAAGAAAGTTACTTTACCATCATAAAGCGTGGAGTGCTCTATATCAATTAATATATTTGATAATAAACAGATATTGGTAAAAGTAATGTCTATAAGAAGAAAATGTACAAATTATAAAAGGCACCCCACGCTTTTGATGGTAAAATTATGTTTTGTAGATAACTATTGTTTTGTTGTAAATGTGTTGGAGATGATTTTTTTGATGACCACTTTAATTTTATCCCAAGCGTGTTGGAAATTAAAAATTATTTTTCATTTTTTAGTTCGGTTTTTTTAATAAAAGCGTGTTGTTTTAGTTGTTTTAAACTATTATTTTTTTAGTTTTAATATTTTACAGAAGAAGGTAAAAATGTAATTATCTTTAAATTCGATACTATTGTAGTATGCGCTAAAAATATTACTTTTCTAAAAAAAACTCCGGGCTGGATTTGAACCAGCGACCTATGGATTACTGAAAGCATGTACCACTACAGTCTACCGCTATACCAACTGAGCTCTTATATATTATTGCCTAAGAAGTTGATAAGTCCGCAACCTATTATACCGGTTTTTATTACTTTTGATTTTCTGATGATTCTGGCCAGGATTTAAAAAAACATTTATGAAATGATTGTATTTTCATTGGTCCTTTACAAGTATACAAAATTTCAATTCGATCCAATGATTTGAAGTGGATGAAAATCGTGTTGAGAGATTCCGTTACATAATTACACAAACACTCTTTTTGATTTTCTGATGATTCTGGCCAGACATTTGGAAACAAAATTATGAAATTATTGTATTGTCATTAGTCCTTTACAAGTATACAAAATTTCAAGTCATCCAATGATTTTAAGTGGGTGAAAATCGTGTTGAACGATTCCGTTACATAATTACACAGACACTTTTTTGATTTTCTGGTAATTCTGGCCAGGGGTTTAGAAACGAATTATGAAATTATTGTATTGTCAATGGTCCTTTACAAGTATATAATGTTTCAAGTCGATCCAATGATTTTAACTGGGTGAAAATCGCGTTTAAGGATTCTGTTGCATAGATACAGGTCAAGCTAATATAAAGCGTGTAAAAAAAAACATTGGTACTTTTTTATATGCCCGAATGAGGAGTAGTTTGTACTCGCTCACACCCCAAAGACAAACAAAAATAATACCATTTTAAACACAAAAATTGATTTTATTTATTAAGATATTACATTAGTTCCTGTTCCGTAGCTCTAACGGTTAGACGCTCGTCTCTAACCGCAGGGGTATCGATATCGAGTCTCAGTCGTTCCTTGTGGGTTTCGTTGAGAACGAAATGTAGCTTGGGAAGGGTTTCCTCGAGTTTCCTGCTGTTTTTGCATACCACAAATTTCATTCCACCATTTCTTAACATCCATCCCTTCCTTTCCGATTCATTTAGTTCATCTGCCCCTGCGATGGTGCGTCAGGCATGATCGGCCGTCACCCTTACTTACTACTTACTCTTCGGCTCTACAGCTCATGATGAGCTCTGACCTCCTTCACAACCCTCCTCCATCTTTCTCTTTGCTCTGCCAATCTTCTCTATCCTATTATCCGCATATTTTTAAAGTCCTGTTCTACATCCTGCAGCCACTTCTTTCTGGGTCCCTATTCTTTTCACTCCTGTAATATTGTCATATAGTGGACTTTTGAGTATCCTGTTGTTTTCATGTCTCTCTACAATAACCAACCATCCTCGCCGTGAAGACTTCACATATCTCGTTTTCTCATCATTTATTCAATCTCTGTATTATGTCTTACTCTCCATTCCTCATTTTCACAGATTGCCCCATATATCCTTCTTATAATTTCTCTTTTAGATATTCGCAAGGAATCTTCATCATCCTTATTCATAACCCATAACTGAACCGTGTATGCTACTACTGGTCGAATTAAGGTCTTATACAGTTCTATTTGATGTATTCACGTAGACTTTCACGGCCGGAGTTGCTATGATGATCTTGATGAAGATGTTCGGGTTGTAGGCCGTGGTCGTGAGGTTTGTAGTTCCGCGACGTTTCGCCAGAGATTGCGTCTGGCATCCTCAAGGGTTGTCTTGAGACTGGCAATTCTGTCCACTGTCTGACCTATTTATACGATCACCGCGATGTGTTCGTAAGTTATATATGCCTTCTGATTGGTCAGCGTTAGGGCCTTCCATTGCTCCAATGAAGTTGCTGTTTGATGGTCTAGTCGACTCTACGTTATATCTTCCCTCTGATTGGTCAGCGGTAGGGACTTCCATTCTTCCAATGAGATTGCTGTTTGATAGTCTTCTCGACTGTACTTGTAGAGGTTTACATTTTGCGTTTTTTAGAACCGGCATCCATACGTTGTTGATTTTAATGATTCTTCTTTTCTATTGAGATTGTTTTTATGTTTGAATATTTCGATGGCTTCTCGTTGTAGGCGGGTAAAATAGTGTGTGAAGTTAGATAATATGTCTGTATTTTGGTATTGTTCTTTGTGGCCATCAAGTAAAGAGTGTTCTGCTACTGCCGACTTATCCATTTGTTTAAGACGACTGTATCTTTCATGCTCCTTAAGTCTGGTTGCGATGCTGCGTTTAGTGGTGCCTATATACACTTTTCCACAACTGCATGGTATACTGTATATGTCTGATGTCTGATGAGGATGGGGTTGATCCTTTATAGGTCTGAGAAGGTTCTTGATTTTCGTGGTAGGCCTGTATATTGTCTTTGTATCTTCTTTTGTTTAGTAGTTTTCCAATCCGGTCCCGTTAAATTCTTAATGAACGTAAAAAGTGCCCCCCTGGTTGAAGTTTTACCTCTGATCCCTTGCTGCTGCTGTTGTATTCATCTGGGATGTTTTGGCTCGATTGAGCTCTTTCCTCGTGTATCCATTGGCTGTGAATACCGTCTGGATGGGGTTGAAGTTCCGTTTTTTATAAATCACGGATGACAAAGAGCATTTTGGCTCGATCTTGTTAATGATTTGATGAATCCAAATTTTGCTCTTAGGGTGAGGATTCGAGGTTTTATAAAGATACCTGTCAGTGTGGGTAGGTTTTCTGTAGATAGTGTGATAAATGTTGCGTTCTTCTTCCCTTTTGATCAGGATGTCTAGTAATGCTATGCTGTTTTATCTGTTTCTTTTTCGATGGTGAATTGTATACTGGAGTTTATGTTGTTGATGTGTGTCACAAATTCGTCTAATTTCTCTTCCCCGTGGTTCTAGATTTACAAAGGTGGCGTCTATATAGCGAAGCCATATCTTGGGTTTGAGAGGTGTCGTATCAAAGCATGTTTGCTCAAAGTTTTCCATGAAGAAATTGGCAACTACTGGGCTCAAGGGACTGCCCATAGGCAGATAGAACGTACAGTCGACTAGTCCCTAACGCTGACCAATCAGAAGGCATATATAAGTAATGAACACATCACAGTGAACGTATAAATAGGACAGACAGTGGACAGAGTAGAGTGAGTGGAGTCAGTGAGTGAGTGGCCAGGAGTGAGAGTGGCCAGTCTCAGCAGAGCAGTGAGTGGAGTAAGACGTAAGCGCTGTGTACCAGCTGACAATGCGTGACGTCAGAGTGTAGCGGTGAATTATTGATCGCTTCCAGTCGTATTGTGACTGTGACGTCAGTGCTTTCATATACGTGTCTGCTTGAAGTGGGTGTGGTCCTGCAGCGAAAATTTAAAAAAAAAAAGTGATTGTAATAGTGATTTTAGATGTTTTTAGTGAAAATATTTTTAAATCGAGTTAGTGCAAAGCGTCTGTGCAAGTCTGTGGCTTAGCTGGAGTTGACCAGCGGGACGTGACTGGTGCTGCATCAAAATTCAGGTTAGTGGACTCCCAATAGACCCGGCCCTTGGTGTGTCAGCAATTATTATTTTAAGAATTGTAACTTATCAGTTATTTTAGGTTTATACTGACTAAGCTTTTTGTGTTTGTTTTAAAACTTGTGATATCTTGTCAGCTGCAGTATTTTACTCAATTTATTCTAACCTGTTCCTACTTATTTATTTTAAAAATTGGTGTTTTTAGGTTTTATATTGGTTTTTATTTGTGTCGTCTCTTGATAGTTTTTCGTGTATTGGTTTTTGAGTACACGTAATAGGTACTGCCGTTGCGTGCTGTCGTGGGGAGGTGCTCACCCCTCTTTGTTTTTAAAGAGGCGGTTGTAGCTGATTTTAGGGGAAGACATGGCGAAGAGAATAATCCCAGATGACGAAGGATTTATTATACCCAATAAAACTGTTAAAGTGTCTCGAAATAACGAGCCTGATCCCCTTGCCACTTCGAACGCTTTTGACGTATTGCAAAATAATAATGATAGAACAAATGAACCTAATGAAGAACAACAGACAAAGAAAACAAAATTTTTTCCTCCCATCATAATACACCTGAAGGCAATTAACCATACTATATTGACTCAGCTTACGAAAATTATGAGGGGGAATACATAGCAGAATACATTTCTAGTGGATTAAAGATTAAAGCTAGTACTAAAGAGGATTATGATAGATTGATATCCATACTTGACAAAGATTCTGTTGAATATTATACATACGACAACGACGGCAGAAAGTTTGCCAAATTCGTTCTAAGGGGTCTACCGCCCATATTTGATAACTTAACAATTTTGGCTGAATTGTCTAGGTTGGAAATTTCAGTGGTCCGGGTCCGCCAGTTATCTAAAAGTAACATTGATAATGTAACTAAGAAAAAATAATTAATTCCATTACCGCTCTGGGTGGTGACCCTACCGAGGGCACAAGACGATGTAGACAAATTGAAAAAACTAACTGGTCTTTTTAATTTCAAAGTAAAAATTGAAGATTACAGGGGTCAACCAGGACTCCAACAATGCTTCAGATGTCAGAGGTTTGGCCATAAGGCAAACTTCTGTCATCTGATGGCACGGTTCGTGAAGTGCACCGGTCTACACAATACTCGCGAATGCAGGAAATCTTTGACCGAACCAGCAAAGTGTGTAAATTGCGGTGAAGCTCACCCTGCTAGCTACCGGGGCTGCAGAGTAGTTGAACAAGTTAGAGCAAAAAATAGTAGACCAACCAATATGCCCCGGGTTACAGTGAAACCGGCGGACTTCCCGCACTTACCCCAACGGGATGGGATTCCAGGAATGACCCCTGTGGCACAAAATAATATACCAAATGCTAAATTTAATGTAAATCGAGTAGAAAACGATTTAAATGATTTTAAAGATATTTTTGAATGGATTCGTAAGGGAAACATAAAATGGTATATCCAGCAGATTAAATCTATTTTTGAAGATGTGAAAATTCAAACAGACACTTTTGGGAGGGTCACCACATTATGTCTCGGTTTATTGCGAATTTTCGGGGTCGAAAATGGCTATTGAACCTTTAAAGATTGTTTCAATGAACATTAACGGCTTGACCCGCGAATATATAAAATTTACAAGAATACATTTTTAGAGATGAAATTGACATCATATTAGTACAAGAAACGCGAAAACCAGTGTGGTTCGGCTGGCGAATCCCGGGCTACAAAGTTTATATCACGGATGGACCCAATCCGGCACATGGGGGTACGGCTGTGGTGGTCAGGTCTACATTATCACATTTGGAAGTTGTCCTCCCTCGACTTGAGAATTTGCAAGTCACTGCCATCACTCTAATGTTAGAAGATGAAGAGGTCCTGGTCTGCTCGGCGTATCAGCCTCCCAGCAAAAGAATAGTGTTGAAACGATTTTGAAACCATCATAAGAATTAAAGAAAATTTTATTATTGGAGGAGATTTAAATTCTAAGCATACCATTTGGAATTCGAGGCTGATATCGCCGAGGGGAAGAATTTTACAGGACCTGGCAGAGAGGGAGGACTTTGAAATTATTGGACCTGACACGCCGACCTATTTCCCAAGTACACTAGTGGGAAACCCCGATGTGCTGGATGTGTTCATGGTAAAAATAAATGTGGCGGTGGAGTCATTGGAAACTAGGGACGAATTGAATTCTGACCACTCCCCCGTGGAATTAATTTTAAATTTTAACGTAGAAAAGACGCTTTTCAGATCCAGGGCCTCGGTTACTAATTGGGGTGCGTTCACAGAGAATATGAAAGATTGTATTTACCCGGATAATCGCGGAAATGAATCAACTGAGGCTCTGGATCTGGAAATAGATATTTTAACTAATACAATTGTAAACAATTTTAGAGAAGTGACTACTGTAGATGTTAGTAGTCACACCACGGGGAATCTGCCGGAAGTGGAGGCACTTGTCCTGCAGAAAAGAGTGGTCAGAAGACACTGGCAAAGATACCGTAGGAGAGAGGATAAGATTCTTTTAAATAATCTGACTAATCGCATTCACGATATTTTAAGAAATTTTAAGATAAGAAAATTTAACGCAGATCTGGAACAGGCTGAGAGATCAAATAATATTTGGCCCATTTTGAACAAATTAAAAAGTAACGTAATTAATAATAAACCTATTCATGGACCAAATGGTCTAAAGTATAAAGCAACTGACAAGGTAATACTATTGCTGACTCCCTAGAGGATGGGTTTAGACCTCATCTCCAGGATCAATATGATGATGACTGGATAGATGGGGTGGAATCGGAGGCGGAGCGGATCTCTGAGAGAGCTCCCCTACAGAGGTTGCGGTTGGCCTCCCTCGCTGAGGTTAAGAAAATTATTAAGACGCTTCCTAAGAGAAAAGCTGTTGGTACAGATTATGTGTCAAACGAGATGATTCAGCACCTCCCATCTGGGATGGCGCGCTATTTAGTTACTATCTTTAATAGATGTTTAAATTTAAATTATTTCCGCGTAAATGGAAAGAAGCAAAAATTATAACGTTACCTAAAGAAGGAAAAAATCCTATTTTTGTTTCTAATAGACGACCGATCAGTCTGCTAAGCAATCTTGGTAAATTATTTGAAAGAATTGTGCTGGGCAGACTGATCGGTATGACTACTGATCTGCGCGTCATCCCACAAGAGCAATTCGGGTTCATGCCGGGTCGTTCCACGACACTGCAACTGGTAAGACTCACGGAATATATAACATCAGGTTTCAATTATAGAGAGAGCACAGTTGCAGTGTTCTTGGATGTCGAGAAAGCCTACGACACGACCTGGCATGAAGGCCTGATATGGAAGATGGATTCAATGGGCTTTTCGGATGGGATGGTGGGAATCATCTCGTCCTTTTTAACGGATAGGTGTTTCGTTGTCAGCGAGGGGGGTGCCACCTCTGATAGACGAACTATTCTGGCTGGAGTGCCTCAGGGATCCGTACTTTCACCATTGTTATATAATATTTATACCGCCGACGTTCCTGGGAGGACACATACGCAACTAGCCCTGTATGCCGATGATATTGCGATATATAGTAAAGACAGATCCTTAATTAGGTGTAGTAGAAAAGTTCAGAGAGGCCTACGAGATATTGAGCGGTGGGCTGATAAATGGAGGATTAAAATTGGTAAAGAGAAGAACCAAGGAATAATTTTTACGCAACGACCTAATATTAATGGTGCAGAAACACTAGAATATGACGGAACTGTAATCAGATATCAGCTCACTGTTCAGTATCTCGGGGTTATACTAGATCGTCGTCTCACTTGGGCTAAACAATGTCGAGAAGATTCGAAATAACTTTTATAAACGTTTTTCACAAACTCAAGCCCATGTTGAGAGCCCACTCTCTGACACCTCAATCACGTACGTTGGTATACAGGGCTTGTATACGCAGCCAAATGATATATGCATGTCCCGCATGGCTGACCTTATCAAAGGATAAGATAAACTTGCTTCAGGTTCTTCAGAACAAGTGTTTACGAAGTGCAGGAGAATATCCAATTAGGACGAGAATCACCAAAATTCATGAAGATTTTAACATTGACTTTCTTTCTAGGAAGTGATGACTAAATTGGCAAGAAACTTATATCAAAAAGCGACTCTGAGCGAAAATGCTCTTATTAATACCCTAGGGGCATACAACGAAAAGGAACGGACGAAATATAAAATGCCAAAGTTCTATCTGGCCTAGAAAGTTAGATGCTCCTAGGCCTACCACAAAAGTATAAATAACTGATTGAACTTAACACTTCCTAAAGAAGAGATCAAGGTGATTACACCGGTATCCTGGAGAACCTGAAGCGAGCATACCTCAAGAATTGCCAGTCTCAATACAACCATTGAGGATGCCAGATGCAGTCTCTGGCGAAACGTAGGGGAACTACAAGCCTCACGATCACGGCCTACAGCCCAAAAATCTTCGTCAAGATCATCATAGTTCTAATTTAGATTATTTCGTTTTTAAAAGTGATTTTATTAATTTAATATTTGCATAATAGGCTGTATTTCTAATTATTACACTACTATTTATTTTTTCTTACTATGCTCTGTCGTTATTTATTTGTACTCCAAAATATGTACATGTTTTACTCTTTAAAATTCGTGTTTTGCTCTTTCAATTTTATGTATGCAATCATTTATATTATTTGTTACTCTCATCGTGTACTTGGTTTCATTAAAGTTTATTTCCAACCGTGCAGAATTTCCCACCATTTGAATTGCATTTAGCATTTCCTGTAATTCAGTTCTATTTCTGGCAATCAATTCTACGTCCGGCCGACACCCTTGTCATTCTCAAACCTATAAATTTTGGGGATTCTTCTGATCCCAACCCTTGACCCTACTGTGAGGTGGACACGAATTAAGTATACATATATGGTGCATGTGTCGTATGTATGGGTATAAAAATATCAATGAAAAACAACACAATTATAAAACAATATTGGTTGAGAAATATTGGAGCACAAAATTAAATTTCTATTTTACAATTACTACAATAATGTTGATAAAATTAATTCTTTTTCACGAGTTACTGTTCACTTTTGCACAGGCATTGGAACAAAAGATGGCACCGTTCTTGGTGGTGGAAAGTTAAAGGTTTTGAAGAGCGATTCACACTAGTAAGTTGTTACATATGCTCCCTCCTTTAGGGTCAAATCCGGAGGCATAAGGGGCCAATCATAGATTTATACCAATCGTTATTGAACGAATTAAAAAAAATATTAATTGACTTATTGAGTTACGAGAGTTATCAGATGACTGAAAGCAAGTAATGGTCTCTTAAACCAATCAATAGTAAATTAGCGCTTTCTTCTGATGCAGTGTTTGTATCGTTCGCTTCAGTAGAGCAGTCGGTAAGATGTTTTCTTGCGACGACGGAAGCCCAGATTCGATCCTGGTCAGGATTTTTCTTTAATAACGTCGCTATTTTTTACAATGCCTACACGTTATCAGGCTACGTTATATACATAAATTTGCATATAGGGACATTAATTAATTAAAGGAATAGCTCATATATAATAAATAACGATTGTAAAATCTCGTTACTTTGTTGAAAAAAACAAGGCATAACCAGATTCTTTATTTCCACTACTAATGTAAAATGGGTCTGATTAATTTGAATTATGACAAGTTATTATATAATCTCATTACACAAGTAAGTTCTGGAGTATTGAATTGCCTCATACAGACAGTTTCTAGCAGCAAACGGTTGTGGTCTAGTAGAGGCCGCTTATACTTCCCTTGCAGGAGGTCACTCAACATTCATACAACTGTCCAAGCCAGGGTGGCTTTCCCTGGTCCTGCGGACCAAAACTCAAACCACGCCACTCGCGTGCTCCAGACGACGTTGTCTCAACTCAAAGTTCCGATCGAATGATAATGTTCAGAATGTGCATATAGTATTTGAGCGTTCCGAGGTAGAAGGGGAGATGCGCAGCACAAACAGCGCAACAGGAGAGGTACGAAGGAGAGTAGGGGTAGATGCATAGAGAAGGGATATTGGCATAGTTCACGAATCTTTCTGTTGAAGGAGGATAACGACACTGCAGTAGCGAACCGAAAATCGCACTTTCGGTTCAACGTATAGATTTCCTCATCTGAGAATTATAAACTGAATCATCGCGCATTTTAGATTCAGTGTCGTTACCATCTGCGTAAACCTACAGGTTCCCTTTGAGTGGTGTTCTTTTAGACTTGATTCTAGTTTTACAAGCGAGAGCACCCTTAATGTTACGTAGATGAGATAGAAGGAGTTTAAATGAGTTATACCTATTCACACGCATACACAAACACACACACACGCGCACACACACTAACAGATACATACACACACAAACGAACACGCACACACATACACACGCTCTTATACACACACTCGCCATACGCATACGCACATACACACACACACATACACATATACACATATACACGTATACACATACACACACACACACACTCTCTTAAGGTAGTCAATGCCTCCTCATCTAATTAGTGACGCGGATGAATGGATTAACGAGATTCCCTCTGCCCCTATCATATATATATATATAGGCCTATATATAATGTGTCAACCGCTGTGGTCTCGAGGTAGCGTGCTGCCTTATCACGCAGCGGGCCCGGGTTTGATCCCCGGTCGGGGTAGTTTTTCTGGGTGAGGTTTTTATCGGGGTTTTTCCTCACCTGTAAGACAAATGTCAGGAAAATTTTAAGGCCAAAACGGTCCCCGAAATCTTATGGCCATCATCATCATCCTTACGATTATCATCATTACCAACCTTCACAGGTGTGGAAAGCAACGGGGAGCTACCACACCTATAATTCCCCAGTAAAGCTGCAAGCATAGCATGAAAACGCTATGATTCTAGTGAAGGACCTGCCTTCGGGCAGAATTACTATGGATGGATATATATATATATATATATATATACGCGCGCGTGTGTGTGTGTGTGTGTGTATATATAAAGAGCTTAGGGGAATAGCATGATGAACCACATATTGTTCTTTCTGAGAAATATGGATTTTAATGTTTTAAAAAAATTATAAATACCAATTGGGCAGTATTGTTGTTATTACATAGTTCTTATGCATGTTTTAACTCATCACTGGAACACTTACTTACAAATTATTTTGTGGATATTTCAATACGCTATTTATTTGCTCTCATTCGAGTAAAAGGCATTTCCAAACAAAATGTGGCTTATCATGTTACTGCCCTAAGCCCTTCATATATATACATCATCATCATCATCATCATCATACGGTATCATGGCAGCTGCCGCCGCGCCGTCTTCCAGAAACCAAACGCAATTCCTCTCTGTCTATCCATTGATCTTCCTCCAAACCCCTGATAACTATAGTCGCTTGCACACCTTCAATGCAGGTTTTCTTTTGTCTTCTTTTTTCCTCCTTTCCGTTGGGGTATATTCCATAATAAGTTCAGTCAATCATTGCTCTGGCATTCTTTTAACATGCCTGTCAATATTTGCTTTTGCATAATGTCGATGATGTCCTGCTCCACTCGTACAACCATAATTTACCATATTTCATCATTTCGTATTCTATCCATTCTACATTTTCAAGCTGATCGTCTTAAAACATCCATTTGTGTACTTAAAAATTCTATTCATTTCTCTGGTGCGAACAGGATAGACAGTAAAGACAAACAAGATCCTTCGTCACAGTTATCGTGAATAAATGTATCTTTGCGAAAACGAAACTGTCAGCACTTTCTACTACTATTATTTGCAATTTTTCTTTACCATTGTTTTTAAATAGTGAATTATTTACGTCCTAAAAACTTATTCTTACGATGGCTAATTTTCAGGCACTAGATAATATGATAAAAGTTTTATTTTCAAAAGCGGGGGCACTATTAGATCACTTTTATTCACTAACTCAGTAACTCACTGGCACTCTCGAACCCATTGGTTCATAGCTGCAGGAACATAATATTTCCATACATCTCTATCCTGAGATAATGTTATCGAATCATCCCACATATAATCTACTTTCCTCAAATCATGGTTAATGTTATTCTCCCACCTCATCATTTGTCTACTAACAGAATGTTTTCCCTCTCGTTTTCCTTCAAGAACCTTCCATTTCCCTCTTTCATTCCACATTCGTGCCACATTTCCTGTTGATCACAGTCTACGAGGCTTAACTCTTCATATTATATCTGGTATCGTATAAATATCAGTTTTTTAACAGTCACCCAACATTTTGAGAGCATGAGCAGGAGTTAAGTGGTTGAAAGCCACTACAACGAACTCTCAAAAGGTAATTTGTAAACGCTTTTAGGATTTTACGTACTGGCCTAACAAAATTTTCACGAAGAGAAAAAAATTAGACGCAAAAATGGTTTTCATATTATGACAATAATATATTTGAATCAAAGCAACACCGTTTGAACTTAGTTATCCAATCTTTCTTTGTTATTTGAACAATAATTGTCGTAAGTAATGCCACGAGTGATTTCCAATTTATCTAGATAATTTGGAAATCAAGAGTGGCATTTGTTAGGAATATTTAACGAATACAATTAATCTGTTTACTCATAAATCATTATTTAAATATAGTTATTTTAAAATATTTATGTATTTAATGTAAACGGCGCTGTTTGAAAACAAATGAGAAATTATTGGTACGCTTCATTTGCTTATTTTGTTCATCATCACTGCAACCAGATCATATAATTTATTGCCAAAAAAACGCACTATTGTAAGAATGCACTCTAGTGGAGAAAAAACGGACACACCAAACTGTATATTAATTCATTTCTGTTGTCCTATGACAATTATATTTTTCTGGAATGTTATTACCTGAAAAAAAATACATTTAAGAAAGTGCAAACAGTGGTTTCTTTTTTCGGTGGTATAATCAATTGCTACAAATGTTTTTATATTAAATCCCGCATGCGCTACGTGTTGACATTCATGCACTATTTATACAATCTGGTAGCCGTATTCCTTAGAGAGTCAGTCACTGCAAAATAATGTTGCGACCTATTCAGAATGTTAAAAAAGGAGGTGCTCTCTTTATTATGATAAACTTTAGTTGGTAAATTCTCTGTGAAACATGATTGTGATTGGTTGTAAATAAAAAATCATTGAAATGGGATTGGTCATTGGCTCAGATTCGGGGCATGAGCTAAATAGTCTTGATAAGCAGACAGAATTCGCTTCCTGTAAGACGTCAGTGCTTCACCGAATCTCTTAGGGTCCTTTGCACTTCGTCTCAAACATTAAACTATTCACCGTCATAGGCCTGTCACTTCCAAGCTGATTCTGCCAAACTAACTTCACGCTCTCGCTATGTTTTATATAACTATCGATCCCGTAGGTTCATGGCCGCGCGGACATTAGCTCTCCATTCATCCCTATCCTGAGCTAATGTTTTCCAATCATCCCCTGTATAATCTACTTCCCTCAAATCATTGTTAATGTTATTCTCCCACCTCATCCTCGGTCTGCCAACTGGGCGTTTTCCCTCTGGTTTTCCAACAAGAAGCTTCCATGCAAGTCTTTCATTCCCCATTCGTGTCACATGTCCTGCTCATCGAATTATACGAGACTTAACTCTCCTTATTATATAGCGGTATGTTTTACATACAATATGAAATCACTAAACAGAAGAAAGCATAATTGAAAGAATTGAGGAGAAGGAATTAAAGTGGTTAGGACATGTCTTAAGAATGGAAGATGAGCGATGGCCGAAGCAACTATAAGAATGACATCCCAACAGAAGGAAGAAAAGAGGGAGACCAACGTTAACATGGAAGGAAAACATGAAGACAGTAATGCAAGCTAGAGGGCTAAGCATCGAAGATGCCCAAGACCGTAGGCTTTGGAGGTTTGGCACGGGAAGACGGCAGCAGCTGTAAAAAACCCAAGATAGATAGATAGAAATCACTAAACTCACCACGGCATGTTACCCTTTTCATATGTTAACACAAGTGGTATCGATATTACCCCAAGCTGAAACTTTCATCCAATTTTTTAAATATAATTTTATGTTTCATATTTTTAGTACCTTCTTACTAATGTCCCTAACTTCAGATTTTATAATTATGTCCACAACAATACAGTTCGTTTTTACTCGCTTTATATTAGCTTCACCTGTATCTATCTATGTAACGGAAAATTTCAACGCGATTTTCACCCACTTCAAATCATTGGATCGACTTGAAACGTTGTATACTTGCAAAGGACCAATGACAATACAATAATGTCTTAATGTTTGTTCTGAAATCATGGCCATAATCATCCAGAAAAAAAAATGTGTCTGTGTCATTATGTAACGGAAACTTTCAATACGATTTTCACCCACTTAAAATCATTGGATCGACTTGAAACTTTGTATACTTGTAACGGACCAACGACAATATAATAATTTCATAAATGTTTATAAAATCCTTGCCAGAATCATCAGAAAATCAAAAATAATATAAACCGGTAAAATAGGTTGCGTACTTATCAATGTCTCACTCAATCGTTGTAAGAGGTCAGTTGATAGAGCGGTGGACTGTATTGGAATATAATTTCAGTAATCCATAGGTCGCTCTGGTTCAAATCCGACCCGGAGAATTTTTTTAGTTGAGTATTACTTTTAGCTCATACTACAATAGTATCGAATTTAAAGATATTTACATTTTTATCTTATTCTGTAAAATGTTAAAACTAAAAAATAAATAATAGTTTAAAAACTAAAACAACACGCTTTATTAGAAAACCGAACTAAAAATGAAAAATAATTTTAATTTCCAACACGCTTGGGGTAAAATTAAAGTGGTCAACAAAAAAATTATCTCCAACACATGTAGAAAAAAACTAGTTATCTAAAGTAAATAATAGTTTAAAAAACTAAAACAACACGCTTTATTAGAAAACCAAACTAAAAAATAAAACATAAATAATAGTTTTAAAACAATTAAACAACACGCTTTGTTACAAAACCGAACTAAAAAATGAAAAATAATTTTAATTTCCAACACGCTTGGGATAAAATTAATGTGGTCAACAAAAAATAATCTTGAAACACATTTAGAATAAAACTAGAGTTATCTACAAAAAATAATTTTACCTTCAAAAGCGCGGGGTGCTTTTTATGTTTTTTTACATTTTCTTCTTAGAGACTTTACATTTACCAATATCTGTTTATTATCAAATATATTTATTGATATAGAGCACACCATGCTTTTGATAGTAAAATTATTTTTTTGTAGATAACTCTAGTTTTATTCAAAATATGTTGGATATTATTCTTTTGTTGACCACAATAACTTTATCCCAAGCGTGTTGGAAATTAAAATTATTTTTCATTTTTTAGTTCGGTTTTGTAATAAAGCGTGTTCCTTTAGTTTTTTTAAAACTCTTATTCATTATATATAAGACTATATATAACTAGGACTATATTAGACTTAAAGTAAGATACATGCATGTTATTTACAAATACACAACTTAGGGGCAGTAAACCATATGTACTGATGATAGTCAGTTAAAATAAGTTAATTTTTGGTAATGATATAACGTAAAACAAAAGTCAAAACGCAATAATATTAAAATTAGATAACAATACAATTAAAATATACATTAACATGGTTATGTAGAATTATTAAGAATTCATGGTTTTGCAATTTGTTAAAATACTTATTTATGTATGAGTGAGTGTTATTTTCTTGCTTTTGTCCAGAAATTTACACAAGTTTATACAATTTTCTGGGCTTACTATTAACTCGTAGCATGTCAGTCTTTCACGATTTGAATTTAGAAATGTTTCCGGAAATAACTGTCGCCTCGAATATTCCAAATCCTTACATTTTCCAGATACATGTGTCTCGTCTTCAAAGCTCCCATACATTGGACATATTTGCATATCGTGTTCGTCGCTAGATTTTTTTTTAATTTCCATGCCCCTAACCTAAACCGAGCAAGCCCTGATCTCTCTTTAAATCCTAGATTGAGTATATAATATTCTTTCCCGAAACTTGGTTTAGGTCTCTTTATAAAAACACTGAGCTTTTTCCGGAACATTTGGCGAAAATATAAGACAAAAACATGTTTAATGTGATGGAGTAATGGTGCCGCCTCACTTCCCCATTTATGATACAGGAACAACACTACTTACAAACCAATTCCCACATGTATTTCAGTGTCTATTTTTTATGTAGTATTCAAAAGTTCTTAGAAATAATTAGGTCCATACATGGTAGGTAAGGTAAATAATGAAAGTTGTTGTAGGCCTATTCTGCCATATTTATTTCAAGAATCTTTATAATGTTCCTTTTGAGACGATTAACAACACGTAAATATATTCTTCGTTATAGAATTTCAAGAGATCATTATTAAACACGTAAATGTTACTGCAAATTTTAGAATCTGAATGCATTGCATTTTATTTCCTCTTTCATGATGACCTGCTAATGCCAGAAAAAATAAAAGGGGGTTAGGGATTCGTGCATTTCCTTTGAACGTTAAAACTAAATGCCCTGAAATTTCCCAACAGTATGTATTAATATGAGAATTGCTTTATTAAAATATATTTCTCTATAGCTTAATGTATCCTACATTGTTTGTGTTTACGTATTTTATCATCGTACAGCACACTTAATCAATCTTAATTAAAATTTGATGAAAAATTACAAATTTTTACAACACTATAATTCCAATAATTATTTCAGTTTCTAGAAAAATTATAACACAGTTACTCTAGTTCTAGGTACATAAAGTAATCATACTTGTAAATTCTGTGTCAATTCGAAGTCACTGTTGTTTAAAAAACACATCCTTTCTGGGTGTTGGCATCGCCCCACATCCCAAACTAAGTAACATTCTATCACATCCCTACTGAAGGGTTAACACAAAGTGCTCGTATTAGCAGTGAAAAGAATAGTACATTCAATAATCCTACCCTGGAACGCTGTCATAATTTTTCCTAAATTGATAATCTGAAAAAATCATTGACTTCTAGCTTCATTGGTTATTTAATGTAAATCACAGATTTTCTTAACCCATTGGAGACTTTTAACGAGTCTCCCTCGTGAGCAGGTAGAAAGTCCAAACAGCCCCACAACGAGGTAGACTCGTTGTTGTGTTATAACCACCACTGTAAGACGTTAGGTTTCTTTAGTGGTTTACATTTTCGGTTCACCATCAGTAAAATGTGTTGTTTGTTTATGTAAAGTAAATATGTATAGGCCTAGTGTATTGTATAGTTTATTTTAGTTATTATTTATAGAATAGTAGACTATAGTTGTAGGCATTTATTACGGTAAAATATAAGTGAATATAAATTCAGTGCTTATTTGTTAAAATTCATAGTTTTAAAATTAATTTTTTTTCTTGCAATATGTGCGTAAATAGGAGAGAACGTATTGCTTTTGAGAAACTAAGTGAAGTAGTGGATGAAATATTATGTGACAGTGATTGTAGTGAATTATTATGGAACGAAGAATCGGACGATGAAATAATATACAGTGACAACGTAACCGTGCATGCTACTGATGGTAGAAATATTAGGTGAGTTTCGTCCAGTTTTTATCTATAGTATTTTATAATTTACAGGTCGATATATAACTATGATAATTAAAGAATATACGAAGAACTTTTCCTGATTTTATAATGTATAGGTCTATGCTTATTTTATTTCATATATTTATTTTTATTATGTACAGTATTATATTGCGTTTGTTATTTTTTTCGGTCTTGTTTGAACATATGATTTGTGTTTACTTTCAAGGCAATGTCCGAGAACTTTTACAAAAAGATGGTTTCTGAATTGTTTGTCAACTTTCACAGCCTTGAAAATAACAAAACATAACGGTTTCAGCAGACTTACTCCCTATATTGATGACATTCTAGGAGATCATCAATGTGCATTTAGAAGAAACAGGTCTACAACAGATCAGATTTTTAGTATAAGACAGATTTTAGAAAAGAAATGGGAATATAATGGTACTGTACATCACCTATACGTAGACTTCCAAAAAGCATATGATTCAATTAAGAGGGAGAAGTTATATAGTATCCTGCTGGAGTTCGGAATTCCTAAAAAGTTAGTTAGACTTATACGAATGTGTCTAAATGGCTCAACGAGTAGGGTGCGTGTAGGCAAACAGTTTCAGACACTTTTGAAATCCAGAATGGGTTAAAGCAAGGAGATGCACTATCTCCTCTACTATTTAATTTTGTACTAGAGCATGCCATTAAATCTTTAGAGAATGAGGAAGGCTTACAACTGAATGGTATTAATAAGCTGTTAGTTTATGCTGATGATGTAGTACTACTGGCCGATAGCGAGGAGATACTAAAGGCCAACACGCACACACTATTGAGTAACACTAAGAAATTAGGACTGGAAGTAAATATCAGTAAAAACTAAATATATGGTCTCACGTAGAAATACATTATATAATGGAAATGGACAGCTAATGACAAATGAGGGAAATTTTGAGGAATTGGCTGAATTCAAATACCTAGGAACAATAATCACAAATAGGAATGAGATGCACAAAGAAATTAAACATAGGCTCAATTCTGGAAATGCATGCTATTATGCATTGCAGAGACTTTTGATGTCCCAACTCCTTTCAAAAAATGTTAAGCTGAAAATATATAAAACTATTATTCTACCAGTTATATTATATGGGTGCGAAACATGGACTCTTACTTTAAGGGAGGAAAGGAGATTACGAGTATTTGAGAATAAAGTTCTTAGGAAATTTTTGGACCAAAGAGAGATGAACAGACAGGTGAATGGAGAAGACTACATAACAATGAACTACATGGTCTTTATAGGAAGCCAGATATAATAAGAACAGTTAAGTCCCGTAGACTGCGATGGGCAGGACATGTTGCGCGTATGGGGAATGAAAGACGTGCATGGAAACTTCTTGTAGGAAAGCCAGAAGGAAAACGCCCAGTTGGTAGACCAAGAATGAGGTGGGAGAACAACATTAACAATGATTTGAGGGAAGTAGATTATACAGGGAATGATTGGAAAGGATTAGCTCAGGATAGGGATGTATGGAGAGCTTATGTCCGTGCGGCCATGAACCTACGGGTTCGATAGTGCCAGTGAGTAAGTAAGTAAGTAACGGTTTACAATGCACAAAAGAGGGTAGCAGGTAGGCCACATTCCTTTGCTATTCGTAAAAGTACAAGATACTAAAAGAAATTCAGGGGTAAACAAAATATCTGAAATCATAAGTGATAGAACAGAGTATGTGTATTTAAAGTCCAGCGCAGCCGGAGTAGCGGCGCGGAGATTTAAATGGGTTCCCAGTGAACATGCTAGGCACTTTAAACGTGTCTCCAATGGGTTAATTATACGAGTTGGGTCAAGCATGGACGTTATGTTCTATTGGAAGAGTTAAATCGTTTTAGTTATTTTATTTTATTTGTTGCAGGATATGCCTCTACAACAACCAATGAACAACTCACCTGGCATTTATTTGCCTGCTGCAGTAAGTATAATATATATATATATATATATATGGATTGCGCACAAATGTACAAAGGTGATAAAATAGCTAACAATCACTAACACTAACTTCGTCTTGTGTAATCATAAATTGTTTTGGTTCTTTGTGTACATGTTTCGATGTCATATCTCTCGCATTTCTGTTCACACACTTCGCATATGCATGACATCTTCGGGTCATGGAATGTTTTATCTCTATACATTAGGTGGTAGAATCCATGCACGCTTAATCTTGTGATGACGTGTCATAACTGGAAATTTGCTTCTGTCCAGTTCCTGTCTATCATCGCTCCTGTGCTGAAGAATTCCCGCCATACTTCCTCTCGTTTCCTGCGTAGTCTTTGTAGCGCATGTTCATAGGGTTCTGTGGTTGGTACTAGGTATGCTGTTTTCAAGTCCTCGATAAGGAAAGTCTCCCTTGCCTGTAGGTACACTAGACGGCTTCTTGTCGTTTTTGATACTCCTATTGCTCTTTTTATGTATGTAGCTTTCACTTTTTCCAGTGTGTTCAGATTACAGTCGAGGAAATTGGTATAAAGGGACTTGTTAGAAGTGTGAACACAAGTTTATTTACTCTTTCTTTGGCATTTTTCTACCTTAACTTAGGAAGTGATTGAGTATAAAACACACACAAATAATGTCAAAATAAATTATCCATTTTCGTCCAAAAAAGTACAAGAAAACTGAAACCACTCTCACATATTGGTGGAAATTAGTATAAAGGCACTTTGTGTATTTCACAGATTAAACCAAAAAGACTGAGTACAAAGTTTACAACAAAGTTCGAAAATTTAGTTGAACCTCCATTGTTGTTAATTACTTGGAAGATTCTCTTTGGCATTGACTTGATGAGGGTGTTTATTTCTTCCACTAAGATTCAAGCCCACTCTTCCCGAATAGCATTTTTCAGCTCAGTCATTGTCCAAAACTGCCGTCCATTGCGATACACACTCCTTGCCAGGATCCCCCATAAGTTCTCAATCTGGTTTAAATCAGGACTTCTGACTGGCCACGTCAAAAAGGTATTTATTTCTTCCTGAACCACTCCTTTGATTTGGCAGACACGTGAATGGAAGCATTATCTGGCTGAAAAATTAGATCTTCGCCAAATTCCTCATACATTCGTATCAATTCGGACTCCAGAAGCTCCTCAGTGTAGTACCCAGAATTCATCTTGGTGTGTATCCATGCCAGTTTCGATCTTCCTTTAAAGCGGAATGCTGCCGAAATCATAACGCCTCCACCACCGAAGTTTCTACTCATTCTAACTTGCTCTTCAGTACGGAGGTCGTGCCAGTAATACTGAAAGCCATCAGGCCCGTCCAGATTAAACTTCTTCTTGTCACTGAATATTACTTTATTCCATTCTGAGGTCCAGGACATGTGTTCTTCAGCAAAAATAATTCTAGCTTTCTTATGTGCATTGTTCAGAGATAGTTTACTAAGACTTTTTTTTAATTTTAGGTTCTTGTCTTCTGACAGAATTTGTCTTACTCGTCTGGCTGTTAATGACAACTTCAAATCAGCCTGGAGTTGAGAAGAAAACATACTCTTACCTTTTGCTTTACGTAAAATGACATGTTTAGTGCGCTCAAACAATTTTCTTGTCCGTCCATTCTTCCCGTTGTTTCTATATTGTGAGTCCAGATTGACAAAAATATCAATGACACATCTCGAACGTCCCAATTTTGTAGCTATTTGTTGATTGGAAAGACCCATCTACTTGAGGGCACTAACTCTTGCTTTCTCTTCATTTGATAGAGGCTTTCCACGCGGCATTGTACGCACTACTGAATTGTAACTGATGAACGATGCTCACAGACAAGTCTTCTCCATGTAACAGCAGTGTTTTGTTTACATTTATGTCTGTGTAAGAGCCAGACATTGACCTGGCTTTATACCGATTTCCACCCCTAGGACAGCGTTTTCTTAGTTTGTACGTAATATGTACATATATAATAAATACAAAAGGTGGAGACCTGTATGAAATGATGTCCTAGATAATTATATGTAATCTATGACACATATACGGTATTTGCATAAATATTTGAGGTTGTTTTATTACAAACGTTAGTGCCTTTATACCAATTTCCTCCACTGTAGCTTCTGTAAGATGTGGCCATATGATTTCTATCCCGTAAGTTATTATTGGGAGGATCTTTGCATTGAATAGTTTCATCGCTGATTCCAGGCTTTGAGCTTGTATATTGCGTATATCATTTATTGCCATTATTGCTTGCGTTGATCTTTCTGCTAAGTGTTTTGTGAAGCTTCTTCGACTGGGTTGTAAAGTAATGCCTGATATTTAAACTCCTTTACTTAATTGATGTTATCTTTGTCCAGTTTTATTTCTGTTGTGGCAGGGATCTTTCCTCCGTTTCTGAACACCATCATTTCTGTTTTTTCTTTGTTTATATAGAAGCGGTGGGTTTTACACCATTCTTCCATAGTTGTTATGGCGTTCTGAAATTTACTTATATCTCTTGATCAGATTACGATGTCGTCTGCGTATGCATATACGAAAATTTCATCTCCTAGGTCTTCCATTTTCCTTACCAGTTCTTCGGCTGCCATTATGCATAGCAGTGGGCTCAATGGAACTCTTTGCAGTACCCCATTTGTCTGCAGTATAGTTTTTCTGATTTTGAGAGACCATCTTGTATAACTATGCTATTTTCTTTCATCATTGTAGTAATGATTTGTGTACACGCGTTCTCCTCTCCTAGTATACTTTTCAATTTGCTCATTATTAATCCTCTATCCATTAGATAGAAGGCTTTCGTAAAATCTACGAAGAGAGTGTACAGCTTCTGTTTTCTATCGAGTGCTTCCTCTATGTTTTGAAGGAGGAGTTTCACTGCCGTTTGAGTTGATCTCTCTTTCCTGAATCCAAATTGCGCGTCAGGGAGGATTTCTTCGATTTTTCCCCTTACTCTATTTCTTATAATTTTCGTTAGGTTCTCGAAGGGAAAGTTTCCAAGAACGATGCCCCTGTATTTGTTAGGGTCTGTTAGATCCTCTTTTCCTTTGTATATAACTTTTATTGTCGAGTTTCTCCATTGTTCTGGAATTCTTCCTAGCTCCATACATTTGTTATACAGTTTTGTCCATATGGGACTCAGTGTGTCAATTGTGTTTTTGAGGTGTTCATTATATATCATATCTGGGCCGGATGATTTTCTGTTCTTGCTTTGGTTTATTGTTTTTCTAATTTCTGGAGTCCATTCTGTGTGTCTTGTGTTTTGGTCTTGATTTCTTGTTGCTGGGGTGTCTCTTCCTTCCTTGTTTAGTATGTTGGTGAAATGCTGTTCCCATTCCTTCATTTGTATGGCTTGTGTCTGTTGTTGTTTTCTCGGTCGAATAGCGATGTATGGGTCATAAAGGGTTTCCTCAGCCATCTTTTTAATTTTTGGTTCGATATGAGCTTTCTTCTTTTCTTTTATCACTCTTTTGTATTGTCGTCTTTCCTTTGCGTAGTCTTCTTTTAGTGCAATGTCTTCCAGGTTGTTTTGTATTTGTTGCAGCTTACTTATCACTTGTTATCTTTTGTTGTAGCATTCCTTGTCATACCATTCTTTTGATTTCTTCATGTTCGAGTTTACTGGCATCGTGGTCCCTGTGATGACCTCTTCTTTTATTGTGGTAGCTTCCTCTAGGTTCCCTCATTCTATAGCTGTTTCTGCTTCTTTTAGTTCCTTCTGGCTTCCTTTGATTTTCTCGTTGTCGATTTTTCTTGATATCTTTAGTGATGTTACTTTTTGGATTTTAAGTTTTGGTGTAGCTATGTTAATTTTGATTGGTAGGTGTTTACGGATGGGTGTTACTGCGTTTGTTCAGAGGGGGGTTATTTTTCCTTTGCGTGGCCTTTTATCGGTGCTTGGTCGATGGTGCTTTTACCGTTGTGGCATATGTACGTGGGAATTTTGCTGTCATTTAGGAGTGTGAATCCTTCTTCTTGCAGTTTTTCCATGACCATCTTGGTCTTTTAGTTGTCTATATCTATGTGGCAGTTCAAGTCGCCTGCTATCATTATAGGCTTTCCGCTTTTATTTTGTATTATTAGTTGATGTAGTTCTTCTATGATATCCATCGCGTTATAATGTGGTGGGTAGTAGGCTATAATGATCACCAGGTACTTACTTTCTACTAGAAGTGCATTCTCCATCCTTGTTGATGCTATTATTGGTGTCATACATGGTTTCATGAGTATAGATATGCCTCCGGATGGCCTTCCTAATTCTCCTTTCCTTGCTAAAATATGGTTGCTGTAGAAGTGATGATGATGTCATTCTTCTTTCAGATAGGTTTCCGTTAAGATCACGAAGTCAAAATCTTGTAAAAAATCCGTTGGTGCCATAGGCCTAGTCATTGCATTTTTATTCCTTCGGCGTTCCATAGTGAGCCTGTATATGTTTTTTTTCTTCATTCAAGTGATGCAGTTTCTTGCGGCCGTCTTCGAAATCGAAGTATCCTGATCAATATGTCCTTGGGCCAAAAGTCTGATGATTATATTTTCTTTAGTTGTTCGAGGGGTATTCCAACTTTAAATGCTTTATTTCTGACTCTAGTTTGTAGCATCCCCCATACCAATTGTTTGAATAATCTTATCCATAAACGTTGTCAATTTTCCTAAACTTATAATTTGAAACTTTATTATTCTCATCTAATTTTGTGAGTAATTTAATGTATATCAGAATATCCCATAACTACAATGTACTTTATCTAATATTGGAAGTGTTAAAATAGTTTGTAATTTAATTTAATTTACTGCAGAATATGCCTGTACAGTAACCACTGAACAACTTCGTGGTCATTCTTTTCCAACCCCCCATAGTAAGTGTAATCATAAGACGATGCATGTATCCCACATACAGCTAAGAGCTTACGAGATGGCGAGCGTAAGAAATCCATAACATTTCTATCGCATGCATCTTAGTACTACAATTACTGAAAATATTAGTCGCATTTTTGGTCGAATAATCACGATCTTTATAAACTCTGTAATAAAAATTAAAAGAATAGTAACAGCAACGCATGGAAACATAATACGACAATACAAGTAAGGAGCACAAGGTTTGTGAATGATCCATAGAGTTCGAAGCGTTATCCGCGTGCACTGGGAATTCACAGCGATAACAACCTCCCCCTCTTCATGCACCGCTCGCTTTCCTGTAAGCTCCTAGCTTTATACACATGATGCTACTCTCTGATATGTTAACAATTATTTATCATATTATCAATAACGCTTCATTTCAATCATTTTGTCATCAAACCGTGATCATATTTCCTAAATATAGAGTCTGACTATTATTATCATTATGGAAATAAAGTACTTATTATTTTAAAACGTTAAGCATATATGCGACGTGCTAATGTAAACCTTAAAACTCATTATTTTAGAACGTTAAGCATATATGTGACGTGCTAATGTAAACCTTAAAATAAATCATGTATTATTTAAATATTTGCAGAATATTAAAAGATGATGCATGTATACTATATAGACGTAGAGAGTGGGAGATATGAACTCTTCGTTTCATCATCATCAGCAGCAGCAGCATCAAGGATTAGACTTTAAGGTCTGTTCCGATCTCATGCTAGAATTGGTCTGTCCATCTTTTACAGGGTTTTCCAACATTTCTTCGTCCTAGTGGTTTGTAACGAAGAATCTGTTTTCGGAAATCTATTGTTATCCATTCTATTGATGTGGTCCATCCATTTATCTCTGTATTGTATAATTCTATCTAATAGTTCGAATATATTTAGTTCCCATCGTATATTTTCATTTCGTTTTCGATCTGTTATTGTATATCTAGCCGCACTCCTCAGAAACCTCATTTCTGACGTCTCTATTCTTCATTCCTGATTTTTGGTTAAGACCCAGTGTTCCGATCCATATAGCAGTGTTGGAACCGCCATTGTATTATAAAATTTTAATAGTGTCTCATTTTTAGTTCCTTTGAGACTTCATTTTATGGTGCCACACATATAATTATATTTATTTATTTTGTTTTCAATGTCTTCACCTTTTCTACACGATAGGCCTACATTGTATCCCAGATAATTAAAATTTCTCACCTGTTCTATTATTTTATTTTCTAATTGGATTTTTACACTTAGTGGCTCATACCCTTGAAAAGCTAAAACTTTTGTTTTTAGTGTAGATATTTTCAAGTTGTGTGTTTCACATATTTCACTTAATTTTTAAATTGCCCTTCTTTTCATCTGTCGTAGCATAAACCTATCATCTTAGAGGTGATTTCACATGCCACGAGCCGCCCGGAATTTTCAGTGGCACATCATAACGGATAAATAAGCGAAACTAAAAATTAGCTTGATTAAGAAATTCCCGTACGCAAATATTTAACATATACCGAACTGTCGATAGCGTGTATAAACATTTCAGTGCTTAAACATCAGAACTCGCCGCCGCCCTACAATAAGTGTTAAGTAAATTCATTTTTTTAAATAAGTAACGCATAAGACCGAAAGGTGGGAGCCTTAACCTCCTACCACAAGGTGTCCTAAGCCCTATAGTGGGATCACCTTACCTTCAATTGAATATATTAAATGTCGATATTAGAAATAACATACCACGGATCTCTAAACTTTAGCTTGAATAATTTGTGCATTTTGATGTAAGTAACCAATGGTCAGTGGTATTATTTTATTTTAATGTCCTTCATTAACAACTCGGATAATAATTAGCGGCGCGATTAATAGTTGGGCGCGAACTGACAAAACATTTTGCTTCCAGGTTTCATACTTAAGTCTTTAGAGTACGGTAAGTGTTGTATATTACGACAAGATAACTATAGGTTTACATTTTTTTCCTTCTGAAACAAATCATACACAGAGTTTTTAAGAACTTAAGGATATGAATCGAACATTGTAACAAACATTTACCTAGGGACCGATAGCCAATGATCGGAAATTAATACTTCAGATGCCAAATGTTCTTGAACTTACGATATAAATACGAGAAAGTACACACTGAACGAATTTTGGTAAAGTAACACAGAATTAGATAAACTGTTGATAGAAAGAGATTTGGGTTCAAAAATATTTAGTCCCAGGGCTTGAAAACGTAGCAGGTAAACAGAGTTGCAATTCCTGTTCCCTCGGTTAATATTCGAAAAACATCCTTTGAAGAATGCATATCTCAGGAAAGTTCAGTGGAATCATATTATATATAAATTGATTGTGCACAAATGTGCAAAGGTGATAACACAGCTAACAATCACTAACACTTTAACTTTGTATTGCGTAATCACAAATTGTTTTTGTTCTTTGTGTACACGTTTCGATGTGCTATCTTTCGCATTTATGTTCACATACTTCCCATATGCATGACATCTTCGGGTCATGGAATGTTTTATCCCTACACATTAGATGGTGGAATCCATGCACGCTTAGTCTTGTGATGACGTGTCGTATCCGGAAATTTGTTTCTGTCCAGTTCCTCTCTATCATCGCTCCGGTGCTGAAGAATTCCGGCCATACTTCCTCCCTTTTCTGCGCAGTCTTTGTAGCGCATGTTCATAGGGTTCGGTGGTTGGTAGTAGGAATGCTGTTTTCAAGTCCTCGATAAGGAAAGTCTCCCTAGCCAGTAGGTACACTAGATGGCTTCTTGTCGTTTTTGTTACTCCTATTGCTCTTTTTATGTCTGTAGCTTTCACTTTTTCCATTGTGTTCAGATTAGCTTCTGTAAGATGTGGTCATATGATTTCTATCATATTATCAAACACCATCTCTTCACATGACTGATTCCCGAAAAGCCTTGTCCTGCTCTATGTGACTCAAACGACCAGTCTATTGTAAGGTCATGATAAAGTGGCATCTAATACATATGTATTCGAAAGGTACAGGGAAAGAGTCAGGTAAATCACATTTCTTGTCGAAATGGTGTTTGAAGTATCATTAGATTCTTCATGAAAAACACCATAACTTAGAAGTGTGAAACAGTTTTGGCATGGGTTTATTACCTCTAAAAGTCCGCATTCAGTTAGGGAAGTATGGATGTTGTACAACAAAACATACGATTTCTAGGTTTAAAGGAAAAAAAGACTTTACCGGTACCTGATTTCCTTTTCCTGTGCCGTTTACTTGTGCCCATTTATTCCCGGCCTCAAATTATTCAGTACAAATTCGCTCCGTAAGGTCGTTACTCATTGTAGATTATAGTATATAAGCTTATAGTAAGTAATTAGAAACAAATTTTCTTAATGCAATACCTCAAACGTTTTTTAAATACAAATTAACGGTGATTATATAGCAAATTTCAGTTTCCCATTAGTAGTATCCTTAATCTATTTTTTTTTATTTTCTACTGCAAGCATTAAAATGAATTACCATTATTGCGTATTCATTACAGAATTCTACACCACTACAAATACCACTGCCTCCACAGCAAAACAACCTGCAGCCTCCTACTTACCAGTTTCTAATAATACCGTTGGTGAGTATAAAAAATCTGCTTAAGTTATCTGTTAAGATCAGGGCAATTTAAAGAGTAAAACTAAAACTTGATAACTATGTAAACAATACATAAATATCTGACTAACTCGCTAACTGGCAAAGTCCAAACCAGATATTAATGGTCGCGCTGACATAACCTCTCCATACTTTTCTACCTCGAGCTAATGTTTTTCAATCATTACCTGTATAATTCACCTTCCTGAAATCATTATCACCCCAAATCATTATTTTCTATCACTGGGTCCTTTCAATTTTGCTTTCCTACATATGCTTCCACGCCCATCTCAAATTTCATGTGTACTACATATCCAGCCCATTGCTATCTATTAGAGTTAATTGTTATTATTACACCAGGATTCCCTAAAATAATATGTAGCTCAGTGTTATGCATTTTTATTCATTTACCTGCTGTTTGTCGTTTCTATGTTCAAAAATGTTCTTAAAAACTTTATTCTCTGATATTTGCAAACGTTTCTCCTTTCTGACGGTAGGAGACCATATTTCGCATCCACATAAGTGAAATAATCATCTATTTGTATAGGCCTAGTTCCAGATTAGCATTTTGTTAGAGAAATGGGATAATAAGTATCCCTGTAAAGAATGGTATCATCGTTTCCACATTTAATTCTCTGTCTAATTCATTTCTGCCACTTATTTTTGTTTGTAATTATTGTTCCTAAGTATGTCTTTAAACAATCACTCAATAGTTGTTAAAAGTTCATTCGCATTTAATAAAGTATTTTTACGTGTGTTCACATACTTCGAATTATTGATATTGACTTCCAAACTCAGTTTTGTGTAATAGAATATGTTATGCTGGCTTTTAACATGTTCCCAATATCGAAAAATAATACATATTCAGCATAATATTAACTAGCTGGGCAACGTCATTGAGTTGTATGTCTTTATAGCCTATAAATATTTCATTACACATTCTAGCATATCGATGTATTGAATAGCAGGAAGATTGTGCACCTCCTTGCTTTCTCCCATTATGAAAATCAAACATATCTAAAAATGGTTTACCTACTTGCACCGAACGGTTTGTCCCATTTACATATATTAAGTCCAACCATAATTTTAGGTATTCCGAATTCCAGCAGGTTACTAGACAACTTCTGCCTTCTTAATTGAATCGCATGCCTTTTTTTAAAGTCTGTAGTTTATGTACATTGCAATCATATTACCATTTACTTTCTAGAATCTGTCTTGCACTAGAAACTTAATCAATTGTAGACCAACATACGTTTCGCGCACTATAAAATGACAGTTGGATACCGTTAGTAACTTGTCGTCTTATAGTCTTAGGGCTACCTCAAACTATACATTCCAACACCTAGTAAAGTCCGGAAAGAAAACGTTGTCTCTGTTGTTTGTATCAGTGTTGAGATAGTTATTGTTGTGATAATTTTGCAGACAGTTATAAGTTTAATTTAGCTTAGAATAAATTATAAGAATTTTAGTGTAGAAGAATTATAAGAATTGAGAATAAAGTCCTTAGGAATATTTTTGGACCAAAGAGAGATGAACAGACAGGTGAACGAAGAAGACTACATAACAGTGAACTACATGGTCTTTATAGGAAGACAGATATAATAAGAACAGTTAAGTCTCATAGACATTGATGAGCAGGACATGTGGCACGAATGGGAATGAAAGACGTGCATAGAAGCTTCTTTTAGGAAAACCAGAGGGAAAACACCCAATTGGTAGACCAAGAATGAGTTGGGAGAGTAACGTTATCTACGATTTGAGGGAAGTAGATTATACAGAGATGATCGGAAAACATTAGCTCAAGGTAGGGATGTATGGAGAGCTTGTGTCCGCGCGGCCATGAACCTACGGGTTCGATAGTGCCAGTGAGTTAAATATAACTTATAAGTACAAATTAACATTTGAAATGTTTCTTCACTAATAACATGAGTCGAAATTTGAAGTCAGTAAGTAGTACCATTCACCTCTTCTTGACTTCAAGGACTCGCAAGCTTGAGTGCGCTAGCTATACTCTAAATCTTAATAATATGTTATTATAGGATTTTTTACAAATTTGCATAAAACTGAGTAACCCTATAGGATTTTTCACGTCTAGAAAATAGAATTGTTCTTGTGGAGCAATTCGTGCTAGTAAACGTGTCATTTTATGTGACATTGATTTATTAGTTAATTCATTTCAAATAAATAATTTAGTTAAATAGTTTCACCTACAAATTTACCAACAAGACGCGTGTCCGATTTATGGAAAAAGTACCATTAAGGAACGTATAATTAGAGCACATATTTAATAAAGACAGGGAGTGGACTTAATTACCGAAACAGCGGCTAGTGGAGAAGCCATTGAACCATCCTCTTTCAACGAAACTTGGGAATAATTATATTTCCTTCTCTGGTACTCGGTCTACGGCGTCAAGTGGCGTCAGGTTTCCCGTAAGAACAATACTATTTCTATATATGAAGAACTCTGTGTATAGTCATACAATTTGCAAATTTAAATAAATATAGGCCTACATGATAAAAAATTGAATCCCTAGTCATTTGTGGTAATTTAGCAAATTTAAATTTGCCACAATTATGATTATAACTATAATACGCCTACTTATATAATACTGAAGGTGTGACTGTGACTTTATTGCAGAATACACCCGTGCAAAATCCGCAGAATAATGTGATACTTCCTGCAAACCAACCTATTTTACCAGTAAGTATAATAATAAATTGCATATGATAGAGATTAGCAATACTTACATAAATTAATTTTGTGGACTCAGAGCAAAGCGTCTCTGGTTTACATTAGAGAAAACAGGTATCGTAATAGGACGATGTCATATCATTTCAGCAAGGGCTATAGAGGGTCTGATTAATGTGATCACGAAGATCCATCGGACGTTGTCAGATCGGATACATCGCGTCACGCATGTTGATACTTAAAATTTAGGTATACATTAGTTGAATGCAGGCTTTAACGACCGGTAATCTTAAGATATTCGGGGCTATGTGGACGTCCATGACTGTTGTTTCTTCCAGACGTTTACATTTCGACTGCGGAGGACATCTTCAGTGGCAAATACTTCTAGGTATTGTTCCCTGTTCGAATCACAGTCAAGCCTCCGATCAGGGAACACTACCTAGAAGTAGGCATACTCACCACTTAAGATGCCCTCCGCAGTTAAGGGGCAAATGTCTCGAAGAAACACCAATCATGGACCACGGCTAAAGAGTCCGAAATCTCTTAATAATGGATACAAATTAGTGTTATAACTTTCTGAACCTTTTGTGAAATAAAATATCTGCTGTGCAATACATGTGTGAACCTTTGCCTAAAAGCATTGAAAAATGCCTTCATTTCACTGAGCGTCAAGAAAAGGTCACCCCCAAATTAATATCATATATTTATATCTAAATATATTTTGGGGTGACTTTTCCTTGAAGCTCAGTAAAATGAAGGCCTTTTTCAATGATCTCCAGTAACAGTCCACCCATTCGTTGCACAGGAAATATTTTATTTCACAAAAGTCCAAAAAGTTACAACTCCAGATAATTAATTATAACAAGAGCTAGGAATTTTAGGTGCTGCACCTTAATTTTGTTTTGTTACTACAATGCTGAAATTATATTGTCTTGCAAAGAAAACATTAAATAAATGTCCCTAAATGTGTTTTAGTTGCACCTTTTTGCACCTTTTTTCAATGCTAGAATTTTTTGAACCTTTGTATCAATGTAAGCACATTTTACACTTTTTAAACCTTTTTTGTCTCTTAGCAGCATTGTATTCCCAAAATAATGTGTATATATTTTTTACATTTCTTCAAATACGCTTTCAAGGGTTGGTAACGATGTGTAGTATCATTCCACATCACATTACGTCCACTTTAGTGCAGTCCCGTTAGGTTATTCCGTTTAAATTAGTTCGAACCTTCTTGCACCAGAATTATGCGATAACTATTGTTTAAGCAAGCCAAGTTCTTGAGTGCATAAACATATTTTCAGTTCAAAATAATATTTGACTTGTACGGTCTGTTATTTTCCTGAGTGACCAGTATACAGTATGCCAAAAGCGAATGTGAATTCCTACAAACTACGTGATTTTGTAAAACAGTTCAGTGCATATGGAATTCAGAGTGATAGATCTGTTATGATGTGCATTCGTTGCTATATTTCAATAACAATGGATGAAAAACACCAACACAATTGTGTTACGCAGCATATAGGTAATGCAAAACACAAAAATAACGAACTACAAAACAGTAAATGTGTATTGCGACAACAGTTTATTGGCGAAACGCTGCCTTCTTCAAGTTTAATAAATAAAAAATATGATTTTTAATGATATAGCAAAGACATTTGTGGCATGTGGTATTCCTTTTCCAAACTTAACAACCCTATTATGAAAGCATATTTGGAGAAATATACTGGGAAGTCTGTCCCAGATGAAAACCTCTGTATGAAGAAAAATTAAAACAGATCAGTCAAGTAGAAGGTGAAAACAAATAGCCTATATTTTATATTAGACACTGATAGACAGTTGAGATATTGAACATTTTTAGATATGTTCTAAACATTTGAGTTGTTGAATAATATCTGCTTTAACAGTTTTCTGGACTTGTGATTTCAATAACATAGGCCTAATGTTCTGGGACTTGTCTTACCCAGACGTTTTAGTATATGACAACATGACTGGATTTTGTGTCGTGAGTCATTCGTTGTAATTGCTTTTGATACTCTTTAATGATAATTCACATGGGAAATTTGAACCTTCTATTTTTAAAAATTGCACATTTTTTGCACCTTTTTCTGCTAAATTAAATCACCTTTTTTGCACCTTTTTACCAAACTTTGCACCTAAAATTCCTAGCTCTAATTATAACTTTATGGACTGTTTGTTGAAATAAAATATTTGCTGTACAATCAATGGGTCAACTTTTACTTAAAACCATTGAAAATGGCCTACATTTCACTGAGCTTCAAGAAACGTTCACCCCCAAATCAATAATAAATACTGATATATAAATATATTTGTGGGTGACCCTTTCTTGAAGCTCAGTGAAACGAAGGTCTTTTTCTATGGATTTAAGTAAACGTTCGTCCATCCACTGCACAGGAAATATTTGATTTCAAAAAACTCCAAAAAGTTATTACCCTAATATGCATATTCACACCTACTCTGCACCACAGAAAATATTGTATGTGCTATTCATTTTTACGTATGTTTCACACCTTCTGAACAAATTTTAATTCACAGGCACTAGTTATTTTATTGTAATGGATCTCATTATTAATTGTATACTTGCTTTTAGTAAATTTATCATATAAGCATTATTTTTACAAACTTTATTTTTTAGCATCCTACTAAACATCCGCAATATATAAGATCTGAGTACCCGGCGGTCCATAAATCCCTGCTTATAACTCTTTACCCAATTATCAAGCGCATTACATTGGTGGATTCTTCTGCGGTATGTGCTGTCACGTTGTCTTCTTGTAAATCCGAGAGATGCTCCGGACACCTCCATCATACAGAAACCCCAAATTGTGACTGATGTATCTAGCACTATTTATTGTTCCTTTATATAAAACCGGAACAAAAACGCTATAGCCACTGATGGCACACCACACCCTCAATATTGCACAGCGGCCAAAGACTATTTTGTGCAAGAATGTGGGTTGGTATTAAGTGTCTTGAAGATTTTGAAATATGGTGTAACAAAGATATAGACTCAGTCCACGAACATAGAGTCTATGAGCTGTTGCGGTATACGACAACCTAACACGCGGAGGTGTACTGACTGGGATCCCGAGTTCGAATCCTGGCGTTTCCAGAGAATTGGTGGCGATCCATATCGGATTTTTTCGTTTTTTTTCTGAGTTCCTGTTTCCCGAATGTCATCCCACTAACACTCTCCATTCTTCATTCCCTCCTCTTCGTCTCATTTCATGTCACCATTCAACTCATTCCATCTTAGGAAAAATAGTTTGTTTGACACAAACGCGTATTGAAAATATGGCATTGGGGGATCTAGTGGGTGTCCCTTCAGGGTGCTGGATCATGACTCCGAGTCGAAGAAATAACAAATGCGCAGACGGGGCCAACAGGAGGTTTGTATTTCCTCCTCACGTCCACGGTTCGAACCCAAAAATGGCGGTGGAGTCATGAGAGAAGAACCTGCTTTGGCATACTCGGAAGACAACCTGCAACTCACATAGCAATGTAGAGTAGCCCATTCATCCATTATATACGGGGATAGTATAATAGATGCTTCAAGTCACGGTGCTCATGGCAGCCTGCTCAGCCAGTCCAAATAACGAACTAAGAAGAAACTAGAGTCTGTAGTTGTATAAAACTTACAAGTTGGTAGCTTAGAGATTTATCTTTAAGTTAAATTATTTTAAACTTCATAATTAAGGGTGATTAATTAATGTATTTCACTTCCTCCCAACTACGATCTTAATACTAATTTAATTCTGAATAAATTACAGAACCCAATGTTACCTGGACCAAGCAATGTGCTAGTGGGTACTCACCAACCTGATGTGCCAGTAAGTATATAAACAAAGCTGCATATATTCACTCTCAATATTATCAATTAAATAGTTTACTTATAGACTTTACAACTTGATAGATTTGGCTAAAAGTCAGTTTCTAGATGCTGTTTATAAGTGTGTATAACCGACGTCATACGAAATAATATATAATCGTATTAATGCTATTGTCAAATATGTGTAATTTAGCACGTTATTAAGTTATTTTTTCAATCATATTTTCTAAAAATATGGATTAAGAGTTAGCATAACACTGTATGAACAAACTATGGCCTATTAAAATAATATATCAGACAAAATTTATTAACAAAAATTTAACCTCTGATTGTCAGATGATGATAATTTAATTTCACAGCTTCTCTCTCTCCCTCCCTCTCTCTATCTATATATCTCTTTCACACACATACACAGACACAAACACACACAAACAAATGCGCACGCTCACACGCTCTTACACGCACACACACACACACACAAACACACACAAACGCACACAAACAAATGCGCACGCGCACACACTCATACACGCAAACACAAACACACACACAAAAACACACAAACACAACACACACACACATATATATATATATATATATATATATATATATATATATTGTTGTTAAAATTGTTAATATAGTTACAATAATGTACTTCATATTTTCTACAGAAAAAAGCAGCGCAGAGTAAAAGTAACATCAAACAACTAACTGCTCCACAATCTGCCGAGGTAATTAGCATTTAATTCAAATAACCAGATATGTAAAGAAATTGACAACACAAAACACACACGCACATATGTATCTTTATATATACACTGCTGAAAACATTTGAGGAAAAACCAAAACGCAAGAGCGAATATTGAAACAATTTAATGCTTTTATCTTTTGTAATTATAAAATGAAGATTTACGTAAAATTAGAATAGACATTCAAACAATATTTTCTTGTACAGTATTAGCAATACGAACGAGTTATCATTAGTAACAGAAAACAAAGTTGGAAATTTGAGTTTTACAATTTTGGAATCAATGTTTCCATGGTTATTTCAACACTCAGTACTTAGTATGTCCTCCGTGAGCTTGAATGAACGCATTTACACCTACGAGGCATGCTTCGCAGAAGCCTTCTTACAGAAAGTTGTTAGATTCTCTCCCATTCGTCGGTGAGTGCATGTGAAAGTTCTTCAGGGTTTTGAGGTACAGCAGAACGTTTACGAACAAGTTGTTCCAAATTATGCCACATATTCCCGATCGGGTTAAGTTCCGAATTGCATGCAAACCAGTCCATCACACGAATTTGGCATTCTTTCAAGGCATCTCTGGTAGCCTGTGCTGTATAACATCAAGCATTATCTTGCATTAGAAGAATATTTGAGTCCATACCATAAGCAAAGCGAACAACATGTTTGAGGATAATGTCATTACTGTAAATATCAGCATTAATGCGCCATGGAACAACTACAAGTTCTGTGCGAGGCTCAATAGTAATCCCAGCCCAAACCATAACCGAACCACCTCCAAATCTGTCATGTTCAATAATTGTGGCTGGATCAAAACGTTCACCAGGATGTCTCCTCACACATGTATGAACATCAGAACCTGTTAGACGAAATCTTGATTCGTCAGTGAATAAAACACCCTTCCATTTGCAGAGCAGCCAGTTGACATGATTCTGAGCAAATCGCTGTCAGGCTTCTTTGCGCTGACGTGTTAAACGAGGGCCTTTATAGGGGATTTTAGACTACAACCTTGGCTTTCTGAGTCTATTTCCTAGAGTCTGATCACAAATTACCGTCCCAGATGCTGTGCGTAAATGATTTTGTAGATCACTTGCTGTAGATTTTTTTCTGAGCAAAGCTGAAGAGAAAGAAATCTAACCTGTACATCTGTAGTCTTCTTCTTACGAACTTCCATAGGTCTCCTCTTGTATCCATGTGTCTCTCTATATCGCCTCCATAGCCTATGGAAGACTGAAGGGTTGACATCAAGAATCCTAGAGACATGGCGAATGGAACGACCATCTTCAATCAATGCAACTGATGTTTTATTTATATGTCTCATTGCTCTGTATTCTTCAGAGAACACAAAAATAACAATTCCCTACCACACATTATTCCTCAAAACTGTTTTGAAGAAAATAAATCAATACGAACTCACTTTACTTTCAGCAACTCTTGGAATTTCACTAACATATTCAGAGAAAAATTAATAAAACCCAGAAGATCTTCAATCATATTTTAAACAATACTTGAACTCAAAACATCTGACTCTCAAAAATTAAATTGTTACAATATTTATTTTGTGGCTGTGGTTTATGTTCCTCTAACTTTTTTGAGTAGTTATATTTATTTGTTACAATAAATAAATTAAATATCTGATTTATTATTTATCTCTTCACATGTCATTAATTTTATTTCATAATTTCCCATAATAGTAACTATTTTCTATTGTTATAATTAACACTATTAATTTACTGTTTATTTACCACAGAAAATTGCAGTTCAACAATCACATACTGAGAAAAACCTCACTCATGACGAATCTGTCATCAAATCTAGCAAGGTAATTAGTGTTTAATTCAACAATCAAATATGTAATGTATTTCATGCATACATGTAAATAACTATATATATATATATATATATATATATATATATATAGATATTATAAATATATTTTTGACATTTGGCAATGAAGGCAAATAAGATATGAAAAGAAAAATGAATCCCGACTCAAGCATTCATTTTTCTTTTCATATCATATATATATATATATATATATATATATAATCTCCAATTGTTATTTGTTAGATGCTATTGGATTAATTTTGAAGTTTCGCACAATAATAATTGTTTTGTGTTGTTAGAATTGATAAACTGTTGATTTACAGTCTATTTACTACAGAATATAGCATATAAGCCACCAGATACAAAAAGAACCATACTGTTAACCGAATCTGCCAAGGTAAATAGTATTTGATTGCAATAACGAAATTCGCAGTGAATATCAAAATATGTGAAAATGTACAGCCTTTAAAATAATTGATGGCGAACAGATAGTTTTGAAGTCTCAGAACGAAGCCACTGCGCATGATCAGAAAACAGCTATTTGGTTCACAAGTATACAACTATTTGAGAAACTAAATCCGTTCTATTTCGTTGTGTGTCGTGCGACAGAAAACAATTTCGTGTAAATAAGTAGTGCGGTAAATACTGAAAATAAAACAAAGCAAAATAAATTAAACAAAACAAAGAAAATTAATTGAAATAAGGACTAGTCAAAAAAAGCATGACAGCAGGATAGAACACACGATCTCATGCAACGGGAAACAGAAGCTTTCACCACTAGACCACAACAATATATCCTACAAATTGACTGTATGAAGCGATGCAGTACTTCAGGACTTACTTGTATAATGAAATTAGATATTAACTTAGTTTAAATTATTCAGACGCACTTTGTACAAGTAATATTAGTAATGGAAATAAACAAAGTAATGAGACGTTAAAATCGTTATTCATTATATATATGTATATATATATATATATATATATATATATAGTGGAATGCAACGGGAAGCTACTACACCTATAAATACCTAGTAAAGCTGCAAAGCATAGAATGGAAATGCCATGATTGCCTTGAAAGACCTGCCTTCGGGCTGAAATACTATGGATGGATGGATGGATGGATGGAGATAATATATATGAGCTGATTACTTTAATTTACTTATTTCCATATATTCAATGCCATAGTAAATCTGCCCGATGACAGGTCTTTCACTGCAATCATAGCATTTTCATGCTGTGCTTTGCAGATTTACTAGGGAACTGTAAGTGTGTTTGCTTCCCGTTTATTTCCACACCAGTTTCTGATTATTACTAATTAGATGCCGTTTATTTTACTTCATAGTTTTACATATTAATAATTATAATCAATACTTGGTATTATTCGAAATGCTAACACTATTAATTTACTGTGTATTTACTAAAAACAGAACAAAGAAACTACCATAGATTAAGAAGAAATTACTGTTGCCGAAGCAGCCGAGCTATTAGTATTTTATTCAAATATCAAAATACGTTCATGATACCTCGCGCACACACATACGCACACACACATACATTATAATTGTTAACACAATTAATTTACTGTTTATTTAGTACAGAAAAGTGCAGTTCAACATTCACATAGTGAGAAAAACCTCACTGTTGCCGAATCTGACATCGAATCAGCCAAGGTAATAAGTATTTAACTCAACAATCAAATATGTAATGAATTTCATACACACATGTAAGTAAGTGTGTGTGTGTGTGTGTGTGTGTGTATATATATATATATATATATATATAATCTCCAATTGTTATTTGTCAGATGTTATTAGATTAATTTATCCTGACGGGAGAAGACATTTTCTCATATACTTTTGGCCAGTATGGGGCCGGTGCCCACCCAGTATCGTGAGGCATTTGGGTAGGTACAATATGTTGCGACTCCAGATTGAGAGACCAACTATAACGGCTGGGGGACCCGAAATGCTGACCACATGTCACCCCTACACTGGCTAGATGATCATCTACCTCTGTGATTAACACATGTGGATGTGATGCCAGCAGCGGGCTGGTAGATCAAGGGGCGTCTAGACCTGTCGCGCTTGGAGTATAGGAGTGTATATATTAATTTAATTACATTTTTTCCCATATTAATATTTATTTCTTACTGTTATAATTGTTAACACTGTTGATTTACTCTGCGAAGGTAATTTAGTATTTGATTGAAATAATCAAAAACTTAAAGAATATATATATTTAAATAAATGTATAATAAACAAGTTAAATATCTTGTTATTATCTATTAGATATTATTAATTTGATTACACATTTTCCCATATTTATTTCTTACTGTTGATTTGCTGTTTATTTACTGCAGAATAGAGCAGACAAAAAACCTCATACAAAGAAGGAAATTAATGTTGCCGAATCTGACAGAGTTTTTAGTATTTATTTTAATTAACCAAATACTTAAATATGTCATATGTATATATTATAATAAACAAATTCTCTTATTATTATTTATCAGATGTTATTAATTGAATTACACATTTTCCATTTTTAATATTTATTTTTTACTGGTACAACTACTAACACTGTTGATTTACTCTATATTTAAAACAGAATAGAGCAGAGAAACATCGGCATATGAAGAATGATTTTACTGGTGCCAAGTCTGCCAAGGTAATTACAATTACCATAATTAATTTTTAATTCAAATGATCAAATACTTAATGATTATGACAAATAAATAAATAAATATTATAATAAGCAAATTATATCTCTTGTTATTATTCATCAGATGTTACTAATTTCATTACACAGACTCTCCTATTAATAATTAATATTTCTTACAGTTATTGTTATTAACACAGTTGACTTACTGTTTATTTAGTACAGGACAGAGTAAATACAAAAAAGAAAGTGATTAGTATTTCGTATTTAATTCAAATAACCACATACTTAAGTAATGGCATATGTATATATTATAATAAACAAGTTAAATCTCTTATTATTTATCCGATGTTACTAATTATATTTCATAGATTCCCATATTAAAGTAAATTCTTACTGTTATAATTTCTAACACTCCTGATTTACTCTTTATTTACTACAGAATACAACAGAGCAGCACCCGATAAGACTACTGTAATAAAAGTTAGTGTTACAGATTCAGCCACCGCTTCTGCTAAGGTATTGATTATTTAATTCAAATAACTAAATCTGTATAAAATAGTATTAACAGTGTTCTATATATATACATATACACATATATATATATATAAATCTTAATATATAAACATTTCGTGTCACGTTGTTTGTCCGCGATAGAATCCTAAACTACCGAACCGATTTTAATAAAATTTTGCAGATTGTGTGCAGTTTGATCCAACTTGAGACTTAGGGTAGTTTATAACTAAATTTATGGTAGCATTATTTTTTATTGCAAATTATTTGTGAGTTCCTTACGATTCTAACAGATGACGGTGTAATTATCTGTGAGTTCCATACGATTCTAACAGATGGCGGTGTAAGGTAATTTGTAAGGGAATTGGTTTATTATTTATCAAAGAGAGATCCAGATGGCTGTGCTTTTTGTTGCAACCGCGAATTTCAATTGAATTTCAAATATTGATTATTTCACAATTTAGGTGTGTTCAGTGTTTATTCTATTTTCAATATTATTAATTTCGTGTGGAAGTAATAGTTTTAAGTAATCTGACTGAAAGACAGCAACTTAATTTATACTTGTAACGTATGCCTTAGCCACAGAAACGCGTGGCCGGGACTTCTAGTGTGTGTGTATATATATATAAACAAGTTAAATTTCTTATTATTATTTATCAGATGTTACTAATTTAATTTCATAGTTTCCCATATTAAATTAATTTCTTACTGATATAACTTCTAACACTGCTGATTTATCTTTATTTACTACAGAATACAGCAGAGCAGGAACCCGATAAGGCTACTGTGATAAACATTACTGTTACAGAATCAGCCACCGCTTCTGTCAAGGTATTAATCATTTAATGCAAGTAACGAAATCTGTATAAAATAGTATTAAACACTGTTGTGTATGTATATATATATATATATATATATATATATATATATATATATATATATATATAGTATTCGTATTTAATTCAAATAACCACATACTTAAGTAATGTCATATGAATATATCATAATAAACAGGTTAACTCTCTTATTATTATTTATCAGATGTTACAAATTTTATTTCATAGATTCCCATATTAAATTAATTTCTTATTTTTATAATTTCTAACACTGCTGATTAACTCTTTATTTACTACAGAATACAGCAGAGCAGAACCCCGATAAGGCTACTGTGTTAAAAGTTACTGTTACAGGATCAGCCACCGCTTCTGTCAAGGTATTAATCATTTAATTCAAGTAACCAAATCTGTATAAAATAGTATTAAACAGTGTTGTGTGTATATATATATATATATATATATATAAATGTTGTGTCACGTTGTTTGTCCGCGATGGAATCCTAAACTACTGAACCGATTTTAATAAAATTTTGCACATTGTGTGCAGTTTGATCCAACTTGAGACTTAGGGTAGTTTATAACTAAATTTATGGTCGCATTATTTTTTATAGCAAATTATTTTTTTATTATTTAACTAATGGTTATAATAACCTGTGAGTTCGTTACGATTCTAACAGATGACGGTGTAAGGTAATTTGTAAGGGAATTGGTTTATTATTTAACAAAGAGAGATCCAGATGGCTGTGCTTTTTGTTGCAACCGCGAATTTCAATTGAATTACAAATATTGATTATTTAATAATTTAAGTGTGTTCAGTGTTTATTTAATTTTCAATATTATTAATTTCGTGCGTAAGTAATAGTTTTAAGTAATCTGGCTGAAAGACAGCAACTTAATTTACATATGTAAGGTATACCTTAGCCACAAGAACGCGTGGCCGGGACTTCTAGTATGTATATATATATATATTAAAACAAGATAAATTTCTTATTATTAGTTATCACATGTTACTAATTTAATTTCATAGTTTCCCCATATTAAATTAATTTCTTACTGTTATAATTTCTAACACTCCTGATTTACTCTTTATTTACTACAGAACACAGCAGAGCAGAAACCCGATAATGCTATTGTGATTAAAGTTACTGTTACAGAATCAGCCACCGCTTCTGCCAAGGTATTAATCATTTAATTCAAATAACCAAATCTGTATAAAATAGTATTAAACACTGTTGTATATATATAGTATTCGTATTTAATTAAAATAACCACATACTTAAGTAATGTCATATGAATATATTATAATAAACAAGTTAAATCTCTTATTATTATTTATCAGATGTTTCTAATTTAATTTCATAGTTTCCCATATTAAATTAATTTCTTACTGTTACAATTTCTAACACTGCTGATTTACTGTTGATTTACTACAGATTAGAGCAGAGCAGAAACCAGATAATACTACTGTGATAAAAGTTATTGTTACAGGATCAGCCACCGCTTCGGCCAAGGTATTGATCATTTAATTCAAATAACCAAATCTGTGCAAAATAGTATTTAACAGTGTTGTATATATATTCAATGTTAACATTTAATTATAACATCGATAAAGCGTCACTGCTATAAAGTAAAAATATTCCCTTTAATTTGTTACTTGTTATAATCAGCTACTAGATGGCAGTGAAGACCGAGTTCTCGAGACATCTATTAATAATGGATGGAGAATACAATACATATATAAGAAAAATAAGTGTTTGAATTGGATTCGCCTGGTGGTGTAATGGATAACACGCTGAGGTACAGACTCAGAGATCCGGGTTCGAATCCCGTCCAGGCATTTATTTTTCTTATCATACCATATATATATAACATAACATGAAAAGAAAAATAAATGCCTGAACCGGGATTTGAACACAGAGATCTGAATTAATACTTCAATGCGCTACTACTTACGCTATCCAGATATCTTAGCACAAAAGTTTATTTTTTCTTTTATATATATTCTCTATCACGAGAGGTAAGGAAAACTCTGTCCCTCTGCCTTCTATTGCCACTATAACAAGTAAGCGAATTAATAAGACATTTTACTTTATAGCAGTGACGCTTTATTTCGAATAGATAAAAGAAAAAAATAGTAGTTGAAGTAGTAGTAGGACCTTATTAGACAAAAAGTAAGATATTTACATTAGTATTTACAAATATGGGTGGCACGGGCAGTAAGCCGTACGTGCTGTTGACAGTCCGTTACAATAAAGCAATAATTGGTACTAGTGTAAAGAAAAATAAACAACAAAAAAAGCAATATCATTACAATTACATAAAGAAACACAATAATTTTACAATTAAATAATAACACAATAGCATTATACACTAAAAAAACATTAACATTACAATTACATAAAGAAAACACAATAATATTACAATTAAATAATAATACAATAGTATTATACACTAATTAATTTATATATAATTGTTAAGAATTAATGGTATTGCATTTTGATAACATATATCTATTCATGAATGAGTGTTGTCCTTATTTTCCGCGTTTTGTCCAGAAATTTATCGAGGTTTATCCAATTTTCTGGATTTACCAATAATTCGTAGCATGCCAATCTTTCCCGATTTGAATTTAGAAATCTCTCCGGTAATAACTGACGTCTCCAATATTCTAAATCATTACATTTTCTTAATATATGTATCTCATCTTCAAAGTTCCCGCACACTGGACATATTCGCTCATCGTGATCGTCGCTAATTTTTAGAAATTTCCATGCCCCTAGCCTAAACCAAGCAAGCCCTGATCTCTCCTTAAATCCTAGGTTGAGTATATACGATTCTTTTCCCCAGACGTGTTTAGGTCTCTTTGTAAACACAGTGAGCGTTTTCCTGTACATTCGGCGAGAGTATCATGTTGGTTTATATCTAAGTACCTACGAAAAAAAGTAATTTATGCGCTAGAATGTCTGGATAGCGTAAGTGGTTGCTCACGTAAGTATGAAGTCAGAGGTCTAGGTCCAAAATCCCGGTTCAGGTGCTTTTTTTTCTTGTGATATTAGGTCTGTATTACTTAATGTCAAAATTTATTATAACACACACAGACACAGATATATATATATATATATATATATATATATATATATGTGTGTGTGTGTATGTGTGTGTGTGTATTATAATAAGCAAATATGTATCCTTCACGTACTGTTAACTTGGGGTTGGGGACCGTTACTTATGTGTTGTCTTATAGCCTAAGGGCTCTCTCTCTCTCTCTCTCTCTCTCTCTCTCATTCCAGATTCCAACCCCTTAATATACCTGAAAGAAAATGCTATCTCTCTTTTTTTGTGTCAGTGTTGAGACAGTTTCTGTCGTGTGCTAAACGAGATAATTTTGCAGCCAATTATAAGTTTAGTTTAACTTGGAATATCTCCTAAGTAAAAAATTCAGATTTTAAATGAGTCTTATCAAATAACAGATGAGTATATATTATTATTTCAGTTGGTAGTACCAATTCACCTCTTGTTTCACCAATATAATAATAACGTCACTGCCTCGATAGCTTATAGTGAGCGAGTTAAAAAACAATATATACATATAGTGTTCTGCCCAAGAGCAGATCTTTCACTGCAAACTCTGCATTCCCAACTCTTTCTTTAACTCAGGTTTCCTTTTTGTATTCGCATACAAATCATTTATTTTAATATTGTCTATCATCTGGTGACTTTTTCAGCGTCTAACTTTCTTTCCGTTGACCATTCCTTCTTGGGAATCCGTCAGCATGTAGTTTCGTCTTTGCCAGTGGCCAATCCAATTTATTTTCCTCTTCTTTAGAGTTCCAGCATTGTTCTTCTTTCACCCACATTGTCTAGCATATCTTTATTATTTTTTTTATTTTGTCTGTCAAATTTATACGTTCCATCCTTATCCATATTGACATTTCAAAAGCTTCTAATCGCTTTTCCTCATTCAACCATTAATGTCCAACTCTGCACCATACAATGCTACACTCCACACAATGCAGTTCACTAGCCTCTTCCTTTCTTCCGTAATTATTTTGCCAAATATCTGCAAAAATGTTTCTCTTCTTATCAATAGCTTCTTTTGCCATTGCTTTCCTCTTTTTTACTTCTTGACCGCAGTACATATTACTACTGATAGTACAATCCAAGCATTTGAAGCTCTCCGCTTGCTCAATGTCCTCATCTTTAATCCTCATGTTGATCTTCCTAGGCCTTCGTCTTATTGATATTATCTTCATCCCATAATCCTCGCACTTGCCATTTAGCTCCATCAGCATGTTCCTCGGTGCCATTGCATCTTCTGCTAGCAAAGTCATATCATCAGCAAATCTTACGTACTTAATTATTCTTCCTCCCATGTTTCCGCCCCCCGTATTCCTGAAGCAGTTCTCCATTAAGTCTTCCAGGTAGATGTTGATGAGTGTAGGTGGTAGAGGACATCCTTGCCGTACGCCCTTCCAATTTATTTTCCCTCTGACATTTCTTCTCCTATCTTCTCCTTTATTCGCTGTTTCATATAACGATTTTACTTATAAACCTCCTTTCTTTCATTTCACTTCAATTTTCTTGACGATCCTCGTACGTTTGTTCCAATTCACTCTGTCAAAGGCCTTTTCCGGGTAAATAAATACGGCAAAAATTTATTTTATCTTTTTCTACATCTCTTTCTCCTACTGTTCCTCTCAATCCAATTTCATCTCTTGTACTCTTTCACTTCCTGAAGACAAACTGTTCTTCTTTCAATTCTCTTTTCATCGTAGAACGTGAACGTCGATTCAGTATTCGCAGGGAATTCTTTGCAGAGTGTGGTATCGAGCTCATAGTCCTGATCTCCTTACATTTCATAGCAATATGTGTCATCGGTATTGGTATTAATACTGTTTCAGTCAAATATTCTGGCCATTCGCCTTCTTTATATGTCTTGTATAAAAGCAGAATTTCCTTCTTTCCTTCCCCAAATAATTTAACCAATTCAATGGGGATTCCATCTACTCCTGTTGCTTTCCCATTTTTCATTTCCTTAAATGCTAGTTCAACTTCTTCCTTCAGAATTGAAAATCCTTTTTCATCTTCTGATGCGTCTTCTTCGTATTCTATATCCAAGTTAGCCGGACGATTTCTTGTCTCATAACTCTTTTAGATATTTCTCCCACGTATACACAATCCCCTGTTTGTCTGTTATTTCTTCATTATTTTCGTTCTCAATCAGCCACATAGTTTTTCTGCTCTTCTTTCCATAGTCCAAGCATTTAACTTCCTGGTACATTACATCATATTTTCCTTTCCTCTCCAGATTCTCTAGTTCTTCACATTTCTGCTTCATCCATTCTTCCTTTGCCTTTTCAGTTTATCTTCTAAATTCGTTGTTTAGTTTCCTGTAGTTTCTTTTGGCTTCTTCCGTGTTATTATTTTTTCCATTTTCTTCTTTCTTAAAGTGTCCTCAATATTTTTCCTGTGACCCAAGGATTCTTAATATTCTTGCTCTCTTTGTATACTATTGTTTCCTCTGCAGTTGTCTGTATAGAGGTTTTCAAATAATTTCAGTGTTCCTTGGTATTGCTATACGAGATTTCCAAGGTAGAGGCTTCCTCTTGAAAATTTGTTAGAATTTTCTCCTTTACTATTCAGTTTTAGGTTTCCCCAAGCCAAATTTCTTTGTTGCCTGTATTCCTCTTATATTTTTTAGGCAAATATCTACTTCACCTATTAGTAAGATATGGTCTAATTTGATATCTGCTCCTAGTAAGGTCTTCGCATATTTCAAGCAATTTCGGAATATTTTCTGTATCAGTATGTAGTCTATCTGGTATCGTTTGTTGTCCATAGGGCTTATCCATGTGTATCTTCTTCCTTTATGCTATTAAAACATTGTATTTCCAATTATCATTCAATTGCTTTAATGGAAACTCAACAGTGATTCGCTCCTCGTATTCCTTTTTCCTAATCCATATCTTCCAAATGTACTTCCGACTTGTCCTTCTCCAAATACAGCATTCCACTTCGTCTTCTCTCTCTCTCTCTCTCTCTCTCTCTCTCTCTCTCTCTCTCTCTCTTCTTTACGATTTCTTCTATCGTGCGATATAATTTGCTCCACTTCTTCATCTGCTAACCAACTATGGGGCATGTAAATTTGCACTACCACCAAGTCCACATTTTTCCCTTGTAATCTCACCATTAACATCCGATTATCCACATAACGCACTGATATCACTTTTTCTTCAACACGTTGTTCTAATACTACACCGACACCATTATTTCTTTTAGAATCATCACCACTGGAATAAAACATTCTAAATTCATCACTCACTAATTCACCACTTTGTTCCCACCTCATATCTGATATTCCCATCACGCCCACTCTGTTTCTTCTCATTTCTTCCTTCAAATTTTCCAGCTTACCGACTTGAAGAAGAGTTCTCACATTCCAGGCTCCAAACCTCAGTCTCCTTTTCTTCTGTTGTTTCAACTGCATGATGTCTCCTTCTGCAGTATCCCCTTCCCGGACATCCGAATGGGGAGATCATTTACGTCCGGAGTCTGTTACCATGGAAAGACTCATCTTGCCATGTTTTCAGCTTTACCAGGGATATATAGGTGTGGTAGATTCCCGTTTCTTTCCACATTCCAATCTCTCTTTTGCACCTTAAAATCTTAAATGATCTGAAGAAGGTCCCGAGGGGCCCCAACTTAGAGGTGAGGAGAGTGGATTTGGCTAAGTTAGACCATCCGGACTTCACCGAAATTCACTCCACATGTTAAATATCAGTTCCATCAGGATTTTTGACTCGATCAAAGAACCGAAAATCCAAATTAGCCTCTGTCCCATATATATATATATATATATATATATATATATATATATATATATATGCGTCAAGCCTAGATATCTTGGAACACTCGGCTACGGTACAGACTACGATGGGTATTAATAAATATACTAAGAAACGCGCTCCCTTTAGCGTTTCTATGTCTTTTTTTTATTTTCTCGTGGTATCTGTGAACATTAAGTAGCGGAAGGAATTTCTGTTCTTATGATAACTAGTGGCTTCATGTAGAGAAAAACATCTATAGCGATGAGAATCCGATACGGCATAATGAACACTGCTAAATTTTCTAGATAATCGTCCACCACAGTAAAATATGGTGGCTCCCTCTCTTGATCTCGAGTTCAAACCTCTGTTACTCAATGTGAAATTCGTTATGGACGAATAGGCTATAAGGTAGTTCAAGATTCTCTGTTTTTTTTTTACAGATCTTTGTCAAAAAATTCTCCATACCTATGTAATGCATTTTCGTTATATATTTTCGCTATGATTTGTTATTACTTCTGGCGAAAAGTCATGCCAGTTATTTCAATACGGTGTTATTTTATGTTTCAATATTTATAACAGACTACACAACAGAGCGTCGGCCGCGGTGGTCTGGTGGTTACGTTCCTAGTCTCTAGTCCTTGCGGATTCAAATCCGGCTGAGATCGATGGATTTTTACGATGAAAAATTCAAGGGATTAAGTCCTCCGGGAGGGACTTTAAGCCATTGATCCCGAGTCTGACGATCTTCAGGCTCGTCAATGAAATGAAAGCCTGAATAAAAATGTCTCTGTGACAAATTTAACCTACCTTCTTCCACCCACCTAATAACTAATTTGGCTACTAGTTGTCTTAGTGAGGTGATGTGCTAACTACATATCACTCGTTGACATCTGTAGTTGAATATGCGTAACTCAATTAATATGGTTAAAAAAAACTCATGCTTGAGCGATATATACAACAACACAAGAGAGCAAGCAAATAAAAAAATATTTAGTCAATATTTAATCTTGAAAATGACAGCTTCGCTGTTGAAACATGTTGACTCCTTCAATTTTTCATTGGTGAAACGGATACATTGACTATATATTTTTACGATTTTATCACCAAGAAGATCAGTAGTTTATTAAATAAAATAAAATTATTCTGAGTTTGTTTACATTTTGCAGAAAACACAAAATACTGTATTATGTAAATGCATTTTCCGCAAAAAGATTATAATATTAATTCTTTACAAATAATGCAGTAATGATTTGTGTAGACTGTAGACTCCAGCAAATAGGTACAGGTAAAAGATTCTACATTGATATGTTTTCTGTTATAAACATTGGAGAAAAGGGTTTTTCAGCACTGATATAACTGCTCTATTGTCTCCGTAATAGTTATTCAAGATTGTTTGCACTCGTCACGCTCGCCATACGGTTGCCGCTATCGTGACGTCATTGATTACTGAGCCAATCAGAGTCAATTACCGCACTTGGCGATGAACTCTGATTGACTCACACTTCAATGACGTCAAAATAGCGGCATACTTACAGCGAGCACGATTGGTGCGAAAAATCTCTATTATTTCCTTTAACGACGCTCTTTGTCAGCTAAGGTCATTAGCGTTCCAATTCACAGCTATGCGTGAAAAGGGCGAAGAAAAATGTATACTAGCCTCTTATTAGACTCGTGGTTATTTTACGTGCCGTTGTTCTACGACGGGGGGCCCTAGGACTCAGTTTCCTTCCGATGGAAATCGTACTCAGCATTTTTACGCCCTATAAAATCCTCCGGAACCGATTGGGTGGATAAAAATTAGATATGGCTTTGGTAAGGAAATAATGTAACTAAATCAGTAACTTATAACAAAACAGACTAAGGACCAACATTACTCTGTTAGATAGGCTGTTACCATCAGTCTATCAAAATCGACCCACATATTTTCATCTATTCTGTATCTCTGACAAGGAAATAGACAACCATTGAAACATACCTTGAAATTTCTCTCAAAGAAGCGTTGTGATGTTCCAAGTCCGTGTCCAAAAAAATTTTCTGCTTTTTAAGTACAAGACACAGAAATCGAATCCAGGATCCAGGGATGACAACCCACTGTACGGAGCAGATGTACATCCCTGCATGAGTTAAGAGCAGAGTGAAGTAAGGTGGGACGCTGCGCGGACGCGGACAGCGAAAGTTATATAGCATGCCAATACAGATGTTGTACTACTTCCCTATAGTTTAAATGAGAGATTTGGCGCTAGATTTAGTGCCTTGCAGTTAAAAATGACAAATACGTTTTCCGATACGGCCTTTGTACATCACAGCGCTTCTCTGGAAGAAATTTCAAGGTAGGTTTCGGCATGCAATAGTTGACTGTTTCTTTTTGAGTCAGGCCAGATCAGCCAGCATCCTTGCATATTAGATATTTTCCATAAAAGGAGTTTCAACCCTTTCACATGCGCCGGACACAAGTAGGGGTTTATTTTAACTGAAATGCATCAATATTAGTATTACATCAAACAGATGTATTATATATATATATATATATATATATATATATATATATATACGTTGATATATAAATCAGGAAACATAAATTAAATTAAATTGCTATTATATGTAACAGGCCTACTGTTTGTCACCGTATGTGTATTTTTTTCAGGTTTCATCTACTTCTGGACGAAAGAGAAAATCGACTGATCGTACCGGTGAATATTTACTTATTATTTTGATTATTGTTATTATTATTGTTATTATTACTTTTATTGTCCACCGCTGTGGTCTCCAGGTAGCGTGCTGCCTTGTCACGCAGCTGGCCCGGGTTCGATCCCCGGTCGGGGAAGTTTTTTTGGGTGAGGTTTTGTCGGGGTTTTTCCTCACCTGTAAGACAAATGTCAGGAAAAGTATAAGGCCCAAACGGTCCCCGAAATCATATGGCCATCATCCTTATCGTTATCATCATCATCCTGCACCGGTGTGGAAAGCAACGGCAAGCTACCACACCTACAATTCCCTAGTAAAGCTGCAAGCATAGCATGAAAATGCTATTATTGCAGTGAAGGACCTGCCTTCGGACAGAATTACTATGGATGGATTACTTTTATTTTTTATTTTTCTTCAATCTCCAGTCATTTGGTTTACAAATTTAACTTTCTTCAGGTGTGGTAAATTCCAACAAAATTGGAATCTAGTAAAAGCATTCAGAAACAGTTTTTGATTAATATAATAATTTGTTGTCAAATTCTCATATGGCTGTTGTATAAAGCATAGAGAAGGAGTAAATTGTAACAACCATAAAATGTTTAATCAGATAAAAGCAATCAAATTCAGTTATACATCATCTAAATAAATGTCTTAATTACATTCCGGTTCCAATTCATCTAATAGGATATGTAATTATACAGAATCTTTATTGTGAAAGTAATTTTACGGTTCTTTTAAATAATGAGGAAATTAGGACATGATGCGCATTTCGATTCCTTTTGGCAAACTATTTTAGTGATTGTAACAATTCACAAATCAATATTAGAGGTACATAAAATCCAACTATAGCTAGAAACATAATTCGATTGCTATTCACAAGCAAGAAGAAAATTGGAAAAACATTGTTGTCGCTGAAAAAGTAGTAATATATGAAACTTATCATAGTCTCTGGTATGAAAATTCGCACGGCCATGTATCTCCTTTAATGTTTTATAGTGGAAAATAAATTAGTTTGTATTTTATCTAAGGGCAGGTCCTTCACTGCAAACTCTGCGTTAACCATTCTTCTCTCGCTTACGCATTTTTCTTTGTGTCTGTATACGATGAATTTATCTTTATGTTGTCTATTATCTTTTCCTTCTCCAGGAATATCTTACATTGACCATTTCGTGAAGCCTAACTACAACTGGCAATGTATTCTTACATAGTGTCGTAGACAATTTACTTTCCTTTCCATTATCGCATTTCTTTCACCCACTGTTTCTTAACTTATACTTCGATTTCTGTCATTACATTATTCACCATCTCTATATTTCTAATGTTTTCAGTCTGCTCTCTCAATATAAAATTATAATGACAAAATGATTAATGTATGGCAACCGCATTTGACAATATTTTTATGCTTATTTCAGGAAAGAAGAGTGTAAAAGATAATGGATTACAAAATGAAGATGGAACACCTAAAAAAATGCAGAAGTATGAAAAATCCCAAAATAATTCTGAAGAAACAGTGACGGTTCGAAATACTATGGATATTCGTAAAATAATAGTAGGAAATGTAAAACTTGTATTGATAAAAAAATAACTGTTCGATGACGAACGCGGTACTTGGTGGAGAACTCATGGAGCATCAGTAACTGGTGGAGTGGGACAATTTATCAGTAACAAGTAAATGTCGTCGACTTCTCAGTATATAAATGTCTGCAATTACTTAAATGTTTACTTAAATATATCCATTACAATATTCTAGTTTTTATTATTAAACATTTTATTATCAAATAATTATATTTCTGGAAGGGTAGTGAATACATGATCTGTAGTTTTTTAACAGTAGTATTGAAAGTTAATTACAATCTCATGAAGAAATTAAAAATAAAAGCAAATAGTAATCACAATTTTGTTTTATTTTATTCTCCATTTGTATGTTACTTTACATCCCGTAAATCTACATATTGGGGTATCTACAGTTCTACTTTATTTTGCTTTAAATGGTGCCACAGATGCTAACATTATACCCTTAAAATGTGGTTTGTGTAAAGATCCTTGTTTAGTACCATAGTATCGTGGACAGCTTTGTACATCATAAAATATCCAGCATCGCGAAAGGTCAATATCTAATGGGTCTTGAAATACGGAAATATTCATAATTAGTACATAAATGTTTCAGAAGTTCAAAAGATAAACTTCTTTATATACTAATAACATATTGAGGTAAGCTTTATTGGCTATTCCATGCCACTGTGCCACCTGTGAGTATTCGATCGAAGAACAAGAGACTGTTAGCGTCATATTGACCAATGTGATAACAAACGTTCCCGCTAGAGCTATTGCCAACATGTTTACTCACATATAAGGGGATTCTATCTCAAGAAATCCATCTAAATTAGTGGACAAGTTAGGGTGAAAAAAATGGGCAATTAGTGCCACTTTCGGCAAATTAGTGTGAGAAAATGGGCGAGTTAGTACACCAATTTAGTGTAGAGTTCACTTGTTTGTTAGCGGGTTTTTGTGATAAGTTGGCTACACAATCTGAGCAAAGATTAATACATAATTTACAATGAAAATATGGTGACTTTTATGTTACTTTAAGCTCAACTTCTCAGTTCATTTTAAGGCATTTCTCATTGTTTATATATATATTATATATATATATATATTTCAGTAGTAATTGGACTTTATCAGACTAAAAGTTAGATATATAGGCCTACAATGTTATTTACAAATACTGTATAGGTCGCACGGGCAGTAAGCCGTACGTGCTGATGACAGTCAGTTACAATAAAGTAATATTTTATAATAGTATATAGAAAAACAAAAAGAAAACAATAATATTACAATTACATAAAGAAAACATAATATTGCATGTACATAATAATACAATAACATTATACATTAACTAACTTACGTAGAATTATTAAGAATTAAAGGTATTGCCTTTTGATAACATGCATTTATTCATGAATGAGTGTTGTTCTTATTTTCGCGTTTTGTCCAGAAATTTACCCGAGTTTATCCAATTTTCTGGATTTACCATTAACTCGTAGAATGCCAATCTTTCACGATTTATATTTAGAAATCTTTCCGGTAATAACTGACGCCTCCAATATTCTAAATCGTTTCATTTTCCTAATATATATATATATATATATATATATATATATATATATATATCAGATAATTATCCATATGCTTCAAGAATAAATTCTGTGCTTTTCCATTTTTTTATTTGAATTTGTGTAGCTGGCATAGTGGCATAGCCAAATATATAGTTTTGCTTTGATTTACTGTTAAAAAAACCCTAAATGTACAATCATAATATGATATATTTCCAAATACTGTTCTTAATTAATTATTATAATATGATTCTTATTAACTCATTGCTAAAATCAGCAAGCAATATGTTAACGGCTTCAATCACTTTCTAATTAATAGCATTTTTTCGTTATCTCTAATTTACATTATGTGATTTTTTGTTTGTTTTTGTAGTTACGCTGAATTATTCTTATTTTTCAACTTACTAAAATTTATAGCCCAGTACCTACACGGTCACGGTCTCTTAAAATGCATAGATACATGTATTTATTTTCCATATGCAAATCTATGACACATACAAGTTACAAAATTGTAAGAAATGATAGGTCATGCAAGTTGCAAAGCATACAGTAATCCTTGTGTATTATAGGCTACATCAATGGTATACTATGCTGATTATGAAATCTACAATTGTAATTATTGATATTTAATTATGGATAAAATAACTTCAACTTCTCAGTTCGCACACTTATTTATTTACTAATTTTTATGGTCAATTTTTGTAACGCAGATTATTTTTAATTCTACTTAAATAATAAAACAGTTGTGTTTTACAAAACGAAAGAAAATGATAATCTCATTTTATATTCTAAACTTGGTTCTTAATTAATATCTAGTCATCTGTCATTATGCAATAGGACCTAAAGCTGATACATTTTTCATGATAAAATGATTACGCTTGTAAGGAAATTCAGATATATTTATTCGTTATATAAAAACTGTCAAAATAATAAATAAGTAATTAACTAACTCACTCACTAGAACTATCGAACACGCAGATTCATGGCCGCGCGGACATAAGCTATCCGTATATCCCTATCCCGAGGTCATATTTTCAAATTTTCTCCTATATAACCTACTTCCCTAAAATCTTGGGTAATGTTATTCTACCACCTAATTATTGGTCTACCAACTGGGCATTTTCCCTCTCGTTGTCCTATATGTTCCCTTTTCATTCCTCACTCGTGCCACATGTCATGTCATGTCCATCGCAGTCTACGAGACTCAACTGCTCCTATAAAGATCATGTATCTCACTGTTATGAAGGTTGTTGTAAAGCCTCTGTGTTCTTCTATGTTCGATCCAAATATTTTCCTAAGAACTTTATTATCATATACTCGTAATCTTTGCTTCTTCCTTAAAATAAGAGTCCACGTTTGGTATCCATATAAAAGAACTGGGAGAATAACACTTTTACATAACTTCAGTTTAATGTTTTTAAAGAGACGTTGGGACGACAAGACTCCCTGTTATGCATAATAGGACGCATTTCCAGAATTGAACCTATATTTCTTTCTGCATCTCATTGTTCCTAGGTAATTTCATTCAGTCACTTCTTCAAAATTTCCCTCATTTGTCATTAAATGTCTCTTTCCATTAAACTGAATAATGTATTTCTATGTGTGAACATACACTTTTTATTGACCCAGTCCTAATTTCTTAGTGTTACTCAATAGAATGTATGTGTTGGCCCTTAGTATATCCTCGCTATCGCCGAATAGTACTACACCATCAGCATAAACTAACTGATTGTCAATACCATGGAGTTATAGGGTCAAAATAATATTTATAAAAATATCAGGAATTAGGCCTTCTGGCCTGTTCCCCCTCAAGTAAGTTGGTCTCTCAATCGCAAATTCGGCTTTTTAAGATATCTCCTCGCATTACGTCTCTAGGCCAACGTTTCTTTTAGATATTCTCTCATTGGGCATATCAAAATAATGTAACAGTATTTTGTTATGAAAAATTATGAGAGTATCGTTGTGTTGTGTACAAAGAACGGCAGAAATATATTTTTAGGTATCCTGTATATTACTCGTAAGTATCGGCCCATCTGTGGCAAATGAACAATAAGAAAATGTAATCAGTATTCAAATTTACTAGATTGGAAGTATGTCGAACCAGGGGTTTTATGGGTGCACAGAAACTCCAGCTCTCTATATATCCCTATCCAGAGCTAATATTTTCCAATAATTCCTGTGTAATTCTTCTCTCCCAAATCATGGTTAATGTTACTTTCCCATCTAATTATTTACCTACCTTCTGGAAAATATTCCTCACGCTTTCCTACAATAGTATGCTGACACAGGTTGATTTTGAGGGTTTATGAGGTAGGCCTAGTTATACGTAAAGATAAATTCAAATTGAGGTTTTAGATGGCTCTGTTTATCCCTGTATTATTTCCAATATTCATCCGTGTCTTCAATACGTTCATGATATATGAGAATTCTTCTACACATGATGACTTTTCAGAGGGATGATTATTGTCAGAAGGAACATTGTATCTACAGGTGATTTTGACTCTTTTTGTAATATGGCTGAAAGGTGGATTTCTGTATATTTGTAGATTAATTTGCTTATTTGGAGGCGAACATTATTTCTCAGCAGTACAGCAGACAAGGTAAGTTTAAATGTTACCGGAAAAGTACAAACTTCAGGTAACAAATAACGGGTGAAATGATCCCACTACAGATCTTAGAAGTCCATTGGGGTAGTAGGGATTTAAGGTGTCCACTTTTGTAGTAAATTGACACTTGGTGTCAGCCGATTGTCAGTCCTGAATGATGGCAGCATTTAGATACAGAACACGTGCCTGGTTCCCATATCATTTAGAGGCTTAGTCGCCCCAGGGTCATCATGTGCCAGAATGTTTGGATCACTTAAAATCATATCATGAGGATTCAAACCTCGGATCTTCTGGGCTGTAGCGTATTTACCTCTAGTCAACTACGGTCCTTGGAATTGTATAAAATGGTGGTAAATTTTATAAATTAAATTCCAATTAAATATTTGTTTTACTCCTTTACTACGAATTGTAAATATTACTTAGTCATAACGTGTCAAGCTTTATGATTGCAAATAAACTAAAATCTTAATTTAAAGAATATATTTCAGGAAAATTTCAGAAATCTCTTTATAAAGACACCAACAATAATGAAATTTGGATATACCTTGAAAAGCCTGTTTTTCAAAAGCTGTTTTAAATACCGTATGTTAATATGCTACTTGAATACTATTTGTTACAACAAGGGAGGATTGAGTTGGACTTGCAATTCAAGAAGTCTGAATTTTTTTTAGAAACTGTTCTAGGAAAATGAATGTTTGTATTTGAAAAATATAATTTTAAGTGAACTAAAAACATGAAATATTAAATTGGTGTTATACATACACAAACAAATTAAATATGGATCTCTCAAAAGTCTAAAATCTTCCATAACGAGGGAAAATTGAAACAAGGTAAGTCTGAAAATTTTCGGAAATTCTTGAAAAGAAACTAGGACCTAATGTTTTTATATCCAAGTATACTAAAAGCATAAAATACTAAATTGCTATATTAAAGACACAGATAAATGAAATATGGATCTATCATCAAATGTCTGAAACTTTCCAAAAACTGTTTTAAGAATATTAAGACGCTCTTTGAGTTTATTTAAATGATTGAATTTTAATTTAAATGAGAATAACAATTAATTGCTTGTATCGGTTTTGTCCTTCTGTAAAATGCCTAGGATATATTAAATAATTTGTATTTCATACTTAACCTACTCAGTTTTGGGATTCTATACAGTGTTCAGTCATTTTATACAATGCCTGATTTTAGACATTGTCATTCGAGTAGAGAGTTTAATACGTTTTGGATATGAATTTGCGAGATATCCTCGTTTACACCAAGCAAATCTCTTCAGGAAACTTAGGCTTTGCACGCAATCATAGTTGTTTTCTCTAAATTAATTCTAAATCATTTCAAAATTCACGAATTCTTACGATAGAGCATTTAGAGAGCATTGGTGTTAGAGAATGGAAGACATGTTCAGATAGACCAGAGAGATAAACTGAAAATTCATTTTTTCTATGCTCGCGTGCATATTTTCAATACACCACGTTTACAGCCGTCTGAGACCTTCTCAACATTTGGTGTGTATCCAGAAGTCTAGGTGATCAGCTTAAAGACGATATTTATTGTATTGTGGTTGTATCAATTGCTAACATATTTACTAGATATCACTCCCTTTGACGGATCCACTATAAGAGATAAGGTAGGTGCTCTCGCCTGGATTAGAGTGGCTTATTCCACATTTTCAGACTTTCGACTCTCGGCTTAATGGCAGTGTGATTTACTGTTTTACGATGCTCTGTTTAAGGTGATCATGTCCCCATCTCTAATTCCTGACTTCGGCAGGAAAAATCCTAACGACGCCAAATATACTAATATTTAAGTAATTAACCCCAAAAAGAGAGCCAACACGTAATTAGGTGCCAAGCAGCCACAGCTGGTTCCAGAATGTAGAAAAATGAACGAATATAGTCTCGCCTACTTAAAAGCATTTATTAACTTTCAAAATAAGGAAAAATAAATAAATAATAATAACCATAATAATATAATAGTTAACATTTATTATAATTTCCTACAACACAATAAGTTCTTTTTGTAATAACAATGATAATTATTAGGATAATAATAATAATGATGATAATAATAATTATTAATGTTATTATTGTTATATTAATATTATTATATTATTATTATTATTATCATAATTATTACTATTATTATTATTATTATTGTTTTTTATTATTATTATTTATTATTATTGTTGTTATGATTATTGTTATATTATTATTATTATTATTATTATTATTATTATTATTATTATTATTATTATTATTATTATTATTATTATTATTATTATTATTATTGTTATTATTGTCCACCGCTGTGGTCTCGAGGTAGCGTGCTGCCTTGTCACGCAGCGGGCCCGGGTTCGATCCCGGTCGGGGCAGTTTTTCTGGGTGAGGTTTTTATCGGGGTTTTTCCTCATCTGTAAGACAAATGTCAGCAAAACTTTAAGGCCAAAACGGTCCCCGAAATCAAATGGCCATCATCCTTATCATTATCATTATCATCCTCATCCTTCACCGGTGTGGAAAGCAACGGGAAGCTACCACACATACGCAATTCCCTAGTAAAGCTGCAAGCATAGCATGAAAATGCTATGATTGTAGTGAAGGACCTGCCTTCGGGCAGAATTACTATGGATGGATTATTATTATTAATATATTATTATTATTATTATTATTATTATTATTATTATTATTATTATTTTCCTTGCATTTTTTGTCAACTCAATTATCCCTTGGGTCCATCCGAGGTTTGTTGTGTGAATTAAAAGCAAAATAATAAAAAATACTGTACGACGGGTTGCTAGCCCGTAGGGGTAATGTGATTAGGTTTCCATTCATGTAACATTTACTCTGTAAGGGTCGGTTTCACCAACAGAGGTAACTGTATTACGCCAGTTTAAGCTATGCATTATATAGGGGGAAAACTGGCGTATTACATTTACCTCTGTTAGTGAAACTGACCCTAAGTGATGTTATAGTTATACCGCCAATATTCGGTCCTCAGAGCCTCATCTGTTATAAACAGATAGCACCACGGCAGCTTGAGGTTAGGTTTGGATAGAAGAAGTTTTAGAATGCAATTCATTATCCCAAAAAGGAGATATCTGGGCCCTTCAGGGAAACGCTGGATTCTAAATGTATCAGTGATAACATAAAAGTTCTATGGGCCTAAGATTTGGATGAAAATTATTATTATTATTATTATTATTATTGTTATTATTATTATTATTAATATTATTATTATTATTATTATTATTATTATTATTATTATTATCATTTATTATTATTATTATTATTATTATTATTATTATTATTATTATTATTATTATTATTATTATTATTATTATTATTATTATTATTATTATTATTATTATTATTATTATTATTATTATAACAATTATTAATACTAGCATTGCTACCACATAACTGTACACACTTATGGTTCGGAATCATACAATGAGTCCAGCTGATTTTTTTCAATATCCACTGTAGTGTGGCGCTTCACTGATTCTAAAAACATTGTCGTCGCAATTTTTTATTTCTTTGAAGGTAAGTAAACAATTATATATAATAAACAATGTGATAAGAAAATAAAAGAGTACTGAAAAATGTTCGCCCTGATATTAACGAAACTAATTTTGTTGAAAATGCAAGTTTTAAAATTAAAATACAATATGTACGTTTTTACATAAACTGCGCGATCAGCATCATGGGCTAGTGGTCAGCGTTATTGACTACTGTTCATGAGGTCCCGGGTTCGATTCGCGGTCAGACCATAGGAAATTTTTCTTAAAGGGAATTATTCCTGTGGTTGTCGATGGTCTGGATTTTAGGTTATGTTTAGGTTAAGAGCTCTCCTGGCGCTTCATTATCATTTATCACCCATCATATCATCGGGGTAGCGTAATTCCGTTTTCCAGGTGCCCCAACCTAAGAAATGGATTACAATTCCGCCAATGCCAGGGGAGAAAGCCAGAAATATCAAAAAAGATAACCTGGTGGCATAAGACAAAAAAACACAAACTGTGCTTAAGTGTGTACACTTTTTTGTATTTTATTTAAAATTATGTTTTACTTCATTTTTATTTATTTGAGTGCGTGGAACCTTACCCATGCCGTAGACGGATGGTCTACATCATGTCCTGACACAGAGTTACGAGACACACGCTGCTTAGGGTCCCCATGGGAGAAGAATTTTTCTCATGGAATTTCATCCACTATGAGAACGGTGCTTTCCCTTCATCCTGAGGAATTTTGGAAACATAAATGAAGTATCTGCTCTAGATTTTAAAAAAAGCTATAAAGGCTATAGGATTCTACATACTGATCAAATGTTACCCATATACTGACTGGATAATCGTCCATATCTGTAACTATCGCATGTGGATATGAAACCAGTAGACGGCTGGTATGCCAGGATGCTTCTACTCGTATGTCTGTCTCATCTTAGAGTTTAGCTTATTAGTTTAAGTGCAAGTGTCCATACTGTTTTTGGTCTTCATAATCCTTAACTTTTCACAATACAAACATAAAAAAATATATAACATCCTTGTCGCATTCGACCTATAACTTAAGTCTCTTGGCTTACCTCCTGCTTTTGGACTCACATCCAGATGTACAAGTCAGATAGATCGATGATCACCTAACCTGTAAAAAATAAAAAATAAACATGGTGTCAGCAATTTGGAACATTCAGCTTTTACAGCTGGTTTTATCAATATGGAGCCATTACTTTTTGTAGCTACACTTTTACTCACGATGGTCGGTGTGCACTGATTTCAGACACTGGCTAAATTTACATGCGAAAAATTCGTCTTTCACGGACCATCGTGTACCCCATTGCTCTGCGAAAAAACACGACGACTTAAAAGTGTTCGTCCACGATGTACACATATTTATAGATATTAAACTATACCGATAAATATTTTACAGGAAAAATATAAACATATAGAGTATTATGTGTGATAATATGTTTGCGCTCGCACGTACGTTTGCCACCCAATGAAATTTCTGCGTTTCCGGTTCAGCACAAGACTGATAGATAGCGTTAACGTGTTCCGTTTTTAACTTACGAACCTCTTCGGTAGACCATGGGTATTGTATAATTTTACTTTTAACTCACGATGTTGCAGGATGAGACAATATTTAAGAATTTGTGTAGTATAAGTGACTTGTGTGAGGCATGATGATGAAAATGATGAGAAAGGAGAAGATACCAGAACAAAGATCATCAAGGGAACCTCTAGTCTTAATGTTTCCATCCAATATGCTAATCGATATATGCAGTAACATATGCCTTCTCAACATAGTCTGTGTATTGCAGAGGGATCTGAAATTAAATTCAGACTCATGTTACCCAATCTAGCGAGTAAAAACTGATGATCACTACCCCTCTCAGCAAAGATATCGATGATATTACAATTAAAATTTACAATCTCGTCGGGAATCGAAATCACAACAGTTAGTCAGGAGATAGTATGCTGTCACCTGAATTATTTATTGTTATCACAAAAATGTTACAGCAGCTATCAAAATTAAAGTAATAATATAATTTCAAACATTATTGTATGTTCATAGTAAAGCCTTCTTTATGCACATTCATACGCTTCTACTTCCTTAACAATAAAACGTTTCCATAATTATAATTTTCTCTCTGTTCTATACTTCAGGTTTTTTATTCACTAAGTCACTAATGAAATACTCCTCCTCACTATGGCAGAGACTGTGAAACTATAACGTATTCAAAAACTATTTAAGATTTATTCAATAACCAGATAACATAAACATCTCACTAATAGTATTATTTTAGCAATTAAAATGAATTGTGTTTTAGTTTATAAATGTAGTATTAAGATTTATGCATAATATATGTTGCAGTTTTATATATAATCGATAGTTTAGTACGTTATATTTAAATATTTTCCTTATTTTTTCTTGTTTATTTGATAGACACTGTCTACTATATTATGTATTTTTCTTCGTGTAAAATGCATTACTTGATTTAAATACAGTTATTGTTAACATTTAGTTATAGCTATTATTAACATTCTCAGTTAGGCCAAGATTTCATTGTATGATCTAAAAGTTTTGCTGTTATGGTATCATAATGTAACATATGTTTGTGTTTGTGACTAGAAGAGAACATCGCATGGCCTTACCTCCACGAAGCTAAATATATATATAAGTGTGTGTGTGTGTGTGTGTGTGTGTGTCTGTGTAACAGCTCAAAGGAGAACAAACAATGCTCAGAGTAATTTGTTACGACCACCAAATTAGGAATGCAAATGTGAGATTCTGGGCAGACGAGGTTAGGAAAGAACTCCAAAAGATTGGCATAGGTCGGGTATGGAAAACGGCACTGAAAATCGCAAGAATGTGTGGAAAAAATTAAGTATGCCTTTTTTACTTCTACGTATAGTTGATGAATAGTACCATTCTATTCCCATTTATTTTCTAAAATCTTTTAAGCTAAAAATCTGATCTGTTATAGATCTGTTTCTTCTAAATCTTCATTGATGATCTAGAATCTCATCAATATAAGGAGTAAGTCTGCTTACTAATATATTTGTAGAATTTTGTACAAAGTTGAAAGTAATGAGATGCCCCTATAGTTGTTGCAATCAGTTATATTTCCTTTCTTATAAATTGGTATGATAATCGATTCTTTCAATTCATCTGGAAGAGCTTCTTTATCCCAAATCATATTAAGCAACTGGCGTATTTTGTCCATCAATTTTTCTCCCCCTGATTTTATCAGTTCTGTTGGGATCTCATTTGAACCTGATGCTTTATACAGCTTCAATTTTTCTATTGCCATTTCAACCTCTAATGCACTTGGTTCTATGATTAGCATTTGTGTTGTCAGTAAATTATCCTCTTCAATATGCAGTTCTCCTTCTACATTTAATAATTGATTAAAGTAACTTCTCCATCTATTTAATATAGTCCTGCAATATGCAATAATGTCCCCATTTGCATTCCTAATTATGTTTGTTCTAGCCTGAAACCCTTTCATCTCTACCCTAATTCCCTGATATAATTCTCTAATGTTCCTATTTTTTGCATTAATTTCAAGATCATTAATCTTCTCTCTCGGATATTCCCTCTTTTTACCCTTTAGTAACTTCGTGCTTTTCCGTCTAACACTACCCAATTGCTCCAAATTTACCTAATTTGGCCCGTGCAGCCATTTCATTTTAGCTTGCTTTCTTTTCTTTATAATGCCGGCACATTCCTCATCAAATCACTTCTTGTTTTGCTTCATTTGTAAGTACCCAATGCTTTCAGATGCTCACAATTTAATAGTATCTCTTATAACCTCCCATTCTTTATTTATATCAGTTCCTTCTTCGTTTCCCACATTGTTATCAGAAACCAGTTTGATGCCCTAATAGCATACCTATAACTTTTTAAGTCACAGCAGATTAGCCACCTGTGTTCCACAGACTGGAAACTTGTTAATAGCAACTTCGTGTTCTCGAATGTCTCCTCCATCTGAACTGAATGTGCAATAACTATGCAGTCATACACATTCCCATTATGCAGTAACACACATTTGAGACTCTTTTCGATGAGTCTATAAATCGTCTCGACTGAGGATCATACTGTATGTCATAGAAGTGTATAAGCTCGTTTATGTTATTGCAGTAAACCAAGCATCATTCTGTGAGAATAAAGGAACTAGTTCCTTTCTCTGTTTCTGTACGATGCGTAATCTGTTCTTGTTTCCAGAAGATTCATACTTTAAAGCTGTGAGTCAAGTAGTTCTGCAGATTCCTTTGACAAATTCAAATCACAAACTAGATCATTAAAAATCACTTTGAGAGAACCGATGTAGAGTAAAGTCATCATCAGGCTGATATACATCATCAGTTTTATCATCAGTGATTATATCAATTTCACTTTCATTATCATCTTTTGTCAGATTCTCAGCTGGATGAAGAGGAATAGGCAAAGGCAACTCTTCTCCATATGGAACTGGCCTAATGACTGAAAGAATGCTTGAATATACAATTTGGTTCTTATTTTTTTAATTGAACCCCTGAACATTAAGCAAACAGAAGCAACTGTCATTAAGGTGGTCTTTAGGCTCCCTACACACCATAGGAATCGCAAACGGCATGCAGGTTTTCTTACCTTTTGTCCTAAATCTTAACCTCTCAACGCTATAGTGGCACCCACACCTTAACCTGGTCACCAAGTTTTACTTTAAAATAAGCTAAGTAACCTTTTAAAACAAAGTCTGTAATAACCGTTCTTTGCTTAAGCATTGTATACTTTCCACAAATATAAGAGAAAATATTAGGATTGTACACACATTTGCTTGTAGATATTGTCATACATGCAGTCACACTAGAGAGATAACATGAGAACAGCATTCCGTCATAATACAAGTGTCTGAGATGAACAACATTTTTAGGTTCACCCAATAACAACCTCAGCAGCAGTTATGCCAACCTAAAGGATCAGAGGCCTGAATTGACAAATTTCTCTCCAACATACTCATTACCTTATGGTACATATTAAACTCTCTCCAGTAAATATTTGAAAACAGATTAGGTCCATTCTGAAAAAAAATAAATAGTACGTGATAGGAGAAATCTAAGAACAGTTCTGAAATCGGCATAAAAAAGTGAACTAATACCACGTATCAGTTTACAGTCATCTGATATCATGCAGACTAATGTTATCAAAGGGTTTGGTACATGTAATGAATATAAAGTCTAATAAAAATATGAACTAAATGAACTATCCCTTGAGTGAACTTGGGAATCTGAACGATGCATGTTCATTCAATGTCAACGTACATAATAATTTCCAGATATATAAATTAGTGGATGAGATTCCTTCAGAGGGAAATACGTTCCAGTAATACAGAGTTGCTAGAAATATTTTTAAAAATATTCAGTGCGCATGACATATTCATATAAAGATTCGCAGGTGTATAAATTCACCCCGTTGCCTCCTAATTATACTTGAGACAAGAAACAGGCAATAAATCCATTAAGATATGTTATTAGATATCAACATTTTCCACATTCTGAAAGTATTAAAAAGGAATATCTCAACATTAAAAATGATTCGTCCATAGAATTAAGTCATATTTGCCGGATATTTTTTGAGCTTATCAACGATAGTAGGCTATGTGCCAGGCACTGTTTTTGACCGAACTCCTTCACGCTCTCAAAGTCTTTTACACATAAAGCTTACGTAATAAAACAATGCACACATGCACTCAGACAGTAGTCTACTATTCTCAACTCACTTCTATAAATCTCACCACACAGCATACTGTGATCAACCGAAACAGTGCGTTAACATAAAAAAAGCCCAGAGTAGTAGTAACGCCCAAATATACTCCAAATGCTTAAAAAAAAAAAAGGATACAGGAAAAGAGTAGTGAGACAGCCATATAAAAATATGTTTGTTTGCTGTGGTATTAAAATCATTAATTTCGTTTACGATGCCCGTTAGAAGACCGAAGATGTGAATTGAAAACATATTAAAAAGTGTATACATGTTCTCCCATTTTACTTAAATGAAAGGTGTATGACGTTACCACTCTTATTTGTAGTATAAGGCCAAACATATTTTAACTTTCGATCGAATTAAAGCTTTTGACTTTCATCTCAAAGTAAAATGTGAAGTGATTATGACCCAGAATAGAATCGGAGAATCTATGCGAAGATTATTTGTCATCAACATTTTTAAACCAACACTAGACTGTTACATTATATGAAACGAAATTTTCGGAGATGTTTATTTAAGGAACAGATGGTTTATATTACTTTAATAAAATCATTATCATCATCATCATCATCATCATTCTTCACAAATTAGGTCTTTGCGTGTTCCGATCTCACATCTGTTCAGCCCAGCGCTTTCGTGGTCTTCGTACCGATCTTCGTTCTCCATGATTATACATCAGTGCCATCTTTGGTATCCTATTCTCTGCCATTCTTTGCAGATGTTGTATCCAATTGTTCCTGTGTTCTTCTATTTGTTCAAGCAGTGGTTATACTTTTAGTTCATATATAATATTCTCATTCCTAATATGTTCTCTTGTACAATCTTTCACAGTCCGTAGGGAACTCATTTTCGCTGCCTGAATTTTACTGTTTTTATTTTTCCTTCAGGACCCAAGCCTCAATTCCATACATCGTCAATGGAAATGCCATCGTTAAGTAAAATCTTAGCTGCATATCCTTTCTTACTTTGTTCCTCAGTGTTTACTTGATTGTTCCACAAATATGTTGAAATTTCCGCATTTTCTTGTTTTTTTTTCTTTTTGTTCTTCTTCATATGTTATATCGCAGCCCAAATACTGGAAGTGTGAAACCTGTTTTAACACACTATCTTCTATTACTATTTTTTGTTCTTACTGGGTACTTTCCATCGAATGCCATTACTTTAGTTTTTAATGATGAAATTGACGTATTATATTTCTTACATATATTATTTAAGTGATAGACTGCTATTTGTAGCCTGCCCGCTTTTGTCAAAAATTAATACTATATAATCTCCAAAACATAATGATTTAATGTTTTAATAATATTAATCTGATATCCATAAATCACAAATATGCTATTATGCCACATTACACGATTTTAAATATCTCCCAATCAATCTTCAGTTATATCTTAGATCATAAAATAGTGACGGATTACACTGGTCAACATGATTTTTGTCTAATTAGTACCAATACTTGTACTTAATGCAGTTTTTTATCGTTTTTTCAAATATGTATTCGGAATTTCTCCATCACCCACAGTTTTGTTTTTGTTTCAATTTCAATTAATGGATTTAAATAATTTTTTTAATAAACGTGTTTTCGTCCATTTTCCCATTGTAAAATAAGACCAAAATGAGCAAAATCGTGAGATTTCAGCTATGGAAAAGAGATATCAAGGCAAATGGAATTCTAATATGCTGGCCGATCATTGTTGGACCATCAAGACGGATGCTCCACAGGCGAAATATAGCAGATATTCGTCATTTCTTACTTTCTAGGTGAGTTCGAATATTGTGTAGTTATGAATGTAGAAAATATTAAAGTGTTTGGAATTATAAATTCCTGTTTCTCCGAAACCTTGCGTGATGGAGAAAAACCGATATAGTATTTGAATTCAGGAAAAAAAACTATCAGACTCACATATTTTTCTTTCTAGGACAAAAAAAAGTTTATTTTTTGTTGCTCAATGTTATCCGTTTATTCATAGTAGAACCTAAAATTGAGGCATCTCGATATTAAGATACCACAACAGTAATATATTAGAGGATAGGCTACGGTTCAAATATGGGCTAGTGTCCAAAAGCTGGCTAGTATTGTATTGAGAGTGCAACGATTTTGAGACTTGCGAAGACGTAATATAATTTCCGTTATTCTTCTTCAGTACTCGATTTTAGACTACATCTAGACACAGATGTAACCTGGAAAAACAAGTGAAATACATTTGTAAAAAGACTCTAACCATCTTACATTATCCTACACGTTTAAACAAATTTCTCCTTCTTTCATTAAAACAAATCCTGTTGCGGTATTTTTATTATTGTGACGTTATGTATTCTGGCCTAAACTTTGACATGTCGCAGAGACTGCAGCGTGTTTCTAATGTTTTCGTTCATTTCATTATCAACCTCCATCGTTATGATCACATGTCCGTACGGTTCAATAACATCCCTTGGCTTCTCCTTAGCGACAGACGTATATTACACTCTCTTTCACTTCATTTCAAGATTCTGTACTCTTAACACTACTAGTTACCTGGCGCCCAGATTTGAGAAGTTGTCTTCTTGTCATAATATTGACAATAAATTACAAGATAACAGTTCGCTCTCCATAACACCTCTTTTTTTCCTATTCATTTCACAGTAGCGTCTGCTCGCTCCTGGAATTCCCTCCCCCAAGATATCAGCGGTTGTCACACACTCGAATCTTATAAGTCACGTTTATACAATTACACGTCTTTAAATAATTACTTTACTCCAGTTACTTAATGTATGTCACTAGTAGTTTTTTTTTTTCTATCTTGTATACTTTATGTTTTATTTGTTAAATCCAGAGTAAACCAACATATATTGTAGATAATAATTGTATTGTACGAGTAGTTATAGCATGTTGTGTCTAAATGGCTCAAAGAGTAGGGTGCGTGTAGGCAAACAGTTTTCGGACACTTTTGAAATTCAGAATGAATTGAAGCAAGGAGATGCACTATCTCCTCTACTATTTAATTTTGTACTAGAGCATGCCATTAAATCTTTAGAGAATGAGGAAGGCTTACAACTCAATGGTATTAATAAGCTGTACATAAGCTGATGATGTAATATTATTGGCCGATAGCGAGGAGATACTAAAGGCCAACACGCACACACTATTGAGTAACACTAAGAAATTAGGACTGGAAGTAAATATCAGTAAAACTAAATATATGTTCACACGTAGAAATTCAGTATATAATGGAAATGGACAGCTAATGACAAATGAGGGAAATTTTGAGGACGTGGGTGAATTAAAATACCTAGGAACAATAATCACAAATAGGAATGAGATGCACAAAGAAATTAAACATAGGCTCAATTCTGGAAATGCGTGCTATTATGCATTGCAGAGACTTTTGATGTCCCAACTCCTTTCAAAAAACGTTAAGCTGAAAATATATAAAACTATTATTCTACCAGTTATATTATATGGGTGCGAAACATTGACTCTTACTTTAAGGGAGGAAAGGACATTACGAGTATTTGAGAATAAAGTTCTTAGGAAAATTTTTGGACCAAAGAGGGATGAACAGACAGGTGAATGGAGAAGACTACATAACAATGAACTACATGGTCTTTATAGGAAGCCAGATATAATAAGAACAGTTAAGTCTCATAGACTGCGATGGGCAGGACATGTTGCGCGTATGGGGAATGAAAGACGTGCATGGAAACTTCTTGTAGGAAAGCCAGAAGGAAAACGCCCAGTTGGTAGACCAAGAATGAGGTGGGAGAACTACATTAACTATGATTTGAGGGAATTAGATTATGCAGGGAATGATTGGAAAGCATTAGCTCAGGATAGGGATGTATGGAGAGCTTATGTCCGCACGGCCATGAACCAATGGGTTCGATAGTGCCACTGAGTAAGTAAGTAAGTAAGATATACCATGTAATCATTTATGTTTATTGTAATTTAGATGTAAGACTTTTTTATTTTTTCTTATCTAGTTGAATGGTAGATACGGCCTTCTTAACTCTGCCAGGTAAAATAAAGCTAATATTATTATCATTATTATTATTATTATTATTAACATTATTGTTATTATCATTGCATTGCCATTATTTATATTATTATCATTATTACTATTAATATTATTATTATTATTATCATTATTATTATTATCATTATTATTATTATTATTATTATCATTATTATTATTAACATTATTATTATTATTATTACTATTATTATTATTATTATTATTATTATTATTATTATTATTATTATTATTACCATTATTAACAGTATTGTTATTATTTCCCAGTTGGTAGACCAAGAATGAGGTGGGAGAATGACATTAACTATGATTTGAGGGAAGTAGATTATACAGGGAATGATTGGAAAGCATTAGCTCAGGATAGGGATGTATGGAGAGCTTATGTCCACTCAGCCATGAACCTACGGGTTCGATAATGCCAGTGAGTAAGTAAGTAAGTTATTATTACCATTGCATTACCATTATTTATATTATTATCAACATATCCATTAGTATTATCATTATTATTATTATTATTATTATTAAAATAGTATGAAGTAAATCCTCTATGTTGTCTAGCAGATTATTTTATTGCAGCACATCAATAGATACCTCCATGTCTCGGTGAAACGTTGGTTCTGGATAAATATTAAAAATTAAAAACATTTACATGGTATGAAAGTTTTGTTTTTCCTATACCAATTACAACAGTGAGCTATCAAATAAGATGAGATAATTGAATTATATAAGAAATGGGATGCTTTTAGTTTATAAACTATAATTCAAATTGTTGCTAATTAGCAGTAAAGTAACATCAAACTTCAGAGACAAATGTGTCTAATTTGGACAGGTACTAAAAGTGGAAACATGAGCTAGTAGCACATATTTAGACAAAGTGAAAATGGGTCTCGTATCTAGTTCCTTTCCAACGGCCACATCCTCTATCTGCTAATAATAAGAATACTAAACGTGTCTGCGATTTTTTAAATAGAATCTTATGGTAGCATATATTATGTAGAAATGAGTTCTATACTTTATACATGCCTAAGTTAAATGTCGCTCAATTCTGGAAATGCGTGCTATTATGCATTGCAGAGACTTTTGATGTCCGAACTCCTTTCAAAAAACGTTAAGCTGAAAATATATAAAACTATTATTCTACCAGTTATATTATATGGGTGCGAAACATGGACTTTTACTTTAAGGGAGGAAATGAGATTGCGAGTATTTGAGAATAAAGTTCTTAGGAAAAATTTTGGACCAAAGAGAGGTGAACAGACAGGTGAATAGAGAAGACTACATAACATTGAACTACATGACCTTTATAGGAAGCCAGATATAATAAGAACAGTTAAGTCTCGTAGACTGCGATGGGCAGGACATGTTGCGCGTATGGGGAATGAAAGACGTGCATGGAAACTTCTTCTAGGAAAGCCAGAAGGAAAACGCCCAGTTGTTAGTCCAAGAATGAGGTGGGAGAACAACATTAACTATCATTTGAGGGAAGTAGATTATACAGGGAATGATTGGAAAGCATTATCTCAGGATAGGGATGTATGGAGAGCTTATGTCCGCGCGGCCATGAACCTACGGGTTCGATAGTGCCAGTGAGTAAGTAAGTTAAAATGTCTGAATTGTATTCAATAGAATGTATTCTCATGTTATTTTAATTAAAAATAAATGTTTTCAATAAATACATTTTGATAGTTACAATTTACATACTTTTAGTAAAGTGATCCCACAACAGACCCGGAGGCCCTTGGGGTAGTAGGAGGTTAAGGCTCCCACTTTTTCTAGACAATCGGCACTTTATGTCAGCCGGGTTGTCAGCCCTGCGTGACGGCCGCCTTTACCCCAGAACAAGCGTCTGGTACTCATTTCCATTAGAGGCTGAGTCGACCCCAGGGCCATAGTGCCGCCAGAGGGTTTGGGTCAGTTTAAAAATCCTGACCCCAACGGGACTTGAACCCTCGACCCTGCGGCTTGTAGCTCAGTGCCTTAACCACTACGCTACGGCGTGCCCCCTTTACATATATTCTGTTTTCTGTAAATTTACCTCATACTTGAAACAGGGAAAATAAAAAAGTGTGAAAAGTGTGAAAGCGTTACTCGGATTGATATCAAAATGATTACATAGTATCCGACATTTTAAACATGAAACCTTTTAACATTTATTTAGACCAGGTTAGCGATCCTTTATATCTGGTTCCAAATGTCTTTAATTTAACTTGAAAATTCGAAGATAGTGTTTACATAATACCTTGAGTATTGTAGGTTCCTAGTATTGTATGCACAGCCAACGCTCTCAATTCCAGAACAATAAATCCTTTCGACATTTATTACTGTTTCCCTAGTTTACACCACAAATATTTTACTCACAACGCCACTATATTCAATTCCCTATATATTTAAAATGTTCATATTATTAGTCCGAGAACAATATTCCATGCAAAATATAACATTCTTTCGCTGTAAATTATCTGTGGTCTCGAGGTAGCGTGCTGCCTTATCACGCAGCGGGCCCGGGTTCGATCCTCAATCGGGACAGTTTTCTGGGTGAGGTTTTTATTGGGGTTTTCCTCACCTGTAAGACAAATGTCAGGATAACTTTAAGGCCCAAATGGTCCCCGAAATCATATGGCCATCGCAATCATCATCATCCATATTCATCTTAGGTTAAGCTTAGGATTAGGGACACTCCTGGCGCACCATCATCATCATCATCACCCATCATATCATCGGGGCAACGTAACCCCAACCTCAGAAGTGGGTTACAAGTACGCCATGCCAGGAGAGAAACCAGGAATGTCGAAAGACAAAACTGGGGCATTTGAAAAAAAATTATCAGAGAGCACGAGTTCCACACCAATCGAAAATCTCAACATGTCATGTACTCTTTCGATAAAATTTCATTTTCATTCCATACAAAAATATAAAACTAAATATATGGTCACACATAGAAATTCATTATATAATTGAAATGGAACGTACATGACAAATGAGAGAATATTGAAGAACTGGTTGTATTCAAATACTAAAACAATATTTAGAAACAGCAATGAGACGCATAAAGAAATTAAAAATAGGTTGAATTCTGGTTATGCATCTTATTATGAAAACAGGGACTCTTGTTGTGCCAATTTCTCAAAAACATTAAACTGAAAAAATATATAAAACAGTTATCCTCCCAGTGATACGAGTATTATATGGATACGAAACACGGACTTTTACTTTAAGGAAGAAGAAGAAATTATGAGTATTTGAGAATAAACTTCTTATGAAAACTTTCCAACCGAAGAGAGATGGACAGACAGACGAATGGAGAAGACTACATGGATCTCTCATTTCCAAATGCCCACTCCCGAGGGACACAGTTTTCAGTAAGTTATAAAAAATAATTCTGAATGTTTAATTACATTTATTATCTGTGTTTCGTATTGTCGCATGACAGATTTAATGTCATTTCTTTAATTTATAATAAGTAATGCCACGAGTGATTTCCAATTTATCTAGAGAATTTGGAAATCAAGAGTGGCATTTGTTAGGAATATTTAACGAATAAAATTAATCTGTTTACTCACAAATCATTATTTAAATATAGTTACTTTAAAACATTTATATATTTAATGTAAACGGTGATGTTTGAAAACAAATGAGACACGATTGGTACGCTTTATATGCTCCTTTTGTTCATCACTGCAACCAGATCATTATTTATTGCCAAAGGAACGCTATATTGTAAGAATGCACTCTAGTGGAGAAAAAATGAAAAACATCAAGCTGTATATTCATTCATTTCTGATGTCCTATGATGTAAATATAACAATTATATGTTTCTGGAATGTTATTACATGGGGAAAAATACATTTAAGAAAGTGCAAACAGTGGTTCCTTTTTTTGGTGGTATAATAAATTGCTACAAAGGTTTTTATATTAACTCCCGCATGCGCTAAATGTTGACATTCCTGCACTACATTTACAATCTGATAGCTGTATTTATTTCGGGGTCAGTCACTGCAAAATAATGCTATGACCTATTCAGAATGTTAACAAGGAGGTGCTTTCTGTATAATGATAAACGTTAGTTGGTAAATTCTAGGCGAAACACGAATGTGATTGGTGTAAACAGAAAATCAATGAAATGTGATTAGTCATTGACTCCCATTTGGGGCACGAGTTAAATAGACGTCACAAATCTCTCCAAATTAGTTCGTTAAGTTTTACAGCATTTTTAAAGTTTGGCCTTAGGACGTTTAAAAAAACAAAGTTAATTACATACTTGTCCACCGCTGTGGTCTCGAGGTAGCGTGCTGCCTATTCACGCAGCGGGCCCGGGTTCGATCCCCGGTCGGGGCAGTTTTTCTGGGTGAGGTTTTTATCGGGGTTTTTCCTCACCTGCAAGACAAATGTCAGGAAAACCTTAAGGCCCAAACAGTCCCCGAAATCATATAGACATCATCATCATCATCCTTATCATTATCATCATCATCATAATCATAATCATCCTTCACCGGTGTGGAAAGAAATTGGAAGCTACCACACCCACAATTCCCTAGTAAAGCTGCAAGCATAGCATGAAAATGCTATGATTGCAGTGAAGGACCTGCCTCCGGGTAGAATTAATATGGATGGATTAGATATTTATGAATATATTCAATACGAATATTGTTAATGAAACAAATTAGAATCATTATCACGACAATTATACTAGTTCCTATAATTTACATACCAATGTGATTTTTTCAAAATAATATAGTTAAATTAAGTCCACCGCTGTGGTCTCGAGGTAGCGTGCTGCCTTTACACGCAGCGGTCCCGGGTTCGAATTCCGATCGGAACAGGCTCCTGGGTGAGATTTTTCGGGTTTTTCCCTCATCTATATGACAAATGTCAGGAAGCTTATGGCCCAACAGTCCCCGAAAATAATAGGGCCATCATCATCCTTATCATTATCATCACCATCCTTCACAGGTGTGGAAAGCAACGGGAAGCTACCACACCTATAATTCCCTAGTAAAGCGGCAAAGCATAGCATGAAAATGCTATGATTGCAGTGAAAGACCTGTCTTCGGGCAGAATTACTATGGATGAATGGATAGTTTAATGAATGGCGTAAATTAGCATGAACATCTAATAGAATTTGTCCATCTAGCCATCATTATCTACATCCGTTGTTGGCCATCACATGATGTTCTTGTAGAAGTTATGTTCTTGAATAGGAACGTAAGAAAGATTTTTATCGGTGTCGTCAATCCCAGTATTCTTAATGGTTATTTTTCGTAGAGGATAGGCAAGAATTGGTAGCATTAATATGGAATCAGCCTGGTTACGCGTATGGGAAATACAAACATACATTCAGTGAGGGCATTAATGAAGGGTAAAACTCTCACACATCTTCTCTGTTCTGAATTGTAGATGACTTGATGGAATGATTTGATAACGCACCTAACCTTCGTATTTCAAGCAACTGTAGGTCAACACATAATTTGAGATACACAGTTTTTCTTACAATACACTTTCCACCGAGCCTTACAGTCAGTGATTGCAGATGAATCCAGTAAATCTTCAACGATAAATTTACTAGCTTTTCTGCTAGTTTGTTAGTTTACGACTGCTACAGACAGAGGGTCGAGGGTTCAAGTCCCGTTGGGGTCAGGATTTTTAAACTGACCCAAACCCTCTGGCGGCACTGTGGCCCTGGGGTCGACTCAGCCTCTAACGGAAATGAGTACCAGACGCCTGTTCTGGGGGTAAAGGCGGCCGTCACGCAGGGCTGACAACCCGGCTGACATCAAGTGCCGATTGTCTAGAAAAAGTGGGAGCCTTAACCTCCTACTACCCCAAGGGTCTCCTGAGGCCTGTTGTGGGATCAATTTACTTTTACAGACACTATCCTTTCCTAACAACTCCCTAATGATACAAATACATAACAGTAGAATGTTCCTTGACATTTGGATACAAAACAATTAGTATAAGAAGTTAGATCTTTTGGAGGTTGTAGAAATTAATAAATTGAAAAGTAGTAACAAACTGTTAAATTCTCAACTTGATTTGAATGAATCCCCTTTGTTAAATTAAAAAATTTAAATAAATATTGTTGTATTGTTGCTTTTTTGAATGAATCCCGTTTGTTAAATTTAAAAATTTAAATAAATATTGTTGTATTGTTGCTTAGATCAATTGGAACACAATTAATAATTTGTTAACATGTCTGAAGAAGGTACGGTGTACCGAAACAGCTGTCACTAAATTATATAATAATAATATGAAAATCAAATAAAACTACGTTTTATTATTTATTTATTTAACAAAACAAAATTGACTGTTATATGCCTCGTGTAGTAGCTTCCTGAACTGGTGTAACATGCAATTGTAGAATCTGCATGTAATCTACTGCAATTGCTAAATAACTTGAATTTGCACCTCCTTCAAATTCCTTCCTGACATTGGAGTAGAACTTTTTTTCTTTTTCGAACATGGACACAATGTTCTGCAGCTACAGGTCGCTTGCTTGCTTCATTGAAGAGGGCACTTTAGGATTTAAGTTTCAATTCTTCACAAGTACAACAAGAATCCAATAGTGGTCGATCAAAATTCATTGAAATATTGATAATAAAATTGGTGACAGACTTTTATATTGGGGTACTTTAATTTAAATAACTCGTGCATAATCTTCACATTTAAATTTGCATCTGGGCATTTCACAATGTGCCATTATACTGGCTCTCTGTTACTGGATATTACTTTATATTTTCATGCACTAGACTTTTTGTGTCCTCAATAAATATCTTTGGGCATGGATGTTTGCCCCTCTTACCCTGTGGACGTTTACCAGCAAGACTTAGCTACCTGATCCTATTTATAAGTTTTTTCAGACACTGACATAAAACTGACAGATATGTTCTGAAGCAGAATTCATTTCATTCATTATTTACTGTACTATTATACTTAATTACTGCGCTGTTAACTCTTGTATCTTCATCTTATTTTTTTTTTTTTCAGCCGACGGACTTTGAAATTGGTATGCACTAATTGGCCGCTGCCGGAAAATATTTTGCTCATCCTTAGTCTGTATTTCATGAAAGCGTATGAATATTTTGTCTCGTTCATATTCTGTTACTTTTTCAAAACACTTCCGTCTACAACTGAAATTTTAAATCTATAGTGTGAGGTACTTTATTAAATGTACCGTTACACTATAAACTATTACTGATGTACTATAATGATTATCATACATTTATTCCGCGAACTTGCAGCTTTCTCTATTATTTTTCCTTTAATTTATTTTCCTGCGTGATTTATATAACTGCGCCCTATAATCCTAACCAATTTAATTACATTTTTATTGTAAGACTCTCTGTTACGTTTCTTCTTCCTTGATGAAACTTCATCCACCTTTAACCACACTTTTTATTGTTTTAATAAGAAAGAATTATGTACTCACAACAATGAACCGATTTACGAATTAAAATCGTCTTAATAGTAAGACAATAGCACAGGGAGGTTGGAGTAATGTGGACTCTTCGGTTTGAGTGGACCCTGTTAATATATTCTTTAATTCGTGCTGCCCTCAAACAGAAGATATTTTAACTTCTTCCCCTCATCAAATTTGATGGGTTTTCAAGGCCAGGTTACTTTATTCATTATGCGAATAATGGTTTATTTGTAATATTTATGAAAATGACCACATTAAAAGTTTTTCAAGCAACGAATGAAATCTTAATTTCTGCTATTGAAATAGAAAATTACAAATATATCAAACCATAATTCAGAGCATTTTAACATATGGTGCTGAAGTCTGTAAAATTCCTACCAGGGAAATGAAAAGAATTTTAAGTACAGAAATGGATGTTTTATGAAGATCAGCTGGAAAATCTAGAATGGATAGAATACGAAATAAAGAAATAAGGGAAATTATGAGTGTACAAGAGGAGCCGGACATCATAGAAAAGAAAATATTGCAGTGGTATGGTCATGTCAAACGAATGCCAGAGCAAAGATTGCCAAAAATTGTTATGGAATGGATCCCAATGGAAAGGAGGAAGCGAGGAAGACCGAAGAAAACTTGGATAGAAGGGGTACAAGCAGCTATGAATATCAGAGGAATGGAGGAAGATCAATGGATGGATAGAGAGGAATGGCGTTTGGCTTCCGGAAGACGGCGGCAGCTGCCATGATACTGGGTGATGATGATGAATATTACGAATGTTTAAAAAAACTCCTAAATATATTATAATATGTAGATGATGTTTTAATATACAAACGGGTTTGGTTTGATATTTTGTGACATGATGGCTGTATAAAATAATTAAATATAAAAAAGAATTCGGTTAATGTGGATCCTCTGGGTCCACTTTACACGAATACGTATATTTTATCAATGAGGATGCTATCTGTAAAAACCATTCACTTAATTCATTTTATGTCAAGAAGATCGGGATACCTAGATTCCCAGGCAACGCCGGGTAATCACCATGGGGTACCTAAAAAATATAAATTTATAATTATTTTTCCCTTTACTTATTGAACTAAACATAAAATCACATTAATTTTCATTTATTTAGGCGCAGCAGCGCACGCCGGGTATAGATAATTATAAATAAATTTAACATAATGTATACCGGAGTAAGGGTTGCAAAGAAAAAAATATTGTGATAGTGTCATCATTGTTTTACTGCCGCTCTTGTAATTGGAAAGTAATGGCGCTTATAATTTCTGGAAATTTGTAACTGGATACGTAATTACCGCACGATTACAATAATGTGTCGCAATAGATATTAGCACGAGACAAAACGTACATATATATGTTAGTGTTTTGTCGAGTGTGTCATCTAACTTCCAGTCAGTTAGATTCATATCAAAAAAATTCATGGAATTGTAATACGTCGCATGTAATACGTCATCAGTTCAGCACCACATTTGTGGGCAACTTCAAATCCTCGCCAGTAGTCCTTGCGAAACGACGTGCGCGCGGAGCAGCGCATCAACACAGCTAGCTTGTCACCATGGGGAAGCGTTTAAGCACCTATAAACGTAAGAAATATTTATTTATATTAATTATTTTATTATAATTTTTATTATTGTTATTGAATATGGGATTAGATTTATCGTCAGATTTTCAGGGTTTTTTTCTCACAAATTTAATGAAATAAAACTAGAATTTAATTTTAATTTGCTTAAATAATTTTAAACTACTAAACCTATATATTAAATAATCAATTAATTTAACCGTTTAACAATATCGACCAGTATTACAGTATTACATTATTTTTAGTTACGTGGAATTTTAAATACCCACCAATTATCATTAATTTTATTTTTTGTTTTATTTTTAGTCCGTTTTATGTAAATTATGGAAATGAAATTTACAGGAACAAACTTAGAATACTTTTCATTATTCATATATTGTCATATTTGTAAACAATAACCAATTATTGTCATAATTTTCAATTCTAGCCTTAATAATTTTCTACAAAATTGAAATCCCTTTTTTATTGAAAAATCAAAACGAATGATATTTAGATTAATGGATTAATACATCTAAAATGTACTGTGAATTCCTGCTGAGGTTATGCATTAAAATGTTTAAATATTATTAAATAAGTAATTTTTGCTTTAAAAAAACTTAAAGTGATTAAAACCATGTAGGCCCTTTAGAAAGGTGTTCCATCATCCAAATGATAATCAATTTTGTTGCCAAATGATATACAGTAGATAGAACATGATTCTGAAAGTCCTATATGATTTTAATTACTGGAGGTTTCTTATTAAACAATAATTTTAGTTAAGGGCGAATGATATATCAGGTATTTATTTTGATATTTTAACATTATATTAAGGGAGGTGTTAAAATGAAAGATGTTTTGTTTCTAACCCTCTCTCCTACATTCTTGTTCACCTACTTCTACTTACGTTTCCGTTATTCACAGGTATCATTATTATTTTAAGATATTTTCTGAACGCCAACTCAACAGAACTGATCTTTGTAAATTAATCTTTTATCATCCATGTTTATTTCACATGCTAATAGTGATTAACTTGTTGTAACCACAATGAATATATTTAGACACGTTTTCTGATAATTTAAAAGTAACTTTATTAATTAATTAAAGTACCGACAAGAAATCACCAAAATGCCTTTTTTGTATATTCGGGTAATGTGTACCCTTCCCTTTAATAATAATAATAATAATAATAATAATAATAATAATAATAATAATAATAATAATAATAATAATAATAATAGTAATAATAATAATAATAATTTATTTTAGCTGGCAGAGTTAAGGACATAAGGCCTTCTCTTCCACTCAACCAGCGAATAGTAAAATTGTACAAAAATTACGTACATATTACAATTTTAAGATATTATTAAAATACAGACTAAACTAAATACAATGATGATGTAATCTAATACTACCTAATACTAACAAAACATAGAATATAATAAAATTAAAATTATATAAAATAAAGTAAGTGGCTTGGGCGCTGTTAATATTTTCTTTAATTGGTGCTGCCCTGGAAGATATAATGTTTTCATTTCTTCCCCTCATCAACTTTGACGGGTTCAAGGCCAGTTTATTTTATTCTTTGTGGGAAGAAGGGCTAATTTCGTGATATTTATAAAAGTGAACACTTTAAAAGTTTTTCAAGCTAAGATTCAATTCTTAAGTTCTGCTATTGAATATTACAAATGTTGAAAACATTCTTGAATATATTATATTAAGTAGATGCTGTTTTAATATTCTGACGGGTTTGGTTTGACATTATGTGACATTGTGGCTGTATAAAATAATTAAACATGACAAAGGAATTCGATTAATGTGGAACCTCCATGAGGACCTGGGTCCAATTTACACGAATACTTATGTTTTATCAATTAGGATGCTATCTGTAAATACCGTTCACTTAATTAATTTTATTTAATATCCTTGTAATTTTACTAAACCTAAAGACCGTCGTTTTCTGCACTTGAATGTTATAACCAACAATATTATTTTCAAAACATTAAATAAAAATCAAACCTTTTTAATTATGATCAGTCTTAATTATTTTCAGATTAATCTGTGCCTGTCGTTATAAATTAATACAGTAAATAAACTTAAAAATAGACTAAAAGCTAAGATGGACTCTCGGGTCCAATTTATTCAAATATGGAAGTAAAAGAGGACCTTTCTTGTAATGTAAAAAAGTTAATAAATTAAGAAGATGTTTCCATATTTGAAAAAATATAAATAGTATTTCAATATTACTACACTTATGATAATCACTGCAATTAAACAAAATTAAAATCCCTTATTATAAGAAGAAAAATAAATTCAAAACAGGGCTCCAAATTACCCGAACGTCCTCTATATTTTTTAATTACCTAATGCCAGTAGGCTATAACTGTTACAGAAGGATTATATTCACACGTAACGTATTATTTATTTCAGACAATTACCTTTAAATAATACTTTTTTTAAAGAGTAGGCCTGTTAATTAAAATGTAATAGTACATACTTCCTCACTGGCACAATCGAACCCGTAGGTTCATGGCCGCGCGGACATAAGCTCTCCATATATCCTAACCCTGAGCTAATGTTTTCCAATCATTCCTTGTATAATCTACTTCCCTCAAATCATAGTTAATGTTGTTCCCCCACCTCATTCTTGTTCTACCAACTGGGCGTTTTTCCCTCTGGCCTTCCTACAAGAAGCTTCCATGCAAGTCCTTCATTCCCCATACATGCAACATGTCCTGCCCATCGCAGTCTACGAGACTTAACTGTTCTTATTATATCTGGCTTCCTATAAAGACCATGTAGTTCATTGTTATGAAGTCTTCTCCATTCACCTGTCCGTTCATCTCTCCTTGGTCCAAAAATCTTCCTACGTACTCTATTCTCAAATACTTGTAATCTCCTTTCCTCCCTTAAAATAAAAGTCCATGTTTCGCACCCATATAATATAACTGGTAGAATAATAGTTTTATATATTTTCAGCTTAACGTTTTTTGAAAGGAGTTGGGACATCAAGAGTCTCTGTAATGCATAATAGCACGCATTTCCATAATTGAGCCTATGTTTAATTCCTTTGTGCATCTCACTCTTATTGTTCCTAGGTATTTGAATTCAGGCACTTCCTCAAAATTTCCCTCATTTGTCATTAGCTGTCCATTTCCATTATAAAATGAATTTATACGTGTGACCATATATTTTGTTTTATTGATATTTACTTCCAGTCCTAATTTCTTAGTGTTACTCAATAGTGTGTGCGTGTTGTCCTTTAGTATCTCCACGCTATCGGCCAGTAATACTACATCATCAGCATAAACTAACAACTTATTAATACCATTGAGTTGTAAGCCTTCCTCATTCTCTAAAGATTTGATGGCATGCTCTAGTACAAAATTAAATATTAGAGGAGATAGTGCATATCCTTGCTTCAAACCATTCTGGATTTGAAACGTGGCCGAGAAAAACGTTTGCTCACACGTACCCTACTCTTTGGCCATTTAGACACATTCGTATGTAGTGTAGGACTTTGTTTGACTAAAGTAAATATATAGGGCTTACAATGTTATTTACAAATATGATTCATACGGGCATCAAGCAATACGTGCTGTTGAGAGTTCGTATTTGAAAAAAAAAAAAATAAACGGTACAAATACAGTTACACTATACATTAATTATGCTAAGTATAGTTATTAAGTATTAATAATATTACATTTTGCTTAACTGTATATCTATTCAGATATATAAAAAAAATCTCCTGGCGCGACAGGCCTAGATGGCCCTTAGCCTACCAGCCGGCTGCTGGCCTAATATCCACATGTGTCAATCACAGAGGTAGATGATCATCAGCCAGTGTTGGGGTAACATGTGGTCAGCATGCCGAGTCCCCCAGCCGTTATAGCTGGTTTTCTCAACCTGGAGCGCTACTTATTGTAGCTACCCAAATGCCTCACGATGCTGGGTGGGCACCGGTCCCATACTGGCCGAAATACCATGAGAAATTGTTTTCCCCATGGAGACTCGAACCAGCGCAAGTCCCGTAGCTCTGCGCCAAGGCTTCCTGCCTTAACCACTCGGCTACGGCGCGGGACTATTCAGATATATACCCCCTTTATCCAATTACATTTTGCTTAACTGTATATTTATTCAGATATTTACCCCCCTTTATCCAATTCCTGGGTTTACCAATAACTCGCAGCATGCCAATCTATTACGATTTAAATTTAGAAATGTTTCCAGCATCCACTGCTGCCTCCAATATTCAAAATAGTTAAATTGCCCTAATATATGCGTAGGGTCCACCGCTGTGGTCTCGAGGTAGCGTGCTGCCTTGTCACGCAGCGGGCCTGGGTTCGATCCCCGGTCGGGGCATTTTTTCTGGGTGAGCTTTTTATCGGGGTTTTCCTCACCTGTAAGACAAATGTCAGCAAAACTTTAAGGCCCAAACGGTCCCCGATATCATATGGCCTTATCATTATCATCCTTACCATTATCATTATCATCATCATCCTTCACCGGTGTGGAAAGCAACGGGAAGCTACCACACATACATAATTCCCTAGTAAAGCTGCCAGCATAGCATGGAAATGCTGTGATTGCAGTGAAGGACCTGCCTTCGGGCAGAATTACTATGGATGGATATGCGTATCGTCTTCAGAGTTACCGCAGATTAGACATAATCCCATATCGTGATGGTAGGTAATTTTTTTTTATAAATTTCCTTGCCTCAAACTAAGCCAAGCGAATGATGACCTCTCTTTAAATCCTGGACTAAGTATATATATTTTTTCCCCAAAAATGTTTTAGGTCTCTTTGTGAGCACAGTGAACGTTTACTCGTACAATCAGCAAAAATATTTTTTTGGTCTATATCCATGTATCACCTCTTCATTTGTTTATATAATTCAATTCCATTTTTTTTTCAATTATCGCTATTTACATAATATTAACTAAAAATTAAAAATATTTAAAGTGTTAAATTTAATTAAATTGAAGTATTATTATTATTATTATTATTATTATTATTATTATTATTATTATTATTATTATTATTATTATTATTATTATTATTATTATTATTATTATTACATTTTTTTTTATTGCGGATGAGCCCATGTAGGAGTACGCAAAGTACTTAGAGGTATTTCCTTTGAGCCCAAATTTCTTTCATTCTTTTGCTATGAGCTTGTTTTCTATCATCTCTCCAAGTTGTTACAGTTTTTATTTCGGTTTGTCCTCTTGGTCAACTTGCCACTTATTCACCTTAATTCTAAATATATCTGTGTTTGGGATATCTTTTTTAGTAATTCCTGCCAATTTTAAGTCCTTTTTGACTTCATCAATCCACTTCATAGCATCCACTGGAGTTTTACTTCTGTTTTCGTAGAATTCCATTATCTGTTTTGTAAGCCTATGTGAGTTCATTCGTTTAATATGGCCATAAAATTTTAACCTTCGTTTTCTAATATCGCTATAAATGTCTGTATATATTTTTTATTTCCTTTTTACTTCTGAGTTTATATGATTCACCTATGACTTGTGGACCTAAAACTTTTCTTATAATTTTGCATTATGTTTTCACTATATTTTCGATATATTTTTTTTTCTGTTCAGAATCAATGTTTCTGCTCCATAGAGGCATTCTGGTTTAATTACAGTGTTATAGTGTCGTAATTTTGTATGTAAAGATATGCATTCTTTATTACTTTATTATAAGTGTTGTGAGTAGGCCTAAATGCTGTTTCCATTTTTTTGGCATCTACTTTTATTGGCTTTAGTTTCAATTCCATTTTCCTGAATTACAATTACAATTATTATTATTATTATTATTATTATTATTATTATTATTATTATTATTATTATTATTATTATTATTATTACTATTGTGGTCCACCGCTGTGGTCTCGAGGTAGCGTGCTGCCTTTTCACGCAGCGGGCCCGGGTTCGATGCCGGTCGGGGCAGTTTTTCTGGGTGAGGTTTTATCGGGGTTTTTCCTCACCTGTAATGCAAATGTCAGAAAAACTTTAAGGCCCACACGGTCCCCGAAATCATATCATCATCATCCTTCACCGGTGTGGAAAGCAACGGGAAGCTACCACACCTACAATTCCCTAGTAAAGCTGCAAGCATAGCATGAAAATGCTGTGAGTGCAGTGAAGGACCTGCCATCGGGCAGAATTACTATGAATGGATGGATTATTATTATTATTATTATTATTATTATTATTATTATTATTATTATTATTATTATTATTATTATTATTATTATTATTATTAAGTTTTACATTTCTCAAACATTCCCAAAACAACTTAAATTCTCTAATATGATGATTGTTTGAGGTATAGAAATTAGGAATAAAAATTTGTAAATTTCGTAGTGGATTTAGAATATTTAAAAATGATTACTTTTCTTTTAATTCCAGCCTTTATTCGAACTATAATCAAACATGTTTGTTTGCTTTTTTTCACCACAGCATTGAAATGATTATGTATGTAGAGGTAAACTCTAGGTGGTTACGAAATATCATGTTACTTTGACGATATGTTCCATAAAACCCTGCTCCCAAAATAAATTATTAATTTACTGATATATTTCACTGTAACATATAACTAACTCATTGCATTATCGAGGCAGTAGGTACATGATTACGTTGACATAAGCACTTCATTCATCCCTATCCTGAGTTAATGTCTTCCAATCATCCCCTGTATAATAGGTTTCCCTCAAATCATGGTTAATGTTATTTCTTCACCTCATTCTTGGCCTACTCTTGTCTCTGGTTTTCCTATAAGCAGTTTCCACGCCCCTCTTTCATTCCCCATTCATGCCACGTGTCCTGGACACCGCAATCTACTACACTTAACTACATTGTTAACGTATAAATTTTACGAGATTAATGAAGATGTAAAGTAAAATATGTAGAGTCTTATTATTTTATCTGGAAAATTTGTATCTTAAGTTGTCATAGAATTATTAATAGATTAACCCATTCGACTAAAAATACGAGGTAGACTCGCCGGCAGTTAAATGGCCTTCAACTCAGATGACGAGCTGCACTGGCTTAACTCTGTTGTTATATATTTTTGCAGTACTTTGTACATCCCTTTTGCAGGATAATCTTTTGTTAACATTTATGAAGAGTAGAGGAATGTGTTTTGGCCTTCACTCTTATTGTGATCTCAAGTACCGTTATCTTTTGCTTGTTTTGAATGTCTTTAAAATAGACAATATCATTTACAGAAACTTAAATCCGATTTTTGGGGAAATGCATCGAGCATTTAAATCTGAAGCGAATGGGTTAATAACAACCAGATTTTATAGCTTCACTCTTATTGCGATCTCAAGTAACGTTATCTTTTGCTTGTTTTGAATGTCTGAAAATAGACAATATAATTTACAGAAACTTAAATACGATTTTTGGGGAAATGCATCGAGCATTTAAATCTGAAACGAATGGGTTAATAATAATCAGATTTTATAGCTTCACTCTTATTGTGTTCTCAAGCACCGTTGTCGTTTGCTTATTTTTGAATGCCTGAAAATAGACAATATAATTTACAGAAAATTAAATCCGATTTTTGGAGAAATGCATCGTGCATTTAAATCTGAAGCGAATGGGTTAAATAATAACCAGATTTTATAGCTTTGCATAAAAATATGCTAAAATAGCACAATCGTACACATTGGTTTTAACAGTTTGTACAATTATATACTTTGGAACTATCTTAGAGGTTTTACCTCATATCTACCTGGAAATATGTTGGATAAACTAGAGGTGTATTGTCTTACAACTTAATTACAAACAAGTAAGGTTTCAGGCATGAATTTTCCACATAACCATGAAATCATGCTGCCACTAGTTTTATAAATATTTGCAAAATATAATGTTTCCCAATATTGGTTTTAGGCAGCGACAAAGACATAATCTGATACTATTATTTCTGTTCGAGTTTCTTCGAGTCTAGTAAACTAACAAAAAGCAAATATAATAAATTAGTATACCATTTCCATATTTGTGTTCTCTTGTCGGTTCGTTGTTTTATGTGATATATGTTAGTCATACATATCGCTAATGGCGTGAATGGTTAAAAGATTGCAACTCGTTCAGATCTTGTGCGACAAAATCATCGATGTTTGTCGTCTCAGCGAGACTCACTTCGAGCCAGGGCGGGATTTAAAAACGACAAACAATATTTTTCATATGTATGATCTTTATAGGAAACCAGATATAATAAGAACAGTGACGTCCCGTAGAATATGAAGGGCACGAATGGGGAATAAACGACGAAAACCAGAGGGAAAATGCCCAGTTGGTAGGCACATAATGAGGTGGGACAATAATACGTATTAACCATGATATGAGGGAAGTATATTATACAGGGAATGATTGGAAAACATTAACTTAGAGGATAGGGATATGTGGAGAGCTAATGTCCGCCCGGTCATGAACCTACGGTTCCTAGAGTGCATGTGAGTTTGTTATACGAACGCCCGGCTACTCGTGGCTCAACGGCGACCCTTGTCCTCATGGATATTATCCCATTCAGGCCTCTAATCTACAAGAACTGGAAACCAGTAGGATTCGTCTGAATCTGGGTGGGAGGCCCGTCCAACTCGTGGCGGTCTGTTTACCACCCTACTGTCCCGTAATCGATACAAATCTGTCGCGTACTTGCTTCAATACTTGGTTTTGGGAATTGCTAGCTGGAGATCTCAATGCCAGGCATAGATAGGAATTTTGGGGTAACTTCCACAAAAGGCTCGCTCTCTTACAATTTTGCTGCTAGGAAGTCGTACATAGTCTATGGTACGGAGACAATTGTCTATTCCCAGCATAACTCCGAAACACTTGATATAATGCTCGTTAATAATTTCGTCCTACCGGTTAATCTAGGCCCGACTATCTTCTAGGGTAGAAAATATTATTTTTTTAAACTATAAATTTCTTATGCCGGAATTAATCAGAGAAAGATGATTGTCTGATTTCAATAAGCTTCTTTGGACATATGCATCTCTTTCTATTCATGTAGCCCTTCTAAAAGCTATCCAAATTGCTTCGAGTTAAAATTTTGAAAATAATACATTCGTAGTTTGACAATCCTACTCAACAAAATATAAAATCCACGAAATATATACAGGCTGTAACTAAATCCCTAGTACAGACTTTGAGGACGTGTAGTGGGAACCAAGACGGTTACGTTCAGCGTAGGCGAACTCATGTCCGGAAATTACCATTCTCACGCTACAAGTAAAATATCACAAAACACGTTGCTCTCTCCCTCTCTCCTCTCTCTCTCTCTCTCTCTCTCTCTCTCTCTCCTCTCTCTCTCTCTCTCTCTCTCCACTCTCCTCTCTCTCTCCTCTCTCTCTCTCTCTCTCTCTCTCTCTCTCTCTCTCTCTCTCTCTCTCTCTCTCTCTGACGCCTGCTGTTTGTCGTCTGGGTCCACTTAGAAGAATGGCTCGTTGTGACGGCCACCGACATAAACACAGATACGGTACCTCCATACCATGTTCTGGTACACACGTTCACCAATCCTTGGTCCTGCGATATCCGCCAGGGCCATAAACCGCGCCAGTTGGTCTTTATCCGATCCCATAGGGGTCTTGTAGATCAATAATTTAATATGACCCCACAGGTAGTAATATAGCAGGTTCAAATAGGGAGAACGAAAAAAAGCTGCACTTAAACTAGCATGAAATATTTTCATAGACCTATAGAACAACAGTGTGCATGCGCCAGAGTTTATAGAGCCAGCGATAACCCACAATCGAACCACGTATCGATTATCATCCTCGATTACTATCCGTCGCTATGAAATTTAAATGACCAATATTTGCAATAAATCCCCAAATCTGTGTTTAAAAAATATATTAATAATATTAAAATTACCAAACGTTTATTAAAAATGGGTGTACACTTACTTACCACTCCCTAACGCTGATCCAACCAGCGATAACCCAAAGCAGCGATAGAAAAATCATAGACTACGTAATATACTCTGTGGAGAAAATAGCAGTTAGCATCACAATATTGTCTAACAGTGTCATTTTCAGTGATTTTCATATTTAAATAGATACTTCAAAATTGTCGAATAATGTTATAAAAATTGTTTGAAAAAGTTTAAAAAATTAAATAGTGTTTGTAAATACAGAAGAAGAGATACAGTTTACAACAATATAACTGAAAACTCAAGCGCTAGTAGAAGTGCAGTTGAGCCGGGAGAACATTCAGGGTCTTTGTCACCAAAAATGCTATAGAGTTGAACGTGTGTTGTGGTATTTTGCGTGTTGCGGGAAAACGGTACGTTTCTGGACATGAGTTCCCATGCTAAACGTAACCGTCTTGATCCTCAAAGTATGTAATGAGAATTTAGTTACTCCTCTAAATTTAGTTGCTCCTCTCAAAATGTGTGATGATGATAATAATAATAAAAATATGTTAAACATAATATTAACATAATCGCATTTTCGTCTCACGAAAATTCAGTATAACATAAGAGTTGAAAACATGTCAGTGTAACCCTGAGTACGGATCACAATTTCAGAGCTCTCAAAGCATTTAGCAACACTTTTCAATTGTATGGGTGTTGTTTTTTATTATTTTGACTATTTCTGATGTAGATTCTGATATAGATTCATTATGAGAATATAATTGACCTGCCAATACATACTAATATCGTGATAACTTCAGGCATAAAATAAATAATCTAAAATAATTTCCCGAAAGAATAGCAGTCAACATTTTCTTCAAGAATTACTCTAATATAGTTAGAGAAAGTGGCAGATTTCATATATCTGTGAACTACGATTACAGCAGCTATGAGGTGCAATAAGAAATTCCATCCACAGTAGTTCTGCCCGAAGGCAGGTCCTTCACTGCAATCATAGCATTTTCATGCTGTGCTTGAAGCTTTACTAGGGAATTGTAGGTGTGGTAGCTTCCCGTTGTTTTCCACACCGGTGAAGGATGACGATAATGATAAGCACGATGATGGCCATATGATTTCGGGGACCGTTTGGGCCTTAAAGGTTTCCTGATATTTGTCTTACAGGTAGGAATAACCCCGATAAAAACCTCACAAAGAAAAACTGCCCCGACCGGGGATCGAACCCGGGCTCGCTGCGTGACAAGGCAGCACGCTACCTCGAGACCACAGCGGTGGACAATAGGAAATTAAACATCTGAATAATCTATAAATTATTCTATTTTGTATTAAAACGATATCAATCCTATCAATAATGCAATGACAATGCCATCTTCTATAAAAAGTATGTTAAACTTGAAATAAATAAAACATTGATTCTTCAAGTTACTATATATGGATGAGACACGTGTTCTCTTACATCAATGGAGTAGAAATGATTAAGAGTAAGTATGTTGAAAATACAGCGTTTAGGAAGATCCTACAGCCAAAGAGAGACAGACAGACAGAAAACTGCGTAACAGTGAGCTACATGAATATACATGGGAACCAGATGTATTATTAACAGTCAATCCTGTAGACTTCGATGGCAGGACACGTGGCATGAATAGTGAATAAAGACCGTTATGAAAACTTATTGTAGATATTCCAGAGGTATAGCGTCCATTAGATAGGCAAGAGTGAATTGGGAGAATAAAATAAAAAATAATTTGAGGAAAATTAAATATTCAAGAAATTATTATAAGATATTAGCTCAGTACAGGTTTTTATGCAGAGCTATGTCCAATAGCAAACATAGTTTTTTTTTAAGAACGGATAAAATATTATGAGTATTTGAAAATAAAGCGCATAGGTAATTTTTTGGTCCTAAGGTAGATGAACAGACAGAAAATAAGGAGAACATTATTGGAATGAGTTAAATTATCTCTATGAGAAACTTGATGGAATAAGAATAGATAATTCTTATAGATTGCGATGGATAGGACATGTGGAAAGAGAGGGGAACAGGGGGGCAAGAATAACACTAATCATGGTGTTAGGGATGTGTATTAGCTCAGTATGGGGAGTGCTCATGTCCACACACGGCCATAAACGTCCCGTTCACTTACTGCAATTCCGATTCCGATTGAGGGTCTTTCCACTTTTCAGCGGTTGCCCTTTTACCAGCCGGCTGCTGGCCCTTCACATCCACATGTGTCAATCACAGAGGTAGATGATCAACAGCCAGTGTAGGGGTGACATGTGGTTAGCATGTCGAGTCCCCCAGCCGTTATAGCTGGTTCCTCAACCTGGAACCGCTACTTATTGTAGCTACCCAATTGCCTCACGATGCTGGGTGGGCACCGGTCCCATACTGGTCGCAATACCATGAGAAAATGTCTTCCCCCATGGAGACTCGAACCAGCGCAAGTCCCGTAGCTCTGCGCCAAGGCTTCCTACCTTAACCGCTCGGCTACGGCGCGGGACACTTACTGCAATTGAGTTAGTTATTAATAAGGGATCGTTATTAATGTGGTCATACTATCAGAGTCTTGGTCTTTCCCGAAAACTCTTACTTATTAAATTTATTTTTCGAATAACATATAGGGTTTATTTGATCTCATTTTACATGTGACTTACATTTCGCCACAGTTACTAAATCAGAATAATTATATACTTTTTTGAATGTTCTTTTCTTTATTCGCTATCTATTATTTTCCATAATGATGACAGAAATCTTTGTTACTCAGTCTACAAGTTAAAATTCCATAATGAAATATACATCAATAGGTCAGATAACTAAAATGCTGTATACTTTAAATATTCATTCCTAAAAAATAATTAGATAATTAATAATAATAATAATAATAATAATAATAATAATAATAATAATAATAATAGTAATAACACTGGATAGCAAATTTCAAACTATGTTTTCTCTTGTATGAAAATAGATATGTATCTTTGTCCTATACCCCATACATCCATCACACGGTGTTCTCCTATCGGGAGGTTTTCAGCTAAGTTGATTTTAGTTAAGCTTATTTCTCTAAATATGTCAGTGAGTAATATGTGGTCAGTACATCGCCTCGAAGAGACATATAATAGGCAACTAAATTATTAATTGGAATTGGGAGGTTGGTTAAATCTTGCCCATAGGCAATACTTTAGATTTGATGTCAGGACTTTTCCTTTGAATTTTCCATCCCATAAATTTATCGACACTAGCCGGTTATCAACCCGTAACCCTCGGGATTAGAGGCAAAGAACATAATCCGTAGACCACCACATCAGACAATGAAAATAAGTTATTATATATTTAGCCTGTGCTAAATTCAGATCTGCAATTCAAAATGTTCTATTACGTATCATTTTTTTCAAGACACTGAATTGAAATTGTCCACCGCTGTGGTCTCGAGGTAGCGTGCCGCCTTGTCACGCAGCGGGCCCGGGTTGGATCCCCGTCGGGGCAGTTTTTCTGGGTGAGGTTTTATCGGGGTTTTTTCTCGCCTATAAGACAAATGTCAGAAAACCTTTAAGGCCAAACGGTCCCCGAAATCATATGGTCATCATCATCATCCTTATCATCATCATCATCAACAACATCATCATCATCCTTCACCCGTGTGGAAAGCAACGGGAAGCTACCACACCTACAATTCCCTATTAAAGCTGCAAGCATAGCATGAAAATGCTATGATTGCAGTGAAGGACCTGCCTTCGGGCAGAATTACTATGATTATGGTTAACAATATTTTGCTAAGCCTAACATAAAACGAAAGGGTGGCAGCAAAGTTTTGTCTACCTTAACTAATATTTAGCATGTAACACTCTTTTCCCTTAATATCAAAGCATCCCTTAGAGCTTACTCTCTTACTTCATAATGTTTTTGTTTAATTTGACTGTCCCACTCACATAAAAACAAATCTTGGTTTAACATCTCTACATTTCTAGCAGTAACCATAACAATTTAAGATCTCCACTTATATTTTCATTCATATTTGTTATAGTAGATAGCTTTTAAAACTAATTTCATATTCTCGTATATTTTATATGAATGGTATGGGCATAGAAAGCAAACTATCAATATCTTAAAACAATACAGCTCTTAAACTTAACTCAGAAGAATCGATGAAACTGCTTCATTCTAGTGGATTATAACCTTGGACTTTTCAATTGTTCTAATGACCGATCTATACAATAGCCAAGTTCAAAGTGCTGTGAACGTAATATTTCAAGGAGTGTTCAAGTGATTCATTAGTATGTAGATATTATGACATCGGGCATAAATAAATTTAATTTCTCTAACAGAGAACTCAACACTTTTGATTTACCTTTTGTTAACATAAAATCCCTTACTAAGTGACAGATTCTGCAAATCTAAATCAAACTGATATTTCACTTAAATCTTCCGTGAAATATCTCGGTATATATTTCGACCAAAATCTAAATTGGCAGGTTAATTTTAGAGACACTTTAAAAAAAAATTCAATCTTTCATTCCCTCAAACGTTTGAAAATTTGTCTTCCTTCTTCAGTGAAAAAAGTGTTTGTGCAAACTTTGATTATGCCGCATTTCGATTATTCCTTAATCTTACCGGACATGAATATCACATTCTGACAAATACCGCAACGATTTCATAATGCTTGTGCACGTTATATGTTCAACCTATGTAAATCAGATCACATAAGCCAGCATTTAAAATGTTGTCTTGGCTCCGATTGGAAGACAAGCGAAAGAAATATCACCTCTGCTTCTAATACAACACTTTGTCCACCTCATCGCCCCTTTATATTTCTACTCGTTTAAAATCACTGTCTTCCCACCATTACTTGGTCACAGGTTCGAAAGGAAATGTAACTCTACCTGTATCTCTACATCGAACATCTCACTATTCCTCATCCTTCCTTGTTTCAGCCACCCGACCCTGGAAGTCCCTCCCCTTTTATATCAAGGACTGCCTGACTCAAAATCAATTTAGAAAACTCACCAAATATATATTTAGACAATATAATATATAACCATGTACTAGGAATATTTTTATTATGCCTTCATATTTTTCACTTTATATACCAAGCCAATTGTTAAATCAAATTACATCTAATTAATACTATTATTATTAATACTATTATTAATATTAATACTATTATTATTATTATTATTATTACTACTATTATTTTATATGGGTGCGAAACATGGACTCTTACTTTAAGGGAGGAAATGAGATTACGAGTTTTTGAGAATAAAGTTCTTAGGAAAATTTTTGGACCAAAGAGAGTTGAACAGACAGGTGAATGGAGAATACTACATAAAAATGAACAACATGGTCTTTATAGGAAGCCAGATATAATAAGAACAGTCTCGTAGACTACGATGGGCAGGACATGTTGCGCGTATGGGGAATGAAAGACGTGCATGGAAGCTTCTTGTAGGAATGCCGGAGGGAAGACGCCCAGTTGGTAGACCAAGAATGAGGTGGGAGAACAACATTAACTATGATTTGAGGGAAGTAGATTGTACAGGGAATGATTGTAAAGCATTAGCTCAGGTTAGGGATGTATGGAGAGCTATGTCCGAGCGGCCATGATCCTACGGGTTCGATAGTTCCAGTAAGTAAGTAAGTAAGTATTATTATTATTGTTTCTGTTTTTGTTGTTGTTTTAATGTTTTTTGTTATATCCTTATAATATGTATAACGTGTAGCCTATATCTATTATGTATCATTAATCAAGTTGTAGATAATTTTATAATTATTAATATTCTTGTAGTTCAACCCTCGTAAAATGGAAGAGATGACCATCAGGTAAAATAAATAAATCATTAATTAAGAAATAATTAAATTCTGCACGGGAAATCAAATGAGTTTCAGGTAAATATAATTACAAATCTGGGTCATCAGAAAAATACTGTGAGGAACTAGACCTACATTCAGGAGGGCTGAATTGATCATCATCTAAGGTCGATACTTGAGATAGCTTAGGAATTGGTAGAGAATTGCCATGAGGTATAGGTCTCATAGTGTAGGGAATGTTCGGGTATGTTATGTATTTCTTAGGTTATTATTAAGATAATCCACTTATTTTCGTTAAGCAAAGTTAACAGTTAGTTTCATTATCTCCTTGCTTCTACTCAAATCATTGATGTTAGGAAAATGACATTGATTAATGAGTGTCATTTAAAGATCCTTAATGTAACGTACACATCCACTGCAACATATATCTGGTGTCCATCCCTTCCCAATTTGCATTCAAAATATGATTCATACCCTTTTCTAACTCCTGGATCAAAGGATTTGTTTTGAAAATGTATCCTAAATTCATTCCAGATACAGCAAATTAAGTTTTGTAGATTCAGACATTTATGACACAACAAGTGAATGTAGTATCATTCGTTATATACGTAGATTTAATATAAAATACAGAAAACACAGTTAACTCAACGTTACGCACAAATTTAACACATATACAATTAGAAAACAGAATTATTTCACTGCATTGAGCACAGGAAAATCTGTAACTGACATTCATTGAGCCTACATTTCAAAATTTCTCTGTGGTTATTGACAATGTGAGTACTGCTAATTGTAACTACATTCTTGTTATTGGCTACAAAATAAAACATATTTTTTCTATTAATGATGTTGCTCTCTGGTTCTGCAATAAAAGTGGGAAGATGAAGAGGCCACAGTAAAATAAATTCGGTAAACATGTAATCCGCTACGCCATGATTTTGGCCATGCCATTTTTATAGCTCGCAAGTTCAAACAACTAAAACATAAAATTAGTACTTGAGATCTCAGTCATTCCCATCAAGATGTGAAATAATTTGGCGGTCTCTAGGAAACATATGTTCCATCCTCTGCTTATGAAATAGTATTATCTGTTGCTTGTAGCAGAAGATAGGTCATGTGTTTCCGAAAGGCCTCCAAAATATTTTACCGCATTTCTTATTGTTGATGATGACTGAGATCTCAGGTAGTAATTTTATATTTTAACTTTTACATAGTGACCTCACTGGTTTTTCGTAATGAATTTTAAATGTATTTTAAGTTCAAATGGACCCCAAAATAGGCCGAAAATGTATTTGCCCACGTAAACAAGTGTTTACACATCCACCAACAACAACAAAGAATAGTCAGTTGAAAAGGTGACCGCAATACAAGAAATTATGTATACAATTAAACCACTATGCTTTGCGCTCGGTCGCAATACTAGCATAATTATGAATCCGAGATTATTTCAAAACCGTACGCGATAACGGAAATCGTACTTCAGTTTAAAAATTAGGGTATAAAAATACGACAGATACATTTATTTTTGTCAGGTGCAAAATGTAGAGTTATCCAGTGTAATAATAATAATAATAATAATAATAATAATAATAATAATAATAATAATAATAATAATAATAATAATAATCTTCTAGTTCAGGAAATTAGTCCTTTTGACCTGTTTTCACATAAAGTGGGATTTAATGAATCTTCTCATCTAGTAAATGGGCTCCATTGTACCTATTGGTTTGTACTTTAGTAACACCTGAGGGATTCTATCTGTAGGTATTATTTTAACATGTTCATACCAGTTGTTTCTCATATTGTCAATTATATTTGTTAGATTAAAAATATTTCAATCTTTCCTAATATCTTCATTTCTTTTTCTGTCCAACATTGTCAAACCTTCTACTGAACGTAAGAAACTTCATTTCTGCAGTTTTTATTTTTTTCTGTCCGAATGGTTAAGAGTCCAATTTTCTCTTGCATGTGTTGATAATAATAATAATAATAATAATAATAATAATAATAATAATAATAATAATAATAATAATAATAATAATAATAATAATAATAATAATAATAATAATAATAAATAATAATGATAATACAATTCGAAATAAGGAAACAAAATTACATAATCTACAGCAAGTTAGAGTTGAGAGAAATGTTCAAAATCTGAATTAAACTAAACTTTGGGTAAAAATATTTCAACTTTCCGTAAAACCTCAGTTACATTAATTGTAACGTAAGTTATTACAAGTGGTTTACATATTAACAAATATAATAATTTATAAGTGTTCTCTTATTTGAATCTATGAACTTCCTTTTTGTTAAAAAGGAAGCGTCGAAGGAATACTCTTTCAGCACCTCTTAAGCAGTCTGTAATTTCTAGATTCCTTGCATGCACAACATTTTATCATAATAAGTTTACCCTAAGTAGAAATTGTAAATAAATGGCAAAAACGTTTGAGACTACTTGTTACCATGCACATCTCGGCTTCCCAGATTTAGGGGTTCATACTTAACCGGCGTAGATGGATTTTTAAGAGCTTAAAAATACTGGTCATGATTTTTTCTAAACTGAAGTAAAGTGGTGGATCCCGTGTCGTATATTTACGCCACGTTAGAAACTCAGACCTCAAATTAGAGCACTCTTAGCAAATTATATCGGCCCTTTCATACCCAGATTTTAATTGCAAAGCCAATTACGTCAGCTGCAAACAAGGTAGTTAAAAACTGCCCAGTTTAATCAACCTTAGTTAAAGTATAACTGTTTGTTAAAATATATTGAAATTAACTTCACAGAATTTAACATTTTTTAACACTGGTATTCATCAACATCGTTAAACCTCTCATCCACCGCTGTTGTCTCGCGATAGCGTGCTGCCTTGTCACGCAGGGGCCCGGGTTTGATCCTCAATCGGTACCAGTATCCTGAGTGAATATTTTTTGTTTTTTTTCTCACCTGCATGATAAATTTTAAGGTAACGTTAAGGCACAAACTGTCTCCGAACAACATATGGCCATCATATTCATCATAATTCATTTTCGCCTTAGATAAATTCAGGAAAAAGGACTCTCCTTGCGTACCACTACCATCATCACGACGCCTTCCAGGCGCTCCGACCTCACAAGGGGGTTTAAATTACGCAAATTCCAGGAGGGAAAACCAGAAATATCAAAATGATAACGTGGGGCATCGAATAAAAAATGCTAAAACGTTGAATTATCTTAACTGCCCTCTTCCAGGCAGTTAAAACCTTGTAACTATTTGTTAGCTGAAATTTAATATGACTCGTGCATTAGAACAGAACTTCTGTATCTTGAGTATTAGGCCTTTTCGAGAAATAATTAGAAACAGAAGAAATAATTTCGGTAATATGACAGAACAGTAAACCATTCAAGGGCCAGGCTATGGAAAAGTGTTATGAAAAACGTTTTGGAAGAGTTTGAAAATTGGTTAACATACCCTACATATAGGTACGTATCTCTGTCTTCAATGAAACAGTTACTTACTGCTCTACGGTTGAATGTAATAAGCACATTTCAAATGACGGTTAGTGATATTGCAGTTGCCTGCAAAGTAATTATATGTACAATTGCAGCACTACAACCAAGTTACATAACGTTTCTAGAAACAGAGGAACGTGTAAAAGTTGTACAAACATTTTTGACATAGCTCATTTTCCAGGTTGTCTGGATGCTATTGACCTCACGGTGGATAACGGAGAATCGTATTGCTGTCGTGAACCATATTTCCTTATCGATATATTTGAGATTCATAAATGCATATTAGAAATATTATTTCACGCTACCCAGTTCTGTGCACTATAAAAATATTTTCTCTAAACTGCCAACTTACAACACTGTTTTACGAGGATAGTCTATTTGGCGATAATTGTTTTCTTTTGTGAAAGTATTTATTAACTCCAGTATTAAATCCTCAAATAAGAGCAGAAATAAGGCACTACAGAACAGATGTCAGGAACAATAGAAAAAATGTATGGTACATGAAACTATGTTTCATCTGTTCTGAATATGGATTGTCCGGTTGAATATGATCGTCTTAGACTGCAAAAATTTTCACAGACTTACCCGTTAATTTAGGTTCATATAGGCCTATTTCAACTTCTGTGATGTATCTCTCCATCCTATCATCTGCATTTATCTTTCTTCACATTCCTTTCACGTTTTCATAAAGTTCTTTTATTAGCTTCGTTGTACGTTTATTAATTTCTGCATGTACGTTGAATTTATCTCAATCTTTCTTCAGTTTTCAACACTACTGCATTAGTTTTCTCATTTTCAGTAACTCTTTTATGTTTGGAAATAATATCCAAATGGAGGCTTCTCTCGAAAGAAGAGCAGTTGAGAGGTATTCTATTATTCCCAGCGTTTTCTATTTTTCGACTTCTATTTACAATTATAGAATGAAAAAATATGTATATTCAGTGATGCACAATTGGTATGCATCAACCGGCTAAGCGCCATTTAAAAATTGAAGTGCTGAAGCCATCTGTTTCACTGACTCATGAAGATGCATACTTCTAGCTACAGATGTATAAACGTAGCCTTATTATTAAAGAAAAATGTAAATGCCATCAGTCCTATTAGAGATTCTATGTTATGCAACAAACAGCTATGAAACCAGATCTTCATAAATGCTAATCTAAATTTTTCATCCAGCAGTTAAGCGCCAAATCGTCTGCTCTGACATTGCTGATAAATACTGTCAAAGAAGGAAAATAACTTGCAATATCCAGAATTGTTACTTTGGCGCAACAATAAATAGTGAAGATTGACTTAAACTTTAAAACTTATTTTTCTCGAAACTTACATAATGGGGCATAGCCGGTTGATGAATAACACCGTCCAAATAATACACTGCTTATAATATCACAAAATTAATTTTCAATCACCAAAAGCATTTTTTTAAACTATTTAGTATTCTAGGCCATATATCGTCTATTTATTTAATGTGCTTGTATCTTTATTCATATTTAATGATATTATGAAATGGTGGATATGATGAAATGAGTTTAGGTAATGAAATTCCAACCCACCATTTGCCCTGACGATTGAGGGAATCTAGGAAGAAATCTCAGTCAGGTTGGTTGACACCAACCGATTATGAATCCCAAAAGTTACCGCTTGAGAAATATAACTGCTGTAGATAAATTACAATTACAAATGTGACAACACTAAAAACAATAAAATAACTGAGTATCGGATCATACAATTATTCATAAGATTAGATCAAGCATCTTCATGGTTACAGTTGTGGTCAACATTTTAGCATTTTGGTTTGACATTCAGTATACTAAATGCCTGTTGAAATGTGAAATAAAAAATTAACTGAATGCAAAATATTTTAAACCGCATGTTACAATTTAACTAATTAGTTAAGTAACTTTTGGTTAAGCGTATATTAACAGTGGTTGAATAAACTGCGCCAATATATACTAACTTCTGAATGATTTTAATAATCTAACATTTGTAAAAATATAGTGAATTGGCCGTTTTCTCGCCAGCAGGATAATTCAATGATCTGTCTCTCGTCATTAAGAATCGCTGAAAACAAATGTGATTTAACATGTCGCACTAAAAGTCAGTTTTGATGCCAATTACCTTTTTTAATCATTGTGAATATAAAATATACCGATAAATTTCAGTTTTGTAAGGGACTCAGGTGAAAATATCCAACTAAGAAATCCACGGTCTATTAAATTTTCATAGATATGACTCTTATTAAGTTGGTCTTTCGGGCTGAATGGCCGTGGTCCAGATTTGTTTAAACTCGACGTTTCATCTGCTACTGCGGTAGACATCTTCAGGAGATTCTGCGTGTCCTCTGTAAACTCCTCAATTGTCGGCTGCAGTACTGAAGATGTCTACCGCAGCAGTAGATGAAGCGTCGAATTTGAAGAAAATTGAACAACGACCATTCAGCCCGAAAGACCAACTTAACAAGAGTCAAGAAACCGGCCGTGAATGCCTACAATCCTACATTTGATAGATATTTTACATTTATATGTCGGGTATGAACGTATTAAATCCTATAGAGAATCGTACTACTTTCTGTCTAATTCGCAAATCATTATTTGGGACTAGGGTGTTCCCTTCTGAGAGATATTAAAGCAAGATTAATTTGCCTGTGCTTATTTCCTTCTACAAATGGAAAGGGACGTAGAATATTGTTGCACTAAAACCAGGGGGAAACGCAGTTGGTAGAACAATAATGAGTTTGGAGAATAACAGTAAATAATAACAGATTTGAGGGAAGTAGATTATACAGGGGTTGACTGGAAAACATTAGCTCAAGATAGAGATGTATGGAGAGCTTATGTCCGCGCGGCCATGCACCTACGGATTCGATATTGTCAGTGAGTTAGCAAGTTAGTTAAATCCCTACAAAAGTTACTGAGTGATCGGTAGTTAGCTCATGACAACAAAGATACTACTTCTATGCAACTGAGGTATTGGATAGGTAAGGCCGATTAAATTTACTCAGATGCTCCAATTTAGGTCTGAGGATGTTTTACGTGCCCGAAAATCTTCAGCCTTAGGGTCCACTACTTAAAGTCCGTTCCAGAGAACTTGTCCCTTCGATATTTTCATCATTTTTAATCAATCGATTTCCGCTGGTATTGAACCTGCAACCTTCCGGATAAGAGACAGAAACATTAATCCTGTATTAACGAGGCCTATCGTACTATTGTACCCGCTGCAAATATCGGATCGCATACAAATCCTTAAAGTCGGTCCCGGTGGACACCGTGCTCGCCTCTGGTTACGAAGTTTGCGTGTATATGGACGTGATATTCATAAGTATGATTTCCTTGAGAAGAGAAGTAAAGCCATGGATTTATTTTGTAGAATTCATGCATGAAAAATAGTGTCAAATTTTAAATAAGAGGTATGTGAGCAATATACAGGGTGTAACAGGACCTCACCGACAAAATGATAGGGATGATAGGTCATGCAGAGAGGATCATTTTTTGTGAAGGAACATATAGTCGCAAACACGTCGTTTATGAGTTATGCGCAGAAGAATGTGTTCACTCGTAAGGGTCGGCATTGAATACAAACAATTGTACACGTATAATTTTATTGAAAAAAATATTTTTTACAATAAGTGCTCAAACAGTCTACTCTATGTCTCATTGCTTGTTTGATATCGTCGCAGCAACGATCGGTCAGCATGGCCGAACGTGGCAGCATTCTTTTGACGTCGTCAAAACACCTATTGTTTAAACACTTATTGTAAAAAATGTATTTTTCAATAAAATTATACGTGTACAATTGTTTGTATTAAATTCCAACCCTTACGGGTGAACATCTTCATCTGCTCATAACTCATAAACGACGTGTTTGCGACTATATGTTCCTTCACAAAAAATATCCTCTCTGCATGGCCTAATACCCCTATCGTTTATCGATGAGGTCCTGTTACACCCTGTATACTGGCCCTTTAACGCACGAGTGTGGATGTGACGCTTAACCTCGGCTGTTAAAGAGCGTCATTAAATAAAATTCTACCTAACTACCACCATTCCCTTGCTACTAGAAATCTGCTATAATACAAGGTAATCAGTACCTTCTTCAAAGTAGAACCCTATACTGGAATATCTGTATACTGAGATATCTTGACCAATGATTATTTTGAAAATAGGAATATTTAAGAAATTCACATACTTCCTTTGAGAACAAAATCCTCATATGAAGTAATTCTAGGGCGCGTCAAGCTTAGCAGGACTTTCAAGTACCATCCGGCTGCTGGCTGGTCTTATACCCACATATAATAGGATTTAAAGAGAGATCAGGGCTTGCTTGGTTTAGGCTAGGTGCATGGAAATTTCTAAAAATTAGCGACGATCACGATATGCGAATATGTCCAATGTGCGGGAACTTTAAAGACGAGATACATATATCAGGAATATGTGATGATTTCGAATATTGGAGACGTCAGTTATTACCGGAAAGATTTCTAAATTCAACTTGGGAATGATTGGCATGCTACGAGTTAATGGTAAATCCAGAAAATTGGATAAACGTGGGTAAATGTCTGGACAAAACGCGGAAAATAAGAACAACACTCATTCATGAATAAATATATGCTATCAAAATGCAATACCATTAATTCTTAATAATTATACATAACTTAATTAATTGTAATGTTATTGTTTTCTTTTTTTTCTGTATACTATTACCAATTATTACTTTATTGTAACGGACTGTCAACAGCACGTACGTCTTACTGCCCGTGCGACCCATATTTGTAAATAATATTGTAAATATCTTACTTTTTGTCTAATAAAGTCCTACCCACATATAAATCAAGAACAAAAGTGGACAATCATTATTAGGGTTAACATGTGGACGGCATATAAGGTCCCGGCCTTTTTGCCGGTTTCCTCAACCTGTATAAAAATAACACTAGCATTCCATTATCTAGCTGTAAATACTACAGCCGCGAAAGGCCTAGAAGGCCTTTGGCCTATCATCCAGCTGCTGATCTCACATCCAAGTGTTAATCACAGAGGTATACTATCATCCAGCCAGTAAAGGGGTAACATCTTGTCAGTATCTCGGGTCCATCAGCCATTACAGCAGGTTTTCTCAAGCTGGAGCCGATACTTACTGTAACTACCCAAATTCCCTATGACGCTAGGTGGTCTCCGGTAACGTACTGGCCGAAATTGCATATTCATTTTTTTCACTTGATTTTTCCTTCTTAGATAGGGCAATTCGAGAGCTTGGTCACTCGAATTATCCTTTCTGCCGACTGTTTAACTCGTGCCCCAAATGAGAGTCAATGACCAATCACGTTACAATAATTTTTTATTTACTACCAATCACAGCCGTTTTTCCCATAGAATTTACCAACTAAAGTTTACCATAATAAAGAAAGCACCTTCTTTTTAACGTTCTGAATAAGTCATAGCATTATTTTGCAGTGACTGACTCACCAAGTAATATGGCTACCAGATTGTATATCTAGTACATGCGGGAGTTTATATAAAAAACATTTGTAGCAATTGATTATACCACCAAAAAAAAGAAACCACTGTTTGCACTTTCTAAAATGTATTTTTTTCAAAGAAAGATTTAATTGTCATATTTACATCATAGGACATCAGAAATGAATTAATATACAGTTTGATGTGTTTAATTTTTTCTCCACTAGAGTGCATTCTTACAATATTGCGTTCCTTTGGCAATAAGTAATATGATCTGGTTGCAGTGACGAGCAAAAGATGCAAATGAAGCGTACCGATCGTTTCTCGTTCGTTTTCAAATATCGCCGTTTACATTAAATAAATATATAAATATTTTAAAATAACTACATTTAAATAATGATTTGTGAGTAAGCAGCTTAATTTTATTCGTTAAATAGTCCTAACAAATGCCACTCTTGATTTGCAAATTATCAATAAATTCACGACTCACGATGTGAGTCGTGAATTTATCGATAATTTGGAAATCACTCGTGGCCTTACTTATGATAACTTTCTACATAACTTCCCTGAAACCATTGATCGTGATCAACAGGCAATTGTACGTCGTTGTAAAGTTTTTATTGAGGTAGGAGACGCACTATTGAATATATTTTTTGTAAATTATTGCTAATTTTATGAAGCATGTGTGTCATTAGTAAAATTGAACTACACTTTTTTCTTGTTACAGTGATGAACTAATGTTGAGTGATTCCTGGATATGTGGCCGAGGTCCATTACCGGTGTTCCTACAAGACGTTTCTCCCTCAACTGCGGAGACCATCTTCAGTGGTGAATACTTCTAGGTGTTGTTTCCTGGTCGAGGGAGGGCATCTTCAGTGGCGGTTACTTCTAGGTGCTGCCTCCTGGTCGACCCTCCGACCAGAAAAAAACACCTAGAAGTACTCGCCACTGAAGATGCCCTCCGCAGTTGAGGGAGAAACGTCTGGTAGGAACACTAGTAATGGACCATGGCCACATAGCTCGGAATCACTCAACATTATGATTACCGGCAGTGAAAGCCTGCATTCAAATGATAATCTAAGTTCATGATTTTGCCATTCATTTCAGACCCACGGTCATTTAATAAAAAACGTTTATTTTGGTCTTGTTGTATTTTTTATTTAACGACGCTCTTTAACAACCAAGGTCACTAGCGTCGCAATTCAAAACTATATGTGGAGGGGATCAACAAATATTCACCAAAGATCTTTTATTCGGAGTTGAAGGTCCTCTTCGTGCCGAAAATCTGCAACACGGAATCCAAGGCTTTAGTTCCCTTCCGAAGAAACCTACATTCAGGATTTTTATGACCTTAAAATATCCATCGACCCTGCCCGGTTTTAAACCCGCGAACCTTACAACCACGGACGAATATGTAACCGCTAATGCAACGGCAGTGTTTGTTCGGTCTCTTCTATCTTCCATAGAGTTTGAGTACTGAATTTAGTTAAACCCGTTATGACGAGAAATTACATAACCATCCCCTTGAACCTAACAATCCTTACAGAAATAGTGTAGTCGCAATGTAATGTTCAGGAATGTGAGCTTGTGCTTTTGTGACACGATGTTATGCAATGAATCATGGTTTTATTTGCTTACGTGCTGTCTGAATGTTTTACTTTTCTAAATATGACACTCATTTTTAACTACGTTTCCACTGGCTGAATCATTGTCAGCAGTCGTAAATATTGGAATATTTGAACGATCTGTCGTTAAGCCACCTTGAAAATATTGCCAAACTTGGCCTTGAGACAGTGTAAAAGAATACTGAACAGTCAGGCACGAATTCGTCTGTTACGAATATTCTAAGTTTTAGGTTACAGTAATAAAATGTCTGAAGTACAGGACCTCATTTGTTATTAGTTTAAGTCTTATGTCTACGCAGTCGAATAGTGGTCCAAACATTAACATTGAATAATTATGAAATTAATCAATTAAATAATTTTACTTCATGGTGCGACAGGTCTAGAGAACCCTTGGCCTACAAGCCGGTTGCTGGTCTCACATCTACATGTGTTAATCACAGACGTAGACAATCATCCTGTCAGTAGGCGTGGTATGTGGTCAGCATATCGGGTCCCCCAGCCGTTATAAATGGTTTTCTCAACCTGGAGCTTCTACTTATTGTAGCTACCCAAATTCCTCATGATGCTGGATGGACAACGGTCCCACACTGGCAGCCGAAATTCCATGAGAAAATTTCTTCTCCCATGGAGATCCGAAGAAGCGCAAGTCCTGTAGCTCTGCACAATGACATATTGTCTTAACCACCATTCCACTACGGCGCGGGACAATTAAATAATACATAGTAATATATATATATATATGTGTGTGTGTGTGTGTGTGTGTGTGTGTGTGTGTGTGTGTGTGTGTGTGTGAGTGTGAATGAATGGAAATGTTTTAATTTAAGTTGGTTAGACGACACACTTTATATTAGAAATAACAAAAAATATGAATTTCATTCGAATTGCTAGGACTACGATTTTTTCAAGATGGCCGAATGGTGACACCAGTTCAAAAGTGCAAACGCGGTAAACCGTTTTAATCAGGTGGAAAGTAAATACATTAATTTCTCATTGATAGAGACGATGTAACTATTCGTCGAATAGAGTCAACACTTTGCCAGATATCGTTTAAATGGTTAGTGGCTTGATTACATATATGCATGGCCAGGTCTATTTACAGTTGACTAAAATATTAATTTTCATTCGCCGTCCATTGTATACAATCGTAGTATAGAAATAAGAGGTTTTTGGAACCTAAACGCGAATCGACTACAAAATTCGAGGAGGGTGGTGTGATATTGTATGTATCTGGCATGAGATACAGCCTGACGAAAGACAGAGACCAAAAATTGAGACTCTAATTCAATATTCGCTTTACGACTTTTAAAAGCCTGCCCTCAGTAAATATAATGTCAACATTTTATTTTAATGACATTCTACAATATTAAACCTCCGGGTGAATAATTCGAATTTTTTCCAAGACCTCTTATTTTGAGCTTGAGGTTCTTCCTCATGTTATAATAATTTCTCATCCCATGGAAGCCTTACTGAGGGCTTTTGAGACTAAATATTCCGTCAACACACGACGAGTTTGAACTCGCGAATTTCTAAAAGCATGGTCGCCACTAACCACTAGATCACTCAGACTCCATATATATATATATATATATATATCCATCCATCCATAGTAATTCTGTCCGAAGGCAGGTCCTTCACTGCAATCATAGCATTTGCATGCTATGTCTGCAGCTTTACTAGGGAATTATAGGTGTGGTAGCTTCCCGTTGCTTTCCACACCGGTGAATGATGATGATCCATCCATAGTAATTCTGCCCGAAGGCAGGTCCTTCACTGCAATCAAAGCATTTTCATGCCATGCTTGCAGCTTCACTAGGGAATTGTGTAGGTGTGGTAGCTTCCCGTTGCTTTCCACACCGGTGAAGGATGATGATGATAATGATAATGGTAAGGATGATAATGATAAGGATGATGGCCATATGATTTCGGGAACCGTTCGGGCCTTAAAGTTTTCCTGACATTTGTCTTACAGGTGAGGAAAAACCCCGATAAAAACCTCACCCAGAAAAACTGCCCCGACCGGAGATCGAACCCGGGCCCGCTGCGTGACAAGGCAGCACGCTACCTCGGTGGACATATATATATATATATGAAAAGAAAAAAGAATGCTTGAGTCGGGATTTGAACTCGAGTCTCTAAAGTCTGTATCTTTAGCGCTCTAACCAACTGAGCTACCCAAGAATTCCAAGACAAACATACAATTTCCTTATACATGTAGTATTCTCAATTCACACAAGAGGTAGCGGAAATATCTTTCAACTGCCATCTAGCGGCTAACATAACAGTTAAGCAAATTATTAAAGAGAATATTTACTTTATAGCAGTAACTCTTGTATATATAGATATTATAAATATATTTATAATATCTATATATATATATATATATATATATATATATATATATACACATACAGTGAAACTCTTTACCATCTTTAACATGTCAATCTAAGTGAGGGATGAACAATATTTTGCTCTTAGATCTCATCTTGTTAGCTTGAGGTTCCTTTAAGTGCAGTACCAGTATGTACCATTTTATTTCCATTCCGAATACAGCCACACAGATTATTTTCACGCCAAGGAATGTTAACTTGTGTCAGTTTTTAACTAACGAATATCCTATCTAAGATTGAAATATAGTAGTATAGTCAAATATCCCGGTGCTTGTTCAACGACAATTACAAACACAATAAAAAAAATAGATAAAATATTCAGAATAATTAAAATTCTTGAACAAAATGACTGGAAATTTTACTTCAGTGGGGTGAATGCACACGCAGGAATTACTGGCAATGCGATGACTGACACATTGGCTAATGAAGCAGCAGAATATGAAGAAACTGAGATTGTTTATAATAAAACACCGAAATCAGCACTAATAACAGAACAAAATGAAATAGGACTTCAGAAATGGCATAACAGATGGGACAGTACAACAAAAGGGAAAATAAGAAAATGTTTCTTCCCATCAATTAAGGAAACTCTAAAGTTAAAGTTACCTGCAACACCAACCTTGACTGCAATAAGCACAGGTCATGGGAAAACAAGATCATACCTACATAGATTCCGTATCATCGATGACCCAACATGTACATGCAATGCAGGAGAACAAACTCTAAATAATTTAATATATGAATGCCCAGACACAAAACAAAAAATATTTAAATTAATAACGAAAATAAAGAAGGAAGGAGACAATTGACCAGTCACAAATCACAATCAATAATCAGGCATTTGAGAACTCTTCGTAAGTTTACTCAAACAATCTGTAGAGACAAATTTTGATTATTACTAAAAAGTTTTATTTATATACAGAATTTTAATGTTTACACACCTTTCTGTGCATAAAGTTTTATTTTTCTTCTCCACTCGTCTCTCTCCGTCCAATCCATGTCCTCCTGTCCTCTTGCTCTCATTCCAGTTCTTATTTTTTCCTGCATCCAAGAGTTTCGAGGTCTTCCTCTCCTGCTTTTTCCAGGTGGACACAATTCCAATGCTTTCCTGGGTAATCTTTCTTCTCGCATTCGTCGTACGTGCCCATACCAATTTAATTGCTTATACCGAATATAATCTACTATTGAATAACCAATATTAATTTTTCTCTTATGACAGTATTTCTTATTTTGTATTACTAAAAGTAAAGTTACAAATCATATTTTAATATAATTATAATAATTGTGTAAACGAAAGCATGTAATACTACTGATGTAATGGGGCATTCTGAAATTATATATATATATATATATATATGGGGGCACGCCGTAGCGTATTGGTTAAGGCACTGCGCTACAAGCCAAAAGGTCGAGGGTTCAAGTCTCAAGGATTTTTAAACTGACCCAAACCTTCTGAAGGCACTATGGCTCTGGGGTTGACTCAGCCTCTGACGGAAATGAGTATCAGACGCTTGTTCTGGTGGTAAAGGCGGCCGTCACGCAGGACTGACAACCCGGCTGACGTCAGGTGGCGTTTGTACAAAATAAAGTGGGAGCCTTAACCTCCTACTACCCCAAGGGCCTCCTGAGGCTTATAGTGGGATTACTTTACCTTATATATATATATATATATATATATATATATATATATATATAGCCCTTTCTGCGAATGTGAGGCCCATGTATCAGGGTTGCCAACACCCAATGAGAACAATTGGTTAAAATCAACTTTTAAAAATGGCTAGAAATATCTAAAAAAATGCAAATTGTATACATGGAGGATGTTGTATTTTAAGTCATATAAACTGGACCTCTGAAGTACAGTCTTATCAATACTGTTTCTTCTCATCCGTTAAAATTACTGCTATCATATAATATATAACTCACTCACTGGCTCTATCGAGCCCGTAGGTTCATGATCTCGCGGACATAAGCTCTCCATACTTCCCTATCCAGAGCTAATATTTTCCAATCATTCTCTGTATTATCTACTTCCCTCAAATCATGGATAATGCCAGTCTCCCACCAAATTCTAGGTCTACCAAATGTACTTTTTCTCTCTGGTTTTCCTACCAGCTTCCGTACACCTCTTTCATCCCCTGTACGTGCCTCATGTCCTGCCCATCACAGTCAACGAGACTTAACTGTTCTTATTATATCTGGCTTCCTATACATATCATGTAACTCACTATTATGTAGTTTTCTCCATTCGCCTGTACGTTCATCTATTTTTGGCCCGATAAATTATATATATATTACCGTAACGGGGTGACATCGGATGTACGGGATGGTTTTGGACGTTACGTATTCTTTTAGTATAAAAACTTCCAATTATCATGTTGTAATCTTAAATAAATGTCATTGTTGTCGGCAAGTGCTTGTAATTAACTTTCATTCAATTGATGCATTGTTAGCTCACTAAATAATGCATGCATTTTTGTTCATTCTTTTAACGGTTATAACTTTCGGTCATACACTTCAAAGTAATTTATATTAATTTTTGCCAGATGTGGAATTTCTTTCTTTAATCCCCCCTAACAATTGTCACATCATTGTTTCATATCAAAGTAATTCAAGTCTCCGCTTCTAGAAGTAGTTTAGAGCAAAATCAACAAATTATGGTGTGGCTTTGGACAATGGATAGGACATATAAAACGCATCTAGCAGATGCTAGTCACACAAAATTAGCAAGCCCAAAACATTATCAGGTCTGTACAAGATATTAAATCTGGTCCAATGTCACACCGAAAAGCAGCCAAATGTTTTGGTGTTCCAAACTCATGCGTCAACTTTATAAGACACAAGCACTTTAGGCAACAGTATTAACAGTACAACCAGCAACAATGACTTGACAAAAAAGATATACCGGTACCGATGATAATTCTGAAAAACCGATATTAGATGTGGAGACAGTTTTGGTCGCCAATTATTAATACGCAATGGGGAGAAGAGTATGTATCCGAAAATTCATAGAAGTAGGGACAAAGATTGATACAAAAAATGTAGAGGTGAAATTTCTCCGTCAACACGATAACAGCAAACGAATTTTTGGTTTCCAATAGTTCGAGATGAAGATACCATAACGAAGGATCAGATTGCTAAGCTGTTACCAGGTCCTAAGGAAGAGAAAGAAAAGATTATGTTTGGTGATAATGTTTTGTAAACAAGAGACTCGTTTGGTGTAAAACGCTGTATTTCTATAATTAAAATAATGTTATTTTTCAGCCAATTTGCTTTCATATTTTTTAAAATGTAATCAACTATCCGAAATCAGACAATAGATTGGACATCATCGTGCAATTACGTAGATAATATATATATATATATATGAGTGTCCGAAGTCACATCAATGTAGGGGTTGACATCGGACAATATATATTATTTAAAAAATATATAAGTTTCCTTATGTTAGAAGTAATTGATGGATAATTACCGTAAAATACTAGACATTCTAATAGTACAAAATATGAAACAGAATTGTTTAAACATAAAAACCTTATTGAAGGAAAACTTTAAAAAGTGTCCGATGTCACCCCTTTTTACCGATATATCAATAAAACTAAACATATAGTCACACGTACAAATACATTATATAATGGAAATGGACATTTAATGACAAATGAGGGATATTTTGAAGAAGTGGCTGAATTTAAATACCTAGGAGCAATAATTACAAATAGGAATGAGATACACAAAGAAATTAGAAAAAAACTCCTGGCGCGACAGGCCTAGATGGCCCTTAGCCTACCAGCCGGATGCTGGCCTAATATCCACATGTGTCAATCACAGAGGTAGATGATCATCAGCCAGTATTGGGGTGACATGTGGTCAGCATGTCGAGTCCCCCAGCCGTTATAACTGGTTTTCTCAACCTGGAGCCACTACTTATTGTAGCTACCCAATTGCCTCACGATGCTGTGTGGGCACCGGTCCCATGATAAAATTTCTTCCCCCATGGAGACTCGAACCAGCGCAAGTCCCGTAGCTCTGCGCCAAGGCTTCCTGCCTTAACCACTCGGCTACGGCGCGGGACACAAAGAAATTAGACTGGGGCTTAATTCTGGAAGTACCTGCATTATGCAACACAGAGACGCTTGTCTTCCCAACTTTTCTCAAAACACATTAAACTGAAAATATAAAAAACTGCCATTCTCCCAGTTATATTATATGGGTGCGAATCATGGTTTCTTATTTTAAGGGAAGAGAAAAAATTACGAGTATTTGAGAATCAAGTTCTATGAAAAAATGTTGGACCAAAGAGAGACGAGCAGACAAGCGAATGCAAAAGACTACATAAAAGTGAGCTACATGATTTTTACAGGAAATCAGATATAATAAGAACAGTTAAGTGTCATAGACTGCGATGTGCAGGACATGTGACACGAATATATAGAAATTCCTATGACAAAAGATTATCTTATTCAGGATTTAATAGTTTTTTTTAATATATTTCTCTTTAAATTTATCCAAGTTATATATTTATTATTTTCTCAACAGAAATTCTAATTCTATGGAATATTGATCGTTATATCTGACTCACTAAGTGGTGATCTGAATCACTGTTTTATTGTATGTATGATTTATACTGTAGACTTTAGCATGTTCTGTTTAATCTATCTGAGCGATTCCCAAACCTTTTTTTACTCGCGAATCCCTTCTACAAGGATGCGAGGTTGGGTGATCCACTGATTTTTAAATGTACATACAGTATACATGCCTAAAATTTAATTCCAAGCAAAGGATTTAATAACCTTAAATTAACTTAACCCTTAACTGTTAAAAACTGAAGTAACTCTAGTTACGGCTTAAAACTTACACCACGTGTAGTCCTAGTTGTAGCGATATCAAATGCATTCCGAACGTTGTTACGTAACAGTAAATCAGGCATTCGCGGTATATATTAATTTATTGTGAAAATAATTTGATAAATTCCCGATATTACACGTACGCAACAAGGGGCATTATAGGGTTAATTTAATTTTAAAATAACAATCATAATAATAATTATTATTATATTATTATAATGCTGCAGAAATGAAGGAAACAATAATAGACCTAACCTCGAAACCGCCATTACGGAGAAGTTTTTGCGAACCCCTTTGAATATTTGGCGAACCCCAGGTTGGGAAACGATGTTCTATCAGGTTAGTAATACCAGAACAGAATATCCACGTTTCCTTGTGTATGTTCTTCCTTTGAAAAAAGGTATTCGTTATACTGAGTTTTTGTCATGTTTTTGTGGTGGTAAAATCTCTCAATCTCATTCCATTATCATTATAGACAGAATTTACATAAAACAATTGAATTAAAATCAAATGCTGCAAGTGGCTAAAATGAATGCGACAAATGCCAGAAAAAAATTGCTGCTTTTTAACACATTTGTAGCAAGTTATGCATTCAAAACGGCCTGTTCTAGCCACAAAGTGGCTAAACTTGTGACCCTGTCCATGTATTAACATAAGGCCTTCGTGTGGGATTAAGATTTTATAATTAAATTACATTTGTAAGTTATATTATTTTATATGATAATGTTAGACCTTCTGTATAGGAATTTCGTAATTGGTGATGAATATATATAATATGAAAATAAAAATATTAACAGTCAATCGAGATTTCAACTTTTATAAAGAACACCTGTTTGTTTCCATATCAAACCCACGCTAAAATTAACTGCTGTGAAAGTTGTTAACGTATGCTTTACTACGTCACACTGATTCCAAGAAATCGTTGTAACAGTAATCCAAACTCTTTTATAACGAGTTATTTGTCGGGGGAAAATACAGTATGGTGTCCCATTGCAATACAAACATCAAGTTACAACTCATTCTATTCCCATGACCGCAGAGTAGCTGCATAAAACATTATATTGCCGTAGAGAAGTCAATGCACATTCATTACTCTATTCTGAACAGTTCATGTCTGATAAATATGCAGTATTATTAAGTAATAGGACTTGTAATATTCACGACTCGCCTCATATTTATACATTTCTTGAGAATCCAGGTTTCGACGCGATAAACATCATTATCAATTCTTTCTAACCGTACTGAATCGGCGGTTGGTGAATCCAACAGTTAGAAAGAATTCATAATAATGTTTAACGCGTCCAAACCTGCGTCTTCAAGAAATCATCAAATGTGAGATCAGTAGTGAATATTTTAACTTCTATTATTTAAAAATAAACTTCATTGTGTCACTTCCTTTAAATATTAAATAAAAATGGATTATTATTATTATCAATTTGATTATCACCATTTTTTTCACTCTCTTTGGGTTAGGTTGGGTCAATAATTTCTCTGTGTGTAGTTCCTTTCTTAGTGCTTCGTATTTTGTCATTCTTTCTGATTTTTTGTTTTTTCTCTCTTCCGAGATAATAGGTTTGGATTTATCTTGGAACCTTATGTTTTCACCTTTAGCTGTTTGATCGATTAGTGAATTTTCTGTAATCTTTATTTCTATTAGGTCTTTTTCAGTTTTCTTTAAACAAGTTGGGTTTTGTTTTGCGGTTACGGAAAATATTAAATATTTGTTTGGTTAATCTCTTAGATTTCATTCTGAAAATATGGCCGTAAGAAAGTATTCTCCTTTTTTTTCACATATTTTTTTTAATTATTTTGTAGAGAGTTTCATTCTTGATGTATATTATTGTATATTGTCCGCGGTGGACTAGAGATTATGCTCCTTGCCTCTGGTCCCGAGGGTCGCAGGTTCAAACCCGGCCGGGGTCGATGGATTTTTTAGGATGGAAAAATCCAAGGAGCAAGTTTTCCGGGAGGGACTTTAAGCCGTGGGTCCCGAGTCTGAAGATTTTCAGGCTCGTAAAAAACCTTAAGCCTAAATTAAAAGGCTTCTAAGCAAAATTTACAAAATTCTCCCGTCCTAGTACTACCTTGGTTTCCTACAAGTCAGTATGACGCGGAACGCTGCCCACGGACCACTCAAATTACATCTATACGAAAACAAGTGTAACTAAATTAGTATGGTTCAAATTCTTCCCTGTAGGGGTAGAGCACCTAAATCTCTGTTAAATGAAACATGGGCTTACAAGATACAAGAAGATTATCCTGAAATTTTGGTCCTATGATTTTCGTTAAAACTGTCCTTTCCTTTAGCTCAAGTTTCTCCATTTGGCCTTTGAAACTCATGATTATATATATATATATATTTTTTTTTTTTTTGATTGCGGATGAGCCCAAGTAGGACTACGCAAAGTACTCAGAGGCGTTTCCTTTGAGCCCAAATTTCTTTTATTCTTTTGCTATGAGCTTGTTTTCTATCATCTGTCCAAGTTGTTCCAGTTTTTTTTCTTCGGTTTGTCCTCTTGGTCAACTTGCCACTTATTCACCTTAATTCTAAATATATCTCTGCTTGGGATATCTTCTTTAGTAATTCCCACCAATTTTAAGTCCTTTTTCACTTCATCAATCCACTTCATAGTATCCACTGGAGATTTATATTATTATATTATTATTATTATTATTATTATTATTATTATTATTATTATTATTATTATTATTAATATTATTATTATTATTATTATTATTATTATTATTATTATATTATATATTTGGTTAAGTATACCTGTGTAAATAACAGAAACAATCCTAAAATAAATAAAAAAATTAATCATCATCATTATTATTATTATTATTATTATCATTATTATTATTATCATTATTATTATTACCACTATTATTATTATTATTATTATCATCATTATTATTATTATCATCATTATTATTATTATCATTATTATTATTATTATTATTATTATTATTATTATTATTATTATTATTATTATTATTATTATTATTATTTTACTGCCATCACTCTAAGAACTTCCTCATTAATGGAACCTGCATATTGAATGCCTCATTAACTAAGGATTTCCTCAACTCAGCCAAATAAGTATACTTTATTTTACCTAAAATCAGTTCCACAAGATATACAGGATTATTGTTCTCCCACTCACACATGGGCCTTTATAATGGTATTTTATTTAAGGTTTTCAAAATAAAAAATGTGAAGCTATTCCACTGGCACCCTTTCGAAAACAATTACCTGCTCATTTCAGTCTCATTGTCTCATAAATCCTAAATAAATAGTAATAAGTAAATTCATTCCATTGAGGCAGTTTATTCCATCGCCTTATAAATTCTTTTACATGCCACCCGTGCCTTACAGTTACACGACCCGTCGGAAGAGGAATTATAACTGTTGATCACATACATACTTTTTTGACCACACAAGGTCATGGAGGGCCTCTTTGAATGTCAATATAGGGCCTCCTCCGAGAGAACAAAACATTAAGACGAAACACCAATCACACACATTCATACTAAACATGACGAATATGATATTGATGATTATGATGGCCAGATTATTTTTGGGGACCGTTTTGGCCTTAACGTTTCCTGATGTATGTCTTTCAGGTAAAAAGCTGAAAAAATCTCACACAGGAATCTTGTCCCGACCTGGGATCGAACCCGGACCCGCTATCTTCGACACCACAGCGGTAGACATAATAAGTAAATAAAAATAATATTGTTTATGATGATCTTGTAGAAGATTTCGTAGTAACTCCGGCCGTGAAAGCCTAAGCCAATATTGTTTATTTCGGAATTTATCCACAATACATTGGTTTTCCGTCACCTGCAAGAAATTCGCCTTCAGCAGTTTTAGTGGTTCGGAACATCCTCATCTCTAAGTCCCAGTACACTAATAATTCTCTCATCGTCCATCCAACGTTCTTCATGTCTTCCATTTCTTCTTTTCCTATCTATTTCCCACTCAATGAAATTAATAGGTATTCTATGAGATGTCATCCTCTTGAGATATCCAAACCATCTTAATCGTCTTTCTTCAATTGTTTGTAATAGGCCTACATATCTTTCAACTTTCATACATTTCCTCATTTCAACGTTTATATATTTTTTATTATGGGCTTCCGCAATGATCTTCTCCAATAATCCCCCTCTGTTGCTAATAACTTTGTTAGTTTGATACCTTTTAATTGTCTATGCCTCTGATTCACATAACATAATACCTTCTACAATGACCTTATATATATATATAGATTTCTTTGTCCAATAACAATTATTATGTTTTCATTCAATTACGAATATATACGGCTGCCCTCATGAAGTGATGGGTAATGATGATGATGATAACGGTGAGCCAGGAGAGTCCTTTATCCTAAACTTAATCTAGTAGTAGTAGGACTTTATTAGACTAAGGGTCAGCTTTGCCATCACAGGTAACTGTATTACGCCAGTTTTCCCCATATAAAATACATAGCGTAAATTGGCGTAATACAGTTACCTCTGTTGGTGAAACCGACCCTAAAAGTAAGATACATACAATGTTATTTACAAATATGGGTCGCATGGGCAGTACGCCGTACGTGCTGTTTACAATCCGTTACAATGAGGTAACGTTCGGTAATAATATAACTTAAAATAAATAAGAAAACACAATAATATTACAATTAAATAACAATACAATTACATTATACATTAACTAAGTTATGTAGAATTTTTAAGAATTAATGATATTACATTTTGCTAACATATTTATTTATTCATGAATGAGTGTTGTTCTTATTTTCTGCGTTTTGTCCAGAAATTTACCCAAGTTTATCTAATTTTCTAGATTAACCATAAACTCGTAGCATGCCAATATCTCACGCTTTGGAATTGGAAATCTTTCCGGTAATAACTGGCGCCTCCAATATTCTAAATCGTTACATTTTCCTAATATATGTATCTCGTCTTCAAAGCTCCTGCACATTGGACTTATTCGCATATCGTGATCGTCCGTAATGTTAAAAAATGTCCATGCCCCTAACCTAAACCAAGTCCACCGCTGCGGTCTCGAGGTAGCGTGTTGCCTTGTCAAGCAGCGGGCCCGGGTTCGATTCCCGGTCGGGACAGCTCCTGGATGAGGTTCATTCGAGTTTTTCTTCACCCTTAAGGCAAATGTCAGGAAGCGTAGGGCCCAACAGTCCCCGAAAATCATCTGACCATCATCATCATCGTTATCATTGTCATCATCATCATCATCCTTCACCGCAGTGCAAAGCAACGGGAAGCTACCACACCTATAATTACCTAGTAAAGCTGCAAAGCATAGCATGGAAATGCTATGATTTCAGTGAAAGACCTGCCCTCGGACAGAATTACTATGGATGAATGGAACCAAAACCAAGCAAGCCCTGATCTCTCTTTAAATCCTAGACTGAGTATATAAGATTATTTTCCTCGAACTTGTTTTAGATCTCATTGTATAGGCAGTGAGTTTTTTCCCGCACATTCGTCTAAAATATTTTGTTGATTTAAATCTAAGTACCTCCTCCTTATTTTTCTCCACACATTCTTGCGATTTTCAGTCCCTTTCTCCCGTACCCAACCCATCCCAATCTTTTGGAGTTCTCTCCTAACCTCGTCTGTCCAGAATTTCACATTTGCATTCCTAATTTGGAAGATATTTTCGCATTAAATTTGGTCCGGTATTGGACCCACTCAGCATCGTGACGTATTAAGATAAACATAGGTTATCGGTTCAGAAAAAAACATATAAATATGGTTGGGAAATTCAAAATGCTGATAATTCCTCTTCTGTAAGCCTACATCCTATATGATCATCCATATCTGGAAATGGCATGTGTAGATGTGAGGCCAGAAGTCTGCTGGTACGCCAAAGGAGTTCTAGACCTGTCATATCAAGGAGTTAAATTAATGTCGTGGAGAAAACTAGCTACATCGTCTAAGGGACCCGACATACTGACTACAGGCCCAGCGTTGAAATCTCGAAGAAATAAGAGGCATCAGAACAAAATTTGTCAGCTCTTCCATGCCCTGCTTTGAATTTGTAGGCCTATGTCAAAGAGCTTCATTATATAAAATCATACTCATATCCTGGATGAAAAAAATATCCGCGCCATGATGTTGGTCTAGTGCGGCAAGTGGGTGTTGAGTTCATGTGCAGGTGGATTTCTCGTATACCATTGGATACTGATAAAGCGGCGGATGTTGAATCATTGTGCTCTCCGTAACAAATTGCGTCCGTTGGTACATATTACTGCTATCGTGTAATGTAAAACAAGTATATTGGACATATTGATTGTATTAATCTCTTGATAATTAGTTATTAGTATTAAATATTATATTAAATGTCATGTTATTTTATATATTATATTCGTTTTTAATTGAGCTTGCAATACATTCCCAAAATGTTTTCGAAGTGTACAATTTCATATAGACCCGGGTGACGTTCGGCTGTTTCCTCCTTGTCAGTATATTCCTTTTTGGGATTTTCTCTGGCAGAACTGTGCCTACTTAACTTTTACACTCTGAGTTAACTTTCTTGCTCTATGGGTACTTGTATCTCTTTTTTATAAGGTATGTTTGAATTGAGGGATCTAGTGAGAGAGCGAGCTATGCCACATTGAGAATAAATGGAAATAAATTAGGTTTACAAAGCAATATATTACGAAATTATTTATACAATAAAGGGATAACTTTTCTCATCTTTAACTTACTGTTATGTGAACTATGCAAAAGGAAAAATATAAATTTTAATATAAATAGCACTATTTCCATTTCTTCTTAAAGTGGCGTAACTCTCTCTCTCTCACTAGACCCCTCAATTACTGAGCGACAGGGTCAGTAATTACTATCGAGCCATAACAGCAAGCCACGTCACCAAATGTTGCAACAGTTTGAGACGAAAAATGCGGACACAGATAGTGACATTTTGGATCTTCTCAAGGATCCCGCAGATGATCAAAACAAAGATGGGCTGATCTCTCCACAGGGTGTGCAGGAGAAGTAATGAATGCAAGAAACAGAAAGGTCTGGATGACTTAAGAAAACAAGCGAACAGCGACCAAAAACAGATTGTTAAATTACGTTAAGGGAGGAATGGGTGAAATTTCTATTTTGTACATTTGTTAAGTTACATACTTGATTGTTTATACACACATTCATGCAATAATGGGTAATATTATATTGACGTTTCATCCTTCTAGGCTTAAAGGTTTTTGAGTTATTCAAGAAAATCCATTTTAAAATTTGCATGTTAAAATTTTTAATAAGTCCCATAATTTTTAGTACAATGTTTTAATTTTTTTCTACACGACCACTGACTTATTTAGAACAACACTATGCATTAACGTTTTTGTATCATTATTATAAAGGAAGAAAAAATACATAAATACTCTGCATTTGAAATATTATTTTTTTTAATGACTACACATATTTTATTTTTTATTTCAAAACCTATCAGCGTTGTTTCAAAATGCATGCACAGACGTATTAGCCATAGTGTGTGGGACATGCAGTGAAAACGTTGTGCTTCTGTCATTACATTTGCCAATGCTAGTTTGATTTGAATGTATTGAAATACAATGAAAATAAAAGTGCGGAAAAATCAAATTGAAAGTTTGCATGCATTTAAATTAGAATGTAGCATACATGCCCTCCTACAGTCATCACGGAGACTTACAAGTGCCATAGGACACCGAAACTTCGCCAACGTATACTTTAAGGTACGTAGTAATTTTAATATAAAAACCATATGCTAAATTTGACCAAAAATGTCGAAAATTTCACACATCACCCCCTTTAACTAACTCATTGGCACTATCAAACCCTAGGTTCATGGCCGCATGAACGTACATAAGCTATCAATACATGCCTATCTTGAGCTAATGTTTTCCTACCATCTCCTGTATAATCTACTTCCCTCAAATTATGGTTGATTTTATAATCCCACTAACATTCTTGATCTGCCAACTGGTTTCTTCTCACGGGTATCTTGCAATAGGTTTCATGTCCCTCTTTGATTCCGCATTCGTGTCACATGTATACGTGACTCAAGTGTAAGCTACTTATTACATCTGGTTTTCTAAAAAGATCATGTAGCTCACTGTTCTCTTGTCTTTTCCATTCACCTCTCTGTTTACCTATAATTGGTCCGAAAGTTTCCTTCGAACTTTATTCCCAAATACTCGCAGTCATTTTCCCTCCCTTAAAGTGAGAGTTCATGTTTCGCATCCATGTAATACAACTGGGAGAATAACAATTTTATATAGTTCCATTTTAATGTTTTTTTGAGAGAAGTTGGGACGAAAATAGTTCCTGTAATGCATACTAGCACGCATTTCGAGAACTGAGCCTATGTTAAATTTCTTTGTACATCTCATTTATATTTGTAATTATTGTTCCCAGGTATTTGAATTCAACCACATCTTAAATATTTTCCTCATTTATCATTAAAATAAGTAAAGTAGACTTATATTAAAACAGTGTAAAAGGTTAATTAAATCAAGTATGCTAGTATCTCTCACTTCAAGTATGCATTTAGAACTCATTCGTTTTGAGCAAACCTTTGTGATGAATGATATATTTTAGGATAATCAATTCTCATTTCATATTTGTATTAAATGTTTTATTTGCGAGAAGTTACTGCCCACCGCTGTGTTCTCGGAGTAACTTTGTTGTCTCGTACGCTAGGGACCTGGACTCGATACCCATTCGGGATTAATTTCTTGATTATATTTTCTCTGCGTTTTTTCTCACCTTTAAATCAAATTTTGGGAATCGTAAAGACCCAATTATTTCCCGAGTGCCTTGTTCAGTATGAATATCTGAATCAATAGTTTATATTGTCTTAAATACTGATGTCACGGATGTGGCTCTGGCAATGAGGTGATCACCCATCCAGTGTGGGTCTCCATATCCTTGTGTTGTCAAAAATAATTAAGTGATCCAATGTTAAAAAATCTTCACCCTACGGGTCGTATTGTACCCCTGTATGGCTCGGGTGACTTGGGACATGAAGAAATGCCTATAGAGGGAGAGGAGAGATAGAAGTGATTGTAAATAGTATTAGAGTTGATTTATAATACTCTGAATGTAATTTTTCTGAGATTTTAAAACAGATAATTTATTAAACGAGGAAGAAAAATAAATGGTTATGAAATAACATTGCGGGGGGAAGAGGTGACGGAGTACATAACGAAATAAGATTTAATCAAGTATTTCATACACATGGAATTTTTCTAGCATATATCAGCAAAACAGTTACTGTAACATAGATGTGTAAGTTGTATAATAAATATTTTTTGTCTGAATCACAACTAATGGAAAGCAGTTAATTTAGAATACACATTTTTTTATCCTGATTCAACGCTTGGTTTTGATAACAAGAATTAATCATACTGAATTCCTATCTAAAATTAAATTACTAATAACAACGCTTGTTTTTTATAACAAGGATGAATCATACTGAATTCCTATCTAAAATTAAATTACTAATATCAACGCTTGGTTTTGATAACAAGAATTAATCATACTGAATTCCTATCTAAAATTAATTTACTAATAACAACGCTTGGTTTTGATAACAAGAATTAATCATACTGAATTCCTATCTAAAATTAAATTACTAATTTCCACTTCGCCACTTATGAATATTTCTGTATAATCTCTAGTGACGTATATCATCATAAAATTGGTACCGGTGCATTAGTGGTTACGAAATCCACATCTGGTTTCGAGAATAGGGGGTTCAAACCCGCCCGAGTTCGATGCAATTTTAAGGGCAAAATAATTCCGAGTATTATTTCCTTCTATGGAGAGTTATAATTTCGACATTGTTAATGAATTTGTGTACCTAGGAACTTTTTAACCAATAAAAATGATTTGAGAATTGAAATAAATAGAAAAATTGGAATTGCAAATAAAGCACATTATGCTCTTCTTCCCATATTAAAGAAAGATTCTTTTCCTAGATGTACCAAAAATTAGGATATTCGATTCGATAGTAATTCTGCCCGAGGGCAGGTTTTTCACAACAATCATAGCATTTTAATGCTATGCTTTGCAGCTTTACTAGGGAATAACAGTTGTAGTAGCTTCCCCTTGCTTTCCTCACCGGTAAAAGATGATGGTAATGATGATGTCCTGATGATTTTCGGGGACCGTTGGGCCCTACGCTTCCTGACATTTGTCTTACAGTTGAGGAAAACCCCGAAAAAACCCACCCAGGAGCCTGTCCCGACCGGGAATCCAACCCGGGCCCGCTGCGTGACAAGGCAGCACGCTACCTCATGACCACAGCGGTGGACAATCAAGATATATAAAACATTAATTAGACTAATCATTAGTTAGGAAAATTTTTGGACCAAAGAAAGATGAACAGTCAGGTGAATGGAGAAGACTTCTAACAATGAACTACATGGTCTTTATAGGAAGCCAGATATAATAAGAACAGTTAAGTCTCGTAGACTGCGATGGGCAGGACATGTTGCATGTATGGGGAATGAAAGACTTGCATGGAAGCTTCTTGTAGGAAAGCCAGAGGGAAAACGTCCAGTTGGAGGACCAAGAATGAGTTGGGAGAATAATATTAACTATGATTTGAGGGAAGTAGATTCCACAGGAAATGATAGGAAAGCATTAGCTCAGGATAGGGATATATTGGAGAGCTTATGTCCGCGCGGCCATGAACCTACGGGTTCGATAGTGCCAGTAAGTAATCATTAATTATGGTTCTGAAACTTGGGAATTTGTCTCTTATATTTCATTTCAATTAATTATTTTTTAAAGAAAGTTACTAAGAAGAATATTGGAAGCTGTTTATGTAAATAACATCTGGAGAGGAAGATATAATATAGAATTCATAAAATTATTAGATTATCGATATTGTCTCACACAAAAGGCTTGGTTGGCCGTTTGAGAAGGATTGGACATATTAATATAAAGCCAAATAATAGAAAGGTAAAATAAATCTTATGTTCACAATCTCAAAGAACCAGATTAAGAAGAAAACCTAAAAATGGATGCTAGCATTGTGTACGCCAGGATCTTAATAAAGTCAAATAAATCATTGGGAAAGGCTTCCTATGGTGACGAATGTCTGAAGGAGGCTCATTGAAGAGGCGGTGATTCCTTTCTGGGCTGTAGTGCCATTTAAGAAGAAGATGATTTCCTTCTGAAGGGAATTATGATAGTGGGTTCGTAACGCATACGTACGTTTGAAATACATAATAAACATAGCCGAATTGTATTTCATTAAAGATTGGATACAGATAGAGCAGACACAAGGATAAGGGCATTATGCCCGAGGGAAAAACCGGGGGAGGTGGCGGGCCTCTAAATAACTTAAAAAGTAATGTAAGTTAAGTAAACGAATGTATGGTCACACGTAGAAATTCACTATGTAATGGAAATGGACGGCTAATGCCAAATGAGGGAAATTCTGAGGAAGTGGCTGAATTCAAATACCTTGGAACAATAATCACAAATTGGAATGAGATGCACAAAGAAATTAAACATAGGCTCAATTCTGGAAATGCGTGCTATTATGCATTGCACAGACTCTTGATGTCCCAACTCCTTTAAAAAAATATATAAAACTATTATTCTACCAGTTATATTATATGGGTGAGAAACATGGACTCATACTTTAAGGGAGGAAAGGAGATTACAAGTATTTGAGAATGAAGTACTTAGGAAATTTTTTGGACCAAAGAGAGATGAACAGACAGGTGAATGGAGAAGACTACATAACAATCAACTACATGGTCTTTATAGGAATCCAGATATATTAAGAACAGTTAAGTCTCGTAGACTGCCATGGGCAGAACATGTTGCACGTAGGGGAATGAAATACTTGCATGGAAGCTTCTTGTAGGAAAGCCAGAGGGAAAACGCCCAGTTGGTAGACCAAGAATGAGGTGGAAGAATAACATTAACTTTGATTTGAGGGAAGTAGATTATACAGGAAATGATTGGAAAGCATTAGCTCGGGATAGGGATGTATGGAGAGCTTATGTCCGCGCGGCCATGGACCTACGGGTTCGATAGTGCCAGTGAATAAGCAGGTAAGTAAACGAACCTCAAGCCATTAATGTTCGAAGTTCAAGTAAGGTATGTTATCAAAATATTTGATAGATTCATCACCGTTCGTCTCACGTGGGGACACGTGTGCTTCCCTAGTGGGAAGATTCTTAACCACACTAAATACGTTAAGCTCGTTTCTCTAGAGATGTCAGCGAGGAACAGGAGGATTGTATGATTAGTACATCGCCACGATGAGGCATCTACTAGGAAACTATAATATTACTGGGGTGGATGAAGTCGGTTAAATTTTGCTCAGAGGTATTTTTTATTCGTATTTGAGGATTTTTACAAGCCAGAAAACATACAGAATCGGGATTCCATAGCTAAATGTCCTTCCCGGAGGACTTGTCTATTGGAATTTTGCAACCTTATAGCAGGATTTTAATGTTATAATAAATATGAAAGTTAAAGTTAATAATTTTGTATTTTAAAATTCTTTTAATATTTAAATATAATTTAAATAAATAAGAACATCTAAATAATTCATTGCTGATTATTATTGAATAAAAATGTCTCAGTAACAATTTAAATAAATTGTATTACATAACAGTTTTTGTAAATAATGCTTTTAAAAAATTGTTTTAAGTTATTGTTGTCAAAATTATAAAGCTTTCTGTTATAACTGTAATAAGAACACCTGCTTAACTTCATATTCTTAAATGAAAGTAAACTAAACTCTGATTGGATGTTAAAACAATTAACTTTTCGATTTAACAAATTAATTTTAAACCCTATATTTAAAGAACTATTAACCAATAGAATTTAAAATAACATCATGTGATTTAATAATAATCTTTAAAATTATAAAAGAATTACACTATTCATTCTGTATACAACTTTCCACAATGGTAGAAGGAAGAAGAATTCTCAAGATAAAATGTAATATTTAATACAAGAATAATTGATTGCAGAAAAGATAATTTATTTTAAATGATAGTGAAAAATAATACCACTTAAATTTACTTAATCTGCTGAGAACCTACAAAGTGAATAAATTTGTAATTATTTCTACAAGAAATTTTTTTTATGATTTTGAAGTGTTATCCTATCCAGTGTACCAACTTCCGACCTTGAGAAGAGAATCCGGCGCTACCGAAAATTATACCCAACTTGAACCAGTAATTTTTTTTGGGACACCAATTCTTCTTCAAAATGTTTCTACAACATCGGCCATGGAGACAATTACTGCGTTAAAATGTCACCACAACTTGGGACAAAGCAATTTACTTCTTCAACCTAAACATACAGCGAATCCGGGCGGGTTTGAAACATCGATCCTCGGGACAGGCAAGAAACAACCTCGGCCGACACTAAAAGTATACCTGCAAAGTGTAAAGTGATCCCACTACAGGCCAGAAGACACCCTTGGGGAGTAGAAGTTTAAGCCTCCCACTTTTTCTAGACAGTCGGCACTTGATGTCAGCCGAGTTGTCAGCCCCCCGTTAGGGCCAAATTTACCGACAGAACAGGCGTCTGGTACTCTTTTCCGTTAGAGGCTGACTCAGCTGTTATATTAATATTACGAAGCTTGAGGGCATAAATGGTAACCGACTATGATCTGGCAATCACAATCATCCGTACCGTATTCACCTTATTTAGTATGAATGAATTAGTGAATTTGTGTTAACTTTATTCCGTGTTGTCTCTGAGGTGGCTCTGACATTGAAATAATCACTCATCCATTGAAGACAATGTTTATGTGTAATCCATAGTTACAAATCCTCTACCCAAAGGTCGTGTTCCTGTAAGGTCCGATTGGCTTGCAATATGTAAAAGTACCCATAAATAGGAGAGATTAATGTAACGGGAGAGAGAGAGAGAGAGAGAGAGAGAGAGAGAGAGAGAGAGAGGAAATTGATCACACATTTAATAATCTAACGCCAAGTTCTTACTAAGAGTTCAGCACTCTGCCACTTGTTCATAATTCTCTCTCTCTCTCTCTCTCTCTCTCTATATATATATATATATATATCTATATATCTCTCTCTATCTATATATCTCTCTCTCTCTATATATATATCTCTCTCTATATATCTCTCTCTATATCTATATCTCTCTACCTCTATATCTGTATCTCTCTATCTATATCTCCCTCTATCTCCATCTATATCCATCTATCTCCCTCTCTCTATCTCCCTCTATCTCCCTCTCTCTGTCGCCCTCTCTCTATCTCCCTCTCTCTATCTCCCTCCCTCTATCTCCCTCCATCCCTCTCTCTCTCTCTCTCTCTCTCTCTCTCTCTATCTCTCTCTCTCTCTCCCTCCTTCCCTCTATCTCTCTCTCTCTCTCTCTCTCTCTCTCTCTCTCTCCCCTGTCTATACCTTTTGCGCCTTACACCTACACTTTCCATCTTAAAATTCAAAAATATAGTTTATTCTCTCTCTTTTTAGTTTAACCTCTCCCTTTATAGGGCCTTCCTGAATGAGTGGTCAGCTCAATATAAGTTCCTCCTCCGAGACAGCACAACATTAACACAAAACACCATTTACACGCACACAATTTTGCGAATATGAAAAATATGAACATAATTTCCAGATGATGTTGTGAGACCGTTTGGACCTTAATATTTCCTGAAATGTGTCTTACAGGTGAGGAAAACCCTTAAAAAACAATTACCCAGAAATAATGTCACAAACGCGCATCGAACCCGGGCCTGATCCGTTCGGGACAGCGGTCCTCATACCACACGTAAAAGAACCCCAAGCCCAAAAAAATCCTCTGAACTAAATTTGAATTTATCATTGCCACAATATGTTTTCTCTAACTTTTTTTTTGGAGAAACGAGTTAACTACAGAATCAACATCCTTACACATAGACACATATTCAGTTCTTAAATTTCCTTCATCCAATATTCATACAGAGCCACAGTTAAGTATTTCATTTTTATTTTCATGCTAAAATGCCCTTAACTCCTGGATAGAGGGCCTTCTTGCAGCGACATTGTCACTAGGGAAACGGCTTTTTAGCAATAACGAAATCAGTTAGAGTAGAGGAACTTTGGGGAATTTGGACCCCTGTTTTGAATTTGTTGCTTTTTCTTTCAATTAAGGGATTTGAATTTTGTTTAATTACAGTGATTATCATTAGTGTTGAAACTATGAAATAGCTATATTATTTTATTCAAATATGGAAATATCTTCATAATTTATCAACTTTTTTACATTACAAGAAAGATCCATTTTAGCCTCCATATTCAGATAAAGTGAACCCAGAATCCACCTTAGCTTTTAGTATATTTATAAGTTTATTTACTCTATTAATTTATACAGACAGGCACAGACTAATCTGAAAATATTTATGGCTGATCGTAATTAAAAAGCGTTGGTATTTATTTAATGTTTTAAAAAATTATTGTTGATTGTAACATTCACACGTCATTCAACTCTAGAAAGCGACGGTCTTTGGGTTTAGTAAAATTACAAGGATATTAAATAAAATAAATTAAGTGAATTTTTTACAGATAGAATCCTCATTGATAAAATAAACGTATTCGTGTAAAGTGGACCCAGAGGTTCCACATTAACGGAATTCCATTGATATGTTTAATTATTTTATACAGCCACTATGTCACATAATATCAAACCAAACCCGTAAGTATATTAAAACAGCATTTATATAATATAATATATTTAAGAGTTTTTACAACATTTGTAATATTCAATAGCAGAAATTAAGAATTGATTCTTAGCTCCAAAAACTTTTGAAATGGCCATTTTCATAAATACAACAATTAAACCCTTCTTGGCACATAGAATAATAGAAACTGGCCTTGAACCCTTCAAAGTTGATGAGGGAGAAGAAGTTAAAATATTTACTGTTCGAGGGCAACACCAATTACACAAGATAATAACAGGGTCCACTCAAACAGAAAGGTCCACATTACCCGAACTTCCCTATATATATACATTAGCTAATTCATGTAAATTTTCAGTGATATTTAAATTGAAACTGAGGTAATTAGAAATATAATCCGACCAGGAAGTTTGGCTCTATGGCTGGCGGCTAATACTTACTTACGTGTGGAGAAAAATAAGGAGGAGGTACTTAGATATAAACCAACAAGATACTTTCGCCGAATGTACAGGAAAACGCTCACTGTGTTTACAAAGAGACCTAAAACACGTCGGGGGAAAAGAATCGTACATACTCAACCTAGGATTTAAGGAGAGATCAGGACTTGCTTGGTTTAGGCTAGGGGCATGGAAATTTCTAAAAATTAGCGTCGATCACGATATGCGAATATGTCCAATGTGCGGGAACTTTGAAGATGAGATACATATATTAGGAAAATGTAATGATTTGGAATATTGGAGACGTCAGTTATTACCGGAAAGATTTCTAAATTCAAATCGGGAAAGATTGGCATGCTACGAATTATTGGTAAATCCAGAAAATTGGATAAACCTCGGTAAATTTCTGGACAAAACGCGAAAAATAAGGACAACACTCATTCACGAATAAATATATGTTATCAAAATGCAATACCATTAATTATTAACAATTATATATAAATTAATTAGTGTATAATGCTGTTGTGTTATTATTTAATTGTAATATTATTGTGTTTTCTTTATGTAATTGTAATGTTAATGTTTTTAGTGTATAATGCTATTGTGTTATTATTTAATTGTAATATTATTATTGTGTTTTCTTTATGTAATTGTAATGTTATTGCTGTTTTTGTTGTTTATTTTTCTTTACACTAGTACCAATTACTACTTTATTGTAACGGACTGTCAACAGCACGTACGGCTTACTGCCCGTGCGACCCATATTTGTAAATAATATTGTCAATATCTTACTTTTTGTCTAATAAAGTCCTACTACTACTACTACTACTACTACTTACTCACTGGCACTATCGAACCCGTAGGTTCATGGCCGCGCGGACATAAGCTCTCCATATGTCCCTATCCTGAGCTAATGCTTTCCAATCATTCCATGTATAATCTACTTCCCTCAAAACATAGTTAATGTTGTTCTCCCACCTCATTCTTGGTCTACCAACTGGGCGTTTTCCCTCTGGCTTTCCTACAAGAAGCTTCCATGCACGCCTTTGATTCCCCATACGTGCAACATGTCCTGCCCATCGCAATCTACGAGACTTAGCTGTTCTTATTATATCTGGCTTCCTATAAAGACCATGTAGTTCATTGTTATGTAGTCTTCTCCATTCACCTGTCTCTTCATCTCTCTTTGGTCCAAAAATTTTCCTAAGAACTTTATTCTCAAATACTCGTAATCTCCTTTCCTCCCTTAAAGTAACAGTCCATTTTTCGCACCCATATAATAAAGCTGAAAGGAGTTGGGACATCAAAAGTCTCTGCAATGCATAATATCATGCATTTCCAGAATTGAGCCTATGTTTAATTTCTTTGTGCATCTCATTCCTAATTGTGATTATTGTTCCTAGGTATTTGAATTCAGCCACTTCCTCAAAATTTCCCTCATTTGTCATTAGCTGTCCATTTTCATTATATGCTGAATTTCTACTTGTGACCATATATCTAGTTTTACTGATATTTACTTCCATTCCCAATCTTAGTGTTACTCTATAGGGTGTGCGTGTTGTCCTTTAGTATCTCCTCGCTATCGGCCAGTAGTACTACATCATCAGCATAAACTAACAGCTTATTAATACCATTCAGTTGTAAGCCTTCCTCATTCTCTAAAGATTTAATGGCATGCTCTAGTACAAAATTAAATAGTAGAGGAGATAGTGCAGCTCCTTGCTTCAACCCATTCTGGATTTCAAAAGTGTCTGAAAACTGTTTGCCTACACGCACCCTACTATTTGAGCCATTTAGACACATTCGTGTAAGTCTAACTAACTTTTTAGGAATTCCGAACTCCAGCAGGATACTATATAACTTCTCCCTCTTAATTGAATCATATGCTTTTTGAAGTCTACATATAGTTGATGTACAGTACCATTATATTCCCATTTCTTTTCTAAAATCTGTCTTATACTAAAAATCTGATCTGTTGTAGACCTGTTTCCTCTAAATGCACATTGATGATCTCCTAGAATGTCGTCAATATAGGGAGTAAGTCTGCTTACTAATATATTTGTTAGAATTTTGTACGAAGTTGAAAGTAATGAGATGCCCCTGTAGTTGTTGCAATCAGTTTTATCTCGTTTCTTATAAATTGGTACGATAATTGATTCTTTCCATTCATCTGGAAGAGCTTCTTTTTCCCAAATCATACTAAGCAACCAACGTATCTTGTCCATCAATTTTTCTCCCCCTGATTTTATCAGTTCTGCTGGGATCTTATCTGAACCTGATGCTTTATACATCTTCAATTTTTCAATCGCTATTTCAACCTCTAATGAACTTGGTTCTGCGACTAGCATCTGTGCTATCTGTAACGTATCCTCCTCAATGTCCTGTTTTGTATGTACATTTAATAGCTGATTAAAGTAACTTTTCCATCTATTTAATATACTCCTGGAATCTGCAATCAAATACCCATTTTCATTCCGAATTATGTTTGTTCTAGCCTGAAACCCTTTCTTCTCTATACTAATTCCCTGATATAATTATCTTATGTTCCAATTTTTTGCATTCATTTCAAGATCATTAATCTTCTCTCTCAAATATTTCCTCTTTTTACTCTCCAGTAACTTGGTGGTTTCCCGTCTAACACTACCCAATTGCTCTAAATTTACCTCATTTGGCTCGTGTAACCATTTCATTTTTGCTAGCTTTCTTTTCTTTATATTGTCGGCACATTCCTCATCAAACCATTTCTTGTTTTGCCTCGTTTTTAAACAACCAATGCTTTCTGATGCTGACAATTTAATAGTATATCTTATAGCCTCCCATTCTTTATTTATATCAGTTTCTTCTTCGTTTGCCACATTGTCATCTGAAGATTCCAGTACTTCAAATCTATTAGCAATTTTGATTTGGTATTCTTGCCGCATTTCATCATTTTTCATATAATATAATATAATTGCAAGCCTTTTCACTCCCAGATTAGAATTCTAATGCTAACGACCATGAATATTAAAGAACGACATTAAATAAAATAATTAAGATCATATAATTGAACATCTGATTTTGAATAACCACTTCGGAGTCTATTCATTTCTTAATTATCTACATTATCAAGATATTATGAATGAGATACACACACTAATAATGATTTGCTAAACTCACACACATTCCCTTGACGGAATATCTTGAAAATACTATATTTGATAAAGGTTCACTTAAGTTATTGAATAGACTATATTACTTTCAGAACCCACCTAATTAATAACTCAAGCTTTGATTTTAAATCGTAGTATGTTGTCCATTGTTGCAAATTAATTATAATGATAATAAATTTTTAATGTAGAGGGAAAGTATATTTACAGTTAGTTTCATGTAGAAAATAATAATTTAGACTATTTTCAAAATGGAGATTATAGTGTTTTAATCAGAACCGAGAAAAGTGACAAAACGAACCAGAGAACAGTATACTTGTGTATGCAGAAAAGAGAATGGACAGAAGCAGCAAATAAGCTCCGCATTTCCCAAAAATGAATTGTGAACACAATCATGATCAATCCAATATGCAATACTTCGTCGATCACCTGTACGCAAATGGAACAAAGAGTGAGCAGGACAACTTCTTGTTTCATTAATATCAAGAAAAAAAGAAGGATCATTATCGGCCACGAGTGCAGTGCCTATCCAAGGGATCGAGCGGTCTTTGTATACAGTGTACTGAAAGAAAATGGGGAGCAAGTTCCTGCATATATAAATTCATTTTTATCAGTAGCAGGCATAACCATGGACAGACTAAAGGTTTTAAGAAATTTCAAGGAAATGAGTAAGGATGTGAATCTTAAAGTAAATAGAGGATACTCAAGAGAAAAGCAAGATGATATCAGTGTCACAAGAAGCATCTTAACTCATATTAGTAAGTTCAAAACCGTGGAGTCTCATTACGGAAGAGGAGAATCTCAACGTCCGCACTTACTACATACATTGTATATGAGTAATACGTATCGTATGTGGAAAACAGAATTTGCAAACTGTGGAGGGAATACTTCTTCGTATCACAAATATAACAACGTATTCAGACGTAGGTTCAACCTCGGATTTGGTTCCCAAAATTTGGCATTGCTACTTTTGTGTAACAAAGAAAACAGAAATTATAAAGTCTAGTGACTGGAATGAAAAACATAAACTGATAACAGTGTATAGGCCCCATAGTTCGAGAGCAAAAAAAATTCTACCAAATAATGAAATCAGATCAATCTTCAGTTCTTAAAGTAGTATTTGACATACGAAAATTTATGCGGATGAAGTGTACTATGCCTGCCAGATCTGGTTCTATTTAGCCTGCCAATTATGATCCATGATGGAACACTTAAACACTATATCTCTCTGTATCAAAGCTGTTGTATTATTCAGTCTCTAACAAACTAATTAACTCACTGGCTCTATCGAACATGTAGGTTGATGGTCGCGCGGAAATAAGTTATCCATACATCCTTATTCTGAGCTAATATTTTCCGATATCCTCTGTAATCTACTTCCCTTAAATCATGGTTAATGTTATTCTCCCACCTCGTTCTTTGTCTATCAACTGGGCGTTTTCCTACAAGAAGCTTCCATGCGCCTCTCTCATCCCCCATTCGTGCCACATGTCCTGCCCATCGCAGTCAATGACACTTAAGTTTTCTTATTAAATCTGACTTCCTATAAAGACCATGTAGCTGACTGTTATGGTGTTTTCTCTATTCACCTGTCTGTTTATCTCTTTTTGGTCTAAATATTCTCTTAAGAACTTTATTCTCAAATACTAATAATTTCCGACCTTAATGTAAGAATTCATGTCTCGCTTCCATAATGTAACTGGGAGAATATTTAATTTAAATAATTTTAAACTTATGTTTAATGACAAAGAAGGGTAAAAATATGTTACGCAGAGAATATTCTATAGTATTAAGTATTTTATTTTTATGACTTAGGTGGTTTTTGGAAATACTTTATTATTTTTTCTTTAACCTGTTCAAATCTTTAACCTAATTCTGTTATTTCCTCAGTCAGTATGTTAATCTATAACAAAATACCATCACATGTCATTATAAATTAAAACACTTTCATCCACCACGAAGGCAGTATAAGTTTTTATTCACGCACCTGAGCAATTACTTTTTAACACTACTCTAGCCTGAAAAAAATGAAGAATCTGGCCATTGTTTTTTATTTCAGGTCTATATTTGACTTGCGACGCGAGTCCTTAAATTGCGTCTCTAAATAAAATACTACCTGCAAATATGGGTATAAACAGTATTTATAAAATTCACTGTATTCACAATTGTTTTGTATTTTAAATATTCCCAGAATAGTTGTATCAAAATTTGTTTCCGTGCTGGGCGACAGTAATTTGTTTACAATTTTCACGTTTCCTGTATTTTTTTAAATATGATTTTTAAGTGGTTTTTAGAAGGGGGCTCTTCAAGTTATGAGTAACTATAATTGTAGATTTACCAAACAACGTATGACCTATATATTATAGTTAAATCTCTTAATTCGCGGGGACATATTCCGCAAATATGCCGCGAATACAGAAACCGCGAACATGGAATCGTAATTTGTGGGGTATGTAAGGGATACGTTGTCACACGTAGAAATTCAGTATATAATGGAAATGGACAGCTAATGACAAATGAGGGAAATTTTGAGGAAGTGGCTGAATTCAAATACCTAGGAACAATAATCACAAATAGGAATGAGATGCAAAAAGAAATTAAACATAGGCTCAATTGTGGAAATGCATGCTATTATACATTGCAGAGACTTTTGATGTCCCAACTCCTTTCAAAAAACGTTAAGCTGAAAATATATAAAACTATTATTCTACCAGTTATATTATTTGGGTGCGAAACATGGACTCTTACTTTAAGGGAGGAAAGGAGATTACGAGTATTTGAGAATAAAGTTCTTAGGAAACTTTTTGGACCAAAGAGAGATGAACAGACAGGTGAATGGAGAAGACTACATAACAATGAACTACATGGTCTTTATAGGAAGCCAGATATAATAAGAACAGCTAAGTCTCGTAGACTGCGATGGGCAGGACATATTGCGCGTATGGGGAATGAAAGACGTGCATGGAAGCTTCTTGTAGGAAAGCCAGAGGGAAAACGCCCAGTTGGTAGACCAAGAATGAGGTGGGAGATCAACATTAACTATGATTTGAGGGAAGTAGATTATACAGGGAATGATTGGAAAGCATTAGCTCAGGATAGGGATGTATGGAGAGCTTATGTCCGCGCGGCCATGAACCTTCGGGTTCGATAGTGCCAGTGAGTAAGTAAGTAAGTATTTATGTAAGGGATACGTTACAAGGTTCCAAAATAAAATTAAAATTATGGAAGTAAAATCAATTAATGAGAGATTTTGAACAATTTCTATTAATTATCACTGTCAGGCTTAGGCAAGTGCTTAAAGACGTTAGTAATTTTTTTCTGTTTTACAGCTTTTATCAGATATGTCAATTCAGATTGATATTCAGCTGTGGATTCAGCGATATAATTAATTTTTTTTCGGATTCCTTGATGAAACGTACAGTTGATTCATTAACAATGAAACAGAGTGATATAGACACAAACTTCTCGTCAACACGTAAACGTTCAAGAATTTCTGTTTAAGCGGCAACATTACTTTTTTCAGCTTCGGAACTAATTTTCTTTCCTTTTACTCGACATTATGAACTGATAACAAAGCTTAAGAGACATGTGTTATTCAATCAAAATTATTGCAACGAATAACATATTGATAAAATAAAACACCGATCATGGCGAAGGCGGCAATTATAACGGATATAGCGGCACAGGATATACAAAGGCGGCGTCTTTTAACAACGAACTTTAGGCTTAATGACATTAAGGTTTGTTTTATTTTGATATGAATTTGTCAATTTGGTTTGAATCGCTCTTTGTAAAAGTGGCCTTGAACGTGCCTGCAGTAAACATATTGCCGATGCGTTAATAAAGGATACTAATAATTTTAATATACCGACTGGATCCACAAATACAGAAATTTTTACCTGCGAATAGAGCATCTGTGTCGCAATTTTTTAAACCGCGAATAATGAAAACGCGAATAAGGGTGTGCGAGTAAGGAGCTTTTACTTTATAGTTTAATATTTTCCGGTTATAGAGTAAAGTGTAGTTTTACGTGTAAGTTCTCCGATCCGATTGAGGGTCTTTCCACTTTTCAGCGGTTGCCCTTTTTAACAGCCGGCTGCTGGCCCTTCACATCCACATGTGTCAATCACAGAGGTAGATTATCAACAGCCAGTGTAGGGGTGACATGTGGTTAGCATGTCGAGTCCCCCAGCCGTTATAGCCGTTATAGCTGGTTCCTCAACCTGGAGCCGCTACTTTTTGTACCTACCCAATTGCCTCGCGATACTGGGTGGGCACCGGTCCCATACTGGCCGAAATACCATGAGAAAATTTCTTCCCGCATGGAGACTCGAACCAGCGCCAAGGCTTCCTACCTTAACCGCTCCGCTATGGCGCGGGACGCACTTCTTCTAAAGTCAGTATTATCTTTATATTACATGTTAATACAAATTTTCAACAAAGCAATTTACCTAATAGGGTAGTGTATCAGACATGAATTCGGGAGGTGCCGGGTCCAATACCCGTTACTATCAACCAGACTGAATTATTCTTCCCTAAGTTTTCGTTAATCGTCAAGAGAAAATTATTCATCGTAATTTCATTACCAATACTTATTTTCAACATATGCACCATTTCATAATACAAACTGACACACAAACAACTTCGGTATCAAAAAAAGAAAGAAAAACTAAATAACTGACTACTCTCCGAAGATGACGTACTTAAACATTACAAAGTATTGAAAACTGGGACGACTATACTTACTTACTCACTGGCACTCTCGAACCCGTAGGTTCATGGCCGCACGGACATAAGCTCTCCATACAACACTATCCCGAGCTAATGCTTTCCAATCATTCCCTGTGTAATGTACTTTCCTCAAATCATAGTTAATGTTATTCTCCCACCTCATTCTTGGTCTACCAACTGGGAGTTTTCCCTCTGGCTTTCCTACAAGAAACTTCAATGCATATCTTTCATTTCCCATACGTGCAACATGTCCTGCCCATCGCAGTCTACGAGACCTAACTGTACTTATAATATCTGGCTTCCTATAGGGACCATGTAGTTCATTGTTATGTAGTCTTCTCCATTCACCTGTCTGTTCATCTCTCTTTGGTCCAAACATTTTCCTAAGTACTTTATTCTCAAATACTCGTAATATCCTTTCCTGAGACCATTTGGACTGGTTTAAATGTGTGAGCCACAAATTACCACTATCCCAAGGGCCTTCCAAGGCCTGTGTTGGGGTCTATTTACCACTATACCTTTATAAATAAATGAAGGAAGATTATATATCATCATCATCATCCGGTATCATGGCAGCTGCCGCCGTCTTCCGGAAACCAAACGCCATTCCTCTCTATCCATACATTGAACTTCCTCCATTCCTCTGATATTCATAGCTGCTTGTATCCCTTCTATCCAAGTTTTCTTCGGTCTTCCTCTCTTCCTCATTTCCATTGGGATCCATTCCATAACAATTTGTAGCAATCTTTGCTATGGCATTCGTTTGGCATGACCATACCACTGCAATCTATGTCTATGATATCCGGCTCCTCTTGTACACTCATAATTTCCCTTATTTCTTTATTTCGTATTCTATCCATTCTAGATTTTCCAGCTGATCTTCTTAAAACATCCATTTCTGTACTTAAAATTCTTTTCATTTCCCTGGTAGGAATTTGCCAGACTTCAGCACCATATATATATATAATCATAAAATGTAAAGGTACGTTGCCTCAGTGCTCTCTGACTAATAGTTTAATACATGATATACAATATAATTCCTCGCTCTATTCATTGCCACATCATATTCGCCTCATTTAGTATGAATTACTAAGTGAATGGCGTGTCATGTCCTAAATATTCTTGTTGTCTTGGAGGTGGTCCTGGCATTGAGCTGATCAATCATCATTATGAAGGCTCTCCATGTCGCGTGTGATCATGAAAATATTTGTATTATCAAGAGTTACAGATCCTCCCCCGACAATTTCAGTTCCTGTGTGGCTTCGGTTGCGCGGATATTATGTAAAAGTACCTATATTGAAATAAAACACACACACACACACACACACACATATATATATATATATATATATATATAGGCGTCCCGAAAAAAGTTTTAATATTGACAGAAGATATAGTATGCAACAAAGGATGATAAAAGTTCCCATAAAAATTGGTCGTAAACGTAATATCTTCGGCGTTAAGGCCTTAGTTTGTACGATGAGCATAAAATGTGTGCTCAGAATCTGAATTTCACAGTGAAGGTTTTGTTTACAGATGAGGCGGTTTCACGAGGGACGGTTTCTTAAATTTTCATAATACATACATATGGACAGATGGAAACCTGCATTCACTTGAAGAAAAATGACACCATCACAAATCTAATAAAAATGTTTGGGCAGACATTGACGGGGACAGATTGCTAGGTCCCTATGTGCTAAATAACAGATTGAATCGTGCTAGGTACCTCAACTTCCTTCGGAACCAATTACCTGTATTGCTCGAGAATGTACCCACACATGAACGATAGGCGTCAAGAGACACGAGACTTTCAAGGGCGATGGAATGGTCGGGGAAGGCCAATAACTTGGCCTGCCCGTTCTCCTGAACTAAACCCTCTAGAAATTTGGCTGTGGAGGCATTTAAAGATCTTGTTGTATGCAGTTCCCATCAATCATGTGGAGACACTACGTGAACGTGTGTTGAATGCCTGTGACGCGCAATCTGGCAATAACCAGGGGTTTTCCAAAGAATTGCGTGATTCCATGATACGTAGGGTGGAAGGCTGTATTACAATGGATGGCGGTCACATCGTGTACATGTTGTAAAGAGTACATCAGAGACTTCACGATCATTGACAGTAGTGGTAGCAGATCATAACTCAGAATATATTAAGTTTATGACCAATGTTTATAGGGACTTTTTTTCTTCTTTGTAGCATACTGAACCCTTTTTCTGGACAATCTGTATATAATATATTTGTTTTATTCATAAGAAATAATATTTAATAAAGAAACACATAATACATTATACACCATTTGTAGTTTGGCACTGTTGATTCATCACCAATTATTCATTTTAGCATAACAAAATACAGTTCAGTAAATTGTAGTTCAGTATAACATATGCTTTGCTCTTTGTACGATAAATATGGAAGTTTCTTGAGTCGAGTTACACCATTAATGAAAATGAATCACCCAAACACCAAATTAATACAACCATAGAAACTTGTAGGAAAATTGGAAAATTAATTATGCTAAATCAATATGGCCATAAATTTTAAGCTTACTGTACTTAATAACTTAAACAAATTGTCAATGCATGTATACAGGGTGAAATTTATTTAAACCGACAAATACTGGGAGGTTGTAGTGGACACCAAAACAAATATTTTTCCCTAATGTCATTTTTTCCTATGAGGATTATTTAAACAGGTAGAGGAAGATTTTCTCTAGCGGCAAAGTAATTAAACCAACAAACACTTTTGCATTTTTTATTACCAAGAGACAACACATTAACACAAAGCAATTACTTAAATTACAGTAGAGGTTCAAAAATGCCTTCCATTAACGTGTAAACAAAGGTTACACCGGCGGATCATGTTCCGTCTAACATGGGCAAAAACTCCACGAGTATCGTTAATTGCTCCTGCTGCTGCTACTATCCGGGCAACCAGATCCCTTTCTGATGCAACATGTAAACAAGGTTGCGCATCTCTACCCACACAAAAAATCGAAAGGGGTCATATATGGGGATCGAGCAGGCCATGGTACAGGACCACCTCTGCCAATCAACTTTTTTGAAAATCGTTGGTTTAAGAATTGACGTACACGTCGACTTAAATGTGCCGGCGCCCCATGATGTTGGAACCACATGCGTTGTCTTGTAGGGAGCGGGACGTCTACCAGCAATTCTGGCAATGCTCTGGCGAGAATATTATAATAGTGCCTGCCATCTAATGGCCTAGGTAGGAGATATGTCCCAATTAAATAGTCCCCAACAACACCGGCCCACACGTATCAGTGTACTCACTCTAGGTGTATCGCTCCATTAGTAAACAGACACAATTCACTACTGTACTGGTGGACAAAACAATTCCTACCATCAAAAGCAGTTGCAGTCATGACAACTGAAGAGCGTAATACGCCCACTACCGGTTTAAATCATCCTCATAGGAAAAAATGACATTAGGGAGAAACGTTTGTTTTGGTGTCCCCTACAAACTCCCAGAGTTTGTCGGTTTAAATAATTTTCACCCTGTATATCCATACGTGAATAATTAATTATTTCTATTACAATTCATGTATTAATTTACCATGGGGTCCAATACACATTATTTTAAATAGTTAACTCCTATAATGAAATTTTCTAAATTAACACTAGGCTCCTACTTCATCCCACGGTATGTGTTCCAAAATCTAAGCAAAATACTAAAACCAAGCATGAACAATGTGAACTCGCGTTTCTCTTGAAACGTGCCTGAAAGACGTGTCACAACTTGACAAGTTTTACGACGAAACATTATGTGTGGACGGGCTTAATATTTAGATTCAGTTCAGATCTGGATTTTTATGGCTATAATGCAGTAGGGTTACGTTAAGCACCACATTGTTTTTATCCTGGTGTCATAGGATTCAAATTTGGCACGTGTGACAATTTTGTTTAGCATGTGATTGCGATAAAGGATAATTAGTTTAGATTTGTGGTTAGAACTAGCAACATCTTAGAGTAAACACGATGTGGGCCCTACTAAATTGGTGAATATAATTTTTCTTAGTTATTCTATAAATTTGTATATATGTGTTTCAACTTTATTTTGAGGCAAATATCATCATTTTATATATATATATATATATATATATATATATATATATATATATTCATCCATAGTAATTCTGCCCGAGGGTAGGTATTTCACTGCAATCATAGCATTTTCTTGATATGCTATGCTTTGCCGCTTTACTAAGGAATTATAGGTGTGGTAGCTTCCCATTGCTTTCCACACAGGTGAATGATAATGATGATATTAATAAGGAAAAAATTAAAGAGATGGCTGAGGAAGCCCTTAAAGACCCATAAATCGCTATCCGACCAACAAAACAACAACAGACACAAGCCATACAAATGAAAGAATGGGAACAACATTTCACCAACATACTAAACAAGGAAGGAAGAGAGACCCCAGCAACAAGAAATCAAAACCAAAACACAAGACACATAGAATGGACTCCTATCAACCCTGCAGAAATTAGAAAAACAATAAACCAAAGCAAGAACAGAAAAGCATCCGGCCCAGATATGATATATAATGATCACCTCAAAAACACAATTGACACACTGAGTCCCATATGGACAAAACTACATAACAAATGTATGGAACTAGGAAGAATTCCAGAACAATGGAGAAACTCGACGATAAAAATTATATACAAAGGAAAAGGGGATCCAACAGACCCTAACAAATACAGGGGCATCGCTCTTGAAAACGTTCCCTTCAAGAACCTAACAAAATAATAACAAATAGAATAAGGACAAAAATCGAAGAAAAGTCTCCCTGACGCGTAATTTGGATTCAGGAAAGAGAGATCAATTCAAACGGCAGTGTAACTCCTTCTTCAAAACATAGAGGAAGCACTCGATAGAAAACAGAAGTTGTACACTGTCTTCGTAGATTGTACGAAAGCCTTCGATCTAATGGACAGAGGATTAATAATAGGCAAACTAGAAAGTATCCTAGGAAAGGAGAACACATGGACCCAAATCGTTACATCAATAATGAAAGAAAATAGCATAGTTATATCAGATGGCCTCTTAAAATCAAAAACTATACTGCAGAGAGATGGGGCACTGAAAGGAGACTCATTGAGCCCACTGCTATTCATAATGGCAGCCGAAGAACTGGTAAGGAAAATAGAAGACCTAGGAGAAGAAATTTTTGTACATGCATACGCAGACGACATCGTAATCGGGTCAACGGATACAAGTAAACTTCAGAACGCCATAACAACTACGGAAGAATGGTGTAAAACCCACAGCTTCTATATAAACAAAGCAAAAACAGAAATGATGGTGTTCCGAAAAGGAGGAAAGATCCCTGCCACAACAGAAGTAAAACTGGACAAAGATAACATCAAAATAGTAAAGAAATTTAAATATCTAGGCATTTCTTTACAACCCAGAGGAAGAAGCTTCACAAAACACTTAGCAGAAAGATCAACGCAAGCAATAATGGCAATAAATGATATATGCAATATACAAGCTCTAAGCCTGGAATCAGCGATGAAACTATTCAATGCAAAGATCCTCCCAATAATAACTTACGGGATAGAAATCATATGGTCACATCTTACAGAAGCTAATCTAAACACGCTGGAAAAAGTGAAAGCTACATACATAAAAAGAGCAATAGGAGTATCAAAAATGACAAGAAGCCGTCTAGTGTACCTATTGGCAAGGGATACTTTCCTTATCGAGGACTTGAAAACAGCCTACCTACTACCAACCACAAAACCCTATGAACATGCGCTACAAAGACTATGCAGAAAAAGAGAGGAAGTATGGCCAGAATTCTTCAGGACCGGAGCGATGATAGACAGGAACTGGACAGAAGCAAATTTCCAGATATGACACATTATAAGATTAAGCGTGCATGGATTCCACCACCTAATGTGTAGAGATAAAACATTCCATGACCCGAAGATATCATGCATATGTGAAGTTGTGTAAACAGAAATGCGAAAGATATCACATCGAAACATGTAAACAAAGAACAAAAACAATTAGTGAGTACGCAAGACCAAGTTAGTGTTAGTGATTTTTAGCTGTGTTATCACCTTTGCACATTTGTGCGCAATCCATTTATATATAAGGATGATGATGGCCGGATGATTATCGGGAACCGTTGGGACCTAAGCTTCCTGACATTTGTCTTACAGCTGAGGAAAAACCCAAAAAAAAAATAACCTCACTCAGGAGCCTGTCCCGACCGGGTATCGAACCCGGACCGGCTGTGTGACAAGGCAGCACGCTACCTCGAGGCCACAGCGGTGGACCTATATATATATATATACTCTTGCACTAATGCGTAATATATTCGTTACTTATTTCATGCACCTGAGCAATAATCTTACTTTAAATATTCCCAGAATATTTGTATCAAAAAGAGTTTCCGTGAATAACTAACTAACTAACTCACTGGCACTATCGAACCCGTAGGTTCATGGCCGCACGGACATAAGCTCGTCATCACCCCTATTGTGAGTTAATGTTTTCTAATCATTCCCTGTATAATCTTCTTCCCTCAAATCGTAGTTAATGTTATTCTCCCACCTCGTTCTTGGTCTACCAACTGGGCATTTTCCCTCTGGTTTTCCTACAAGCAGCTTCCATGCACCGCGTTCATTCCCCATTCGTGCCACATATCCTGTCCATCGCAGTCTATGAGACTTAACCGTTCTTATTATACCTGGCTTCCTATAAAGACCACGTAGTTTACTGTTATGCAGTTTTCTCCATTCACCTGTCTGTTCATTTCTCTTTGGTCCAAAAATTATCCACAGAACTTTATTCTCAAATACTCGTAATCTCCGTTCCTCCCTTAAATTAAGAGTCCATGTTTCGCATCCGTATCATATAACTGGTAGAAAAATCGTTTTATATGTTTTCAATTTAACGATTTTTCAAAGGAGTTGGGAAGTCAAGAATCCCTGTAATACATAATAGCACGCATTTCCTGAATTGAGCCTATGTTTAATTTCTTCGTGAATCTCATTCCTATATGTGATTATTGTTCCTAAGTATTTGAATTAATTTAACATTTTCCAATACTGTTATTTTAACACAGTTCCAATAATGGATCATATTATAATATTATAGTGATATTGTGAAAAGAAAAATTAATGTGTGAACCAAGAATCGAACCGTGGACCTCTAGTTCTCCAGACTAGTGTGCAGCCCACTACACCATTCCACACCTGGCACAAACACTAACAATTCTTTCTACATATACAAATCTATAATTTTCGTTTCGTCCGCCGTCAGGTAGATGACACTGCCATCGCTAATGGCCGGCTTCGTTTAGGAGTATCTATATTTGAGAATTTTGCACCATCACTTTTTATAAGTAGTAAACGATGTTATTTAACATTTTCCAATACTGTTATTTTAACACAGTTCTTATAATGGATCATATTATAATATTACAATGATATTGTGAAAAGAAAAATTAATGTGTGAACCAGGAATTGAAGCCGGCTGTTGGCAACAGTAATGTCATCTACCTGACAGCGGACGAATCGGGGATTATAGATTTGCGTATGTGGAAAGAATTGTTAGTGTTTGTGTCAGGTGTGGAATGGTGAAGTGGGCTGCACACTAGTCTGCACAACTAGAGATCCACGGTTCGATTCCTGGTTCACACATTAATTTTTCTTTTCACAATATCATTATAATATTATAATTTGAATTCAGCCACTTCCTCAAACTTTCCTTCATTTGAGATTAGCTGTCCATTTCCATAATATGATGTATTTCTATGTATAGTTTCCATGCATGGCGACAGTAATTTATTTACAATTGAACAGTTACCCCGAAAACAGATCAAACTCATAAACTGCTATTCATCACTTGACTAACTTCTTCCGCCATTTTGTTACATGTAGATCACTATTCGATGATTAACAATTTTCAAAAAATAAATAAATCAGGTCTTGTAGATAACAGGGATATTTTTACGTGCACCATGCCGTATATTATCTGGTTATATCACTAATGCACTAAAAACTCTACTTTCGAATTTATGTGCTTTAGATCTCTTTTCGGGGCAACTATTCAATTCGAGCACTGCTCTAGCCTGAGAAAAAGAATCCCCTGACCTTTTTTTTTCTATTTTTACTCTTTCACGTCCATAATTGAATTGCGACGCTAATGACTTTAATACAATTGTACCATTTCTAAAATGCATTGTAATCAATTGAAGTAATGTATTAAAATTTGTAAAAGGATTAAAAAAAATTGTTTAAAAAAACTTCGTTATTCATTTAAAAGTTTGAAGGCCTCTCAAAACATGTTTTATCTTCTGCATGTTATTCGGTACTGATTATAGAGAACCGAAGGTGCTGATCTGAACTTTTTATATAATTTATACGCCAACATCAGTGCACTCGGTTCTCTATTATCAAGTACCGAATGACATACGGAAGATGAAACATATTTTGAAAGGCCTATATGATTTTAAATAATTAACGAGTTTCTTTAAACAGAAATCAATTTTAATTGTGGAAGACGAGTATAAAATGGTACTTGCATTAATATTTCTAATATTTCTAAAAAAATAGTCGATAATAATATTATATTATATGTGTGATTTAAATATTCAACTATTTGTGTTGCCACGTTGTATAAAAATTGTATGGCTCCATAATATTAAAAATAATTGATTGTTGAAAATGTTTATAGATAAAATAACTGTACTGTTTCACATACAGATTTTCACTAGTGCAATTCAAGGGGTATATGGCATAATGGTGTCTTTTTTCTTCATTTTCAGAGAAATAGTGTTTTATTTGTCAGTGTACAAAGAATAAGTTAGCTTATTATTTACTATTTAACTCATGCCCAAAATATGAATCAATGACATATCACGTTTCAATTAATTTTGTTTGAAATATAATCACATTCGTGATTCACCTTCTTATAATTTTCGATTTCTGTTTTCTATCATAATAAACAAAGCTCCTCCTTTATAATACCTCTGAACAGATCGGAGCATTATTGTGCAGTGACTGCTCCCTCAAAAAAGCTGCCTTTCATGCACAGATTAAGAAACAAAATGCCTACCACTCTCCGTAATCTACATTGAATAAAACAAAAATAATAACAGATTCCATCGCAACTAACATGTTTATTAGTGGTCTGTTCAAATAATCCGCCTCGTTTTTAAATGACGATTTCTACTGGGTGGTTATTAAGATACAAATATAACTTAATAACCTATTTTTTTTTTTATATAATATGTAGTTTTTCCTTGAGTGTTTTCATTTTTTTTCACTAAGGTGCATTCTTACAATACTTGCGTAACCTATTTCATGTTTCCCCATACGCCAGAGAGCTATATATAAAATTTTATATGTAGTTGGGGTCATTTCATCAGGACGACATTCAACTGCAACATATTCGTGTACTCAAGAAGCTGGTTTGCGGCCCAGTCCAAAGTGAGCAATCAATTGCCCCAGAGCAATTTGTTACCTAACCAAACAATTAAGAACGTTTAAATGTACGAATTCTGTCTTGGGCAGAGGAAATGTTTAGGGCAGAACTCCAAGAGATTCGTATGCGTTGGGTATGGGCGAAAGGGACACTGAAAATCGCATGAAATGTGTGAAAAAACAGTGAGAAGTAGGTACTTAGAAATACAACCAATAAAATATTTTCGTCGAATGTGCAGGAAAACGCTCACAGTTTTTCACAAACTGATCTGAAACAAGTTTGGGGAAAAGAGTTTATATGCTCCAATCTAGGATTTATACGAGACATTTCAGGCTTTCTTGGTTTAGGTTAGGGACATAGAATTTTTTCTTTACATTGGCGACGAATCACGATCTGTGACTGATTTGCAATGTCGCGGGAGCTTTTAAGACTAGATACATATATTAGGAAACTGTAACGATTTAGAAATACTTGGAAGACGTCAGTTATTACCGAGAATATTTCTAAATTCACAATTGCATAGATTGGCATTCTACTAATTTAATGGTAAAGTCCAGAAAATTGGCTATACTATGGGTAAAAAGTTTTCCTGGACAAAACGCGGACAATAAGAACGGAACCTTAATTAAAAAATAACTATGTTGGCATATTGTAATAGAATGGACTTTTTATAAATTCTACATTATCAAATTAATTTTTACAATGTTAATTGTATTGTTTATTCTTCAGTGTCGCTACCCATTGAGGTCTTCTGTTTTGCGTTTTAAGTTAATTATTACTAGACCCCGGATTTTATGTACATTTACATATTCTGGTTTGCTTGTGTAAAGGTAGTTTTACAAAAGCCTAAAATTGACGACAAAGTTAAACTGAAAAGACCCTTATTCCCAAATTTTTGAATCTATCATCTTGTTTACATATTTCGAGCTATAATACATATTTCACCCCATAGTACATAATTTTACATATTTTCATATTTTTCTGCGGACATTATTATAAACTTTTTCATCCCTCAATCCCGTATTAATTTGCGGTTTACGTGGCTTATCAGAAAGAAAAACAATTGTAATTTTTATTATTGTACTTTTCATGCATTGTCGTCAATTCTATACATTTACGTTGCATTTAAAGCTAAATTGTACGAGTTCGATGCGGACAACAATGATTTGTTTTAAACATTCTTCTTCCTTGTTCTCAAACGTTTCAGAATGTAAAACAGTACATTGTATTTAATTTAAGCATGGCACACGTTGCGTCTCCGTTGTCTTCAAAGCTAATAAATAATAGTTTTAAAAAACTAAAAGAACACGCTTTATTAGAAAACTAAAAAATGAAAAATAATTTTAATTTCCAATTCGCTTGGAACAAAATAAACTGGTCAACAAAAAAATCATCTCCAACACATATAGAATAAAATTAGAGTTATCAACAAAAAGAAAATAATTTTACCATCAAAACGTGGGGTGCTCTATATCAATTAATATATTTGATAATAAACAGATATTGGTAAAAGTAAGCTCTCTAAGAAGAAAATGTAAAAATCATAAAAAGCACCCCACGCTTTTGATGATAAAATTATTTTCTTTTTGTTGATAACTCTAATTTCATTCTATATGTGTTGGAGATGATTTTTTTGTTGACCACTTTATTTTATTCCAAGCGTATTGGAAATTAAAATTATGTTTCGTTTTTTTAGTTTTCTAATAAAGCGTGTTCTTTTAGTTTTTTAAAACTATTATTTATTTTTATTTTTTAGTCTTAATATTTTACAGAATAAGATACAAATGTAAATATCCTTAAATTCGATACTATTGTAGTATGAGCTAAAAGTAATACTCTTCTATACAATAAAAAACCCTCCCAGCCGGATTTGAACCAGCGACGTATGGATTACTGAAATTATATACCACTAAGAGTTCACTGCTCTACCAACTGAGCTCTTACAACGATTGTCTAAAAACTCGACAAGTCCGCAACCTATTATACCAGTTTTCATTTTTTTTTATTTTCGGATGATTCTGGCCAGGATTTTAGAAACAAAATATGAAATTATTGTATTGTCACGGGTATTCTACACGTATACAAAGTTTCAAGTCGATCCAATGTTTCTGAGTGGGTGAAAATCGCGTTGAAAAATTCCGTTACATTGATACAAAAACACGTATTTTGATTTTCTGATGATTATGGCCAGGATTTTAGAAAATAAATATGAAATTATTGTATTGTCACGGGTCCTCTACAAGTACGCAAAGTTTCAAGTCGATCCAATGTTTCTAAGTGGGTGAACATCGCGTCGAAAAATTCCGTTACATTGATACAAAAAACACTTTTTTTGATTTTCTGATGATTACGACCAGGATTTTAGAAAATAAATATGAAATTATTGTATTGCCACGGGTCCTCTACAAGTATACAAAGTTTCAAGTCGATCCAATGATTTTATGTGGGTGACATCGCGTTGGAAGATTCCGTTACATAGATAGATAGATAGATACAGGTCAAGCTAATATAAAGCGTGTAAAAACGTGGATTTCTGTTGACAGTTCTTAAATCACTGATGGTAAAACAGTCCTGTGCCAAACTTGTGATAAACGTATTGATAAAACATATTGGGTGAACAACATTTACGAAGCAATCTGCATATTAAAAATAAACAATGAGTTTCTTCAAAGAACCAGGTACTACTTACACAGTTGCAGGGACAGCCTACATCATCTAATAGCGAATTTTACAAAGAACTCTGTATGGCGTTGTTTGCAGGGAACATACCCTGGAACGAAATTCAGGTACCTGAATTTAAACATTTTTTTTTCAAAAAATATTGCAACCGCAACATTCCCGACGAGTCCACTCTCAGGAAGAATTACTTGGATTCTTGTTATGTTGACATATTAGAAAAAATCAGGATTGACATAGGCAACTCACCTATATGAATTTCTGCTGATGAGACGACGGATGCTGCAAGCCGCTTCATGGCTAATCTAATTGTGGGCAAGATCGACTCTGAAGTTGCATCAAAACCCTACTTAATTTATTGCAAATCTTTGGAGGTAGCAAATAGTTTAACATTTGCTAGATTCTTTTATGATGGATTTAAGGTACTATGGCTAGATGACGTAAAAGAACAGAGGGTTCCTACTGATTTACCAAACAGATGCAGATCCATACATGTTTAAAAGCGGGGAAATCCTTACTTTACTGAATTGTTATATCCCAACTTAAGTGGCATGTTACATGTACGGGCCTCATCCGATTGCATTTGCCACGATGGCAGAGGCAGTTAGACATGAATTCCCAGAAATAAATACATTGATATCAGCAACGTATAAGGGTTCCTTAAAATGTCCTTATCGTGTACCACGCTACAAGGAGCATCTACCTGAGGTACCTCTTCCTCCAACAGAGCCATTGATGACAAGATGGGCACAATGGGATCGAAGCTGTAATGAATCTACAGTAAGCACTTCAGGGGTGTTTGATGTCGTGGTTTTCCGTATCATTGGATTGATTGAGAACTTTTCTTCTGATTCTGCAGTGTGTTGTGAGTGAATCCTTGTTAGCATTAAACAGTTCAAAGGTGTTCAATTCTGTTTCACACAATCGCAAGTCACTTCAGCCGGCTTTCTCCCAATAGTACAAGAAGAAACTGGAAAACTTCAGGATATGCCCTTCGCAGAAGCTGTGGAAATAAATGGAATTATGCAGTTCAAAAGGTCGATTTTGTAACAGGCGAAGTGGGTTGTATAGTTGTTTCCACTAACCCTGGAACCTGACGGTTAAACTGTGGCATCAATATTTCCTGGATTGTGGGGGTCCCCCGTGACCCCTCACATAATTTTAGTTTTAAAACTTGTTCCTTATAATAGGATTAGTATAAAAGCTTTCTATTTTATAATCATTGTTGGGCATTCTAAGAGCTTCTACTTCCATATTTAATACCATTAAGAAGACCATTGAGGGCCAGGGACTACCCCTAACTAATTAGCTATATAACTATCTCACATTGTAATCACACGCCAGATCAATTAAATGTTATTTTGACTGTTCACTACATGAAGCACTAAAGAAGGGCCTGTGATCATTCCACATGGTATTATTGCAGTCCACACATTCCATACCTAATTTATCTTTTTTCTAGGGCAGAAATTGCATATTTTTCTTCCACTGAAACCTACAGCTTCTGTCATGTTGTTGTGCACCTGTTTCCGTTGGACCCCAGGATTTTTAAACTGACCCAAACCTTCTGCCGGCACTCTGGCCAGGAGTCGATTAGTCTCTAACGGAAATGAGTACCAGACGCTTTTCTGGGGGTAAAGGCGGCCGTCATGCAGGGCTTACAACCCGGCTGACATCAAGTGCCGATTGTCCAAAAATGTGGGAGCCACCTACTACCCTAAGGGCTTCTTGAGGCCTGTAGTGGGATCACTTTACTTTACTTCACTTTACTATCACTTCTGTTTAAGAGTTCACTTATTTCATCACTTGTGAGCCATTTACTTGAAAATGCCATTATGAAAAGAAAATAAAACAAGAAGTAAGAAATTATTGTTTCACTAACATAGATAATTACTATATAATTGAAAGACTTGGCAGCCTATAGGCCTAATCACGAAATTCAGTTTGAAGAAAAAGACACATTATTATCTGACGGTGGGGTTTATATGACCCCAACTAATACCACAATAAATATTTCCCTCTCCTTCTTGTAAACTATTTTATGAAAAATCACAAAATTCTCACCACTTAAAGAACAAGGTTAGAACTGAATTCTCACAAAGCTCTGAAAAAGTGAGTCCGAAATTACGAATGTTCAGATGAATAGAAGTATCTGTGGGGTCACGAAGACCCCACAATCAAGTTCCAGGACTAAACTGCAATCTGTGCTAAACAAGAACCCTGGATACCCAACTCTTGTTACTCTTTCTCCCTTATCTAATGGTGAAAATGTAGAACCCCCGAGAATATTATTCCTAGCACAATCCCTCTCTATAAATATGCACCGTTGACTTCTTGCGAGGCTGAGCTATCTTTTTCAATTTAAAAATACATATTGTCAGACGGAAAGACTGTGCATGACAACAGAACATTTGGAAAAAGTATATTATAATTAATTGTGGACACCGATCCAATGTGGCTTAAGTCCTTGAATGGTTGACACTTGTGCTTCAGTACTGTACTTTTGTATCAGAAGTGAAATGATTAAAAATTAACATAGATATTTGACTATGTGGACTTATTTTTATAGCAAAGAAATAACATTTTGGATTTTACAAATAATTGATTTATTACATATTTACTTACATATTTCACAATATTTGATTACATATTTATGTACATATTTCTTCTTCTTTTTCTTCTTCTTCACGGTTTAAGTTTATATACTAGCCTGTTCCGGCTCCAAATTGCTGCTATTTTCCATCTTTTCTTTGGTCTTCCCAAACTTCTTCCTCGTGATGAATAGCTGTATGCTGCTTTTGGTATTCTATTCTCAGTCATCCTTGTCAAGTGTTCTTTCCAGTTTTTTCTGTATTTCTATATTGTTGTGTTTAATTCCTCTACTTTTAGTTGTTATCTTATTTCTGTGTTATGTTTTTTTGTCTGTTCTTTGATATCCTGCTATTCGTCTAAAGAATCTCATTTCAGCAGCTTGTATTCTGGCAGATTGTTGTGTTGTCACTGTCTATGTTTCGGATCCATAAGTAATAATAGGCACTGCCATTATCTTGTATAATTTCATTATAGAGTCTTTCCTGGCTTTATTTTTCAAAGTTCCTTTTAGTGTTCCTATTATATAATTAAACTTATTTAGTTTGTTATTTATATGTTTCCGCTGTGTTTGATATTTCGCAACCTAGGAAGTTATATGTTACCATTTGTTCTATTGATTTATTTTCTAATAATATCTTTGTCCGAATTGGAAGAGCGCCCTTGAAGGCTATTGTTTTTTATTTTTGTGAGGATATTTCCATGTTGTATTTTTTTATATTTCATTTAGTTTATATATCATTCTTTGTAGTTCGTCCTCTGTTTTTTGCTATTAAAATCTGGTCATCTGCAAAGGCTACTGTTTTTATTACTATATTTCCTAAGTTAATTCCCCCCAGTCGTCATTTGCTTCCATGATCTTAACATGTAGTCGAAATAAATTTTAAAAGGAGTGGTTGATACTGGACAACCTTATCTAACTCCTCCTGTTATATGTAATGTTTCCATTTGATTTATTTTTATTTTTATTTTCTCATACATTTTCTTAATTACTGCTATCAAGTGCAGTGGAATTCCTTTTTCACTTAATATGTTCCACAATTTTGGTCTAGACACTTTATCAAAGGCCTTCGTATAATCTATAAAGAGGATGTGCGACTCTAAGTTGAATTCTCCTCGCTTCTCCATTATTTGTTTTAAAGTGAATACGTTGTCTGTGCAGTTTCTTCCTTTTCTAAAACCTGGCTGCTCTTCTGGTATTATTGCGTCTACTATAATTGTTAATCTTTGGTTGATCGTTTTTGCATACATTTCGTATGCTGCACATAGTAAGCTTATGACTCTGTAGTTTTCTGGCTTTGTTTTCTCGCCTTTTTTAAATATTGAGATTATTTTTGCAATTTTTCATTCTTCTGATATTGTATGATATTGTATTTTGTTTCCAGCACTTGTTATAGAATTTTAATAATCTTTCTTGAAAATTCTTTGGGGCTTATTTTATCAATTCTATGTTCATATTTTCTATCCCGCATGCTTTATTATTTTTACATTTCTTTAATATTTCCATCATTTCTTGCATCTCTAATTCATCTACTTCTGCATATTGTTCGTTTGTTACTACGAGTGTTATTCTTCTTTATTTTGTTTGTCCGTCCACAGTTCTTTATAATAATTTTCTAATTCTATATCTTGCATAGCATATTTGTTTTGTCTTTTATATATTCCTTAATTTGATATTACATAAAATCCGGGCCCTAATTATTTCCAAAAATTTGTTTATTGTAACGGACTGTCAACAGCACATACGGCTTCCTGCCCGTGCGACCCATATTTGTAAATATAATTTTATGTATCTTACTTTCAGTCTACTAAAGTCTTACTACCACTAAATATTATATGATCAAGTTGCAGTGGATGATAAATTAAGCACAGCGACAAGATTCTGATTTGTTTTCAAACATCACCGTTTATATTAAATATATAAGTATTTTAAATACCGGCAACTACATTTAAACAATTATTTTTGAATAAACACCTTAATTTTATTTGTTAAATTGTCCTAACAAATGCCACTCTTGATTTCCAAGTACTCTAGATAAATTGGAAATCACTCATGGCATTACTTGTGATAATCATGTACATATTTATTATCCTAAGTGATAGTATTAATTGTAGATATATTTGTAATACAGTAAGTAATTTCTTCTTTACAACCGTGTACCCAGCTCATTTTTATAAAACAAAACTGACACCACGATGTCATATATCCCTTCAAATGTCAATGTCTTTTTCTTCACTCCGTATAGTATGGCTTAGTAACACATATATACTTTTAACACTCATTCATGAATAAATATATGTTATCAAAATGCAATAACATTAATTCTTAATAATTATATGTAAATTAATTAATGTATAATGCTATTGTGTTATTATTTAATTGTAATAATACTGTGTTTTCTTTATATAATTGTAATGTTATTGTTTTTTAGTGTATAATGCTATTGTGTTATTATTTAATTGCAATATTATTGCGTTTTCTTTATGTAATTGTAATGTTATTGCTTTTTTTGTTGTTTATTTTTCTTCACACTAGTAGCAATTATTACTTTACTGTAACGGACTGTCAACAGCACGTACGGCTTACTGCCCGTGCGACCCATATTTGTAAATAATATTGTAAATATCTTACTTTTTGTCTAATAAAGTTCTACTACTACTTTTATTTTCAGGTGAGGCAGCTGACAGTGATCCCGAGTCCTCACGTCCAATTTTGCAGGGCGACGAGACTGAAAATTATGACGTGTCCTCGAACATGCCGATTATCATTCCTTCAACCAACAATAGTCCTAAAGATTCTTCACAACAATCTAATACTGATCCAATCGAACCATTTGATGAAGACGAAGGAAACATTCAGGTGGATACGAATCTCACTGAACATGCAGAAAGCATGCTGATTGACTCCGACACTACTAAACTAATTGATAAAAGATGGAGAAAAAATGAAGACTGATTATGATGTCACTGAACATGCAGAAAGCATGCAGATCGATTCTAACACTACTAAACTAATTGATAAAGATGGAGAAAACATGCAGACTGAATGCAATCCAACTGAACCAATTGACAGACAAGATGAAATCATCTTGTCTGGTTCTTATAAATCTGAACAAGAAGATGGAGAAAACGTTCAGATTGATTCTGATGAATTTTGGAAATTCTAATTCTAGCGAAATAACTTGCAGCGATTGTGAATTGAACAATTATAGAGAATCTCTTTTAAACGACACCCCGGAACATTTTGGATGCAAAGCATCGAACAGTGTGACTGATAGTGAAATTCCATATTGTAACCTTTCGGAATCCTCCTCCTCCTCCGACGACGACGACGACGAAGCGAATTTTCAACATGGTACGTCTTCATCTTCTTTATCTTCAGGAGGAGAATGTACTGATGACCAAGAGTTGGACAATGGCCGTTCTCCTGCCGATTCAGTTGCCCACGAATCGCCCATAGGTGGCGAAATAAACACCGTCCATCCAAGCACTCGCTTCAGTAACTTCAGACAGAGAATTGGTCGTCTGTTTCGTTTTCGTCACCGTAGACAAACCATTATTCAGGTAAAAATTATACCTACTAGTCATATTAAACTAATGTTATGTATTCTTATATTTACCCATGATAAATGACACATTTTCGTTCTCACGTTTCTTATGGGCCATTCCAAACTAAGAATGTCATACGTTATATTATTATTCTGTCGTGAATATTGTTTTATAAATTCAGGCTTAATTTTTTTTAACCAACTTATTATTTAACATAAATAGGACATATATGATACCCAATATTTCTTGTGTTTATGATATTTCATAAGGAATGCTATTTCAATTCCAAATCGAAACGACATTCGTTATCAATTTTTACAATTTTTTATAATATACAACAGAGATATGACAAAATAAGGATTTCAAAATATAGATTCTGCATCATTTGAAAAGTAAGAGAGATTTTTAAGACTTATTTTTACAAATCCCGCATATATATGACATGAAAAGAAAAATAAATGCCTGAATCGGGATATGAACCCAGACCTCTGAAATTATACATCTGTGCGCTACTGATTACGCCATCCAGACAATCCTATCACAAACATTTATTATTGTTTATATATATTCTCTATCACGAGAGGTAGCCAAAACTCAGTCTCACTGCCGTCTAGTGGCTACAATAACAAGTAAGCAAATTAAAGAGATTTCTTTACTTTATAGCAGTGACGGTTCATTGTAATAGCTTCACTGCTATAAAATAAAAATTATCTTTAATTTGCTTACTTGTTATAGTAGCCAATAGAGGGCAGTGAGACCGAGTTCTCGCTGCCTCTCCTGATAGAGTATATATATACAGAAATATAAATGTTTGTGGAAGGATTGTTTGGATGGCGTAATCGGTAGCGCACTGAAGTATAATTTCGGAGTTCTGGGTTCAAATCCCGTTTCAGGCATTTATTTTTCTTTTCATGTCATATTAGGCCTGCATTGCTCAATGTAAACAATTTAATTATAGCAAACTAACTAACTCACTGGCACTATCGAGCCCATAGGTACATGGCCGCAAGGACATAAGCTCTCCATACATCCCTATCCTGAGCTAATGCTTTCCAATCATTCCCAGTATAATCTATTTCCCTCAAAGCATAGTTAATGTAATTCTCCCACCTCATTCTTGGTATACAATTGGGCGTCTTCCTTCTGGTTTTCTTACAAGCAGCTTCCATGCACGTCTTTCATTCCCCATTCGTGCCTCATGTCCTACCCGTCGCAGTCTATCAGATTTAATTTTTCTTATTATACCTGGCTTCCTATAAAGACCATGTAGTTCACTGTTATGTAGTCTTCTGCATTTACTTGTCAGTTCATTTCCGTTTGGTCCAAAAATTTCCTAAGAACTTTATTCTCAAATACCCGTAATCTCCTTTCCTCCCTTAAAGTAAGAGTCCATGTTTCGCACCCATATATAACTGGTAGAATAACAGTTTTACATATTTTCATTTTAATTTTTTTTTAAAGAGTTGGGACATCAAGTGTCTGCAATGCATAATAGTACGCAATAGTACGCATTTTCAGATTTGAGACTATGTTTAATTTCTTTGTGCATCTCATTCCTATTTGTGATTATTGCTCCTAGGTATTTGAATTCAGCCACTTCCTCAAAATATCCCTCATTTGTCATTAGCTGTCCATTTACATTATATAATTTATTCCTATGTGTGAACATATTTGTAATTTTATTGATATTTACTTTCGGTCTCAATTTTTTGGTCTTACTCAATACTGTGTGCGTGTTGGCCTTTAGTATCTCTTCGCTATCGCCGAATAGTACTGCATGATCAGCATAAACTAACAGCTTATTAATATCATTGAGTTGTATGTCTTCTTCATCCTCTGAAGATCTGATGACATGCTCTAGTACAAAACTAAAAAGTAGTGGAGATAGTACAACTCCTATCCTTCCTTCAACCCATTGTGGATTTATAAAGTATCCGAAAACTGTTTGCCTGCACGCACCCTACTCTTTGTGTCATTTAGACACATTCGTATAAGTTTAACTAACTTTTTAGGAATTCCCATTTCCAGCAGGATACTCTATAAAACTTCTCCCTCATATGTATTTTTGAAGTCTGCATAGAGTCGTTGTACAGTACCATTATATTCCCATTTCTTTTCTAAAATATTTATTATACTAAAAATCTGATCTGTTGTAGACTAGGTTCTTCTAAATCCACATTGATGATCTCCTACAATGTCATCAGTATAGGGAGTAAGTCTGCTTACTAATATTGTTGATAGAATTTTGTACGAAGTTGAAAGTTATGAGATGCCCCTGCAGTTGTTGCAATCAGTTTTATCTTCTTTCTTATAAATTGATATGATAATCGATTCTTTTCATACACCTGGATGAACTTCTCTTCCCCAAATCATACTAAGCAACCAGCGTATCTTGTCCATCAATTTATCTCCCCTTGATGTTTATCAGTTCTGCTGGGATCTCATCTGAACCTGATGCTTTACACATCTTCAATTTTTCTATTACCATTTCAACCACTAACGCACTTGGGTTTGTGACTATTATTTCTGCTGTCTGCAAATTATTCTCTTCAATATCCTATTCTGTATGTACATTTAATAGCTGATTAAAGTAAATTTTCCATGTATTTAATATACTCCTTGAATATTCAATCATATCCCCATTTTCATTCCGAATTATGTTTGTTCTAGCCTGAAACATTTCTTCTCTATCCTAGTTCCCTGGTATAATTCTCTAATGTTCCTATTTTTTGCATTCATTTCAAGATCATTAATCTTCTGTCTCAAATATTCCCTCTTTTTAACTCTTTTGCAACCTGGTGGTTACTCGTCTATTACTACGGAATTGTTACAAATTTACCACATTTGGCTCGTGTAACCATTTCATTTTTGCTAGTTTTTTTCTCTACAATTTCGGCACATTTCTCATCAAACCATTTCTTGTTTTGCCTCTTTTTTAAATAACCAATGATTTCTCATGCTGACAATTCAATAGTATATCTTGTAGCCTCCCATTCTTTATTTATATATGTTTATTCTTCTTTTGCCACATTGTTACCTGAAGGTTCCAGTACTTCAATTCTATTAGCAATTTTTATTTGGTATTCTAGCCGCATTTCATCATTTTTCAAGTTTCTTAATTACTTTTTTACATAATCATCTTTAGCGTTTGTTCTTCTCATAATTGTAAACCGTTATCTGAATTTCACCCTATTCTTTGACGTGGTAAAGTTTACCAATCTAACCCCATTTTCGTTAGTATCTTCATGAAAACTGAATATGCCTATTGTTGGTTTGAATATATTTTTCGCCCTACTTTTGCATTAAATATCCTAAGACAATTTTCATGTGATATCGTCATATATATATATATATATATATACATGAAATAAGAGATTGAAATTGAAAGTAAAATTTATTTGTATACAGAATTTTAATGTTTACACATCTTTCTGTGCCTAAAGTAAAAGTAAAATATTGTGTTTATTTTGGAGCAATAATTACTATAGTTATTTTAAATTAAATTTCTGGACAAAGCGCGGAAAATAAGGACAACACTCATTCATGAATAAATATATGTTATCAAAATGCAATACCATTAATTATTAACAATTATATATAAATTAATTAGTGTATAATGCTCTTGTGTTATTATTTAATTGTAATATTATTGTGTTTTTTATGTAATTGTAATGTTTGTGTTTTTTTACTGTATAATGCTATTGTGTTATTATTTAATTGTAATATCATTGTGTTTTCTTTATGTAATTGTAATGTTAATGTTTTTTAGTGTATAATGCTATTGTGTTATTATTTAATTGTAATATTATTATTGTGTTTTCTTTATGTAATATAATGTTATTGCTTTTTTTGTTCTTTATTTTTCTTTACACTAGTACTAATTATAACTTTTTTGTAACGGACTGTCAACAGCACGTACTGCCCGTGCGACCCGTATTTGTAAATAATATTGTAAATATCTTACTTTTGTCTAATAAAGTCCTGCTGCTACTATTTTAAATTGGCTGTAAATATGAGTTGAGCAATACGTAAGAAATTGGAGTATACTATTTTTTTACCCGAATTATAGGCTCTTCGTGGTTGTCTTTCTATGAGTTTCTAAGCGGTCCACTGCCAAAAGCAACATTCTGAATCACGGCCACACTATTATATTTTCAAATATTCAATGACTAAAAATACTGTAAACCCAAGAATATGCCGTATTAAACTTCAGTTTTGTTATTGACGACATTCGATTTTCATTATTTATAATTTTTACGGAAACCAAAAAAAAAAACTGGTATTGTTTACTCTTTATTTTAAATGAATATTTCAATTTAAAAAGTTAATAGTTCAATTACAATGAAGACCTTCCACTACTGTGCTCTAACGAAAATGTCACTGGATCAAATGCAGCGGACTTTAGGTTTTATCTCCTGTTTGGAGAAGTCGCTTTGATGAGGTTTTATCGGATATTTTCCTCACCTCTAAATCAAAGGCCGAAAAATGTTAAGGTTCAAATGTTCTGAGAATACCATTCGGCGATCAAATTCACCCTGTCCAATTCGTCTCGTTTAATATGAATGTATGATTTAATGTTGTGTACTGACTTATACGTTTGTGTTTTCTGGAATGTAATCATGGCATTGAGCTGATCACTCTTCAGAGGAAGTGCTACATGTATTTTTGTGGTAAAGAAAATAATATGTAGTTCAGAGTTAAAACTCCTCTCCGATATATCGTGTAAATGCAAGTCCAGGTGGCATGGGATACGTAAACCTACTTGTAAAGGAGGAGGTTAAATTAAGGAAGGAAGAAAGAAAAAAGGAGAGCGAGGGATAGTGTGAGTGAGTGAAAGAGAGGGAGGGAAATAGATGAAGGGATTGAAGATTTAATGTGAATGCTCTAGGTACGATTTCCATTAAAATTTTAGACACACTGAAAACTATCATAAACACTCAATTAAAACAAAACGAAATAGTGTTACTTTAGGTTAGTTCGACAAAAAATGTCTCATTTTTCAACAAGTTGAATATGAATTAGCATAAGTCGTGATTACACCAAAGTAATTCAGAGGAACAAGACTGAAATGAGATCTGATTTTTGCAATGATAAAAAATGGAATATTTATCAATATACGCTACTTTTGCATTAATCACCCTTTTCAAAGCCAATGGGTACGGCGCAGAAAGTGGCCATCCGAATTTCAAGATAATTTAGGTTTTAAAATGAAGCTTAGTAACATCGAAGATTAAAACATGAAAACAATTGCGGACCATCCAAAAACAAAGCTGTAAAATAATAATTTATAAAGCACTATTCCCTTATTACCGTAAGGAATGGGCTGCCATTGTGAGCGTGACGTCAGATTCGATATTCAGACGTTGGTCCAGGGTTCAATAGAGATGCGAAAATAGAATAAATATTTTATTGTAATTAAAGTGCAATGCTGTATTTCCAAATGTTATGTTTCCAAAATTACATAGCAAGGAGTTTGAAATTTAATAAAAATCACATCCTCACATAGAATTTCTTCAGAAAAAAATTTCTAACTGAATCGATTTTCGATAATAATCGATACGTCATCGTACGTATTTCTCGGAAATGAACAACGGAAAATTAGCCCTTACAAAATATTCAATATATAGATGCCACTTATTTATAACATAATCTTCGAAATTTGTAATATAATTTATTAGAATAAATGTATAATAACCTAAACGCTAACATAACTTATTTAAATTACTATAACCTGTGAAATTAATAAATAGAATGGCGCATTTAGACAATATTAAATTACAGGTATGTAAATAAATTATACTATATGTGTAAGAAACTAAAAGGTAACATAACCTAATTATATATAAGAAACTATTACTCTAACCTAGTTTCTTTAGCGATGATCCGCAGATTTTCTTGTGTTTTCATCTTTGGTGATCCTAAGCTTCATTTTAATACCAAATTTACATCGAAAAGGGGATGTCTCGTAGAGTAAACTAGTGAAAGGTGAATTTGTAGTGCTTATAAAATGCTAGTTTACTGCTTTGTTTCTTGATGGTCCGCAATTTTTTTCATGTTTAGTGGTCCTAAGCTTCATTTTAAAATCAAAATTATCTCGAAATTCGGATGTCCATTATTTGCGCCGTATCCAAGCCAATTTTTAATGTTCCTTCAAATATATACTCGTATGTCTTCATTTTTAATAGAAATTGTACTCGTAGATTCCATTTTTCTGTTTCCTTAAATTTAAAAAAAAATCTTGATTTATTTGGGCCTCTAATTCAAACACATTGTACTATTTACTTAAAAAAGTGATGAATATAAGTTTAAAAATTGTCATACTAAAGGAATAATGTGTAATTAGTAAGTAACTGTAATAATTATAAAAACATATTTTTCGGGCATCTAAACGTACATTTAACAGTATAGGGTTACTGAGTGTAAACTTATTTACTATTTTTTATTTGCTTCCAGAAATACTTTAACCAAATTTCCCCTAACTTTTTTTGGGTAATAGTACTGCTCATCGGTCGCTATGGCGTGCTCCACATCAGCGGCCCTGATTCGATTATCCGAGGGGAAGTGATATTTAACATTTTCACCTGGGTGAGAGTGATTTTCGTTTGTCTTGTATAGTTCTGTGTCGTCTTCGGTGGTGGCTCCAGCTAATTGATAACCAGGATCCAGGAAAGACCCGCCTTCGTGTCATGTACCTATGTAATATGAGTTTCAGAATTTCATTAAATAACTGATACATTATTATGCACGAAAAATATGCCAAGTAATAATATTCTTCTTTGCTTTTTTCATCCTGCCTCGTTAGGACTATATAGGATCTTGAAGTTAATGCCTTAAACCCCATAGCCTATATTCATACTAGATACATTTTTTAAAGTAATATACATATATATATATATATATATATATATCAACATAAATAACCTCCTTTACATACTTTGGAGAGGTTACATATAATTAATTTCACTGTAGGGAGAAGAAAGTGACAATATTATATTTGATTGTGATATGAGAAAAAATTGTCAAATTAAGCTTGTCAGAAATACTGTTAATTTTCATTTGTTTTTCTCTGACTTAGAAGTAACTTCGTCTTAATTTAACAATTCATCATATAATTTAAATACAAATTTTAAATCTTTGATTGTTGATTAATTATAACATACGAGACTCATTTTACTGTATTCTAGTGACTTCAACCGCAAAAGTTGACCATAGTTCATAAATGTTAACGTGTCACGGATTTATAATTTATACTTTCTTTTATATTAACACACGAACATTAGTTCTTCTGTCCTAGAATTCTGTGAATGAACATAGTACAATATGAACAATTACTCAAAATTTCAGAGCTCAAGACGCCTCCCAGTAGCGCAATTATTAAACTATAATTAATAACCAAATTAACTAATTATGTGGCTTATTGTACACCCAGTTTAATTGTCACATTCAGTACGGTACTCCATTGGCCCGTATTCTTAACCATCGCCGACAATAACTTATCAGGCCAAAGATATAAAATACAGAGTTTATCGTAGTAATACTTCTTCGAAATCATTCTAATCCCTGATAGGATTTAATATTCGCTTTGGGATCAAGAACTATCCAACCTCGGGATTTATAATCACCCGTTTGTGCTATAGATACCTGGATTAAGTTCCAAACACTTCCGTAGTAGACCCCCTATATACGTTGAGAAGTTACGTTAGTGCTTTCAATAGCGATTCACTTGTCTAATGAGACCATAAGCTCGACAATCCCCTTGGTATTTAAGACAGGCGTAGGCTACTGCGTTGGGCAGGACATGTGGCATGAATGATAGACTTGCATGGAAGCTTCTTGTAGAAAAAAACAGATGGAAAACGCCCAGCTGGTAGACCAAGAATGAGATGGGAGAATAACATTAACTATGATTTTAGGGAAGTAGATTATACAGGGGATAATTGGAAACATTGGCTCACGATAGGGATGTGTGGAGAGCTTATGTCTACGCTGCCATGAACCTACGGGTTCGATAGTACTAGTGAGTTAGAAGGCTACGTGGCACACCGCGCTTCACCTTCTCCCTTCTCTTCACCTTTATCCCTCACACAAATACAGTACCCATTAACATGAAGAAACATTCATTTACACTCTTATTTTTACATAATAGTAGTACTAGAGTGGTCTTCCTAAGTAGTGTGCAAATTGAAAGTAAACCATATTAACGTCATGTATCGGCCTAGTCTTTTTTTAAACCTCAGATTCTTAAACAAAAACCAAGAAGATAGTAGCACTAATTTACTGATTAAGTTGATATTAGTTTATTTAATTAGTGTGATTTTGATAAGCGCATTAAAAGTGGTTCTAGGTGTTTGAATGTTCTATTTTTATAATAGTTATTGCCTAACGTCACCCTGCTCCTGTCCCATTTACTATTTATGTTGGTGAGGTGGCCAGTGAATCTGATATAGCAGTTTTAAGCACGTCCAAAGGACAATGACAATTTTTCAGGACGCAAATATTCCTTTAGTTAGGAAGAAAATACTTTGGCATCTTTTCGTACACTCATGACAAATAAAACTGTCTGAGAACCACATATTACCCATGTACATAGAGGTGGGCCTCCCTCGTCTGTGGTTACCAATATGACAGGGCCACATCGGGGACACCTCATGACACGAATGCATCAGGATACGATGTGAAGATTTAAAATTACCGGGCCGCCTAAGTGAAAATTATGGACTCTAAATTGGACTACTATGACGTGACGGACTAAAATACCATTTACTGTTGCTAATTACTGTATTTAATAGTGACATAAATATTTTACAGGAATCGTACGACCCGGAAGAAGAGCCATTAATTCGCTACAACTATCATATCGAGAATCCTCCTCCTCTGGCTTTCAGGGGAAATTTCAATATAAACAGAAGAAGGAGAGATATTCCAAGGTACGAAGCAATAAATACTAATAATAGTGGTTCTGACAGCACTGACAGCAACTGAAAGAGAATGACTTTTTTTTGAATGAGCATTTGTCACTTGGAAGTACAGAAAGATTAATCATGAAAATTTCCGCTTCTTTGCCTTAAACTCACACACACAATCAATAAATTTAAATTTATAATTTCAATATCATAATTACATCGGCCTAAGTGGTATAGTAGTTGAGTTGCTTGCCTCTGCCCGAAGTTGATGGATTCTTTATGTCGGCAAATACGTCCTCAGATACTCTGAGCAAAATTTAATTGGCCTTTCCATCCAAGTAATACCTTAGTTTCCTATTAGATGTATCTTTGAGGAGATGTGATAACATCTCACTCACTGACATCTGTAGGGAAATAAGCGTAACAAAATTCCTTTGGTAAAGTAATTCCTGATAAGGATCACCACGTTATCCTTGTGGGTATGAAGGGTATAGACTAGACTAGACTAGACATGGCTAGGCTAGACTATATCAAAATTAATAAATGTCTGTAGATATTTACATTAATAAATCACATTCAAACATTTTTTTTTTCAGTATTCTGAAAATATGACTTGCTTTATTCCCTATATACTCCTCCGTCCCATGTTCAGTCTGCTGGACATTCTCCAAAAGATTGTATAAGATAGTTTGGAAAAAAATGTGCATCTGATTGAATTTACTGTGTGCATTTTCAAAGTGTTTTTTTTTTTTCATACACCAACAAGATAACTGAAAATTAACAAAAAAGTTATAAATATTACAAAAAATACAGGAGATCTTTAATCATGAAAATAAAATAATATTTAGTGTAATGTATATATATTTTTATTTTTTACGTTGTTTTATAGCTCGCCCACTCGAACGTTTGGTAACAGCACTCCTGTGCCGTTCAGTGTGCTGCAAGCTGGAACGGTTGTCCGTTCCTTGGCTGCTAACACCTTTGTTGCTATAATTAAGTGGATTGTTCAGATAACCCTGGCCTAAACGTTTATATAGGTAATTTGGGGTGTGAAGTAGTTACAAATATAGAGTAGATACATCTGCTGGAACGGGGCAAAAGCCGCGCCGTTCAGCGCTATGCAACCTAATTCATTCAACTCGACCAATAAGCTACATTGGTGAATATATTCTGCTGAACAGTACACCATCGCAGCAACTGTGCCACGTTGAACACTACCGGACTTTAATGTTCCAACATTTTAGGAAACATCATGGTAACATGTTATAATATTGTAATGATATCGTGAAAAGAAAAATTAATTAATTAAATAAAAATAAAACTACGTTTTATTTTTATTTAATTAATAAATATGGATTTTCATCAAGTAAACACCAACTCAATTGATTAGGAAAAATAATGTCTGAACCAGGAATCGAACCGTAGAACTGTAGTTCTCCGTACTAGTGTGCAGCCCACTACACCATTCTAGACTTGGCACAACATTAGCAATTCTTTTCACATACCTACTATTCTATAATTCTCGTTTCATCCGCTGTCAGGTAGTACGGAGAACTAGAGGTCCACGGTTCGATTCCTGGTTCAGACACTAATTTTTCTTTTCACAATATAATTATAATATTATAATATGATCCATTATTGGAACTGTGTTAAAGTAACAGTATTGGAAAATGTTAAATGGTAACATGTTCCTGAACGATAGTGTCAACCTAGGGCAATTTGGCTGCTTCGTGAAGCTCTGTTTTCCTTGCGTACGGTGGAGCCTCAATAACAATTTTAAGCATTTATTTTATATAATCTCAATTTTTTTCATGGCATTTGACAAGGGTACTCAGGGTTTCACAGCCATATAGTAACATAGTATGGATCACAGCTACATATAGTGTGAGCTTCCTCCTTTGGAATAATGACGCTGACCCAAAAATGGATATAATGTAGCAATAGCTATGTTTGATTTATGTCTTATATAATTTAAATCTTATTGAAAAGTTAATTTTCATTCCAGATAATTATAAGCAGAGGTATTTCACTGAAGTCTGAAAGCAGGTGATATGTGTACCAATTGTAATTGTGGAGTTTTTTTAATTTTTTGGTGTATAGTATGACTTTGACCAAAGAGAGATGAACAGGCAGGTGAATGCAGAAGATTGCATAACAGTGAATTACATGGTCTTTATAGGAAGCCAAATATAATGTGAACAGTTAATTCTCGTAGATTGCGATGGGCAGGACATGTGACACTAGTGGGGAATGAAAGACGTGCATGGAAGCTTCTTGTAGGAAAACAAGAGGGGAAACGCCCAGTTGGCAGACCAAGAATGAGATGGGAGAATAACATTAACTATGATTTGAGGGCAGTCGATTATACAGGGGATGATTGGAAAACGTTGGCTCAGGATAGGGATATATGGAGGAGCTTATGTCCGCGCGGCCATGAACCTACGGGTTCGATAGTGCCAGTGAGTTAGTTAGTTAGTTAGTTATTAGTATGACTTCGAATTTTCCAACATTTAGTTTGATGTTCCAGAGGCAGTAGGCCTACCAATCATATATGATCGATAGAAATCTCCTCTCTGGAACGTTAGGATGGGATAATGGGTAGATGATTGCTAAACCTGTAACCCGTAAATTGGAGCTGTACCTCATAAAGCCCGTTGGTTTCATTTAATTAAAATAATAATAACCTTCTTGTAATCTTGTAAGCCCATGTTTCCCTTAACACAGATTTAGGCGCTCGCCCCCTTCAGAGAAGAATTTGAACCATACTAATTTAGTTGCACTTGTTTTGGTATAAATGTCATTTTCAGTGATCCGTGGTCAGCGTTCTGCCTCATACTGACATCTAGGAAACCAAGGTAGTTCTAGGACGGGAAAATTCGGCAAATTTTGCTTAGATGTCTTTTCATTCAGGCTTAATGATTTTTTACGAGCCTGAAAATCATCAGACTCGGACCCCACGTCTTAACGTCCCTCCCGGAGGACTTGCTCCATGGATTTTTCCATCCTAAAATATCCATCGACCCCGGCCGGATTTGAACCCGCGACCTTCGAGACCACAGGCAAGGAGCATAACCACTAGTCCATCGCGACCGAAAATATCAAATTAATAAATGGCTTAAAATTGTACACATATTACTAGATTGTTTTGAATAGTTTTTTTTCTAAATCTCCCCCTGGTTGTACGGAAACTGATTAAACATTCGTTGAAGTTCCGCACCCCGTTTCTTAATGAAGGTATACCGGAGCTGGGGTCAATGCCTGTTTTTAAAATATAGCATTGCGCTAATCCCCCGTCTAGTAGTCTAAAGTAGTCTTGGTGGAAAGGCCCTGCGGCTAGCCAAGTTTAATGACAAGCGGTGAGCAATTCCTTTTGGTTTTCCTGGATGTCCAGGAAAGGAGAACCCCGGGTTCCTGCTTAAGCATTTGCCCCGGTGTGATTTAGAAGAATGTTTAGATACCGATATAATAAAAAATAAGCGAATTACCAACATTCTAACCTGCATGGTAGCGGCTGTGTGGTCCGACTAATGTTTAAGTTAGTGATTGTTTGAAAATGGCGCTTGTGGCCGTCAGCCAATTAGAGGCTAGTGATTTTTTAATGTGTGAATTATCGAATAATATTATTAGGATATCGCAATTAAATGATGTCCATGATTTTCTTAAGGCTTGTTTTAAGATAATAGTTGAATATTTATTAATTTAGTTTAATTTAAATATATTGATGTCGCGAATAATGTGTTAGCCATTCGCGTGGCTGTCTGAGGATGCCACGCCCCTTTTTATTAGCTCGTTGAAGCTAATCCCCCGTCTAGGTAGGAACTATTGTAATTTTCAGCTATGCATTTCAGATGCAAGGATGTATAACAGAGAGAGGGACGAATTGCTTCTTTGGTCATGGTCATAAAGAAAACAGGACAATTCAGGGTAACGATTGTACATTGCTATTTTTTCACTCTAGTTCAACTTATTTAATTACAGCAAAAATAGCACAGCTTAAAAAGTAAATTAGTATAATGAATTGAGTCACAATAATTAAAATGTTATAGTCTGATTAATTTAAAATAAATACGTTATCTATTCTAGTCCACCGCTGTGATCTCGAGGTAGCGTGCTGCCTTGTCTAGCAGTGGGCCCGGGTTCGATCCCCGCTCGGGGCAGTTTTTCTGGGTGAGGTTTTTATCGGGGTTATTCTCGCCCGTTAGACAAATGTCAGGAACACTTTAAGGCTCAAATGGTCCCCGAAAACATATGGCCATCATCATCATTATCATCCTTATCATCATCATCCTTCACCAGTGTGGAAAGCAACGAGAAGTCACCACACCTACAATTCCCTAGTAAAGCTGCAAAGCATAGCATGAAACATGCTATGATTTCAGTGAAAGACCTGCCCTCGAGCAGAATTATTATGGATTGATATGGATGGATCAATTCTGTAATTCTGAGTTCATATTTCATAGACAAATGTTGAAAATTTATAAGAACGTTTCAAATATTCATATTTTTTATTATATATACAGGGCCTACACGTATTTTGGGGGAAATAGAGTTCCAACAGTCCGCCTAGGTAGGTAAGATGATGTATTTTCCATCCATCTATCCATCCTATGGCTCTTACTACCCACGTCGGGCCCTGGTCTCCCCCTTCCGGGATTCTGTTCCAATCTAAAACAGTTACGCTTATTTCTCTACAGATGTCATGAATAACATTTGAACAGCATGTCTTCTCGAGAGATATCTAATAAGCAACTAAGATATTACTTGGATGGTGAAATGTCTGTAAGTTTTTTTAGAGGTATCTTTTTTAGTGTTGATGTTCTTTTACGAGCCCGAAACTTTTTGATACATGATACCCACGGCTTAAAGTCCCTCCCGGAAGACTAGTTCCTTCAATTATACCATTTCGAAAAATGTATCGACACCGGCCGGGTTTGAACCCTCGACCCTAGAAATGAGGAACATTACCACTAGACCAGCAAGTCCGACATGATCCATTATAAAATCCCTGTATTTAGTTTGAATAGGCCTACAATAAAATACGTTATAAATATTAAGTTTAAGGTTCTCCGTTCTTGAAAACAGTAATATTAATAAAAACGGTTTACTTTACCTGTTAAGCTGTGCAATGTTTTTTAATTGTTAACTTGACGAGATATCCGACTATTTGCTTTATTGGCCTGTCGAAAAAAAAAACATATTTCATTCAAGAAAATTGCTTTTGTTTCTGATAAATCTGATCAGGATGCGATTTCTCTTGCATTTAAGAAACTCATATGCTGGACCATTGTGTATTCTCCCCTATCTTACTCTACACCAATTAAAACAAAATTCATGAGAGAAAAACGTAGAGAATAATTTCAGTTAGGATAAAAAAAAAGTTTGACGAGATGTGAGTAAAATGTAATTTTACAAAAATATATATCAGCTTTTCATAGTGTAATTTATTTTATGTCATGAATAACATATAAATTTACTGAGAGTATAAATACACATTATTTGAAGGCAATTTAGGACTTAGAATAAACAATGTGAACTCTAAAAGTTAAAATATCTCCAAAATTTGCAACAGTCATATTCCCAAAAAGAATTGATAAGTAGATCATCTAAAGAAATATCCAATGCTTAGCACTATCTAGATACAACACTTATTGCACATATTAAATTATTTTAGCAGCCTATTGAAATTCTGACATTTTATTTTCATTTGATCACTCCATTAAGTGCGTAGTCTACCTAAATCTCTTGTCCTTATTCGTCCTCACTGAAGAGATTTCCCTATCAGTTTTAGTTGGTTCATTATTTTTAAATGTCCAAATTATTTAAATATTGATTTTCATTTAATTTCCTTATACTTCTCTAACAACTGCATCTATAACAATTATTATTGAAATTTATCATATCCTGTCATTTTCTTTCATAATATTACGAGTTCTTCGACTTGCTTCAAATTGAATACGTTTTAGAGCTAGTAAACCATGTGAACAAAAGTATAAGTTATGTTTCGGATAGGCGATGAATTATTATGTAACGGTTTGTGTGCATACAGGACGTTGGGCATCGTTCAATACTACAAATAATAACTACATGGTTAGTTAAACAGAGCTAATTGACTTTCTACATGGCTTTAATCATAAGTATCTACCTAATATCAGTAAGTCTATCAGAGAGATATAATCCATTCTTCTTCTTCTTATTCTTTTTCTTCCTATACGCATGAAAGCTGGCAGAGTGTTCACTCACTACAGATCCGGGGTTTCGTGATATCCTTCCATCGTAGTTGTGGTCTTCCAAATGGCCTTTTCTGCTGAGGTGTCCAGTCACGTACTTTCTTCACTAATCTACTGTTCTCCATTCTATCTATGTGATCGTTCCAATTTAGTCTTCTATCAATTATCCAGAGGTTTATAGGTTCAATTTCACATTCTTCTCTAATAACAGAGCTGCGAATTTTCTCTCTCAGCGATTTTCCTACGATTTTCCTTAAAACTTTCATTTCGGTTGTTTCATTGATTTGTTTTGTTTTTTGAGTTTCTGTTCGGCATTCACAATCATATGTTAGAACTGGTCTTATGACAGATTTGTATATTCTTACTTTTGTATCTATTCTAAAAAAATTATTTTTCCAAACGGTATTGTTTAAACGTCCCGATATTTTGTTTGCATGATTTGATTGATGGAGGATTTCATCTGTTATTTTGTTGCTGCTATTAATTTCTATTCCTAAATATTTGAATTTCATGACCTATACTTTTCCCTTCTATTTCTAATTTAACACGTCGTGGGTCCTTGGATATTATCATTGACTTGGTTTTATTTGTTGAGATTTTCATATTATATTTGCTGCAGTGATTCTATATTTGTGCAATAGAATTTGTAAATCACCTTCACTTTCTGCAATTAGAAATGTGTCACCAGCATAGTTTATTATCTTCAGCTCTCTGTTGCCTATTTTAATTCCCTTTGTAACTTCAACTTTTAGTTCTTTGATGATTTCATCCATTTCATAATCCTTTCTGAATCTGCCAAAATAAGTAATTTTAAATGTTATGTTAAAGTGGAAAAGGGATGGCACTACATCAAGTAAACAATTACCTGGTAGTCCGCTTATTATATCACAAAGTGATCATCGATCTCTGAAGAGGATGTCTAGAAATCGCTGGTTGTCGGCTGATCAATCAACCAAGAATTCTACTGTGCTACTAGCAGTGAATTTAGCACCAAGACTATTCGAAGTGAGTTGAGGAAAATAGTTAATAATGGCAAACATTTCCCTTGCGAATGATAAATGACGCCTTTAATGGTGTAAAAAAATTTCGTCACTGGAGAGAGGACAACTGGAAATATGCTATTAGAGTGACGAGTCACGCTATATGTTGTACCAATCTGATGGAAGGGCTTAAGGTGTGGGGAATGCAAGGGAAACGATATCTTCTAGCCTGTAATATGAAAACAATGAAATTTGGAGGAGGTGGCATTATGTCCTACAGTGTGGATCCTTGCAGGTATTTGGTCCCATGGTAAAATTGAAGGGTAATATCTAATACCAAAAATTATGAACACATTGTGAATTAGAGGAGCAGTTCTGTTAAGGCATTATTTGCAAAGGAAAGATAATTCTTCATGCAGCAACTATAAGGCAGTGGTGTGGAGATTATAACGTTCAGGAAGTCGACTTATCCCTCCAAAATCCCAAAATAAATCTAATCAAATGAATAATGTATCATCTGTGAGATGCATTAGACCCAAACGACCTATGTCATTGCCCTCTATATTTACAGCCGTAAAATAAGCCCATTCATCCAAAAACGTCAGTTGGCTACTAGAATTATTCTTGCTAAAGTTAAGTCTGTCATATAGTAAAGGCATGGACCCAGTCCTTATAAATGCCCAGTACCTGGGATTATGTCAAGAGGAAAAACCTATCTATGACATTTATGTGAGAGTCCCTATACTTCTGATCACAATATGTATAGCTACGTTTTGATTTACCAATGAATATACCATTACATATTATTAGGTCCTACAATGTTAAAAATAAAAGCATAAAGATTGCTCAATTCAAGTAATTCTTGACAAATATAGAGTTTCATTTAAAATTCGAAATTTAATAAAAACAGGTAAAATTACACGTTGAGCGATGAATAATGTATCATCTGTGAACATTTGATTAACAGATATTACAAGCATTATATATACAGTGTTATAAATTCCTCTATGACATCAGTGCAATATTAGGCATACTTAAGAAATCAGTTCAACATAAAAATATTTTATATGTGTACAGCTGAGTCATCAATCGAGAATACCTAGCTGATTCATGGTTGTTTTATCATCAGAAGCTAGATTTTATATCATGGACATACCAACAATATATTAGCAATGGAATATTTGAAGAAAACATGATAGATAAATTGTCAGAGTTATCAATTGAGATTTCTTTTTTTTAAATACGTTCCAAAATATTTCATTTTTCTCATCAAATACTAATATATATATATATATATATATATATAAATGTCTATTCCCTTCAGTACCATTGTGTTCAATACAATATAATGGAGAAATGTTCTTGTTCCATAAACGAGTCAAGGTTATTATGATCAATTTTATCATGGTGTTGCTTAATTCTCATATTTTAATTATAATATTTAAGGTTAGGTGACAGCATAATATTAATAGTAGAATTTTATCAAATCTAATCACCGTAAATGATAAACACTCAATAAAAAAAGTTTTGTATAATTTCAATAATCTAGTTGATGTCTCATGCATCGCAGAAGCAAAATTGTAGCCCGTAATTTTATGCTCACATAAACACTTACAACCAATTTACAAATCTGCTTTTAAATTTAATATTACTTCACCCTCAAAAAAATATATTAAAGTCGGATTGGATTCTATTTGTAATAATTTCACTTCGTGATCTGAAGGGCTTCTAATTACATCTTATATAAATTTAATTTTTAATATTTTGGTTTTTTTGTTGTTTTTTCTATCAAATTTCTGACTATTAATTGTCGTTTTTGTATTCAAGTACGTGTCATATGACAACGCAGTCTATCAAGTCAAAAACAATCAGCCTAATGCTAAATATATATAGAACAAAAGTTGTAACTTACACCAGTCTGACTGCAATACGAAATGTGACGTCTAGTTCACACCACACACGAAGATCAAGCCTCTTACCTGTTAACACAAACAACGTTAATTATTATTTTATGCTGCTTAAATAGGGATGTTTTAATCATTCCACATTAATTTAATTGAAGTCTGTTGGCATTACTATGAGTACAGTCAGTTCACATGAATGCAACAACAACATATTATTTCTCTTTGAGAAAACATTAGACAGTCTATTTATTTCATTATTTGAAGAATAAATGAAAATAGCATCATAAATTCAGAGCAAAAACGTATCACACTGCCAAAATAAAGTAAGCTGTATCCCTAATATTATACTCAGTTAATGATTTGGAAACATTTATACACTGCTCAAAAAAATTAGGGGATATTGTAGAATAACCTATTAAGACTACGTTTTCAGGAACAGTATAAGATGCAATCATTTTCTATTACTCCAAAAGAATGTAAACAAGATTTTGAAGTCATTACGTAACCTCTGTACCACACCAGATGTCAAAGAGATCCTGATTAGGAATATGGCAAAACAAACAAAGCAACATTAACATGGGTGAAAATGTTTCTTTAGTATGGTGTATGGTCTCCTCGAACGGCCAGCACTGCCTCACACCTGTGTGGCATTGATGCAATGAGGTTAGCAATGAGTTCTTGGGGAATACGTGGCCACTCTTCCATAAGAGCAATGTGCAGCTCTGGAACAGTTGTGGGAGGTGCTGGTCTGCCTGCAATGCGCCTGCCTAATGCATCACACAACATGCTCAATCGGATTTAAGTCCGGGGAGGAAGCTGGCCATTGCATACGCTCGATACCCTCCACTTCCAGCATGTCGTCCACCAAGCCAGCTCTGTGGCGTCGTGCATTATTCGTCCATAAAAAGAAAAGAATCACCTATGGCACCAGCATACGGCACGACAAAAGGTCGGAGAATCTCGTCTCTATACCTTACCGCAGTCAAAGTACCACCTTGGATAACGTAGAGGTCCGTACGTCCACCACTACTGACTCCTGCCCACACCATCAATACACCGCCACGATATGGGGATCTTTCACGTACAAAAGCTGGATTGTTTCGTGTCCCTTTTTCCCTCCAGAATAATACACGCCGACTATCACATTCCACGTTGAATCGCGACTCATCAGAAAAATGAACTGATCTCCATTCGGCATGCCTCCACCCACGATGTTCCTCTCCGCCCAGTTTTCTGCGATCTCTACAGTGTTTGTGGAGTTAACATGGTACACACCATGTGCCTACGGGCATAAAGACCACTTCCATGCAGTCGATTAGGGACAGTTTGAGTTGACACCCTGCGTCCTGTTGCTGTTTGAAGTGTATTTCGCAGTTGAGTTGCATTCAGCTGTCTATTCCGACGGGCTGTTAACAAGAGGTAATGGTCATCCCTTGCTGTTGTTGCCCGTGGTCGACCTTGTCCGGCTCTTCTTTGAACAGTTATCTTCTTTGAAAACGATTCCAAAGTCTGAAAATCACGCTTTGAGACACCCCAATGGCTTGTGCCACCTATTGTTGTGTCTGTCCAGCTTCCATCCTTCCTATGGCCCTCGAAGCCATTGGTTCAGTTAAAATCACGTTGTCGAGGCATTACTGGTCCCTAAGGCAAGTCATTCACTAACTGAAAACTGGACTGGATTTAAAAACAGCAACAAAACATTCACCCCCACGCCGCCCTTTCACAACAACAGTACAGACACTGCCCTCTGATGTGGTACCGAGGTTACGTAACAACTTCAAGTTCTTATTTACATTATCTTGGAGTAATAGAAAGTGATTGCATCTATTACTATTCCAAAAAACATAGTCTTTATAGGTTATTCTACAATATCCCCTAATTTTTTTGAGCAGTGTATTATCCAGTGACCGTACAGATTTTTTAATAGTTAAAGTATTAAGAACATTTAGAACGTTTCCTTCCGGTAGAAATGCTGGAATAAAGGTAACTCTCTTAATACTCTCCGTTGGCCTAGATTTGGGTAATTCTTTGAATGTGACTAATGGAGAGGTAAAATTGTGGTACTAAATCATAAAATAGCTTCCTAATAACGAATCTCCCCGTACCCTGTATACAATATGTATATCAGTGCAGGTGTTACAGAAGTTAACTGGTATGTAAGTCTTCATATTTACAAATTATTAAAATTCAGAGAAATTATTAAGAAGTTAGTGATCAATGATCTATAACTTTCTTTCGGAATAAAACTAGAATGGTATAAAATGGGACTAAACTTTCGTTTTGTTGGACAGTAATTAATCCTGATAAACAACTAATGAAACGTTATGCTGTCCACCCTAGTACCTGGAGAGTTGAATTCATACAATTTACAGATTTGAATTATGTAATCTTTGACAAAAATGTAATCGAAAAAATCGCAGACTTCGGGTGAGAACTGCACGATTTTCTCAAAGGAATGTATGTTTTAACAGAATTGTACTCGTAAATTATTAAGCAATGTCATAAATAGTCGGAATGTTTACACTAAGTACATAGTTTTTAAATAGGCCTAGTATATTTTTTGTTTAGTAAATTATGTAGCTTAATACGAGTATAATAAAAATCGTATATCAGTTCTCCTGTCGTAAGATTGGTAAAAATTATTTAATTTTGCATCTAATTCAATTTATGGTAAAACTTACCAGACTAAGTAGAAAATCGTATAAAATGATAATGGTACGGGAAAAGAGCAAGGAAAAGATTGTTTAATATCACATCTACTATTAACATGTGAACATTGGGACAATATTCAATCTTGCCATAACAATAAAATTATTAATCAATAAACTACTGTACAAAATCAATTTTTGTTTAGAACATTTCGTATCTGCGACCCAAAAATCTATCATGTTTATCATATACTCCACTAGAAATAACGAGGACAATTCACTGAAGAATGATTATTAATTTTATAATCATATTTTAACACACAAAAAATTGGTTTTACAATATTTGTTAGCTTATTGCGTAATATATACTCGGTAAAAGTTTTAAGATTGATCCTCCCGTTCCTTTTTGTGTGAGCCGAGACACATCCAGTGCCGCCTACGGCTACAATGGAGGTGAACTTTATGTTCCTTTGAAATTATGTTCAACAAATCTTCAGTTGAGGCCTATACAATATTACACGAGGCCTATTGAGAGTTTTGTTTCTTTCCAGAGCGCAGCTCGAAGATGTAATAATAGTTTAAAAATGGGAGACAATTAATTTCGAAATAAAGTAGACCCAACATTCCAGTTAATGCTCTTACGGAAGAAAACATCAATACAGCTGTTGTTATAGTGAGAGCGAATCAGCGAATAAATTTGAGATCACTTTCTGTAATCTTGAAAATTTCACTTAGTTCCAACCACATGTTCGTGACAGAAAACAAGTTTGATGCTGCACCACGACTATGCAAAGCCGTATATTTCAAATAGTTTTGCTAAATATCTTGCACAAATCAAAGCGAACTCTTACCCTCGTAACATTTTTCTATTCCTAACCTGAAGAATCACCTTCGTGGTAGGCGCTTTCCATTTTATGAAGTAGTAGTGATGCTTCCGGAGGTGGTTTAGAAAGTCTTGTAAAAATTGGATTCCAGCGAGTCTCTTCAGATTAGCAGAAACGGTGACACAAATGTATTGCACCCAAAGGAGACTAGTTTGGAGGACCATTACAATTCTGAGGACGGATAAAGATATTTTGCCTGAATAAAAAAAAATTATTAAACAATCATCATAGTTTGAATCTACAAACTTATTTCAACAAACCATATTCATATAAATACTCGTAGGTATACATTTAAAATTCTAATAATTTTAACCTCAACTATGTTCAAACACGGTTATTAAAAGTATATAAAAAAAGTCGATAATTATTACGAAAAGTGAAATATTAAAATCACTCATCCCCGGGGAAAGCCACAAAAGTTAATTTGTTTCCATTTTTAATTTATATTTTCTTAATTGATACTGCCCTTTATAGGGCCTCATATGGTAAAAGCAAGGTATGTCTATTATTCATTATATAAGCTATAATATACGCCTTTTTTAGGTACGGTAAGTCCAGAAGGGAGGAATTTCCCTGAGAAAAACAAATATATGGACCTATTTTGTGTGTGCCAGTTTTGGACTTATCTGGTTTTCCCCAGGGACGAATATTATCATTAATATCGGATCAAAAACAAACAGATGCTAAAGTTAAGTACTTTACGTTAACGACTTAAGTGGGAAATTCATGTCAGCTTTCAGGTCAATGTTTAGTATCTTCCCGTCATTTGTCTAAGAATCTAACCTTTACAATTTATACAATGTTAATTTTTCATGTGGTTCTCTGTGGGTACCAAACGTGGAATCTTATATTAAGGGAATAAAATAAACTAAAGTATTCGAAAATAGGATCGTAACAAAACTATTTGATCCCACAAAGGATATAGAAATGTAATAAATGAACTCCCCAGTGAGGAACTACGTAATTTATATAATGGACCTAATATTTGTAGGGTTATCAAGTGAAGGAGAGAGAGACAGGCAGGTAGAGTAGGCCGGATCAGAGGGCCGAAATGCTTTCATTTTTTTCTTGGAAAACCCTTGAAAAAATTACAATTAGGAAGGCACAGGCGTATGTGGGATTTAAGTATTCGGATGGATCTTAGGAAACTAGATATGGGGGATATAAAGTGGATTTTTTTCTAAGGTAGGAACCAGTGGAAGTGTTCGGTGAATGCAGCACTGTAACTATGGGTTACATAAGCTATAGAGTTCATTTTTTGCTGATTGATTGATCCCCGTTCGGCTCGTTGGGTGCTCCGTTAGTGAGGAGTTTCTTAACTACACTAATTTAGTTAGGCTTATATCCTACGTCAGTGAGGGACATGTGGTTATACTTCGCCTCGAGGAAACATCTAGCAGGAAACTAAGGTAGGCTATAACTTGGATGGCAAACACCGACCAAATTATGTTCAGAGGCACTTTGTAGGTTTGAGGTTCTTTTATTATGAGTCCAAAATTCTTCACACTTGAGACGCACGGGTTTAAGTCCCTCCCGAAAGACTTGTACCTTGGATATTATCTTCCTAAAAATCCATCGACCCCAGCCGAGTTTGAACCACGGCTCTTGAAACTAGAGGCAAGGAACATAAGGAGCTATATGTACATAGGAATTTAAACACGCATTTTGTCAACATAATAATTAATTCATTATTTCAGACTGTTTGAGAACGATGCCACACTTCGATATAATCCAATAGAAATATTAGAGTCACCTCCGTTCTATGAAGAGTTCAGCAGTGACACTCCGCCACCTCTTTACGAAGATTCGTTCCCAAGTTCAACTTCAACTCCACCACCTCCCTACTGCAGCGAAGAAGATATTTTCACTAGAACTGGATTAACTTTCTAGTTAGAAATAAGGTACTTCGAATTCCTCACATAGTAAATTGAGTCCATTTAATAAAATGAGAAACAGTGGTTGCCTTTGGGGACCGAAATAAATGATTACCGGTCCGTTATAACTATATATATGTTAACTGTTAATTTACTATTGGTCTTTTACTATAGGAAACATTTTGGCTCATTCCAGCGCAACAAACAACACATGTTATCTACATTTTTCTAAGATTTAAGACTTATACACGTGGGTTGTACCCGAGTAGTTAAGGCAAGTTGCCTTGGCACAGATCTATGGGACTTGCGCTGGTTCGCGTCTCCATGGAGGAAGACATTTCCTCATGGGATTTTGGCCAGTATGACATCAGTGTTTTACCCAGCATCGCGAGGAATTTTTGTAGCTACAATAAGTAGGCGGCTCCAGATTGAGAAAACCAGCTATAACGACTGGAGGATCCGTCATGCTGACCACATGTCACCACTACACTGGCCGTAAGATCGTCTACCTCTGTGATCAACACATGTGGATATGAGGCCAGCAGCAATCTGGTTGACTAAGTGTCTTCCAGGCCTGTCGCGTTATGGAGTTTAGTTTTTTTACATGTGAGATAATGAGGCAATTTTAAATTAAAAATCGCTTATTTCTACTTAGATAAACGACCACTCGTAACCTTGCACTGATCATCTATCTTCTCTGCTGTTAATTATTAGCCTGTAAAATATTCAAATCACGTAACGACATCGTTTTGATATGCGACTTAAACGATATTAATTACGAGATTTGAATTTTCGTTAATTATCTGCGGCACAAAAGTCAGAAATATTCGTTTTCAGTACTTGGATATGCATTTATCTGAGAACAATAAACGATTCATTTAATTTGAAAATTGCTTCAAATCCTGCATCCTTTCGTATCAGATATGATACCTTTGGCGTTTAATTTTTTTTTCTCGCTTCGGGAATAACTCTAATTGACTGCGATCGGTGGATCATATTCGATACCTTCAGAGCATCAAGCTATGGTTTCTTTCTCCCCAACTGTAGTCGTTACATGGCAGCATCAATTAAAGGACAAAAACATAGTTCAGACCTAAAGGTATCATAATATATTATACCTTCCATAAAACCCCGTTAAATGCCTTTCCTAAAACATATGTTATTTATTTCTTGAATTGTTTTTATTTTAACCCCTAAGAACCCATTAAACGTGAAATTAAAATTATAATTGAAAAAATCTCAAATCAGGTGTCCCATAAAATCTTCCCAAATTGTTTTGTACGCCCCCATTTCTTATTTGACTACCTAGAAATGCATTAAGCACATAAACGAGTATGTATCTCGTTAAACTTTCCTTCGGGACGCAGGGGATAAGAGATCAAAAATTGCAGATAAAGAAGGACGCATATTAAGATGAAATGGTAAAATACAGTTATTTTTATAGCACATTCAATAGCTTGACTTATATGTCAAAAGCCGTAGCGTGTCGTGGAGTACCTATATTCAACTCCCTGTTGGATAAGGAATTCAAATCTACATCTTAGTGCTCTGTGATCTTGTGTTTGTTTCAAAAGGAAAATAGTAGAAAAAGAGACAAACATGCAAATACACAAAGAGGTATAAATTAAACGATAAAAAAATGTAAAATAAAATAATCAGACAGTTAGGAATAATACTTACTTTACTTTACTTTTGAAAGTCTCTCCACTTTTCAGCGGTTACCCTGTATTCCCATTCGCCATTCTTGCCGATCACGCCATTCATCCTCCTCCAGACCTCGGTCGTTCATCAATCTATGGTTCTCTCCTCTCCAAGTTGTTTTTGGCTTGCCCCGTTTCCTTCTACCAGAAGGTGACCATTCCAAAAGATTTTTGGGCCACCTATCATCCTCCATTCTCCTGACATGGCCATACCGCTGAAGAGCTCGTCTTTCGATCCTTTCCACCACGTTTACTCCATATCCATCATCTGCCTCACTTCTTCATTTCTTCTTCTTTCCAACCTGGACATCCTGGCACTGCGTCTTATTCCATCCATCTCCACTACCAAGATCTTAGTTTTTTGTCCCTCTACCAAAGTCCATCCCTCAGCACCATAAGTCATTATGATTTCCACAACAGACTTCAAAATCCTCTTCTTCGTGTGGTTTGACATGGTCCTACTCCACAGTACTCCATTCAACATTTTTATGGCTCTTCGTGCTTGTACTAATCTGCTATCTACTTCAGCTTTACAACTCTCTGATTCATCAATAAGTGATCCCAAATATTTAAATGTTTTAACAGCTCTAATAATTCCTTGGGATAGGGATATATCTCGTCCACTTCCTCCTACTACAAGATATTCAGTTTTTTCCATGTTTACTCTTAATTCAAAAGCATTTAGAAGTTTTCTCATCATGTATTTCACATCCTCACGACTCTGAGCTAACAACACTTGATCGTCTGCAAATAATAAGGAATGTACTGTGCCACCTTGGACTGATACTCCCATGCCTCCACAATATCGATTCCACTGCTCCAATATATGCTGGATGTATATTTTGAACAGAGTAGGGGACATACTACAGCCCTGTCGCAGGCCTTTAGTAGTTCTGAAAGGAGAGGATATCATCTTACCTACTTTAACCGAAGCCTGACACTGCTGGTACAACCGTCGGACAAGTGAAATCGTTGGTAAATCGATACCAACATCAACCAGTGCATCCCAAAGTTGGTTGATTGGCACTGAGTCATTGGACTTTTCTAAATCAACAAATATCAAATGAATTTCCTGGCTCTTAGCATGTGATTTTTCTGTTATCTGTCTCAGACTAAAAATGTGATCCATGCATGATTTCCCTCTGGTAAATCCTGCTTGGTCTTCCAACATTTTTCCTTCGATAGTGTGTTCAAGTCTGTTTGTGATGATACTGCTAAAAATTCTACTCATGGATGACATCACACTGATTCCTCTGTAATTTCCAGGGTCTTTACGATTTCCCTTTTTATGAATAGATGTTATATATGACATACACCAATCCTTTGGTATTTCATCACCCTCCAAAATCTGATTAAACATTTTACAGATAAGTCTTTTTAATAAGGGGGGTCCATATTTCCATAATTCTGTCATTATTCCACTGGGTCCACTGGCGTTACCATTCTTTGCTTTTTTCAGTGCCTGATTTATTTCTTCTTCCAAAATAGGTCCCATACGTGAGGATATATTTTCCATATACTCCAAATTTTCACATTTTTGTCCCTTCCTTTTCTCAACAAGCAGATGTTTAAAGTGCTTCTCCCAATGTTCCATATTCACAAGATTCAAGGCTGGTGATGGATTATTAACTGCCCTCATCCTCCTTATAACTCTCCATGCCTCTGCAGATTCTATCTTTTAACGAATGATCGATTTCAGCACATACGTTTTCCCATGATTCTTCTTTACATTTTATTATAACCTTCTTTACCTTTCTCTTGCATTCTCTGTACTTCTGTAGGTCTTCTTCACTCTTAGAGCTCAACCACTTATAGTACAATTTATTTTTTCATTAATAATTTCCAGTGCTTCCATAGTCATCCATTCTGTCCTTCCTCCACTTTTCCTCTCCCTTCCCAAAACTTTCTCAGCTACTCCATTAACACAATGTTTTAAAAAAAAACATACAGGCCTTCATCATTCAAATCCTCCTCTACTACTTTCAGTCTATTGTTCAGCCTTTCCTGATATAGGTAGCGTACACTATATTCATGTAATAGATGCACCAAATATCTGGGGTCATCTATAATAGTCATTTCTTAATTTTTCTGTGTTTTAGTTGTTAATTTAGTTTTCATTGGGAACGCAATTTTTGATACAACAATATGATGATCCGATCCACATTCTATCTTCCTCCGTACTGTAACATCTTGTACTTTAATCAATCGTTGCTGTCTTACTATTACGTAGTCTATAATAGACTTCAAATTCCTGGAGTGATTTACCCAGGTATATTTATATATATATCCTTGTGTTTAAACTTTGTATTCATGATAATACAATCCTGCTCCTTACAAAATTCAATCAACCTCCTGCCATTATCATTTTCTGTATCTTCTCCTCAGGTTCCAACAATGTTACTATTAATTTTTCTACCGACACGTCCATTAAAATCTCCCATTAGCAAGAGCTCATGTCCATTCACACAATCATCAATTACTTCTCTCAAATCTTCATAAAAATCCTTTTCTCATCAACTGAAGCATCATTGTTGGGGGCATATACCCCTATTACTTCCACAGTAATTTCATGAATGCGTATAGTTATCTTAATTATCCTGTCACTTATTTCTTTCCAATTAACTATTCCAGACTTCCATTTCCTCTTTATGTGGATAGCCACTCCTGATTTTGCTCTCTCTGATTTTGGCACGCCACTCCAGAAATGTATATAATTCCCAACCACTTCTTGTCCTTGTCCTCTCTTTTTTGTCTCATTTAAAACTACTATATCCATATCCAGAGTATCTAGTTCTTTAACTATTTCTACTAGTTTTCCACTTATTCCTTGTATACTCCAAGTTCCGCATACCAATGTCCGTTTACGTAGCCAAAGTCCATTTACGTAGCCAAAGCCGATGCCTATTAATCCGTCCGGCTAATCTCTTGAGAATAATAACATAATTAAAAGAACTGTTCAGAATGTCGACTACTTGCGTTAAGACACACGTGTAAAACTATTCTGCAGAGCTGGGGAAAACTTTCCAACATACGTCGGTCATAAAATCATATCTTCTGAGTTATGGCATACTGTAGGAGCTGAATATCTTCTACTGTAACCACTTGTGCAAGTGGTCGGTTATGGTCGGATTTACCCAGTTTCAAACTGTTCGCAGTTTGACTAAGGAGAAAACATTTTTAAGGTAGTGAAAGTCATGATTACAACTGCCTTCGGAAAGGAAATAAAACTGTGGGTCCCATTTCATATATATATTCATCATCAGCTTCATGGATTAGGCTACAAAAACCTTGTTCTGGTCTCATTCTTTAACACTGCTTAGTCAATCTTGTCTTCGGTCTATCCCATTTCTTTCTTTCTTTTGGGTTGCAGATCATCAACTGTTTTGGTATTCGATCGCCTGTCATTCTTTGTGCATGTTGTTTCCAATCATTTCTATATTTTTTATTCTGTCTATTAACTTAAATATGTTTATTTCTCACCTTATATATTAGCTTTTTTAATTCAATAAGGTACGTCCCGAAATAGATCTCGAAAATCTAATTTCAAAAGTTTCAAATATAATTTCCGTTCTTCTTGTCAATTACCCATAAATCTAAACCATAAAGCAACATCGGTACAGTCATGACTTTATACAACTTAATGTTTGTTTCCTTTCTAGTTTCTTTATGAGTCTCTTAATAACGTCGCATACATAACTATATTTATTGATTTTGTTTTATTATATTCATTTCTCATGTACGAAATGTTGCAGCTGAGATAACGGAAACAATTAATATGATCAATTATGTTTCCTTCCAATGTAATTTTAGCTCTAATAATGATACTCCTTTAAATTCTAATTTTTGAGCTGAAAATTTGAAATTAAAATGTTTACTTACATTATTTCATTGGAATGAAGCCTTCCGTGCTTCTTCATCAGAACAATATATTAAAATTTGATCATCGCCAAAGAGAAGTGAATCTAATATATTTTTCTTTAATTCTAAAATATTAATTTAAATCCATTTGCATTTATTCACTATTTGGTCGATATACAACAGGTAAAAGAATCTCAAACATGAAATAAAATCCCTCTTAGCAAAATGTGTAACCCTTTTCACGTCATGATTTGAATTGAGACTCTATTTGTTAAAGAGAGTCGATAATATTAAACATCTAATTTTGGAATATAAAACAATGAAGTAACAATACTTATGTTTGTCATCAATGCTAGCCCATTTTCATTGTACAAATAGCAGACGTCTAAAAATCTTCAATGAGATATGAACTGGTCAGTTTGGGACAGTAACATACCATTCTCGTTCTCCAGTTGTAACCCTAAAAATGTTGGCTTTGAGGATATTCTTAGGCTATGTTTATCAAATCCTCATTAATTTTGCATAGCTCGTGTGTTCATTGCCTGTCAGGTAACCCGGTAAAATTCTGGAATGATGTAAAGAATGCAAGATTCCTTCAGACGCAGGAAGGAATATTACAATACAATGGATAGAGATGATAAGCAGTAATGTCTCTTAAGTATAGATCGAATAGCTCACAACAGAAAATTACTACATGCACAATGCAAATAAATCGTGATGATAAACAGTGCAACATATTAAATTAAATGGCATTGTTTGCAAGAACGCTTTTTGCAAATTTTGTTGCATGCTGGTTAATTTAGGAACACTAGCAATCTTATTTGAAGGGTACAAAGGAAAAAAAAACAGGTAACATATTTTTTTCTTAAAACCTAAAAAACGTACATTTAGTTGAACAACATACATACTTCCCTTACTGTATGCCAAACTTTGTAGGTAAATAAACCCATGATAATCTGTATCTCTCATTACTTAACACTTCTAAATATTAAGATAGTGTTTTTTGTGGGGAATCTAATATAACACTTCAAACTCCATTTTGACAAAAAAGTGACTTAACTGATTATTTCCTTTACACTTAATTTTAATATGTTTTCTTATTAAATTCTTCTAATTATTCTGATATTAGATCAATGAACTGAAGGTTATTCCTGCAGACTTTAGTTTCGTAGGCTAAAATGTTTTATATAAATACCTGGAATACCTTAATACAGGATATTACTTAAAGTCCATATAATATACATATTAAACCGTGGCACGATTGTACCAAATATGATATGGTAACGGACTTGATTCCCGTCATATGCTACAATTCAAACACTATCTTTAAAGTTCTTAGCAAAAAATGGTCCCTCAAACTTAATTTCAGTTATCTCAAACGAATTTCGTTAATTAAAAAAAATATGATTTTGAATGGACGAAATGCCGAACACCAACACAAAGAAAAAATGTATGTTGTAACCAGGAATCGAGCTCAGTCATCTTTAATGCAATCAGATAACACACTATACATCTCATAGGAGGTCAATTTTAGTCATGTGACATACGGTAATAATCATTATAAAATAAAACTAAATTATTATATGCATTATTTCAATAAATAGTAATTAGTATGGGAGTTGGATACACAAGCAGATAAGGGACCAAGAATTTCGGGAGTCAGTGAACCGGAACTTCACTAAAGCAACATTTACAAATCACGACAGGCCTAGTGGGCCTTTGGACCACGAGAGGGCTGCTGATCTCACATCCATACCTGCCAGTCACATAGGATCATTCAGCCAATACAGGAGACAAATGTGGTTAGCATGTAAGATCTCATATCAGTTATAGATTGTTTTCTCAACTTAAAGTCACTACTTATTTCAGCTATCAAATTTTCCTCACTATAGCAATCAATGACAGGCATTTCGTGAGAAAAATGTTCCCCCTTGCAGCCTCCAAATATCGCGCATCCCCTTAATCCTGCATCATGGCAAGATACCTCAGATCGGTCGTCCATGGTACCAGGCCCATATTCAGACAACTCTTGACTGACAAAAAGTTGTCGGATACTTCGATTACGAAAAAGTGTAAAACTATGTTTCCACCCAAAAGACATATGGGTGACAATTTCTCACCGATATAAATGTACGCCATACTAAAAAAGTATAAAAAGTATTTCTCCACCCATTAGACATATGGGTTATAATTTCTCACACGATTTAAATGTACCATCATACTAGAAGGGTAAAAAAAAATACGCCTATTAAAACTTGATGGACGACTGCATGAAAATTGTATTGATTTGAAACTCTGTATGTGTACAATTTCTTTCAAATGAGTTATATCGATGTAATATAATTCCATTAAATATGTAAATGCACAATCATAAATAAACTGGCATATTTTCCAAAATATGTGAGCATTCTGTGTGGGTTTACTGCATTTACGCACTGAAAATGTTATGCCCTGATCTTTATTTTTTTTTGTGATATTAGATCAATTTTTCTGTAACAACAAAGTGTAACATGACACTATCAATAAACATTCCCAGGTTTTTCAGGGATGATGGTTTAGAGTTTTCATATATGCAACAATATGAGCAACAGAAATAAGTGATTCATGTCCTTATTTGTTTCATTACTGGTACGATTTCAAGTGTAATTTCTTATTGTATGTACTGAAATGTACTGTTTTCATATTACTAACTTCACGGAGGATTATTTCATTAATTGGACGACGTTAGGCATCAACCGATTATAAACCATTTTCAAAATAATTTATTTTGATGTCATATGTTACACCGGCTCATGAAGTAAGTGTACGAATACTATTGGCGCCAAATCTTTAAATGAAGCGTTTTGCAACAAACGGCTATGAAACCAAATCTTCAGAAATTCTAATCTAAATTTTGCACCATCAGTTAATAGCCAAATGTTCCCGCACTTAGATTATTCATGCATATCTATCAAATAAGGAAAATAACTGTATTGTTAGATTGGCGCTACAATAAATAGCAAAGATCGACTTAAACTTTAAACGTATCTTTCCTCGAAATTTACATATGGCGCATAACCGGTTGATGTAGGCCTATAACAACCAGCAATTTTGATCTTTCTTCGAAATCTATCAGAACCCATCTTTCTACGGTCAAAAGGATAGCTACATATAACATGTCAAATACATATTGATCTGTATAATACGTCATCCGAAATCATGAAATTCTTGTATAAATTCAGCTATCATCCCTAAGCAACTTGTAAAAAATATCTACCTGTATGACAAATTCACAGTTTTATTTTTAAAGGAAACGTATGTAGCGCTTCAAAACAATACAATTTTCCTATTTTAAAACTGTCACGTTTCATCATGTTTCAATACCAATAACTTATTTTTCGTTTTATGATGGCACTTGTAAGTTTGGATAAAAAAATAACACCACACTTTGTTGGATGGGCCAAGTTAGGTTTTTGGTCTTCTTGTCGACGAACCGTGCAATTTCCATGCGAGATTATTTTAATTAAAGATATATATATATATATATATATATATATATATATATGATTTGAAAAGAAAAAAGAATGCTTGAGTCGGGATTTGAACTCGAGTCTCTAAAGTCTGTACCTTTAGCGCTCTAACCAACTGAGCTACCCAAGAATTCCAACACAAACATACAATTTTCTTATACATGTAGTATTCTCAATTCACACAAGAGGTAGCGGAAATTTCTTCCAACTGCCATCTAGCGGTTAACATAACAGTTAAGCAAATTATTAAAGAGAATATTTACTTTATAGCAGTAACGCTTGTAAATATAGATATTATAAATATATTTTTGACATTTGGCATACTACATGTATAAGAAAATTGTATGTTTGTGTTGGAATTCTTGGGTAGCTCAGTTGGGTAGAGCGCTAAAGGTACAGACTTTAGAGACTCGCGTTCAAATCCCGACTCATGTATTATTTTTTCTTTTCATATCATATTTGCCTTCATTGCCAAATGTCAAAAAAAAAAATATATATATATATAGCTATTTATATGTTACAACTTTGTTTTCAGATGGTGGGACAATCCAAGAAGACGTTTCTCCTGCTGGTAATAAGAAGTCTGATTATCACTTTACAACATATCTTATACTATTTTTATTCCTTAACACAGCATTGCTTTATATAGTGTTATATGATAGAGTAATTGAACAAGCCTGTAAGTTCTAATTTCTAGTTACAGTGGAACAATGAAAGTTTAAGAAGTTAAATAGGATAATTTATACACGTATCGTAAACATGTTGAATTAGTAAAGTAACCTCTGTACTCATCTCCGGTACAATGCCAGGTCAAGATATGAAATGAGATGAAGTCCCTAATATTGAAGGTACATAATATGTTATGGATTAGTATAAATCGGATATTAAACGGAACGTTTACCTTTGATTATGATAAAACGTTGAGATATTAACAAACGGATGTCTGGAAGAAATGTTTAATCTTTATTTTTTTTTCCTTCCTTTGAGTTTTAGATGGAAAAATGTCCCTCGTGGCATTAACAAATTTTTTCATGTAAAACTCAACTTTGGAATACATTAACCTTGTTCTAGTTCATTTTAATTGAGTGTCTAAATTCTGGTTCGATAAATATTGTGCACCAGGAAAAATATTTTCAATATTCTCCTTAATTTTTCAATATCATCCACATTTCAAATATCGATAGAACAAAAAAAGTAAGAACGTAAATACTGGCAGGTGAAAACTAATTCAGCGCCATTGCTATACTATTTCATACCTAAGCAGTCTTTAGTATGTTTCAACTGGCTGTCAATTTCGGAGTATGGTTGATTCAGGTGTGCCTTAAAACATTACCCTAAACGAATATCCACAAGAAGAAATAGTATATTGTCAAATATAGTCAGAGAGTAATCTTGCAATTACGATTGTTCCATAACGCCTCAATTTCGCTAATAATGATGGATGTTTTGCAAGATGACAGTATACAACTATAAATACCTCTCTTTGAAAATGTGACCATGTCATAAATCCCTACTCACTATTACTGAAATGTTTCAATGACTTCGAGTGTTTGTTCTGTCAGTAACTAGGAGCTGATTATAGGAGTTCAAATACACTAGATCTGTAAATGGTAAGTCTACCTTCCACACTAACATAACCTATGAATCCCTAGGAGTGTAAATAAAGCTTAGAAAGAAAATTTTTTGCAGAATTTGTAATGATTTGAACATCTTAATTTTTATACTTTAATTAAAAGAGACAAGATAAATGTAAGTTTTTACTTTCTTGCAATCTAAAGACGCTTCTTAAATTTGCTCATCGGTAGAACCAACACTTTTACTACGGTATCTATTATTTATGATCTAAATTGGTTATTAAAATCTTCAAACTTTATATATAAATTATTGAAAATTTAAGACAATTTAATTACATTATTGTTTAAGAAAACATTAAGCAAATTGAGGTTTTTAGTCACAATATTTTCACTACAACTAAGTGGAATATCAGTTTAATTATTAGGAGAAGTAATTTAATTTCCCTTTTTATAAACTGAATTTATATTAACCTTGTACTTAAAATCGATTGTCTAGAAAAAGTGGGAGCCTTAACCTCCTATTACCCCAAGGGCCTCCGGGCCTGTTGTGGGATTACTTAACTTACTTATTTGTACTTAAAATGTTTACATACTTAGTTGTATATTAAAAATGAAGACTTGTATTTTTATGGAACCACTATTCCTGTTATTCCTAGATAATCATACCACAATATTTAAACATGTTAGGAATATACATAATTATATCAAATTACCTGGAAAGTGATATAAAGTAGACATACGAAATGCATGATTTGGAAAACGGTATAGCATATAGAATTAGTAACGTTAGGTAGGCCTTCTAGAGATGCAATATATGCAAAAACAATTTTCCGAAAATAACGTTTAAATTATCTTTATGGAATTAGTGCTGAGAGGAACTAATTTTCATGTAAAACGCGGGAAATATTAATATGAATTTAAGAGAAGAATACTGATAATTCTGTAAAGACTTGACAAATTATTTTCTTTAAGATTTCATTCGAGTAGCGATAATTTATGACTAATTTAATTAATATGTATTATCCTCTAAACTGTGGGTATTAGTAACTCCTTTTTTATAATTTATTTGTTGATTTCCAAAAAATGTATGTTTATCATTACAACGTTTCAAACAAAACAAGAAAGAAATAAACATACGAGTGAGACATAACATTATAACATAGTAGGAAATGTAAAGTGTCATCTAAAGGAAGAAGCGAGAATTTTCATTAAGAGTATCATCATTTATCAGGATGAAATGATTTATCTATGCCAATGAATAAAGATAATGTGTTAATATCAATATAGAATCAATATAGAGACTATAGCTAAATCTGATTTCTGATATTTTGGAAGACGAGCTGCACATCAGATCTGTGATAGGAATTCAGGTATATGCTCTCTGGTCCATATGATTAGCCCTGTAAAGCCAAGGTACTACAATTTATGTTTTGTGTAGTAGGGCAATGTTGATTAATATATTGCCTTCATTCCGGAGTCGACCTCTTGCGGTTTATTGATACCTAACTAAAATATCATATAATGTCCCATTGTGTTATATTTAGACACACATTGTGATTAATAACAATATTAACAAAATAATTTTGATTTCAAAGAGAGAAAGAAATTTTTAGTCGTAAATAAAATTTTAGTGACTTTTAAGTCATAATTGAGCAACTTAATCTGATTAAGGAATATTGAAAATGTATGATTCTGCGAAAGTACCATTAAAACAACGGTATTTTATTAAATATTTTGATGCGGCATATTTCCTACATCATTCGCCTAAGCACATTGGACAATTCTACATAGGCCTACTTATTACATTTTTGCAAAATTTGACACATTGAACATCTCTATTCTAAGGTAACCAATTATCTTAAAATCTCACTTTCCTTGTGTTATTGGTTATATCTCTCTTCGGAAGAGCTATGAATTGTCTTTCATATATTACGCAACTTAAAAATGCAATAAAGTAAAAAACGCATAGATTTTTTTAACTAGATACACTCCCATTTAAATGCAGATATATCAAGTATAAGTCCACATGCACTCTCTCGGCAGGCAGTTATTCGGTCTGTGAAATTCGTGATATTCCTTTCACAGACATAGCTGCAGATGTCATTGATGACATATTATATTTCTTCCTTAAGTTGGAGAACTGTTTGTGATTTGTTCACATAATCCCATAGAAAGAAGTCACATGGAGTAAGTCACAATATCTGGGGGGCAATTCCAAGTAGCCACGAATTGAGATGATAGATGGAGGGAATTTTCACGGAGTAGGGTTATTGTCTCGAGGGATATGTAACAGGTCTAACAGGTCCAAAGTCTACGTAAACAAACCATAAACAGTTCACCAACATAAGAAAGAAATTCAACGTAGCATCAACGACATCAACAGATATGTCTGTGAAATAGTAATCACGAACTTCATAGACCGATAAACAGCGTGCCGAAATAGTGGAAGTAGACATATGCCTGATATAATTTTCCGCGCTTAAATGGGAGTGCATGTAGATGGAAATAATAAAAAATTCTATCCATTTTTGACTCAATTATTGCATTTTTAAGAATTGCGTAAAATCTGAAAGACCTTAGAGTTTAATAGTGCTCCATAACTATTAATACTTCACTCTTTTGTGATTTGTAGAGGGAACTGGTAGTTAAAGATTTGATCAAGAAAGAATCTCATTTGATACTATACTACAGAATTATAAACTCCAATCACATTTCCAACTTCACCTATTTCAATAGTTGATTACGAGAAATGTTTCAATTTTAGTTTTATTCACAATTTTCAAATTTGGGAAAAACCTGTATAAATTAAATTATCCCATTCAATGACAAATCGAAAATTAATATTTCAGACCTGAGTTTGCTTCAAAAAATTTTTTCTCAGTGGTATCACCAAATGTTTTTAGGAAAAGGGGGAGAAAAACATCCTTGCAAATATATTGGTAGTATTAGGTTGCTGAGCTGCAAAATAAAATATATTCTTTCCTTCTGAATAAAACGTTTGGCGGGTGGTTCCAATAGTAGATCTACACATTTGTAAACTTACATTCTTCCTCTGAACACCAAGATTGTTTATGGTTTACAATTATATTTAATATAGTAATATTAATGCTATCCCAAAGTGAATTTTAGCCGGAAAAATATTTAAAAAAAATATGTTACATTCATACAATAAATTCACATTAAAAACTTAGAATTTTTAAAGTAATAATAATAATATTTATAATAATAATAATAATAATAATAATTATTATTATTATTATTATAAGAGTAACGTCAATAATAATAATATTAATAATAATATTAACAATAATAATATCATAGTAATAATAATATATGGAAATATTATGTTCATACATATAATTAATTTACTATATAATAAAAATGACAGCATATTACAAGTATTCATACATTCCAGGGGGGGGCATCTGCTCACTTGCCCCCTTATCTACAAGAAGAGGCTTAATATGCAGTGAATGTTTTTCTCATAATCACTTCTTCCAACAGTATGTTCTCTCTGTTATACTGGTGTGTTTGAGGCACTTTCTTAATCGGAACATAGAACAATTTACCCTCCATGAAAAAGGTAATATTCTGCATCGTGTATTTGTACTTGATCACAATGTTTTTAGAATGTAACGATTGTTTTTATAAGAGCTTGCCTTATTTTTTAAGAAGTTGATAATAAAAATATATATTACTATTGTCTTTTATTCTTTTTATCTTCCCATCTTGTGCACGACTTATCTCCTCACCTACAGTTAGAACTAGCAGGCCGTACGCAGTACCGATTGGAAGTATGTAGGTAGGTACTCTCAACCGCGTACTAAACAGTACAGGACATGTCTCACACTGAGACCCAAGGTGGATATTTAAATTTCTCTACCCACTGGGAATTGAAGTTCAGCTGTCAGTACGGAAGATGGTAAACACCTTCGCAGACGACGCAACGGCGATATAAATTATATATATATATATATATATATATCTGATGTGAATTAAATTGTTTTTAAACGTGAATATTCATTAAAATACAATAATTAAATATTAATATGTATATACTGGTATGCAACGTATGAGCGAGCTTAATTTTTTTGCAAAGGTATAGCAGTTCTACGACCATGAAAATAATAATAATAATAATAATAATAAACAAGAACAATAATTTCAGCATATACCTTATTAAAGTGCAGTAAATAAGAAATAAGGAAACCTTATCTAAGGATTGTGAATCTAACTTAAAAATTTAGTCAGAGAAACCTGGAAACATAACATTGATTTACCATTAATATTTTGCTTTAAATATAATGCAATTGCTTAAAAGCAAATGATTATTTTTTTTACACAGGGTCACTTATGCTATATATGTATATGTCATTTCTGCATGTATTTAAGGTTTTGGCTTTTTTTCTTTAAATTAAGTAACATGACACAAAAAATACATTATTACCTCAGATATACAAAATTAATCACAGAAGGACAGAGACAACATATGGTTCATTGTGCGTATGTGCTATCAGCTATAAAACATACCTTATTACCTCACGAAAAAATTCAGAACTTCAATCTATGTTAATGCAAATTTTATAAACCTTGAGTTGGTTTTAATTAGCTCAAATACCTCATACAAAAATACATGAAAAGTAACGTAAATCCTCTACTGGTGAATGACGTAATCCCAAGTCGAAGGACGTATTAGTTGAAACACCAATTTTTATGGCCTGTGACATAAGAGATTATTACACCATCACAGGGGGAAGATGAAATGGAATGGAACGAAATGAATATGGGAATGGAAAAGTTGTAAAATAAAATTTTCGCCAAGGCAAACGGGGGAAATATTGTGAAATTCTTTCCCTGAGTCCAATCCGTCCACCACTATCCCCTGCATGGAGTGACAGAGACGATAACTCAGGATTCTGAGATGGGGAACGAGTGTCAAACCACTTACGCCACTGCGTCGCTAGAAAGGTAAGTAATCAATTTAGTAATTATTTAAAGAAACAGATCCAGAAAAGGGCGTGAGTAGGCAAACATTTCACACACCATTGAAGCAAGGTGGTGCACTATATCCTCTGGTATTGAATTTTGTATTAGAACATGCAACCAAATCGTTGGACAATAAAGAGGTCGTACAATTCAATAATAGAGGAAGTTCCGGTAATATGGACCCTTCGGTTTGAGAGCACCCTGTTAATATCTTTCTTATTTGGTGATGCCCTGGAACAGAAAATATTTTAATTTCTTCCCCTCATCAACTGTGACAAATTCAAGGCCAGCTTCTCTTATTCTTTGTTCGAAGAAGGATTTATTTGATATATTTATGAAAACGGCCATGTAAAAGATTTTCAAGCTAAGAATTAATTCTTAATTTGCGCTGTTGAATATTATAAATGATGAAAAATCTCCTAAATATATTATATGTTACGTAGATGCTGTATTAATATATTGACGAGTTTGGTTTGATATTATGTGACATGGTTGCTGTATAAAATATTTAAAGATAACAAAGGAATTCAGTTAATGTAGACCTTACATGAGGCGGTTAAAGTTAACCTCGGCCCACTTTACACGAATGCCTATATTTTATCAATAAGGGTGCTGTCTGTAAAAGCCATACACTTAATTAATTGTATTTCATATCCTTGTAATTTTACCTAAACCGAAGGACCGTCGCTCTCTGCAGACGAATGACGTGTGAATGTTATAATCAACGATAATTCTTCAAAACATTAAATTAATATCAACGCTTTTTAATTACGATCAGCCATAAATACTTTCAGATTAATTTGTGCCTGTCTGTATAAATTAATAGAGCAAATAAACTTAAAATAGTCAAACGGTTAAGATGGACCCTGGGGTCCACTTTACCGGAATATGGAGGTTAAAATGGACCTTTCTTGTAATGTAAAAATGTTTATATATTATGAAGCTGTTTCCATATTTAATAAATTAATAATGCTATTTCATAGTTACAACACTAATGATAATGACTGTAATTAAACAAAATTCAAATCCCTTAATTAAGAGGAAAAAACAATAAATTCAAAACAGAGGTCCAATTGCCCGATGTTCCTCTACTATGAAAAATGTAGTCTTGCTGCACCTGCTCCAGAATTCTATGACGCAATGCTCCCCTCCCGTTCACGTTGTACTGGGACTTCCCATGATTAGGTGATCTAGCTGTAGCTTTGAGAGGCGTTCCGTAGCATCATTATAGTTGTTAATTGTTATTAATTATCATCGTTTTACTGGTGATACCAGCTCCAGACCAAGCGATACGGGTATTGACGCTAATTGTTTGAGAAAGAAGGGGAGAGGAGAAGACGTCTGGGTAGTGAGAGGTGTAAGGCAATATCCCTGCATAATTGTTAGCTGTTGAGCGACAGTCAGCTGTTCTTTCATGCTGATTTTAAAAGTAACGACGAAAAGTAAAAGCCTGCAAACATTGTGTTAAATAACATTAAGAAACTGGCGATGGTGGTAGGCCTTAAGTACCTAAACTAAAGTTCATAGGCTTACAAGCCTAGTGGCTTACCTCCCGGCATCTGGCCTCACATGCACATAAGAATTTAAAAAAGACGATCTTCAAGCCTAAATTATGATGACATGTGGCTGTTATAGCTGATTATCTCAATACAGAGTCCCTACTTATTTTAGTTATACAATTTCCTCATACTGGTGACTGGATATCGGTCCCATACTGGAAGACTTTTTATGAAAAGATTTTTCCCTCATATGACTCTAACACAAGCATGTCCTCAGCTCTGCATCTGGGCACGATTCCTTAAACCACCGGTTACCTCATTAAACAGAAATAAAACAGAATTAGTTTTATTTCTTTCTTTCTCGTTTTCTTTCGTTTACACTGTTCTCCCATTTTGCTTTACCTTTGTTAACATTTATCTTATTCACACATACAAGCACAAAAGAGGACACACACCCAGACCCAAGGTGAATATTTAAAATACCCTACCCCGCCGGGAATCGAACCCTGGTTGCGGGAGTGGAAGATAGGGACTCCACCGACTAGGCCACGGCGACGGATTCAACTTAAAACCAAATACAGTAAAATTTGTTCAAAGCGGAATCGCATGGGACCAATTCTTTTCCACATTGGATAATATTCCGCATTATAAAAACATATTAACCAATCTTAGATTATAGAACACTGTATATGTATTTTTAAGTACTTTGGATTAATTCTAGTTCCGCTGCCGTTGAAAACTGAAGTATAGTATGTACGAGCGACTTCGACGGAAACGTGCGAAAAAAACAGTCCAGTTTCGACAGCATTAAAAATGTCACTTAGGAGCGTATCCTGAAATTAAAGTATGTAGTTTCGTTTTCCACCCACTAACTATAATTTCGTCCATATCCTTTGATTCCCCGCAAATTTCTTTCCACCCTACATTGTGTGGTCTTTTAAAACTTTCAACAATCAAATTGAAGATGCCTTGAAATCGTTATTCCCTAGGGATATAGCAACAGCTAGAGAAGCATCGGTCCGGAAATTTGGAGATTTTTGATCATGGTCTTGTAAAACATTACCACACCTCGTTGATTTTTTTTTTTTTTTTTGGCTTTTCTCATCATTTGATCATTTGCTTGCGTCCATTCATTCATTATTTTTCTTTCTGTTTTAAAATCTCATAAACTTGGTTTTTTCCACATTTAAATTTAGACATTATTTCGCGTACTGAGAGTTTGTTTTCTTTATCTTCAATCACTTTCACTTTTGCATTTAATGATAATGAGGCATACGATTTAGCTATCTTTTATTCCGTAAATTCAGAACGCTACCTGTGAAAGATACGTACATAATCGGTCTCAGATCTTAAACTTATTTAAGATTCTATAGTGTTCTGGTTATTTGTAAGACAGATATCACTTGTCATATATTTGTTAAACAAATCTGTATTTCGCAAAACGGGTGTGCAGTACAGCCGAAAGAAAATTCCAGATAATGGTAGGAACTCTACTCCCGGCGGCAGAAATCATCATTTATTGTTTATTCGCCTAACGGGAATTCACTGAAGTGGAAATTAATATATTTCTCTTTCTATCTTTCCGCCTTGTAAACATTTTTTCATGAATTGTGTAGCAATATCCATCCGTTTCCGCGTTGGACAGATTCCGTTTTATACGAAATACATTCACGTAAAATTACTATTATTTTTATGGGACCAATACATTTGTTCACATTGGACAGATTTCCGCATTATTCACGGATTAAATAAGTTTTACTGCATATGTCACGCATAGAAATTATTAAATACACACTTAACAAAACACGATACAAATGTTGAAAAAGTTTGTGACAAGGGAAGCGTCAACCATTGCAAAACGTACCTTAAAATTTCTTACAAATAATCGTTATGATGTAAAAAGGCCGTATCCAAAAAATAAATGCATATTTAAGCAAAAGTACTAAAATCCTGCGCCAAATCTCTAATTTAAACCATAGGGAAATAATACAATTCCTGAATAGGTAGACTGGAAGAACCTCACTACCTGTCGTCCGAGCCGCGTACTGCCTCAATCCATTCCACTGTTACTCAAGCAGGGAGTACATCTGCTCCGAACAGTGGGTTGCCATTGCTAGATTCTGGCTTCGATTGTTGTGCCTTGGAGTTAAAATAAAGGCGGATATTTTATAACACTGCCTTAGTGTATTACAACGCTTCTCTGGTATGAATTTCAAAGAAGGTTTCGGCATACAATTGTTTAGAGTTCCCATGTGAGTCCTAATAACTTAATAAAGATAATAACAAACATGAATCAGATTTAGAAAGAAATGAGACATAGGTTCATGTCTAGAAACGAATGCTAATTTTGCATTGGAGTAACTTTTGGCATCCCAACTTCTCTCAAAAATGTTACATTAAAAAATATAGTATAGGCCTATGGAATCCAATTCTCCCAGTTTTATTAATGGATGCGATCATACTTGAATGGAAGCGGAAATATTACGAGTATTTGAAAATAAAGTGCTAGGACTACTTTTACAACGAAGAGAGAGGAAAAGATTGGTAAATGGAGAAAACATGCATTTGATGGAAAACCAAATAACCAATACATGAAATCTCGTACATAGACTGCAGGAATTGTGGCACAAATGGAGACTGAAGGAGGGGAAAGGAAATTTCCTGTAAGGGAACCAGAGGAAAAGCGCACAGTAGATAGGCCCAGATTGAGTTGGAAGTTCAACGTTAACCATGATATGGGAGAAGTGAATTATGGTAAATAAATAAATAAAATTAGCTCACAAATGGTATGTTTGGAGAGTTTGTGACTGAGCGACTCCGAAAGCATGATTCCATAATGTCAGGAAGTTAGTTTACTTTATTTAATGAGACTATCTCCCTGATCTTGTCGTTATCAAGTTTGACTAATTAACACTCCAAGGGTTTCTGGTTGACTCGTTTATACCACAGTAACTTTATTTTGCTACAGAGTATGAACGGGGTCCATTCAGGGTATTGCGTAGCAGATACACAAGAGAACTGAATTTGTTAAATTCGGCTTTTAAGACATTTTAAAATTTGGGCGAGTTGTTTGCGGCATGCAAACGAAGTGATTCTCTTTAGAGAATTCTGCTAGCCAGTGACAGAGACAAATTTAGCTGACCTTGACTCAATAAATCTGTCGTCCCACGAATTTATTATTATAATAATAATAATTATTATTATTATTATATTATTATTATTATTATTAGTAGTAGTAGTAGTAGTAGTAGTAGTAGTAGTAGTAGTAGTAGTAGTATTATTATTACTGTCTCATATGGAGTTGAAGTTTGGAAATTCAATAAAAACTTACAACAGAAACCCATGTCGATGGAAATGGATTTCTTGAGAAGAGCAGCAAGAAGTTCAAAATAAAAAAAAATGCTGTCATACGAGAAAAAATGAATATTATATATTAAATAGTGAATTAAACAGGGTGATCACCAATCATGTTTCCTCTCATTATATCGAAACTGAAAATGAGTGTAAGACGAACGTGGAAACATTTCTTATGGGATATGTGAAACAACGTGTCTATGCCACGGAATCAACCACTACTGACGATATGCAACATCGGACCAGGGAAGCATGCCAGTACATTTCAGATCACCAACTAGTCCTTGTAAGAAGATCCTTTTGGAAACGTATTTGGGAATGCGTTAACAATAATGGTGGCACTTTTGAACATATACTTGGTGATTAGACGCCTGTTCCTGTAGTAATAGGGTAAGGTATTTAGAAACAGGAAGTCTATACATTGGTATTCAGACCATTGCTCCTACCAATTCAACATCTTGGAGAAACTGTTCTAATATGGCGTAACTAATTATTCAAATTGTATTTTAAAGCCAAAAGACGTTTAATTCCTTTTAAAATAAAATAGGTTACATTTAAAATAACAGTGGCCAATGTTGTATCTTTTCTATAAATGTACAAAAGCCTTTCCTCACATCATTATACTTTTCATTTTTCAAGTATCAAACTCATGATAAAATGTAAGGTTTTCACATAACAATTGCAATTACAATTCGTAAATCCCCTCTATAGGATATAAGCAATTACATTACATTACATTACATTACATTACATTACATGTACAGAACAAACTGGAAAGAACACTTGGCAAGGATGCCTGAGAATAGAATACCAACAGCAGAATACAGCTATTCACCACGAGGAAGTAGAAGTTTGGGAAGACCAAAGAAAAGTTGGAAAGAGCAGCAATTTGGAGTCCGAACAGGCTAGTAAATAAGCATAAACCGTGAAGAAGAAGAAGACATAAACATTTACATATACATAAAAACTTTATTAGACTAAGAGTAAGATACATACAATGTCATTTACAAATATGAGTCGCACGGGCAGTAAGCCGTACGTGCTGTTGACAGTCCATTGCAATAAGTTGATGTTTGGAAATAATATAGTTAAAACAAAAAAACACAATAATATTACAATTAGATAACAATACAATTACATTGTACATTAACATGGTTATGTTGAATTATTAAGAATGAATGGTATTGCAATTTAACATATTTATTTATTCATGAAATCTTTTCGTTATAACTGACGCCTCCAATATTCCAAATCGTTACATTTTCCTAATATATGTATCTTGTCTTCAAAGCTCCCGCACGTTGGACATATTAGCATATCGTGATTGTCGCTAATTTTTAAAAATTTCCATGCCCCTAACCTGAACCAAGCAAGCCCTGATCTCTCTTTAAATCCTACATTGAGTACATAAGATTCTTTTTCCCCAAAATTTGTTTAAGGTATCTTTATAGAAACAGTGATCGTTTTCCCGCACATTCGGCCAAAATATTCTGTCGGTTTATATCTAAGTACCTCCTCCTTAATTTTCTCCACACATTCTTGCGATATTCAGTACCTTTTCCCATACCCAATCTTTTCGAGTTCTCTCCTAACCTCATCTGCCCAGAATTTCACATTTGCGTTCCTAATTTGGAGGTCGCAACAAATTGTTCTGAGCATTGTTTGTTCACCTTCGATATAAGCAATTATATTGGTATTGGCACGTACGACGAAGGCATGAAAAAATATTCTCTGTATTGGTGTCCATCTGGAAGAAGAAGGAAAGGAAGACCTAGAAATTCGTGGATCCAAGAAATAAGAACTGGAATGAGAACAAGAGGACTGGGGGATATGGAGTGGATGGATAGAGACGAGTGGAGAAGAAAACATAAAACTTTAGGCACACAGAAAGATGTGTAAACATTGAAAATCTATATAAATAATAAGAATAATAATAATTATTATTATTATTATTATTATTATTATTATTACTATTCATCATCCTACCAAGCGCTTTTACTCCAGCTTTTAATGCAACTCCTTATTTCCCCATTCTTGCCATATGTCCTGCCCATTGCAATCCACGTGACTTAACAGTTCTCGGCCCCTCTTTATTGTTCCATTTTCCCACATATCCTACCCTTTGCATTATACGAGATTTAACTGTTCTCATTATATCAGGTTTCTCATAAAGAAAATTATCTGCATTATAATGTAATTCACTTTTATGAAGTCTTCTCTATTAGTCTGTCTGTTCATCTCTCTTTGGTCCAAAAATGTTCCCATGAACTTTATTCTCAAATATTCGCAATATTTTCTCCTGCCTTTAATTAAGAACCAATGTTTCACAACCAAGAATACATTTCGGAGAATAACAGTTTTATAAAATTTTTTGTTTAATGTTTTTAAAATTATTATAATTAATCTTCATATTATCATTATTATTATTATTATTATTATTCATATTATTATTACAATTTATATTATTATTATTACTACTATTATTATTATTATTATTAATCATTTCTTCATTGATTCAGATTAAAAATTTTCAACATCATCGAGGGTTTTCTCTAACCAATCTCAGAAGAACGTCGGGTAATTTGGACCCCTGTTTTGAATTTGTTGTTTTTCTTATTTTAATTAAGGTACTTGCAATTTGTTTAATTACAGTGATTATCATTCGTGTTGTAACTAAGAAATAGCATTGTTATTTTATTCAAATATGATAACATCTTCATAATTTTTAAACTTATTTAAATTACAAGAAAGGTCCCCTTTAACTTCCATATTCGGTTAAAGTGAACCCAAATTCCACCTTAGCTTTTAGTATATCTTTAAGTTTGTACACTCTATTAATTTATGCAGATGGGCACAGAATAATCTGAAAATATTTATGACTAGTCATAATTAAAAAAGCGTTGATATTTATTTAATGTTTTGAAAAATTATTGATTATAACATTCACATGTCATTCAAGTGCAGAAAGCGACGGTCTTTGGGTTTAGTAAAGTTACAACGGATATTAAAGAATATTAATTAAGTGAATGGTTTTTACAAATAGCATCCTCATTGATATGATATGCGTATTTGCGTAAAGTGGACCGAGAGGATCCACGTTAACTAAATATGTATACTTACAATGAATATTTAATTAATAGGGGAATACTCTTGCTAAATACTATATCCATGTGTATATATATATATATAGAAATTACAAGAAGAGGTTATTCTTTTTTTTTATTTTAGGAACCTTGGGAAAAAATAATAAGCATATTTCTAAAAAAGGGGAAACAATGTATTCTTTTATAACAGTGGTCACAATTTTCTGTATTGTAAACAAAAGAAAGAAAGATAATTCTTCAGTACAACTATTTATGCTGAACACTATGTTGAAACATCATACAGAGAAAGCCGTGTTTTTTTCAAATAAACAAAGAGGAAAATAATGTTAAACAAAATATTACACACTTCATAAATGAAATTAAAGAACATTTAATTCGACTGTCTCAGAACTAGAGCAATGCTAAAATGGGCTACTGCTAGCTTTTTCTACAAACTGCATAGCGCCGCATGCCTAATAAATAATAGTTTTAAAAAAATTAAAACAACATGCTTTATTAGAAAACCGAACTAAAAAATCGAAAATAATTTTAATTTCCAACACGCTTGGGATAAAATTAAAGTGGTCAACAAAAAAATCATCTCCAACACATCTAGAATAAAACTAGAGTTGTCAACAAAAAGAAAATAATTTTACCATCAAAAGCGTGGGGTGCTATATATCAATTAATATATTTGATAATAAGCAGATATTGGTAAAAGAAAAGTCCTTAAGAAGAAATTTTAAAAATCATAAAAAGCACCCCACGCTTTTGATGGTAAAATTACATTCTTTTTTGTTGATAAATCTAGTTTTATTCTAGATGTGTTGGAGATGATTTTTTTGTTAACCACTTTAATTTTGTCCCAAGCGTGTTGAAAATTAAAATTATTTTTCATTTTTAGTTCGGTTTTCTAATAAAGCGTGTTGTTTTAGTTTTTTGAAACTCTTATTTATTTTTTTATTTTTTAGTTTTAACATTTTACAGAATAAGATAAAAATGTATATATCTTTAAATTCGATACTATTGTAGTTTGTATGAGCTAAAAGTAATATTCATCTAAAAAAAAATCCTCCCAGCCAGATTCGAACCTGCGATCTTTGGATTAATGAAATTATATACCACTAGAGTTCACCGCTCTACCAACTGACCTCTTACAACGAACGAGTAAAATGTCGACAAGTCCGCTACCTATTATACCTGTTTTCATTTTTTTCTGATGCTTCTGGCCAGCATTTTAGGAAACAAATATGAAATTATTGTATTGCCACGGGTACGTTACAAGTATAGAAAGTTTCAAGTTGATCCAATGATTTAAGTGGGTGAAAATCGCGTTGAAAGATTCCGTTACATAGATAGATAGATAGATAGATAGATAGATAGATAGATAGATAGATAGATAGATAGATAGATAGATAGATAGATAGATAGATAGATAGATAGATAGATAGATAGATAGATAGATAGATAGATAGATAGATAGATAGATAGATAGATAGATAGATAGATAGATAGATAGATAGAAGATAGATAGATAGATAGATAGATAGATAGATAGATAGATAGATAGATAGATAGATAGATAGATAGATAGATAGATAGATAGATAGATAGATAGATAGATTAGATAGATAGATAGATAGATAGATAGATAGATAGATAGATAGATAGATAGATAGATAGATAGATAGATAGATAGATAGATAGATAGATAGATATAGATAGATAGATAGTAGATAGATAGATAGATAGATAGATAGATAGATAGATAGGATAGATAGATAGATAGTAGATAGATAGATAGATAGATAGATAGATAGATAGATAGATAGATAGATAGATAGGATAGATAGATAGATAGATAGATAGATAGATAGATAGATAGATAGATAGATAGATAGATAGATAGATAGATAGATAGATAGATAGATAGATAGATAGATAGATAGATAGATAGATAGATAGATAGATAGATAGATAGATAGATAGATAGATAGATAGATAGATAGATAGATAGATAGATAGATAGATAGATAGATAGATAGATAGATAGATAGATAGATAGATAGATAGATAGATAGATAGATAGATTAGCTAGATAGATAGTAGATAGATAGATAGATAGATAGATAGATAGATAGATAGATAGATAGATAGATAGATAGATAGATAGATAGATAGATAGATAGATAGATAGATAGATAGATAGATAGATAGATAGATAGATAGATAGATAGATAGATAGATAGATAGATAGATAGATAGATAGATAGATTGATAGATAGATAGATAGATGATATGATAGATAGATAGATCGATAGATAGATAGATAGATAGATAGATAGATAGATAGATAGATAGATAGATAGATAGATAGATAGATAGATAGATAGATAGATAGATAGATAGATAGATAGATAGATAGATAGATAGATAGAATAGATAGATAGATGATAGATAGATAGATAGATAGATAGATAGGATAGATAGATAGATAGATAGATAGATAGATAAGATAGATAGATAGATAGATAGATAGATAGATAGATAGATAGATAGATAGATAGATGATGATAGATAGATAGATAGATAGGATAGATAGATAGATAGATAGATAGATAGATAGATAGATAGATAGATGATAGATAGATAGATAGATAGATAGATAGATAGATAGATAGATAGATAGATAGTAGATAGATAGATAGATAGATAGATAGATAGATAGATAGATAGATAGATAGATAGATAGATAGATAGATAGATAGATAGATATATAGATAGATAGATAGATAGATAGATAGATAGATAGATAGATAGATACAGGTCAAGCTAATATAAAGCGTATAAAAACTAAAACAACACGCTTTATTAGTAAACCGAACTAAAAAATAAAACATAATTTTAATTTCCAACACGCTTGGGATAAAATTAAAGTAGTCAACAAAAAAATCATCTCCAACACATCTAGAATAAAACTAGAGCTATCTACAAAAAAAATAATTTTACCATCAAAAGCAGGGGGTGCTTTTTATAGTTTTTACGTTTTCTTCTTAGAGACTTTACTTTTACCAATATCCGTCTATTATCAAATTAATCAATTGATATAGAGAACTCCACGCTTTCGATGACAAAATTATTTTTGTTTTAGATAACTCTAGATTTATTCTAGATGTGTTGGAGATGATTTTTTTGTTGACCATTCTAATTTCATCCCAAGCGTGTTGGAATTTAAAATTCTTTTTCAGTTTTAGTTCGGTTTTATAATAAAGCGTGTTGTTTTAGTTTTTTAAATTATTATTTATTATTTATTTTTTAGTTTTAATATCTTGCAGAATAAGATTATAATGTAAATATCTTTAAATTCGATACTAATGTAGTACTGTATGAGACTAAAAGTAATACTCTACTAAAACAAACTCCTCCGGGCCGGATTCGAACCAGCGACCTAAGGATTACTGAAATTATATACCATTACAGTCTACCGCTTTTCCAAATGAGCTCTAACAACGATTGAGTAAGAAGTTGATAACTCCACAACCTATTATACCGGTATTTATTATTTTATTTTTTGCTGATTCTGGCCAGGATTTTAGAAACATTTATGCACGTATTGTACTGTCATTAGCCCTTTACAAGTACACAAAGTTTCAATTCGATCCAATGATTTAGGTGGGTGAAAATCGTTTTGAATGATTCCGTTATATAATTACACAAATATTTTTTTTTATTTCTGATGATTCTGGCCAGGATTTTGGAAAAAACACTTATGAAAGTATTGTATTCCCATTGGTCCTTTACAAGTATACAAAATTTCAAGTCGATCCAATGATTTTAAGTGGGTGTAAATCGTGTTGAAAAATTCCGTTACATACACTTTTTTTGATTTTCTGATGATTCTGGTCATGATTTTAGAAACCCAATTATGAACTTATTTTATTGTCATTAGTCCTACACAGGTATACAAAGTTTGAAGTCGATCCAATGATTTTAAGTGAGTGAAAATCGTGTTACAAAATTCCGTTACATAGATACAAACATTTTTTTTTTGATTTTCTTATGATTCTGACCAGGAGTTTAGAAAATAGATATGAAATTATTGTATTGTCACGGTTCCTTTATATGTATACAAAGTTTCAAGTCGACCCGATGTTTGTAAGTGGGTGAAACTCGTATTCAAAAATTCCGTTGTATAGATACAAAGACACTTTTTTTGATTTTCTAATGCTTTTGGCCAGCATTTTAGAAAACAAATATGAAATTATTGTATTGTGACGGGTCCTTTAAAAGTGTACAAAGTCTCAAGTCGATCCAATGATTTTAAGTGGGTGAAACTCGCGTTGAAAGATTCCGTTACATAGATAGATAGATAGATAGATACAGGTCAATCTAATATGAAGCGTGTAAAAACTAAAACAACACGCTTTATTAGAAAACCGAACTAAAAAATGAAAAATAATTTTAATTTCCAACACGCTTGGGATAAAACTAAAATTGGTCAACAAAAAAATGATCCCCAACACATCTAGAATAAAACTAGAGCTATCTACAAAAAATAATTTGACCATCAAGAGCGTGGGGTGCTTTTTATAGATTTTACGTTTTCTTCTTAGATAATTTACTTTTACCAATATCCGTCTATTATCATATATATTAATTGATATAGAGAACTCCACGCTTTTGATGGTAAAATTGTTTTTGTTTTAGATAACTCTAGATTTATTCTAGATGTGTTGGAGATGATTTTTTTGTTGGCCACTTTAATTTTATCCCAAGCGTGTTGGAAATTAAAATTAGTTTTCATTTTTAGTTCGGTTTTCTAATAAAGCGTGTTGTTTTAGTTTTTTAAATTATTATTTATTTTTTTATTTTTTAGTTTTAATATTTTACAGAATAAGATGATAATGTAAATATCTTTAAATTCGATACTATTGTAGTACTGTATGAGCTAGAACAAAATCCTCAGGGCCGGATTAGCACCACCGACCTATGGATTACTGAAATTATATAGGCCTACTACTACAGTCCACCGCTCTACCAACTGAGCTCTAACAACGATTGAATAAGAAGTTGATAAGTTCACAACCTATTATACTGGTTTTTATTATTTTATTTTCTTCTGATTCTGGTCAGCAGTTTAGAAACACTTATTCTAGTATTGTATTGTCATTGGTCCTTTACAAGTACAGAAAGTTTCAAGTCGATCCACTGATGTTAAGTGGGTGAAAATCGTTTTGAATGATTTCGGTACATAATTACACAAACGCTGTTTTTTATTTCTGATGATTCTGGCCAGGATTCTGGAAAAAACATTTATGAAATGATTGTATTGTATTTGGTCCTTTACAAGTATACAAAATTTCAAGTCGATCTAATGATTTTAAGTGGGTGAAAATCGTGTTACAAAATTCCGTTACATAGATACATTCACAATTTAATTGATATTCTGGTTATTCTGGCCAGGATTTTAGAAAATAGATATGAAATTATTGTATTGTCACGGTTTCGTTATATGTATACAAAGTTTCAGGTCGATCCGATGTTTCTAAGTGGGTGATACTGGCGTTCAAAAATTCCGTTATATAGATACAAAGACACTTTTTTCGATTTTCTGATGATTCTGGCCAGCATTTTAGAAACCAAATATATGAAATTATTGCATTAGTACGGATCCTTTACAAGTATACAAAGTTTCAAGTCGATCCAATGATTTTAAGTGTGTCAAAAACGCGTTGAAAAATTCCGGCACATACACTTTTTTTTAATTTCTGACGATTCTGGCCATGATTTTAGAAAACCAATTATGACATTATTGTATTGTCATTGGTCCATCACAAGTATACAAAGTTTCAAGACGATTAAACGATTTTAAGTGGGTGAAAATCGTGTTACAAAATCCGTTACATAGATACAATGGCACTTTTTTTTATTTTCTGGTGATTCTGGCCAGGCTTTTAGAAACCAAATATGAAATTATACCATTGGCACGGTTCCGTTATATGTATACAAAGTTTCACGTCGATCTGATGTTTCTAAGTGGGTGAAACTGGCGTTCAAAAATTCCGTTATATAGATACAAAGACACTTTTTTTCGATTTTCTGATGATTCTGGCCAGCATTTTAGAAACCAATGCATTGGCACGTGTCCTTTACAAGTATACAAAGTTTCAAGTCGATCCAATGATTTTAAGTGTGTGAAAATCGCGTTGAAATGTTCCGGCACATAGATAGATAGGTATAGGTCAAGCTAATATAAAGCGTGTAAAAAGGACCTCGGCCTAGGTGTTGGCATATTGTATGACATACATATTGTGAATCAATCACAGAGGTGGATGATCATATAGGCTGCCCAAGAGTTACATTTCGGATCCCCGAGCCGTTTTTCTTATCCTGGAGCAGCCATTAATTATCTACCCCTTAACACTGCCGAATAAAAGGTTGCTAATTCATCAGGATGCTGGGTGGGCACCATTCTCATACACAGATACGAATTTCGTGCCTAAATATATTCTTCCTGGAAATTATAACAAATGCTCATTACACAATTCTGCGGCAAGAGTGCATGCCTTACATAGGCGTGGTATCTATCCATCCATAGTAATTCTGCCCGAGGGTACGTCTTTCACTGCAATCATATCATTTTCATGCTATGCTTTGCAGCTTTACTAGGGAATTATAGGTGTGGTAACTTACCGTTGCTTTCCACACCGATGAAGGAAGGTGATTATGATGATGGAAGATGATTTTCGGGGACCGTTGGGTCCTACGTTTTCTGACATTTGTCTTACAGGTGAGGAACACCCCGAAAAAACCTCACCTAGGAGCCTGTCTCGAACAGGAATCGAACCCGGGCCCGCTGGGTGACAAGGCAGCACGCCACCTCGAGACCACAGCGGTGGACATGTCTGGTATACATCTACATTTATGTATTATACCATTTTAAATATATGAAAAATTAGAATAGTAAAAAGTGAGAAAATAAGATATTACGTAACACTTGGGACAAAAAAAGCGGGGAAAAAATGTACATTACGTAATCGCAAATGTCACGTGGTCATATATGGGAGAGGGGATTGACTCAAAGGACAGCCAATCACAAAGCGCTACTGGCGGATTGATATATATATTTACTAAGTGTTAAGGCTTCATTTTATTATTAATACGGTAAAAAAGGACAAAATAAATTGAATTTCACTAAGACATTAATTTAACACAAAAAGTCCTTCCACTTAACGAGTTAAAAGAGTTATTATATTTCTAAAAGTTATACGCGCGGAACGTCATTTGAAACAAACAAACGAACATGCCCTCTTGCACAGTGGAGGGGGAACTAATAAAAATAAGACTATAATATGATGTGTTCCCTCTAAGCCAACACTTCCAGAACGTCACCACATCTTTGCGACAACAGATTTCCTGACGTGTCGAAGAGAGCTACTCTATACGTACGAGGTTCATTGTTCTTGACTTCCAACTAAAATGCAGAACAGTAAGTGTTAATTCACACACATTCTAATTAATATCCTATATTGCATTACTATTATTGTAAATTATTTACAAAACCTTACATTTTAAATTAAATAACGACAGGAGTTTGCTTTTAAACACTTTGTATTAAACTATGTTTTAACACTTTATATTACGCGATATTTAACACTTATAATTTCATAACCAAAAGAAATCCTATCTGAAATGATCACGCGTCTTGTTAAGATTAAGAACGGTCATAAAATATTACCTACTAACTGAAACTTCTACGTATTTACCATTCACTCAAATTAATTACATGAACACTTCAGTGATGGTTTCTTTGTAACTTCTATTAGGTTTAGACACTAAACATTTTTCCTCATTCCCCGAATAAAAATTAACATTTAATTGCTTTGTGATATTGGATTTTATAGTTCTGTATAAGCAATTGACGTCAAGGTAAAAAATATTTCAACATGAATCAAATGACGGTCCTTTAATTGCCGGCAATTATGACGGGGCCTTGGATAATTTGCGCTTTAAAACTCATCCAGAATAATATATATTACATGTGAATAGGTGTGAATAAAGTTATTTATTTTATATACTTTAGGTTGCTAGAATGATACGTCTCACGCCGGCATCTAAAATAAAATACACCATACATAAAATGTGCAAAGTGTAAAATATATTATTAGATTAGGCCCTAGTTATATTTTATAAATATCGAATTCCATATTTAAGCTCGTTATGCATTTTTTGAAATGACTCAGTACATGAAGGTCAGGAATATATCCTTCAAAAATTTATAATTATACTAGTAATATAATGCACATAAATGACTGTAATCGTGGTCATTATACTGAGATTGTTTATATATTTTTTAATTTAATCTCCCGTCAAACTAACGGTATTAAAAAGTTAAATAGATTTATAAGCTATACTATTAATTTGGTAAGTTTTAATTCGCTTGTTTAATAATAATAAAGAAATATACGAATACATGAGTAATAAAAATTGGATATGGTTTCTTGATTAGTTTCGTAATAAAATTAAAACTGTGATGAACCCGCAAACGTAACTAATTAATTAACAAGTTTTAATGCCTACAAGGAATTATGAAAAATTTTAAAGCCAAATTGAACAGGTTCTTTCAGACCGGGAATTAAAATTTTAGTAGATAATATTCGAAACTCGGACATTATTGTAATATGTAAGTACATTTTTTTTTATTTATATGTTAATATATTATTATAACTATTTGTTATTTTCAGTACAAAATTTTTGTTTTGTCATCTAGAACCGATTACGTATAGGTGTTACATTCGTTTTATTTGAATTTGGCTTACGTTTAGATTCTGAATTAGTTTAATGTGAATAATTTTCTATATCTGTTATCTGATATATTTGTCTGCATTTCAGTTTTTTTTTTTTTTGCTTAATTACTTGGAATATGTGTTCATATTTATTCATAGTTCAGTGTTTTCTCAACGTTTAGTAACATAATTCTGTTTTCAAAGACTATTACATATTTTAACTCTTGATGTCCCATCTCCTTTCAAAAAATGTTAAACTGAAAATATACAAAACTATTATTCTACCAGTTATATTATATGGGTGCGAAACATGGACTCTTACTTTAAGGGAGGAAAGAAGATTACGAGTATTTGAGAATAAAGTACTTAGGAAAATTTTTGGACCACAGATAGATGAACAGACAGGTGAATGGAAAAGACTACATAACAATGAACTACACTGTTTTATAGGGAGCCAGATATAATAAGAACAGTTAAGTCTCGTAGACTGCGATGGGCAGGACATGTTGCACGTATGGGGAATGAAAGACTTGCATGGAAGCCTCTTGTAGGAAAGCCAGAGAGAAAACGCCCAGTTAGTAGACCAACAATGAGGTGGGAGAATAACTATGATTTGAGGGAAGTAGATTATACAGGGAATGATTGGAAAGCATTAGCTCAGGATAGGGATGTATGGAGGGCTTATGTCCGCGCGGCCATGAACCTACGAGTTCGATAGTGCCAGTGAGTAAGTAAGTAAGTAAGTATTACATATTTTAATACGGTAATATTTTAATGTTATATGGTCCAGTTCAATTATTTGATAGGCATATTACATATTGCTCGAAAAGTATTTCTAGCACTAACCTTACTTCAATTAAAATGTTTTGTTTTTCTTTGTATACTTAATGTTTCCCAAAATTCCACTTCATTATTAATTGTTATCTGTTATAATGGGTAGGCTAATCCGATTATATCTGACGGTTTTTTTAAAGTTTATAGGTTTTGGGCAAAAAGCTAGGTTTACAGTTAACCTTACGAATAGGAGTGATTTATTTAATTTCTAATTTAGTTTAAATTTGAGTAACACTAAGGAATTGGGACTAGAAGTAAACCTAAAAAACTAAATAAATGTTCACACTTAGAAATGGACACTTAATGACAAGTTAGGGAAATTTTGAAGATGTGACTAATTTCAAAAACTTAGAAACAATAATTACAATAATGAAGTGTAGAAATAAATCAAACCTAGGCACAGTACTGGAAATGCATTTCAGATTTTTTTTTTGCGTTTGAGATTTTTTTTTTTTCGTTACTTGCAATATGTGGTTTATATTTATTCACAGTTCAGTGTTTTCTGAACGTTTAGTTACATTATTCATTTTTCAAGGACTATTATATGTTCAAATAATGTGATATTTTAATGTTATATGTTCCAGTTCAATTATTTGACAGGCATATTACATACTACTAGAAAAGTATTTCTAGCACTAACCTTACTTCAATTAAAATGTTTTGTTTTTCTTTGTATACTTAACGTTTCCCAAAATTCCACTTCATTATTGTTATTTATTATAATGTATGATCTGAGAATATCTGACAGTTTTTAAAGGTTTGTCGGTTTCAGAAAAAAAGCTAGGTTTGCAGTTAACCTTACGAATAGGAGTGATGATACATTATTAATTTAGTTAAATTTTGAGTAACACTAAGTAATTGAGACTGGATGTAAACATAAAAAAACTAAATAAATGTTCACACTTACAAATGGACAGTTAATAACAAGTTAGGTTAATTTTGAAGAAGTGACTAATTTCAAAAACATAGTAATAATAAATAAAATAATGAAATGTAGAAATAAATAAAACCCAGGCACAATATTGGAAATGCATTTCAAATTTTTTTTTCTTCGATTTGATTTTTTTCATTACTTCGAATATGCGGTTTATATTTATTCACAGTTCAGTGTTTCCTGAACGTTTAGTTACATAATTCTGTTTCCAAGGACTATTATATGTTAAAATACTGTGATATTTTAATATCATAGGGACCAGTTCAATTATTTGATAGGCATGTATTTAAAATTTGAAAAGTATTTCTAGCAGTTACCTTACTTCAATTAAAATGTTTTGTTATTTTTTTCGAATACTTAATGTTTCCCAAAATTCCACTTCATTATTAATTGTTATGTTATAATGTGTAGGCTAACCTGATAATATCCGACGGTTTTTTTAATGTTTATGGGTTTTGGGCAAAAAGCTAGATTTACAGTTAACCTTACGAATAGGAGTGATTTGATGCAATTTTAATTTAGTTTAATATTGAGTAACACTAAGGAATTGGGACTGGGTGTAAACATAAAAAAACTAGATAAATGTTCACACTTAGAAATGGGCAGTTAATGACAAGTTAAGGAAATTTTGAAGAAGTGAATAATTTCAAAAACATAAAAACAATAAATACAATAATGAAGTGTAGAAATAAATTAAACATAGACAGAATACTGGAAATGCATTTCAGTTTTCTTTTCTTCTTTTTTTTTCATTATTTAATGTGGTATATATTTATTCATAGTTCAGTGTTTTCTCAACATTTAGTTAGACATAATTCTGTTTTCAAGGACTATTATATGTTAAAATACAGTGATATTTTAATGTTATATGGACCAGTTCAATTATTTGATAGGTAAATGTAAAGTGAACCCACAACAGGCCTCAAGAGGCTCTTGGGGTAGTAGGAGGTTAAGGCTCCCACTTTTTCTAGACAATCAGCACTTTATGTCAGCCCTGCGTGACGGCCGCCTTTACCCCAGAACAAGCGTCTGGTACTCATTTCAGTTAGAGGCTGAGTCGACCCCAAGGCCATAGTGCCGCCAGAGGGTTTGGGTCAGTTTAAAAATCCTGACCCCAACGGGACTTGAACCCTCGACCCTCCGGCTTGTAGTTCAGTGCCTTAACCACTACGCTACGGCGTGCCCCCAATCATTTGATAGGCATGTATTTAAAACTTGAAAAGTATTTCTAGCAGTAACCTTACTTCAATTAAAAATGTTTTATTTTTCTGTGTATACTTAATGTTTCCCATAATTCCACTTCATTATTAACTGTTGTCTATTATAATGTATAATCTGATGGTTTTTGAAGGTTTATAGGTTTTGGCAAAAATCTAGGTTTGCAGTTAACCTTACATATAGGAGTGATTTGATTAATCTTTCATTTAGTTTAATTTTGAGTAACACTAGGTAATTGGGACTGGATGCAAACATAAACTAAATAAATGTTCACACTTAAAAATGGACAGTTAATGACAAGTGAGGAAAATTTTGAAGAAGTGATTGATTTCAAAAAAATATAGAAATACTAATTACAATAATGAAGTGTAAAAATAAATTATACATAGGCACAATACTGTAAATACCTTTCAGTTTTTTTTTTTTTGCATTTGATTTGTTTTTTTTTTATTGGAATATGTGGTTCATATTTATTCATAGTTCAGTGTTTTCTGATCGTTTATAACACAATTTTGTTTTCAAGTACCATTATATGTTTCAATACTGTAATATTTTAATTTTATATGGCCCAGTTCAATTTTTTGATAGGCATGTATTTAATGCTATCCTTAAGAAGCAGTAACCTTGCTTCAATTTAAAATGTTTTTTTTCTTCCTATACCTAATGTTTCACAAAATTCCATTCCACTTCACTATTGTTATAAATTATAATGCATATTCTGAGAATATGACAGTTTTTAAACTATAATTGGTTCCGGCCAAGAGGTAGGTTTACAGTCAACCTTTCGAATAGCAGTAATTTTATTTTTAATTTAATTTAATTTTTAGTAACACTAAGGAATTGGTACTGGAAGTAAACATAAAAAACTAAATGTATGTTGATACCCATGAGCCTGTCCCGACCGGGAATCGAACCCGGGCCCGCTGCATGACAAAGCAGCATGCTACCTTGAGATCACAGAGTGGAAATAATAATATTAAACTGGATAATTAGGGCATAGCACAACCTCTGCCAATCATCCAGTGAAAAAGATATAAGATTATAACGTAAAATAATTCATTGCAAATAATTAAGTATATAACCGATTCACTGTCCCTATCGAATCCGTAGGTTCATGGTCGCAGATACATAAGTTTTCCGTACATTCCAATCCTGATCTAATGATTTCCATTCATCCCTGTATTAATTATTTCTTTCAAATCATGGTTAATGTTATTCTCCCACAACATTCTTAGTCTGTCTACTGGGTGTATTTCCTCTACATAGTATCTTACAAGGAGTTTGTATATCCTGCACTTCGCAGTCTGTGAGACGTAATTTATCTTCTTATAATACCAGATATAAGAAAGGAACTAAATATTTTCAAACTAACAAATAATTAAATATAGGAATGACTGGAAAGAACATATTGATAGAATGCCAGAAGGAAGATTTCCAAAATTATTTCTAAATTATAAACCGCATGTAAGGAGAAATGTTGGACGCCCATACAGATGATGGTTTGAACAATTCTAGCTTTCATGAAAGCGGAACGAACCAATAGGCTTAATCCCCGGATGAGGATGATGATATTAATAATATTATCTGATTTCCTATTAAGATCGTGGAGTTCACTGTTAAATAGTTTTCCCCATTTGCCTGTCTGTTCATAACTGTTTGCTACAAAATTATTCTTAAATACTTTATTCAGAAATATTGGTAATCTTTTCTCCTCCCTTAAAGTAAAAATCCATATTTTACATCCCTAAAATATAACTGGAAAAATTACAGTTTCAAATATGTTCAGTTTAATGTTTTTTGAGAGAAGTTGGGACAACAAGAGTCCCAGTATTGTACAATAGCATTCATTTCCAGTATTGAGCCTATGTTTAATTTATTTCTGCACTTCATTTCTATTTGTAATATTGTTCCTAGATGTTTGAATTGAGTCACTTCAAAACTGCTTTCATTTGTCATTAACTATCCATTTCTATGTGTGACCATATATAAATTTTATTCATATTTACTTCCAGTCCCAATTCCTTAGTGTTACTCAAAATTAAACTATATATGAAATGAATCAATATTATTAGAGAAAGGAAAAGGACCATAGACATTCTTCTGTGTGAGAAATATACAAGATATACAACAAAGGATATCTCATCATGACATATCATAACTATCTACAATTATTTCCTGCAACTGTAAATCCCAACTACACGAAATCAGGGTTATTTGAGAATCATTTAAAAGAAACATTCATTTTATTAGGTTTAATTGTAATATTATATCTAACTTACGCATAATGAACATGTATTGATGTCGTATATAGAGTCTATATAAATTCCATATTGCATTATTAGTGTTTAATAATTATATTATAATTTGTATTTTGTTTTTATTGAAAATTTGGTTTTGTATATTTATGCTGGTTGAATGGAGGAGAACGCCTTATGACTTAGCACTGCCAAAATAAATAAATAAATAAATAATTATTATTATTATGTTTAACGTAAAGTATATGTTGTATTTAGAGCTTGCATGAATTCTATATTGCAATTTAATGTATTTTCAAATTTTATTTCAATTTGTATAATGTATATATAATTTTAGTGTGAATCTGAACTTTTATATTTGTGAGGTTTGATGAAAAATAAGGCCTTACAGCTGTACCTCTACTGGAATAAATAAAATATTAGGCTATTCTATGCCAGGATAACACCTGTGAATATTCTATCGAAGAATGTGACTGTTAATGTCATATTGGCCAACGCGATAACACACGTTCCCGCTAGAGCTAATTGCTTATATATTCACTCACATATAAGGGATTTTTATCCTAGGAGTCCACCTACATTAGTGGGCAAGTTAGGGTGAGAAGTGGACAAATTTGTGTTAAATAATCAATTGAGTTGGTGTTTACTTGATGAAATCCTATTTATTAAAATCCATATTTAATTAATACATTAGTGTTAGGTTGGACTAGTTAGTGTGAGAAATGGACAAATTAGTGTTAGATTGGGGTAGTTAATGTGAGGAAGTGGGCGAGATAGTGTACAACAGATTAGTTATAGGTTCACTTGTTTCTTATATTGTTTGTGATAGATTGGGTATCATGTCTCAGCAATGACTAATGCATATTTTACATTGTAAATATGGATATTTTAGGTTACGTTAAGCTCAAATTCTCACTTTATCTTAAGGCACTTCGTACATATATTTTTGGGTGAAAAATCAACAAATATATTTCTGTCAGGCAATATATAATTAGTCACATACTGCTAAAAAAGTGCGTTTTTTTTTCGTTTTTACTAGAATTTATGTAAGTGGAACAGTGGCATATAATTCCAAAACAATATTAATAATAATTATTAAATAATTATTTGAGGGAAGTAAATTATACAGGGGATTATAGGAAAACATCTTGAAGTTTTAATAATTGTATAACAGTACAGTCGTCCTCAATAATTTGCACTATAAAACAACACTGCAAATTACTGAGAACAACTGAGATATCAGATACGTTTATAAAATTATTAAAACTTTAACACAGTAACCTCAACGGAGTTTCATAATGTATTTTAAAAACATTGAAACATTATCTTATAAGGATGTATATAGAATTAATATCCGTGCTGCCATTAATAGTTTCATATAAAAAAAAACTGGCGCGACAGGCCTACAAGGCCCTTAGCCTACCAGCCGGCTGCTGGCCTCACATCCACATGTGTCAATAACATAGGTAGATGATAATCCGCCAGTGTAGGGGTGACATGTGATCAGCATGTCGAGTCCCCCAGTCGTTATAGCTGGCTTTCTCAACCTGGAGCAGCTACTTATTGTAAGTACCCAAATACATCACCATGCTGGGTGGGCACCGGTTCCATACTGGCCGAAATACCATTAGAAATTTTCTTCCCCATGGATACTCGAACCAGCGCAAGTCCCGTAGCTCTGCGCCAAGACTTCCTGCCTTAACCACTCGGCTACGGCGCGGGACTAATAGTTTGATAGTGCCAGTGAATTAGTTACGTTCGAGGTAGTAATTTAGTTAGGTAGGTCGGTAGTTTATGTAGTATTATATTAAAATATGTTCTTTTATAACCTAGGACATGAACCTGATAATTGAAATGTGGGAGTTAAAGGACTGACAAACGTTCCTCGCATGTACCTTATTTCTAGCTTGAAGTTATTTTTCTTGTGGGAAATCTATTCTAAGGGACTCTTGGCTTTTACGTTTGTGACCAAAGAAACCATACTCGAAATTATACGCCGGAAAATGTGAATTATTTTTAAATTTTCAGAATGTATAAATTAAGTAAAGATTAAAATAACAGTAATTCACGGCTGTCGTCTAGGGATAATCACATTACCTCAGGCGCAGCGGGTCCGAGTTCAATCCCCGGTCGGAAAAAGTTCCCTGATATTTTTTAGGGATTTTTCCTCACCTATAAGAAGTGCCCTAGGAACTTTTATGGCTCAAATTTTCCCCGAACAACACAATAATTAATATCGTATTCACACTGTTTGGGGTGAATAGCTTGTCATATCTATAGATGTTAGTATTGCCAAAAAAATGGCCCTAGCATTGAGTTGATCACTCATCCAGGCATGCCCTCCATGCCCTTGTGTGGTAAAAAACTGTGTCTGTGATCAAGACTTAAAATCCTTTCCCGCCAGGTGGTGCCCGTATGAAGTCCGGGTACCGATGGGCATGTAAAAGTATCTACAAAGAAGAGTTTAAAATAAGATAAAGAAAGAAAGGATATCAAATAAATTTCATTTTTCTAATTCACAGACATTCGGTACATGAGAATTTAGCGAATATTTCTATAATGCATGTTATATTAGGCCTACTACACTGGTGTCTGTTTATACTCAAGTCTTATCAAATAATCGGATGAAATAATCGCATATCACTGTTAAAGCTGTAACGATAATTTAGCTGTTCGAGGTCAGGTCATTTCCTGTGAATTATATGACCAGTGGTTGGACACAGCGTCATATGTCTTCCTTACTGATCTTCATTTTGATTTATAATCACATGTTCCGAAAATAAAAATGAGTATTTGCGTTTATTTCATTGTTTACATTTTATTAGAAGTGTTTAAGGAAAAATACTTCTCCCCCTTACACACATAATATTTTGTAGCTGATACACGAACGCTCAAGTGGGGTCACGTTGGTCATGCATTGTTGAAAAAGAAACGCGCGTCCATATTGTTCATGATTTTATTTCCATCCATCCAGAGTAATTGTGCTCAAAGGCAGGTCCTTCACTGCAATCATAGAATTTTCATGCTATGCTTGCAGCTTTACTAGGGAATTCTAGGTGAGGTAGCTTCCCGTTGCTTTCCACACCGGTGAAGGATGATGATGATGGTGATAATGATAAGGATGATAATGGTGGCCATATGATTTCGGGGACCATTTGGGCCTTAAATTTTTCCTGACATTTGTCTTACAGGTGAGGAAAAACCCCGATAAAAACCTCACACAAAAAAACTGCCCCGACCGGGGACCGAACCCGGGCCCGCTGCGTGACAAGGCAGCACGCTACTTCGAAACCACAGCGGTGGACTGATTTTATTTAGTCTTTTGAAAAATACTGCGCATGAAGTACTGAAAATTAGCAATTTATATCTGTATGAGTATTTAACGTGTCCACGTTGGTCTCAAAAGTGGTTACTTAAGAAACATAAATTATCTAATATCAAATTACCCTGTAAATTGAAACAGAAATTGAAATACTGGCATAATCGATATATTTATACGTGAAGGAAAAACTTTTTACACCTTTTTAAACTGATTGCGCGCACGGAGGAGTCTATTTGGCATAATTTAAGTTCACATAGAGAAGGCGTTTAGAAAAATAAAATTTTACGTATAATATGTTTCACAAATTAATTAAGCTAAAATAAATCGTCCCTAAAAATTTGTGTGTATTATTCATTTGTTCACGTTCATACTGAAAGTGTATTGTTACAAAAAAAATTGGCAGCAGCAATGTTATTTTGACGTACTTTCGCGTGTGTATTATTAGTGGATTAAAAAAGTGAGTACATTTTATTATTTAAATTTAAATTAAACCGTGTCTAATATTGGTCACAGTAATTGTATTACTTATATATTCGCACCTACTCCCATTATGCCTTTACATAGAACATTGACGGGTCGGATTCAGATACAAAGAAGAAACATAATAATATGCCAAATGCAAATTTAAAATAGTAAAAATAGTATACGCCAAATGCAAATTTAAAATAGTAAAAATAGTATACAAATGTCAAATGACACGTTATTGTTTTTTTAAATATGGCTTAGCTAAGCTATACCACATATTTCCTATTGTTCGTACTTTTGAATTAAAAATAAAATTAAAGCATAATGATGTATTTGTGACAAACTTAAAAAATGAATTGTGGTCGATTTTCTTCCTCTGGGCAATCTCTAGTTATTTATAAATTGACAAATATCGAAATTTTTTTTAAGTCTTATTTTCACATACTTTACCATCTGATGTTATCGCGTTCCCGTTGTTCTGTTTGTAATTGGTTTTTGTGAGGATATTACGGCCTTGAATATTAATATAACTATGAAATGACTATTATAATGAAAATGATTCTTGATAATGAAATTCAAATCCATACTTTGTCTCAACGTTTGAGAAAACCCAGGAAATACTGCAATGAGTTTAGTCGGAATCGGGGTTTTACATAATATAAAATTATGTACTTTTATGAAGTATCCTCTACTATTAAAATTATTCAAACATTGTACGCCTGTCGGAACCATTCACATCCTCAGCAGAAAGTTGTAGGTTTTATTCAACTAAAACTTCCATTCACGTGTTAGTCAGTGTACATACAAATATAATACAAAATTATGTACTTTTATGCAGTATACTCTACTGTTAAAGTGATTAAAACATTGAAGGCCTTTCAGGACGAATCCCATCCTCAACTGAGGATTGTAGATACTATCCAAGTAAAATTTCGTTAAGGTGTTAGAGTGTATAAAAATATAATAAAAAATATGTACTTTTATGCAGTCTCCTTAAGTGTTAAAATTGTTAAAACATTGTAGGCCTTTCGGGACGAGTCCCATCCTCAGCAGAAGGTTGTAAAATTGCGTAAAGATGTTAGTGTGTATAAAAATATAATTTGATGTCCCGAAAATTTCTTTTCCGCTACTGTCTAAGTTAACTCACGTGGTTAAAAGTAAAGTAATCCCACTACAGGCCTCAGGAGGGTAGTAGGAGGTTAAGGCTCCCACTTTTTCTGGACAATCGGCACTTGATGTCAGCCCTTAGTGACGGCCGCCTTTACCCGAGAACAAGTGTCTGGTACTCATTTCCGTTAGAGGTTGAGTCGACCCCAGGACCATAGTGCCGCCAGAAGGTTTGGGTCAGTTTAAAAATCCTGACCCCACCGGTACTCGACCTTCTGGCTTGTAGCGCAGTGTCTTGAGCACTACGCTACGGAGTGCCCGCGGTTAAAAGTAATTATCTCTAATATCCTCAAAACTAGAACTAAATAATATATATATATATATATATATATATATATATATATATATATATGAGAAAATATATTCCTTCCTAAAAGACTTGTTACGTATTGTTTATATTTGAGCTGCTGGTAATAGCTACGACTTGTGTATAACCATATATTTCAACATAACACACAAAACATGACGTTATAATTATTTTAATGTTTGGAAGGCGTAAAACTGAACTATTGGATATAAGCACATGGCTGGATAGAGTCTCCTCTCTATACTGGATGCAGACTACATAACTGTCCTTGACACGTAGCTCAACACTTCTCGAAAATACGATGTGAATATAAACAAGACCACAACAATAACATTGATAAAGACCTATTTGTAAATATTATTGCTTGGGCGAGATGTTTTAGAAGGTAATGATTGAAGTAGGCATTAGGGTTAAGTCATATCTTGGAACTAATTTGATTGAGATTTTCTTTAATCAGGGACAATGCTGGATTACAATGTCGTTATTGGTGCAATTTAATAATCAATCGTAATTATATATTTCATTAAAATTTGTATCGAATAATAATAAAAATATATGGCCTACAGGTACTATACATCAGTAAGACTAAAATAAAAAGTATCCTAATATGTTAAAGTAGTCCACCGCTGTGGTCTCGAGGTAGCGTGCTACCATGTCACGCAACGGTCCCGGGTTCGATCACCGGCCGGGACAGTTTTTCTGGGTGAGGTTTTTATCGGGGTTTTTCCTCACCTCTAAGACATGTCAGGAAAACGTTAAGGCCCAAACGGTCCCCGAAATCATATGGCCAGCATCATCACCCTTATCATTATCATCTTCATAATCATCCTTCACCGGTGTGGAAAGCAACGGGAAGCTACGACACCTACAATTCCCTAGTAAAGCTGCAAATCATAGCATGCAAATGCTATGATTGCAGTGAAAGAACTGCCCTCGGGCAGAATTACTATGGATGAATGTTAAAGTAAATTAAGTAAGAATGAAATAGAAAATAATATACACATTTGTGGAAAATACTAAAACCTTTAAACCTTTTAAATAGCCAAATATTTTGATATAACTTCAGTAAGAGTGAAATAAAACAGAAAAATCTTGAAAGTCTTTAATATATATACATATACACTCACACACTCACACACACACACACACATAGACGTGTATGTTAAATTGTAGATTTTCGCTTATATAAGTATGGTTCCTTGGCATTGGGATCATATCAAAATGCCGGAATCAGTGGCCAGAGGCCAACCTTGAATCCATGACGCGAAAAATGCAATGAACCTTTCTTAATCTTATATATAAAATCTTCACCACTGTGGTCTCGAGGTAGCGTGCTGCCTTGTCACGCAGCGGGCCCGGTTTCGAATCCCGTTCGGATCGGGATAGGCTCCTGGGTGAGGTTTTTTCGGGGTTTTTCCTCACCTGTAAGACAAATTTCAGGACGCTTAGGGCCCAACGGTCCGCGAAAATCATCCGGCCATCATCATCATCCTTCAACGGTGTGGAAAGCAACGGGAAGCTACCACCCTATAATTCCATAGTAAAGCTACAAAGCATGCCATGAAAATCCTATGATTGCAGTGAAAGACCTGCCCTCGGGTAGAATTACAATGGATGTATATATATCTTCTTGTGTCTTATAAGCTCATGTTTCCCTCAACAGAGATTTAGGCTCTCTCCCCCTACAGGGAAGATTTGATCCATACTAATTTAGTTAAACTTGTTTTTGTATATACGTCATTTGAGTGGCCCGTGGTCAGCGTTCCGCCTCATACTGACATCTAGGAAACCAAGATAGTACTAGGACGGGATAATTCGGTAAATTTTGCTTAGAGGCCTTTTCAGTCAGGCTTAAGGATCTTTTACGAGGCTGAACATTATATAATGAAATGGACAGCTAATGACAAATGAGGGAAATTTTGAGGAAGTGGCTGAATTCAAATACCTAGGAACAATGATCACAAAGAGTTTGAGATGCACAAGGAAATTATACATAGGCTCAATTCTGGAAATGCATGTTATTATGCATTACAGACACACTTGCTTCCCAACTCCATTGAAAAAACATTAAACTGAAAATATATAAAACTATTATTCTACCAGTTATATTACATGGTGGCGAAACATGGACTCTTACTTTAAAGCAGGAAAGGAGATTACGAGTATTTGAGATTAAAGTTCTTAGGAAAAAATTTTGGACCAAAGAGAGATGTACAGGCAGGTGAATGGAGAAGACTGCATAACAGTGAATTACATAGTCTTTATAGAAAGCTAGATATAATGATAACAGTAATGTCTCGTAGACTACTATGGGCAGAACTTGTGGCACGTATGGCGAATGAAAGAAGTGCATGGAAGATTCTTGTAGGAAAACCAGAGGGAAAACGCCCAGTTGGTAGAGCAAGAATGAGGTGGGAGAATAACATTAACTATGATTTGAGGGAAGTAGATTATACAGGGGATGATTGGAAAACACTGACTCAAGATAGGGATGTATGGACAGCTTATTTTCGCGCGGCCATGAACCTACGGGTTCGATAGTGCTAATTAATTTGTTAGTTAATGCCAGACTACATATGTCGCAAATATGGTATTTATCTATTTTTATGATTTTTTAGTGTAGACTCAGATGTTTTCAATGGAATTAGTCTTGAATAAACCCACCCGTATTGTATAGTGGTAACGTTGCCTGAGAATCCACGGGAATCGGTACGGTCCCCGATTGGAACTCGTCCCTAGGAGAGGATTTCTCAGAGCTTTTCTTCACCCGTAGGACAAATAAGGAAACTTTAAGGTCCATATAGTAACCGAACACAATCTGGCCGTCAAAATCATTCGTATCTTATTCGCCTTGTTTAATATGAACGTATGAGTGAATGTTTCGTCTTCTCTTAAATAAGATATTAAATATAAAATTGGTACCTGGTAAGTCAGTTGTCCTCAACTAAATTATTAAACTTCATCAAGAAATTCCAATATGGAGGCCTTTCAAAATCAATGTTTCATCTTCTGCATTTTAACTGGTACTGATTATGTTTAACAGCTACAGGTACAGGTACAACATCAGTACCAGTTAAAATGCAGAAGATGAAACATCGATTTTTCAAAGGCCTCCATATTTGAATTTCTTTATGAATTTAATACATAGTTGAGGACGACTGACTTACCAGGTATTAATAGATAGATCATCGGTTGATTAATGTCTTTGACATCGTCCGATTTGTCGGTCCATCCAATCTCCTGGTTGCAGATGTTTCTCCTTTATATATAAACATAATCCATGACTCCAGGAGGTTTTAGGTCTTCCTCGGCTTCGTCTTCTCTCAGGTGTCCATTCCAAAACAGATTTTGGTAGTCGATCCTCTTCCATTCGCAGGACATGTCCGTACAATCTAAGTTGCTGAGTTTTAATATAACCTAAAATAGTGTCTTCAATCTTCATTTCCTCCCTTATTACTGAGTTCCTAATTTTTCTCTTCTTGAAATCTTGCGGCCCTTCGTATAAAATCAATTTCCGTTGCCAAAAGGTACTTATTTGTTTTGTTGTTAATGGCCGAAGTTCTGCTCCATAAGTAATCATGATTTTAACAATTGTATAATATATATTCATTTTATTTTTATTACTTATATTTTATCCCACAATATCCATTGAGGTAAGCAATTGCAAATTTTCCTTTATTATTTCTATTTCTTATTTCCTCTTCATGACTCCCATTTTTATTTATTTTAATTCCTAAATATGTGATCTCACTACAACATTTTATTGTCTCCAAAATTACATTTTGTTCTGGTTCACCAATTGATAAATATTTTGTTTTTTTCATGTTCAAATTTGATCCCAATTTTTCATATTCTTACCAGGTGTTAATTATATATTTAATATCCTATTACATAGCATCAACGGTGCTTTAATATCAATTTTAAAAGTGCTGTCTTAAATGTCCGTGTTATCTGGGGGTTAATCCTGGAATTGACGTAATCACTCATCCAGTGAGACCCTCCACCTCTTTGTGTTGGTCAAAGAAATTCCATGTGTGATCAACAAAGTAAAATCCTTTCTTCAGAGGTCCTGTCCCTGTATGGCCAATTGGCGTGGCACATAGGAGAGATTAAATTAAGAAAAAGAAACGAATATTCTTAAATACATTTCACATAAAATAACAATTGATATTTTATATTAATTACATTCAATAAAAGTACATGAATACTAAAACGATGAAAATTTTCACTGAAGAAATTTGAATTTAATTATTAAACAAGTACCCTTTTCCTCAAATGGTTACTTGATAAAGAAGTGGAGCACATGAGGGTGTGTACTTTTAATTGTGAAGTTTATATTCCTCGACAAAGACGCCGATATTAATTAAGAATATATCAGTTTTAATATTACATACGTAATTAGCTGATATGATACTGAATAGGACCCATTATAATGTGTTCTTAGTATAGGGACTCTGTTTTAATGTTCACCAACACAGGGATTTCAAACTGTTAAGGGAACTGTCAACCATTGCAAGCCGAAACCTACTTTCTAATTTCTTCCAGAGAAACGTTGTGATGTACAAACCCATGTCCAATTTTTTTTTTAATCTGCCGCTTTAATTTTTTTTTCATATTGAAGACCCATCATCTCAGGCAAGCGCCTAACATTTAAAATAGCGCATTGCTCAAAATCCCCCATTTTTGTTATAAACTATTATAATTCCCAACTATCCATTTTGTATACAGGAAGGAATAACGGACAGACGGGCGTCATTTCGAGCGTCTCTCTGGAAGAAACTCCGCCATCAGCTTACATGATCATATTAATTAATATTGTTATTTATTTTTCAGGGAGCACCTATTTTGTGCGAACAACCGGTGACTTAAAAAGGGTAAGAAAAATAATATATGAATAATTTAATTTTTTGTGCGATACAGAGTGTTAACAGTTGTAACAGTTTACGAGTTGGTCTAACATTCTTGGGGTCCCATGTAAATTCCAGGGTATACAGCAGAATTTTTATGATTATAGAGAAGGGTCCTTAACTGGTTATTGGCAGGCAACCTTCTGAAAACAAGTGAGATAGTTTGAATAATAATTAGTGAAATATGACTAAGAAAACAAACTATGGTTGTCGGAACCACGGCACACGAAACAAGTGACTCCACATTAGCCTTGTGATACCAATCGAGCTTAGTTCTTCAGAACTCCCTACCACGGAATTATCTCCCATTCTTTCTCTCTCATTTATTTATTTACTTTTTTGTTTCTTATATTAACTAGAAAGTTCTATGACTCAACTTGATTTAATGGGGGACGAACCCTCCCAATAAATATGCATTGGTTATGTTTATAATAGAACACGGCGAATTGTAGTGATTAAATCAGTACTCTAATAAGCCGGAAAATCGATGGTTCGAGACCCGGTGCGGCCAGAATTTTTAAACTCACCAAAACCTTCTGGCGGCACTATGGCCCTTGGGTCGACTCTGCCTCTAACGGATATAAAAATCAGACGCTTGTTTTAGGGGTAAAGGCGGCATCAAGCAGGGCTGACATCAAGTATCGATTGTCTAGGAAAAGTGGTAGTCTTAACCTCGCACTACACAAAGGGCATCCGAAGGCCTATAGTGGGATCACTTTACTTTATGTTTATAATAAACGTGTTGAATAATCAACAAAATAAACAGATTTTTAAGTCATTTTATTTTAAAACTTATGGAAAGCTTTATATAGTTAACGGAAATGTTGAACTAGTTGGGGGTGATGGGTGAAATCTCTAATTTCTACATGTTTCAGCTACATACTTGATTTTTTGTACACACATTCATGCCATATTAGGTAATATTATACGGAAGGTTCATTCTTCTAGGCTTAAACATTTCCGAGTTATTGAAGAAAATCCATTTAAAAATTTCCATATTAAATGTTTTAATTATTCCCATAATTTTTAGAAAAGTTTGATTTTTTCTGCACCACCACTGACTTATTTAGAACAACACTATGCATTAACTTTTCTATATCATTGTAATAAAGGAAGAAAAAAATTACACATCCTCTGTATATTATTTTTTTTAAATTACTACACATGTTAAATTTTGTATTAAAGAAACTATCAACGTTGTTTCAAAATCCATGCCCAGAATTGTTAGCCATAGTGCGTGGGACATGCAGTGAAAATTTCGTGCTTCTATCATTAAATTTCTCAATGCTATTTTTATTTCAATGTGCTGAAATGCAATGAAAATAAAAGTGTGGAAAAACAAATTTGAACGTTTGCATGCAATTAAATTGAAAATGTAGCATACATGCCCTCCTACAGTCATTAGGGAGACTGCCAAGCGCCATAGGACACTGAAACGTCACCAACTTATACTTTAAGGCACATAGTATTTGCTATACATGAAATCTAGCATGAAACAAGGTAATTCGTAGGTCGCAGAATTAATTGTAATAGTGTATCACTAGAAATCAAATTATGCCATTCAGGTTCCCGAATTGTGTTTGGGCGCATTTTAGGCTTATTTTCAAAATTGCAACTATTGAGAAGTCATTTCATCGTTGTTCAACATTTCAGGATCATACACATATTTCCAGTGTGGAATTTGTCATTGAAGCTGTGAAAAAGCATGCAATAATTCACTGGCAATGCTATAAAAATTGTTTCTCTATTTCACAATATTTTTTTTAAGTATGCACGTATTAAACCTGGTTAAGTTGAACATTACAGGGATATAAGCGGATCCAAAAGGAACAATTAATAACCACGTGACCCTATCTCGTACAGAATGAACATTGAGTAATTTCAGATAATTTACGAGACTGAAAAATGAAGTCAATGATCATAATTATGACTAATTATTGTAGCATGCATATATATATATATATATATATATATGATAATGTAGTGAAGAAGATGTAACTTTTCTTTATTATCTGTATCATTGGATTGTATATACTTAAAGTCTACTAAAAAACATAAGTTTGAATAAGTGTTATTAAACACGAAATGTTTTGATTTACTCGAACATTCTTAGATTTTCAATAGTAGGATGTCTATAACACACCTCATAGCTGACAAATTAGGTTCCAAATTACAATAAAATGTAATCAAAGAATTCAAATGGCACATTATATATGGTATTGTGGTACAAAACACATTATTGAGTTGATTGAGACATAATATGTATTTTAATGTTGTATTTTACTTTTTTATTTTAAGGCAATTTTAATATGTTATGAAAATTTCTGTATGTTTGTATTTCTATTTTTTTTTCAATATGCATTACATACAATATTTCATTAAGTTTAACCTAGAAGAAAATAGTCTAATGTCCGTGAATGGATGGTTAATGTTCCCGATACCTTTATGCATAATATCAACTGTTTATTATCCCAAGGGTATTACATATTATTTATAAATTAAGTTACTGTTACACGAAATAGTAATCGACAAATGTGTATGGGCTTCAGAATCTAAACAATGTTGTAAGATATTCATCGTATAATTATTCAAAGACTCAGTTTTATGCTCAATGGCAGAAAATGTACTGCAAACACAGCAGTCTCATGTCTGTGTCCTGATTTTCTTTTCGTATCTGTGTATATCCCGATCATCTTAAGGTGAGAAGAGATATGGCTCATCACTAAATGATCAATACACAAAACTGTCCAAACCATGTTTCCTGCACTATATCTTCCAATTAAACGCACCGTGCCAGAAACGTCCACAAAGAAACTATTTCACATCATTCTTTACTCAAGAGAGAATTGCCTGAGAAAGGTGTTGAACGACAGTAGCGGCATTCTCCTTTCGCAGGTCTATGTTGCCAAGCATAGCCATCCCGGATTTCTAGACATAAAGTACATTTACCCCGGTGATTTTGAATTGGCGTGCCGATATATGTCGGAAATTTAAAACAGTGCCTTGATTACATTATGGACGACTGATCCCCTTTCGTCCCACTGCGTGAACATGGGTGCTACCGTATTGGGATGTATCTTAACCAGACGAATTTAGTCACGTTTATTTCCCTACATACGTCAATTAGGGATAAATGGTTACTACATCGCCTCGAAGTGACATCTATTAGAAAACCAAGGTATTATTTGGGTGGATGAAAGTCGGTTAACTAAGTTCTTTTAGGAGCCCGAACATTTTTAGACTCGGAATCCACGACTTAACGTCCCTCCCAAGGACTTGTCCCTTCGATTATTACAACCTAAAAATCCATTAATCACTCGCGACCCTCGGGACTGGATTTAAGGTCTGTAATCACTAGAGAACCGTGTAGATGTTACTAACTTCAGACACTTTGGACACTCTGGCATTTGATTTTTGTACCTTGGAAACCGCAGAGAATCCAGATCTGAAGAGCTGATCTCGGAACCTTCGCCACATTTTGCATTTATATAGCACCTACATGTAGTTACAATTTTTTAATACATAACATTTTCAAAAAAAAATATATAAATTTTGTCCAATTTCCGTATTGCTTAAATTTTGCTTTGCACGGCGCAGGACCGCACTATCGTCTGGGATAAACCTGGACGCTCCTATTTACTCCCTGGCTGTTTTTCATCAGATTGTGGTAACCAACTATTACGTTGATTCATTTATCTATTCCTTCTTTTGCGATTTTTCTAAAGTATCTTTGTATCTCTCTTTCCCTCCTGGTCATGTCTTTATTCATACGGCAATTAGAGCCTGACAGTTTATCTTTCTACTTCATAATTTCTATTTTGCCATCTATGCTCCTGAGCAGGCTTTTGACTGGATCTCCTGTTTTATCCTTGCCAACATATCACAGTATTGAATATATGTTACTATATTCAATTTTCCTCATAATATCTTATACTCTGTCGTTCAGGGCTTTATTTCCGACATCTCGAAGTTCATACATTAGATTATAATAGTCTTCCTCCTTTCCCTCCTATGTCCCATTTTCCTGGTTCCACAATATATTTTAATTTATCTTTCAGTTTACTGACCTTCTCTCCTACCATGTTTTCTAAGTTGGTTATTTTGTTTTCCAGCTTGCTGCATTTCTCTTCGAATCTCTCTCTCTCTCTCTTCTCTCGTTTGCTTGTGACACCCTTAATCCAGTATAAAAATAAACATTCAGAATGCTTCGAACCTTATTTTGATATCAAATAAGTGCAATTATTAAGATTTAATTATACGTATTTTATGAATTTGGCTTTAAAATCAAATTCGAATAATCCGACAAATAATAAAAAATAACGGTTCCTTGAAAGATATATTTATAAAATATGCCTAACCCCTCTTCTGATCCTAAAAAGAAAGTTCCAAAGTTATTCCATGGCTTTCAACACAGTACTTCATTTTTACGCATGATTGGGATTATCAAATAATCCTCCCGTAAGACACAATTCTTCACAACACATTGCAGAATTCACTAATCATTACCTTGAAGTGGAAAGGGTTTTCGCTGAGAGATAATTACAACAGAAAAACACTTTGTTGGTTTCCAATTATTGGATTATGGACTAATTTAAAACAAGCGTACATTTTATAAATATAAAATTTCACAAAAATTTTGATTGATTTGTATTGTGTTAGTTCCTGGTATGGCGAAGGAATGGCTTATTTACACAACTAATATGCAAATTCCATTGTCATTTTTTTCAACTTAAGATTAGTAGACGTAGAATATTAGCGAAAGAATTTGTTTCATAAATTTTCAGTTTACTCGTTTATTCTATATTACAGATTGTATCCCAAAATCATTGTGGCGTTTGCAGAGGTACCGGTATACGTTTTTTTTATTAATTGGAATATATGTAATATTAACGCCATGTGAAAACGAACACTTATTTTTTTTGTAAGGCAGTGAAGGGAATAAGAAATTGTAACAATCGAACGTGAAAATATTTTCATTGTTACCTTAATCTACGTTTAGAGAAAACTGCATTGTATTATGTGTGTGATAAAATTTAAGAATTGCATTTGTTAGAATTAGGAAGGGGGCACGCCGTAGCGTAGTGGTTAAGGCACTGCGCTACAAGCCGGAAGGTCGAGGGTTAAAGTCACGATGGGTCAGGATTTTTAAACTGACCCAAACCTTCTGGCGGCACTATGGTCCTGGGATCGACTCAACCTCTATCGGAAATGAGTACCAAACACTTGTTCTGGGGGCAAAGCCGGCCATAACGCAGGTCTGACAACCCGGCTGACATCAAGTGCCGATTGTACAGAAAAAGTGGAAGCCTTGACCCAAAGGGCTTCCTGAGGCCTGTAGTGGTATTGCTTAACTTAGGACTATGCTCTTTGGATGGCTTATATAATCATTTGTCGATCTTTCGACATAACTTTTCTACAAAAGTATTTCAGTGTATATGTTGTTGTCATACCAGCGACGAATGCTATTCTTGTGTGATATTTTTTGGAAATTCACTCGAGCTGCAAATTCAAATTCTGTCCGCGGCGAGACACGTCACACATTCCAAGAACATCTATTTTAGACACGTAAAAAATTATTTTATTTCCTTTATTGTTTCAAAAGTTACGGATCAAGTAAATGTTTTTCATCTGGCACCATTTCTGCCCCTTGAAATTTAAATAAATATTTGAAACCCACTTTGAATTTTGGGCAGAGTACAATAAGTCAGGACACAGTATGGACTTCCATACATAAATATGAAGGGTTTTTCATATATTACGCAATTTCGTAAATTCAATAATTAAGTCAAAAATGCATCGACATAAAAACCTTCTTCTTTGTATTTTCATCTAACACACCCATTTAAGTGGGGATAATTATATCAGGTATATGTCCACCTCCACTGTCTCAGAGGGAAGCTATTCCGTCTATGAAGTCTGTGATCTCAATTCGTGGCGACGCAGAATGGCATCCCAGATCTGTCACCCTTCTCCATGTGACTTATTTTTATGGGGTTATGTGAAGTCCGAAGTCTACGTGAACAAACCACAAACACTTATCCATCTTATGGAATAAATTCAACGTGTGAACAACGACATTAACACAGTTGTATGTTAAAAGGTCGTCACGAATTTCATAGACCGAGTGACTGCCTGCCGAGACAGTCGAGATGGACATATACCTCATATAATTTTCCGCACTCATATTGGAGCGTATGAAGATGAAAAGAATACGTCGATGCATTTTTGGCTTACATGTTGCATTTTTTCAGTTGCGTAATATATGAAAGACCCTATATACTTATGCGGTAACTCTATTATATTACGTAAACTCTACTGATACATAAAGTATCTAGACCGAAATGATTTTGCAAACAGATCGCTGCTGATCAAGCCCAATACACATTTGACGAACTACATAGTAAGACCTGAAACTTAACATTTTCTTTATTTCCTCCTTTAGGACGTAATGGAAAAGCTGAAAGACACGAGAACTACAATATCGTTTCACGGGCCGTTCCAAATGAAAACTGCTGTTATGAATTTAGGTAAAACCCGTCAGCCTATGGTTCACATGTGGTCCTTACCAGGGTATGACGCCCAGAAAAATGAAGGCACACAACAGGCTGAAGGTGCATATGGTCAACAATTCATTCACTCTGAGGTTGAAGCCGTAATTCTAGCATTGAGAGATGATTCTTCCAAATCTTACATCATCACAATTGACGAATTCCCTGGTGGAAGTGATGATGATGTCACAGTAGATGTAATTGAGGAGGAAGGAAGTTCAGAAAATGAATCAAAATGAAGAAATGCCAGGAAAAAATAAATTGCGGAAACAGAGTACTCTGAAGATTTATCAATATTATTCAGTAACATTTTATACTAATATTGAGGAAAGCAATGTGGAGGACTTGCGTTAATGTCTTATTCTAATGTAATTGTATTTACAAAAATGCAAAGTGTGTGTATGTTTTGTGTTAAGCCTTCTTGTTTTATATAATTTTTCCCTTTCAGACCTCATGCTCATTTCAATGAACATAAATAACGATAGGCATTTTCTGATAAGTAGCCTATAAAATGCAATGTTACAATTGAGGGGCCCTGTGGAAGAGATGCATATGCCACTAAAGTATCATTCTCCTATGTGATGTTTTTATGATACTAGATGGTACTGGCTATTTTCTCGTACTAATATCACTAGACAAGTGTAATGTGTCCCTTATCCATATAGCTCCTCAAAGGCCTTAATCTTTAAAAATCACTTTTTCTGCATGTAGTAGTAATTTGACACATTTTATTTATAATTATTGGTACAAGATTTACCGAAATCTTACTAAACCTGGTTTTAGTTCTGTAAGTAAAGACGTTTAGATTTTAAATATTTTCCAAATCCATAAAAACACAAGCATACACAATGAAATCGCTTATTGATTTGTTTAGAAATTTGTTTTGATTTCGTTATTAATTTTCCTTGTTACTCCAAGAATTTACAAGGGGAATCAATAAAACGTATGATAAACTCCTCCCCACATCTCTTGACACGTCCATTACGTTATCAAGTCACTCCATTAACACATATTACGAAATATAAATATGCCTATATCGTTAGGACCTGTAGCCATAAAATTCATCCGCGGCACACTATTGCATCTTAAGATACACCTCAACGGATAACTTTTTTACCTCGAAACTTCTTCCATATATCCACCCTATACATCCCTCGATATATGCAGTGATCAAATTGCTTCCACCTAACTGACTGTTACGTTATTGTGACATGTCCGAAAAAATGAAGTATAATATTATGAAATATTTACCTAAAAGGTCCGTCTCCTCAAATTAATGATCATTAATTATCTGTAGATAGAGATAATTAATAATCTTTATAAGTTCAGGATACGGACCTTTTAGGTAAATATTTCCTAATTCTATATTTTAATTTTAATAATACGTCGGAACTTTATCAGGAATTTTATTAATGTTGACCTAAAAAGAAACTCGAGACTCTTTACTAAATATGGCTATACATCTATCACAGGTCACAATTTTAAAACCCCTGTCACTGATTTGCGTTCTACTTTATCTATGCAAATATTGTGGGACAGCATTGAGTCTAGAATTGTGGTTTGAAGTTGGACTAAATTCCGCATATAACAATCCTCTTTTATAATTCAGAACCTCAAAAAAGTTGAGATGTAGAGTCGGCTACAGTCGAGCGAATAATTCCATCTGCAGAAGAGCAAAACGTCCCAGAACTAGATAATTAACGTTCCAAGATCTTGACGTCGCACCACCACAATCTCCCTCAGCAGCGTCGGTGAATTACAAAGACTAGTGTAATTTCTAACTTTGAAAGAAGAGAATTTAAGGAGATTGCAAGGATGTGCAAGAGCAACCTGTCTCATCCTAAGCTACAAATCCTCACTTCTACACTAATTTCATGTTTCGACTTTTGTAATAACATCACTGATGTAAAATTCTATCATGAGTGGAATAAATTCGTTATTTATGTAAAACAATATATTATCTTATTTTCTATCATTTGATTAATGAATGAATAATGCATAAAAATGTAGAGAAATTGAAATTACTTTTTAGAATCATCTATAAAGTCATAATGGAAAGGGAAAAAATATATACAGAGATAAGAAAAGCACTTGATGTTGAATAAGATGTTTATGTACTATTGTTTCTAACTAAACTGTATACCCTCCAAGAGTAACCTCTTCGGTTATTTGTTCATTATTATTATTATTGATAACATTATTATCACTTATAATTATAATTACACCATTATTAAAACTGTCGTCGCTATTATTATTATTATTACAAAACGAATAGGTTCATTTCAATAATGTTCATGAATTGGATGCATTATTTAACCTTTCCGTCCCGAAACATTAAAATATACCATCCACTTTCAAGGTGATTATACGTTTTATGGAAGTATTGTAATAATTGTATGCAAACTTATGAGATTAAAAATAAATAAAGAGATGTTGAAGTAAAGTTTAAATAAATACTATAATGGTTATGTATGTATATTGAAACATGTTTCATATTAGTTAATAACATGGTAATGATTAAAACAGTTGTTATTTTAAGAGAATATGACCTACCGTCATAACAATAGATTATTTATAATGTTTTTTTTAGTTTTTGTATTTCAATGAATAAATATTATTTGGAAATATATCTAACAAATATATAGGATTGTATTGTTAGTGTAAAACATTTTAATTAACATAAAAGTAACCTTACCTGACAAAGGGACAACTTGTTACATAAGTAAATAATGCCTCCACATGATTGAACATAAAAAACATGTGAGTTAATCATTTTAATTATAATTCAAGATTTTTATACTGTCGTAAAATTCTACTTTTTTCTTTACTTATCTTTGGAAAATTCCGTTTTAGGTTTAATATCCATAGTGATGCTCTGAATATAGACCTAATTATTCTTTGATTTAAGACAGAATGAAAACTATTTGAAATATCAACCAGTTTTATAAAACATGTTTCAATTAGTTGTATTGTGGTTAGACACAAACTAATTAAAATATCCAGAGGTATTCACATGAAAATCAGTTAATAATTCCAATAATATCCAAAGTGCAATGTTTTATGTTTGTGCAATAAAATGTTAAAGTTAACCTATATGTGTAATCAAACAACATTATAATAATTACTCTCAAGCTTTTTGAAATAATTAAATATTGTATTTACTCTACCTAATTGTTTTATTAAAATTATAGAACTATTGATTGAAGCATGATTCAAAGATTTACTTAAGTTTATAAATACTATGGAAAAATTTACCATATACATTATGCATACTGTCGAGTCTTTACATGTGCAAATGCTATTTTTATTAATAATTCATTTATTACCCATTTACGCAATACTATATAAAGAGTATAAATGAATTTACCGGACGAAATTGATGTTTGAAGGCTTGTGGTAGGAAATCTAGGCCTTGGTTGCAAAAAGTTAAATCTTTGAAAATATTGCTTATTTGATCTAAATAGTTGGGTTTCGTCCAGTCCTTAATTAAGATCTGATACCATCCCACTCCATTCTATACCCATACATGTGTTTAATTCTATGTAAATCAGTCACAAACAACTTCATCGTTATCATGATTACCATCACTGGCACATGAACCATATATGGGTCTTGATCTTCTTCGGACATTTACACCAGTCTTCTCTATTCAAAGCCACTCTTCGTCAGACCTTGTCTCTCAAAATCCTGGTATCATATAGCACACAATCCTATCTCGGTCTTGGCTTACTAATTTTTCTTCTACCGTCTTTACAATACTCCTATCTTTCAGTTTAATAAAAAGTCTAATCAATTTCAACATTTTAATGTTTATAAATATGAAAATATATGGTTGTCAGTTATACATCTTTCTCCATAACAATCAATTTCAACAGCTGATAAGTGAGATATTTTCCGAGATCCTGGGTTCCGATTTCAATTATTGTGTAAGTAAATTATTCTTTTCAATCAATTTACACGTGCATAGTTCCCCCAAGTTCACGAATTTTGAGTATAACCTTAGTACACTAGAAACATTCAAAGTTAAAATCTGTTGGTAATTTTTCTCCGAATAATTTTAAATTTTAAAAGAAGTGACAATATATTAGTGATTACTAGACGGAGCATTCTTGTTCCCGAACACTTTTGGAAGATTATCGGTTACGATTGCCTGGAAGGCTGAACGTCGAAATCTGACGTTGGAAGCTTGCTTCGAGGACCAATGAAAGGTATAATTCCCTACATAACAATAACGGAACATAATTAGCGTGTAGGAGTCTGTTACTAAATCACCAGTATTGTACGACACGTACACATTTTGTAATATTATCGACCCCTAAATCTTTCTTACGTCAGATGTACACTATGAAGGACTACCCGATGAGATGTTCGGGAAATAAAATGCTCCCTCTGGTGATTACATTTTGACCCAATAGTAAAATAGTATCTTATATTTAAACCTTTGATATCGGTAGTCCATTGCTGTTTTCCTGATCGCAGCCCATATTAATCTATCCGGTCAAACGCTTTTATTAATAGTTCATGGTTCAACCGTGTTCATGATTTTTACTAATCTGATAATTTATATTATGGATCATTATTAAATTTTAAACTGTCTCTTTTAAAATCCTTAATTGATAGCTTACATATTTGCCCAATAATTACATGATGCCCTTGTTATGAAATTCGTAACTTCATATTTATTCATGTATATAGTGAATCACTTCTAGTATTGCACGACGTAATTTAATACATTTTTTCAAATGCCCCAGGTTTGTCTTTCGACATACCTGGTTTCTCTCCTGGCATGGCGTAATTGTAACCCACTAATGAGGTTGGGGCGCCTGGAAGGCGGGGTTACGTTGCCCCGATGATATGATGGGTGATGATGATAATGGTGTGCCAGAAGAGTCCCTAACCCTAAGATGAATATGAATGATGATGATAGCGATGGCCGTATGATTTCGGGGACCGTTGGGCCTTTACGTTTTCCTGACATTTGTCTTACAGGTGAGGAAGAACCCCGATAAAAACCTACCGGGGATCGAACCCGGGCCCACTGCGTGACAAGGCAGCATGCTACCCCGAGACCACAGCGATAGACACCTAATATAATTATGTCTAAAGGAAATGGCGTAGAATTGTATTGAAGTAGCAAGAATAATGGGTTTTAAGGTAAGTAACAGGTTAATTGAAAAAAGCTAATTTAAAGAATTTTCAATGAATCTTAAAGGAGAGAACCAAATACTAGACGTTTACAATTCTAGCATGAATTTCTAATTCAGCTAAATTCCAAATCCTATATTCAAATTACTATAGTAAAACTTTTGTTTTGTTTGTACGACATACATGTGAGGCAATCTTTAACAGATATATGAACTAAACATTGTAGACCTGCTGCTTAACAAGTTTTGGGGTACAATCTCCTAGGTACATGGATTATCACGAAGCACAAGAAATTAAATTTTACGAAAATAGTAGAGTTTATTTATAATTTCCAGGGTACAATTATTCTTCTCTTATCCTTTAAATTGCACATAGTGATTTGAAAGAATTGTAGCATTATTAGTTGCATTCTACAATATTGTAACCGATTTTTATCTTCCTGGCAGTGTCCCATGTTCCGGATTCGATTCCAAACTAAACACACATAAATAGTTTTGTTTAACTGGGATTTATAGAGTACATTTGGTCTCATGAAAACAACTGAGTAGCTTCTTGATAAAAAATGCAGTGAAATCAGATGAAATTTGAAATTGTGATTAAGGAACTGCTGTTAGCCAACGACTTCCTCTGCTTTCATCTTCTGAACGGTGAACTTAATCTATTGGTTTCAGCAGTATATTCACCAGGTTCGGAAATGGTTCCCCTGTACCGACGTAACTCAGCGGGATGCTGGATTAGCGGTTCAGCTATCAGGTGATCTTCTTAGGAGACAGATTTATGAAAGGATTTGATGCCAGAATACACTTCACTTGTTGAATTTTAAAACTAGCTTTATTGAAATTATTATTTAAGTAAAGCACTGTACGATCTCAGGAAATCGAATATACAACAGCGGCTAATATTTTATGAGCACATCCAGAGATTGTCGCGTGATAAAGTATTAGTAATCGAATATCGAAGTTACAATCTCGGTACTAACATAATAATTCTAAGTCCATTAATTATTTGGACTTGGATATTTAAGCCGAATCACTGTCGACAAACTTAAACTAAAATTTAATCTCACGAATGAGTTTCTTGGGAAAGTTTAAAGTTATCTCTGGTCGGCGACCCGAACAAGTAAGTATTTTTACACTGTCAGTGGATTCTCTCATTCCGCCATGATCGAAATTCCGTATGTGGATGATTTCCAAAATAAATTCTGATTGACTGTCTTCAGATATAAGTTGTTACTATAGGGGTTTTCATGCCTAGGAAATAGTATGGGAACGCTGTTGCCACTTGAAACCGTAGACTAAAGGGCACATATTGAAATACATTTTTTTTCTTTCCGGCAAAATACTGTAACGACATACTTTTACGGCACAATTATTTTCACTTCTGCTACTGATATCTAATTCGTGATTATTCTAACATGTTTATTAAGAATAATTATTTTATAGATTGTGACCACAGAGACGCCACTAGCATCAGAAAATTATCGCTGAGTGAATCACACGTGATATATTATTTACGTATTCTATGTGACCACGACTCTGCGTGGCAAAACAAGTTTCGTTGGAAGGGGTTGATTTAATGGCTTCTCCTTTAACCGCTATTCCGATAAATAGATTCCCTCCCCTAAATTTATTAAATGACACTGGTCGACAAGGTTTCTTCACAAGAAATCTGATTAGTGAATTTAGTGCATTTTCTCATACTGAATTCAGATATGTAGTCAGATTTTTTCCATGAGGCACACTTTTTTTTGTGAAAGCTACTTTTTTAAAATTGATTTTAACCTTCTCTTTGACCTGTCATAGGAACCTTTACATTATATGTAGCTATTTTATTCAAGCTGTATTAAAGGGCTGTCTCTGATGAGCACTGTGAGAGTTTTCATCAGCAAATTTCCACAATGGAAAAGAGGTACCAAGGCAAGTGGAGTTCTAACATGCTGGCTGACTACTGTTGGACCAAGAAGAGAAATGCTCCAGATGCAATATATGCCCGACAATCACTATCTACCACTTTCTAGGTAAGTCAGAATGAGTTAGAGTGATTTCATTAAAAATTATAAAAAATGTATATTAGTACAACAAACCCTTGCCTGATAGCAAAAACTGATCATATTTAAATGCAGGATGCAAAATACTTGTAAAATCTCATATTTTTATTCTTGTGAAAGAAAAAAAAGTTATTTTTTGTCGACCAATGTAATTGTTTCATGATTATACGTTCCTCAATCGAATTTTCTTTTTCAAACATCGGGCACCCACTTTCTTGGCAAAGTTATACATGAAATTAATTATATAAATTATTTATTTGAAATGAATTAACTAGTAAATCAATCTGACATAAATGGACACGTTTACTAGCAAGGATTGCTCCATAAATGCAATGCTATTTTCTAGACGTGAAGAATCCTATAGAGTATCTTTTAAACATAGATCCACCCACATTCTACATATTCTGATAGCGGGCTCGGAGCTTAGTTTCACAACGTCCAACATGGGGTTTTCCCCAGGTTTAAGAATTCCCTAGATTCAAATTTACCGTGTTCTCTTTGGCTACAATGACGTTTTGAAAAGTAACTGGCTTAAATATTTAACTAAAAAAATATATGTCTGTTTCATGTACACATATTCACTTAAGTATTTGGGAGTGTAAAATAAGGTTTGTGCTTTACCGTGAATTATCTCACTACACACTAAGAAATTCAGATATGTGAATTTTTTACTAACAAATTTTATATTAATGCCGTTTTCAATTATACTATTATTTTTATTCATTATAAATTATAACGTTTCCATATTAATCATCGGTATAAAATATGTACCTCCCCTAAATTAATAGTTTGGCTAGATAACTTTGCTGCATGATGTAGCTAATGTTATGATATAGGTCAATGACATAACATATATAATATGGAATTATAGTTAATCATAATAAACCTGTTTCCATTAATCTGGATATGAACTATTCCGGACGCACCTTCAAGAAATAACACTTTATATTGAGAATTCATGGAATAAAGTCATTGTATCCTATATTTATGTTATTTCTCATTTAGACTGTAAGACAAAAATTCGTTATTTAAAGGAAAGTTAGCTGGAAATGACATGTTGTTCTTCTCTGGCTTTGGACAACGAGCAAAAGAATGTATACAATAAATGTTAAAGTTTCCATAATACTTTATGAGAAGCAAGACTTGTGTGTTCTAATATTGTTTCCAAATACACAGTTCATAATTTACACTACCTGTATCACCAATTTAAATATCAGTACAAAAAATAAATAATAGTTTTAAAAAACTAAACACGCTTTATTAGAAAACCGAACTAAAAAAATTAAAAATAGTTTTAATTTCCAACACTCTTGGGATAAATAATTTTACCATCTAAAGCGTTGGGGGTTTCTTTATCAATTAATATATTTGATAATAAACATATACTGGTAAAAGTAAAGTCTCTAAGAAGAAAATCTAAAAATCATAAAAAGCACCCCAGGCTTTTGATGGTAAAATAGTTTATCCCAAGCGTGTTGGAAATTAAAACAATTTTTCATTTTTTTAGTTCGGTTTTCTAATAAAGCGTGTTGTTTTAGTTTTTTAAAAACTATTTTTTATTTTTTAGTTTTAATATTTTACAGAATAAGACAAAAATGTAAATATATTTAAATACGGTACTATTGTAGTATTAGCTAAAAGTAATACTCTTCTAAAAAACCTCCCAGCCGGATTTGAACCAGCGACCTATGGATTAATGAAATTATATACCACTAGAGTTCACCCCTCTACCAACTGAGCTCTTACAACGATTGACAACCTATTATACCAGTTTGCATTTTTTTGATTTTCTGATGATTCTGGCCAGGAGTTTAGAAACAGAATATGAAATTGTTGTATTGTCACGGGTCCTTTACAGGTATACAACGTTTCAAGTCGTTCCAATGTTTCGAAGTGGGTGAAAATCGTGTTCAAAAATTCCGTTACATAAAAATGAAGACACTTTATTTTATTTTCTGATGATTCTGACCAGGATTTCAGAAAATTAATATGACATTAATCTATTGTCACGGGTCCTTTACACATATACAAATTTTCTTGTCGATCCGATGTTTCTATGTGGGTGAAAATCGTGTTTTCAGATATGTATTCGGAATTTCTCCATCGCCCACATTTTTTTATTTCAATTTCAATTAATGGATTTAGATTATTATTTTTTAATAAACGTTTTTTCGTCCATTTGTACATCGTAAAATAACACGGGGATCACTTTCGTCAGGAGATTTCAGCTATGGGAAAGAGATATCAAGGCAAATGGAATCCAATATGCTGCACGATTATTGGTGGTCCATAAAAAGGGATGCTCCACAGGCGAAATATAGCAGACAATCGTCATTTATTACATTCCTGGGTGAGTCCGAATGTTCGAATATTGAGTAGTTACGAATTTAGAAAATATTAAAGTGTTTGAAATTATAAATTCCTGTTTCTCGGAAACCATGCGTGATGGAGAAAAACCGATATCATATTTGAATTCAGGAGACAAACTACTATCCGAATCACATATTGTTCTTTCTGGGACAACAAAAAAAGTACTTTTTTGTTGCTCAGTGTTATTATATCAGGTATAATAAGTGGTTGCAATGTTAGGCCCCAAATACGGTCACTAATGGCTGACGAACATTTTGAAAGTCTGTTAAATCCTCTGGAAAAAGCAGCCTGGCAATCTTTCACAAATATATGTTGCAATTTCTTTGGAAACCATAAAGCAGAAAACTATCGAGACATAGTGGCTGATATTCTACATTCTTATAAAGCAAAGGGATGCTACATGTACTTAAAAATGCACTTTTTGGACTTTCGCTTAGACTTATTTCCGGAAACTCTTGGGCCTGTCTCTGACGAGCACGGTGAGCGTTTTAATCAGCAAATTTCCAGAATGGAAAAGAGGTACCAAGGCAAGTGGAGTTCTAATATTCTGTCTGACTACTGTTTGACCAAGAAGGAAAATGTTCCAGACGCAAAATATGCCCGAAAATCACTATATTCCACTTTCTAGGTTCGTCAGAATGCGTTAAATGGATTTTATTAAAAATTATATAAAATGTGAACGAATATCACATAACACTCTTGCCCTCTTAGGAAAAACCTAAAATGATATTTAAATTCAGAATGAAAAATACTTCTAAAATCTCACATATTTATTCTTGTGAAAGAACAAATTAATTTTTGTCGACCAGTGTTATTGAAAAACATTAGCAATGGATAGGGTGGTGTGGAGAGATTATGTCCGACTGGCCATGAACCTGAGTGCTGGGTAGATCAAGTGAGTTGTTTTTATATATTATTTAGTTTTTAAAAATACATATATTTTAGAATATAGGTTTGATATAATTCAATAACCCAGAACATTGGAATATCTTATCACTACCAGCATTGCAACGAAAATCATAGTTAAATTTGCGAGATCTTATCATATTTTGCGTTCTGATTATGCTTGAAGCATTTAAGTAATTTATGAAAAACTTTGATAGTGAATAGGGCTTACTTATAAAGTATATTATAGTGAATTATTTAACACCTAACAGCGGGAGCCGAGAAATTACTAATTGGACATGAATTTCCTTTCTTCTGCAATGTAGAAAGCGAAGGAATTATCATACAGTGAGTGACAGCCCCTCTTTATCTTTTATTTTCACTTAATGTACGCACTGAAAAGTAACGCAGACCCCACAAGATTATCATCGCTCCACTAATCCCACTATATTACTTGCATATTTCAGTTTTATTTTATAAAAAGGAATTATGAACAGGTTGGATGATTTATCAAAAGTAATGCTACGAGTGATTTCCAAATTATGGATAAATTCACGACTCACGAAGTGAGGAATGAAATTACATAGAGAATTTGGAAATCAAGATTGGCATTTGTTAGAACTGTTTAACGAATAAAATTAAGACGTTTACTCATAAATCATTATTTAAATATAGTTATTTAAAAATATTTATATATTTAATATAAACGGCGATGTTTGAAACAAGTGAGAAATGTTTGTTGTTCATTTGTTCATCACTGCAAACAGATCATATTATTTATTGCCATTTTGCTCTATGCAACGGATCGCAATATTGTAAGAATGCACCCTAGTGGAGAAAAAAATTAAACACATCAAACTGTTTACTAATTAATTTCTGATTCCCTATTATGTAAATTTCCCTAGTAAAGCTGCAAGGCATAGCATGAACATGCTAAGATTGCAGTGGAAGACCTGCCCTCGGGCAGAATTACTATGGATGCATGATGTAAATATCTTAATTATATTTTTCTGGAACGTTAATTCCTGGGAAATAATATGCTTAACTAAGTGCAAAGACTGGTTTCTATTGATTGTGGTATAATCAATTGCTAGAAATGTCCCTCTATTATAACCCGCAAGCAGTATCCGCTTACAATTGTGCACTGTATATATATATATATATATAATCTAGGAGTCATTTGCATTGTAGGATTCTTATATCTTAATATATAAATTTATATATTCAACGTATTTCTTAGAAAGTCACTGCAAAATTATGCTCAGGCCTATTCAGAATGTTAAAAAGTAGGGGCGTGAATTTAAAATGATACAATTAAACTAATAAAATCGAGGTGAAAAACAATTGTGATTGGTTGTAATTCAAAATTCATTGAAATGTGATTAGTCATTGACTCCCATTTGGGACAAGAGTTAATAGTCTATTAAATATTCGTACAACAATTTAATACAACAAGATCATAAGCAGTTTGATTGAGTTTCCGTGTGGTTTAGCAGGCCTACAGTTACGTTGGTTATATGGCTAAAAATATTAACACACAGAGTTATAAAATAGTTGTGGACAAACTCACATCACTCTCAACGCAAAATATATATTTTTTTTCAATCTACTATTAGATAAAAAGTGGATAAGTGTTATTCTGCCAATACAAGCTTATAAGGTTACCAAAACTCTGGCATTTTATCCCCCAAAACCATTGTACCATATGTTTTTAAGGTAAAATCCTGTTTAACTGTTGTGTTGCCACAACCGCCACAGAGACTTTGTGTAAAAAATGTTCAAAAAGTTTGCGTCAAGTTATGGCCAACTACTTTCATTAATATTGTTTCACCTTAATAACAAGCCTACACTGTAAAATCCTTTCACTTAAAATCAGCATCGCACTTCACATGTGTGCGTGAAATTTTCAGTGCATTTCGTTCAGACTCCTTTTATTTCAGGTTTGAGGACCTTTTACGTACCGTAAGTATAGGACACGAGATTCACGGCTTTACATCTCTATCCAATGAAGTCGGTCTCAGGAAGTTTTACGCCTTGAAAAGTCTGTGGACACCTTCAGATTTCAACTCGGGAACTTCGGAAACACAGTCGGGCATGATAACCATTAGTTTACGAGGTACGAATCTATACATTATTATTCTTTCTTATTTCTATATTTACCTCCAAAATAACCGATATTTACTTATATATACATATACATTTTCAAAGAGATGGCCGGGATTTTCCTGTACGATACTACAGGGCAAATAAGCACACTGAAGTTGTTTAAAATATCACTTAACACTTTATTTCTTTCCACAATTATCTGTAAACTTTCGTTTTAAATTAAAACTCACTATTAATCTTCTTTTATTTTTCATCACAGTCATATCTGTTTTCACAGCCGTTGCTGAATAAGTTCGCCACAATTTCTCGTTCGCTTAACTCAAAACTGTCCACCGCGAGACTGACTGGGGTCTCGCATCCGGACCCTTTTTAGAGGCGCGAGGAAACTTCTAGGAATAGCGTCGAGATATTTCGAAGCCTAGAAGTCTCTGGCACGGATCATTCATGAAAGGAGGAAGGAGATGCTGGTAGAACTGTCTGGTTAGACACTCCAAACACTTTGGCCGGTTTGTGCGGGCCCTCTAACTCACGATTCTCGCCATAAAATTTGGGGTCGTTCTCACCTTGTTTTCATTCAATAAAAATAACAGATGTTCGCGTAAAACTTTATTTGTTTCACAAAACATACAGTGACTCTTTACATATAACCTGCTGCAATAATTAACCTTGTTTCACATTTTATTTTTCGCAATCACTGATGATTGCACACTGTGTTTAGTAATTCTGTGGCCCACTCCTGCCTTTATTAGTCTGTTTGCTTTTAAAAACGAAATAACACTTTTCCATTCATTGTATTGTATTAAAATTAACACTTCACAAAAATGTATACATTCTATGGTCATTGAAGGAATTCATTATTCAAGAGGAATCTAATTTTCTCAATGAAATTAATGTAGATACTTTAGCTACATACATAGTTACTGATTCAGCAATTTTGCAGTAGGCCTATACTTAATTATTTTTATGTAACATTATAATATTGACCTTTGTACATTTAGTCCCATGAGCCTTCAGAGCTCTATAATGGAATCATCAACCTTTACTACAAACTTAGGAAATCTAACAGTTCACCACAGAAGAAACCGAATGTATATTCTCCAAAGTGCGATAGATAGAGAATGGCCTGTGTCTACCACCCATCTGTTGACCCTACATCTACATGTGAGAAAAAACCAAACATTTTTACTTTTTAGTTTTAAACATTTTCTTAATTATAACATCAATCTACTATCTCATTATTACCATGAAGTCACTGGATAGTCGAAGATTAGGACAAATAATTTTTTATTAAAGGTACAGTTGCCTCAACAGTGAGGTTCTCCATGTAATTACCATCACTTCATACTGTAATAATATTTTATTCCACGTATTAAATACATGTTATAAAAGGCATAGAAACCCTCCATGGTATCTTTACCTTGTCGTGGTGGAGTGGCTTGCGTGCTTAAATGATCCTGAGAGCTATGCCGATAGGGTTACCCATGCCAGACTGGTCGAAGGTGATAAGCCAGACGAAAAAAGTACCTTGGGCGAAAGAGTGACGATCTTTCACCGTAAAAATACAACCGTCAAGAAATGCGGACATGGGTTCATCTGGGGTAAAATTTTCCGGAGGTCAAATAGTCCCCCATTCGGTTCTCCGGGGCGGGGACTACTTCAGGGAACCCATGCCAAAGCAGGACATGTTGCGCGTATGGGGAATGAAAGACGTGCATGGAAACTTCTTGTAGGAAAGCCAGAAGAAAACGCCCAGTTGGTAGACCAAGAATGAGGTGGGAGAACAACATTAAGTATGATATGAGGGAAGTAGATTATACAGGGAATGATTGGAAATCATTAGCTCAGGATAGGGATGTATGGAGAGCTTATGTCCGCGCGGCCATGAACCTACGGGTTCGATAGTGCCAGTGAGTAAGTAAGTAAATAAGTAAGTAAAAGGTATAGAAAGTTCTCAATGTATTATAGAGTTTAAAAACGAAGTTAAATAGTATGTGAAAACTATCAAAATATCCCGAAAAGATCCCAAATAATTTCGTCAATTTTACGCTTACGGTTTCACTTTCAACAATAATATTAGTATTTTTAAGTTTTGTAACGATTATATTAATCCGTTTTTTTACAATTCTTAATTACCTACTTATTTTAAAATTGTTTTAGAGTCATGATTTTGTTTCTTGATATATTGCTGTTCCAGTGCAGACACACATGCATGCCATTCCTAAGCTTCCATAATAACTTCCATTGCGGATAACATATAAATGTTAAGTTAAGTTTCAAGTTTCTATACTAGACCTGAATATAGAAAGGGTTTGTTTTAGTCCGAAGGATCCTCTCCACTCTCCGAGATAGTACGTTTGTCTGTTATACGATATCATACATAATTCTAAATGTTAAACGAAGTGGTTTTTGTAATCGTAAATGTAGAAAGTGTCACAATATACGGATAACAAGTTCAAAGATGAGTTCAATAACGAATCAGAATGCGTATTTGATAGTCATTCACGATATCATATAAAATTTGTATTAGGAAATTTTAATGCAAAAGTAGGGCGGGAAGATGTAGGCAGGCCTACAGAAGGCAAATTCAGTTTCCATTAAGCTAGTAACGAAAATGGGAATAGATTAGTCACCTTTACCACAGCAAAACATCTTATTGTTAACAGCACATCATTCCTGCTTAAGGATATTCATAAAAATACCTGGACGTCTGCAGATGGTAACTCGGAAGCAGATATATTACACATTAGTGGAAAAACGCTGACGCAGTAGAATCATCGATGTTTGACCAGTTAGAGGAATAGACTGCGTTTCGGATTATCATGTGGTCAGGGTGAAAATAAGGAACAAAGTGAGAAAACAACACACAAAAGACGATTCTGAAAATATTGAATTGAAAGACTTAAATAAATTAATAATTTGGCAGGAATACCTCATCAAAATTACTAATACATTTGAAATACAGATGAGAAAGTGGCAACTCAAGAAGAAAGTTATACAAATAAAGAATGGAAGGCTATAAGAAATACTATTAAATTGTCAGGATCAGAAACAAAGGTAAGTTATTTTTTAAAAAAGGCAATGCAAGAAATGATTTGATAGTGAATGTGCCGAAATTGTAAAGAAAAGAAATCTAGCAAAATTCAATTTGTTACACGAGCCAATGCAGTGAATTTAGAAAAATTAGGAAGCATTAGATGGGAAATAAATATATTATTTAAGACTATGAACAGGAAATATTTGAGAGATGATAATTGTTCTTTCAAATGAGTATAAAATATAAGAACATCAGATAATTATATAAGGTAATTAGAATAGAGAGAAAAACCTTTCAGGCTAGACCAAACATAATTAGGAATGAAACTAGGGATATGATTACAGATTCCACTAATATGCATTTATCTGAGAACAATAAGCGACTCTTTTAATTTGAAAATTGCTTCAAATCCTGCATCCTTTGGTATCAAACATCATACCTTTGGCGTTTATTTCTTTTTTTTTTCTCGCTTCGGGAATAACCCTAATTGACTGCGATCGATGGATCATATTTTTTATTTTTTTTTTTAAGATTATAGATTCGATACCTTTAGAGCATCAAGTTATTGTTTCTTTCTCCCAACTGCAGTCGTTAAGATGGCAGCATCAATTAAAGGGCAAAAACTTAGTTCAGACCTAAAGGTATCATCATATATTATATCTTCCATAAAACCCCGTTAAATGCCTTTCCTAAAACATTTTTTTTTATTTCTTGAATTGTTTTTATTTTAACACCTATGAACTCATTAAACGTGAAGATAAAATTATAATTGAATAAATCTCAAATCATATGTCCCATAAAATCTTCCCAAATTGTTTTGTACGCCCCCATTTCTTATTTGACTACCTAGAAATGCATTAAGCACATAAAGGAGTATGTATCTTGTTAAACGTTTCTTCGGGGCGCAGGGGATAAGACATCAAAAATTGCACATATAGAAGGATGCATATAAAGATGAAATGCCTAAAATACCGTTTTTATAGCACATTCAATAGCTTGACTTATATGTCAAAAGCCGTAGCGTGTCGTGGAGTACCTATATTCAACTCCCTGTGGGGTAAGGAATTTAAATCTCAATCTTAGTTCTCTGTTATCTTGTGTTTGTTTAAGAGGAAAATAGTAGAAAAAGAGACAAACATGCAAATAAACAAAGGAAGTATAAAACTAAACGATAAAAAAACAAAATAAAATAGAGAGCTAGGAATAATAAAAAAAATTAAAAAGAAACTGTTCAGAATGTTGACCTCTTGCGTTAAGACACACGTGTAAAACTATTCTGTAGAGCTGGGAAAAACGTTCGAACATACGTCGGTCATAAAATCATATCTTGTGAGTTATGGCATACTGTAGGAGCTGAATATCTTCTACTGTAACCACTTGTGCAAGTGGTCGGTTATGGTCGGATTTCCCCAGTTTCAAACTGTTCACAGTTTGACTAAGGAGAAAGCATTTTTTAGGTAGTCAAAGTCATGATTATAACTGCCTTCGGAAAGGAAATAAAACTGTGGGTCCCATTTCATATATATGATCATCATCAGCTTCATGGATTAAGCTATAAAAACCTTGTTCTGGTCTCATTCTTTAACACTGCTTAGTCAATCTTGTCTTCGGCCTCACCACATTTCATCTTTCCTTTGGGTTGCAGATCATCATCTGTTTTGGTATTCGATCGGCTTTCATTCTTTGTACATGTTGTTTCCAATCATTTCTATATTTTTTATTCTGTCTATTAACTTACATATGTTTATTTCTCACCTTATATATTTGCTTTTTTTAATTCAATGAGGTATGTCCCGAAATAGATCTCGAAAATCTAATTTCAAAAGTTTCAAATATCCTTTCCGTTCTTCTTGTCAATACCCATAAATCTAAACCATAAAGCAACATTGGTACAGACATGACTTTATACAACTTAATTTTTGTTTCCTTTCTAGTATTTTATGGGTCTCTTGATAACGCCGCATACATAACTAAATTTATTGATTTTGTTTTAATATATTAATTTCTCATATATGAAATGTTGTGGCTGAGATAATTGAAGCAATTAATATGATCAATTATGTTTCCTTCCAATGTAATTTTAGCTCTAATAATGATACTCCTTTAAATTCTAATTTTTGAGCTGAAATTTTGAAATTAAAATGTTTACTTACATTATTTCATTTGAATAATTCCTTCTGTGCTTCTTCATCACAGCAATATATTAAAATTTGACCATCGCCAAAGGGAAGTGAAACTAATATATTTTTTCTTTAATTCTAAAATATTAATTTAAATCCACTTGCATTTCTTCATTATTTGCTCGATATACGACAGGTAAAAGAATCTCAAACATAAAATATTATCACTCTTAGCAAAATCTGTAACCCTTTTCACGTCATGATTTGAATTGCGACTCTATTTGTTAAAGAGAGTCGATAATATTAAACATCTAATTTTGTAATATAAAACAATGAAGTAACAATACTTATGTTTGTCATCAATGCTAGCCCATTTTCATTTTGTACAAATAGCAGACGTCTAAAAATTTTCAATGAGATATGAACTGGTCAGTTTGGGAGAGTAACATACCATTCTCGTTCTCCAGTTGTAACCCTAAAAATGTTGGCTTTGAGGATATTCTTAGGCTATGTTTATCCAATCCTCATTAATTTTGCATAGCTCGTGTGTTCATTGCCTGTCAGGTAACCCGGTAAAATTCTGGAGTGATCTAAAGAATGCAAGATTCCTTCAGACGCAGGAAGGAATATTACAATACAATGGATAGAGGTGATAAGCAGTAATGTCTCTTAAGAGTAGATTGAAGAGTTCATAACAGAAAATTGCTACATGCACAATGCAAATAAATCGTGATGATAAACAGTGCAATATATTAAATTAAATGGCATTGTTTGCAAGAACGCTTTTTGCAAATTTTGTTGAATGCTGATTAATTTGGGAATAAACGAATCCTATTTGAAGGGTACAAAGGAAAAAAAAACAGGTAACATATGTTTTTCTCCTTGAAAACTAAAGAACGTACATTTAGTTGAAGAACATACATACTTCCCTTAATGTATGCCAAACTTTGTAGGTAAATAAACCCATGAAAATGTGTATCTCGCATTTAATAACACTTCTAAATATTAAGATAATGTTTACTATGGGAATCTAATATAACACTTCAAACTCCATTTTGACAAAAAAAAGTGTCTTAACTAATTATTTCCTTTACACTTAATTTTAATATTTTTACCTTCCAAAATTCTTTTAATTATTCTGATATTAGATCAATGAACTGAATGTTATTTCTGCAGACTTTAGCTTGATAGGGTAAAATGTTTTATATAAATACCCGGCATACCTTAACGCAGGATATTACTTAAAGTCCATATACCGGTAGGACCTACTAATAAACATATTAAACCGTGGCACGATTGTACCAAAGATGACATGGTAACGGACCTGATTCCCGTCATTGGCTACAATTCAAACACTATCTTTAAAGTTCTTAGCAAAAAATGGTCCCTCAAACTTAATTTCAGTTATCTCAAACGAATTTCGTTAATTAAAAAAAATATGATTTTGAATGGACGAAATGCCAAGCCCCAACACAGAGAAAATATATATGTTGTAACCAGGAATCAAGCCCAGTCATCTTTAATGCAATCATATAACACACTAACATCTCATAGGCCGTCAATTTTAGTCATGTGACATACGGTAATAAACATTATAAAATAAAATACAACTACATTATTATACGTATTAATTCAGTAAATATTAATTAGTATGGGAGTTGGATACACAAGGAGACAAGGGACCAAGAATTTCTGGAGTCAGTGGACCGGCACTTCACTAAAGCAACATTGACAAATCACGACAGGCCTTGTGGGCCCTTGGACCACCAGAGGGCTGCTGCTCTCACAGCCACACGTGCCAGTCACAGAGGATCATCCAGCCAATACAGGAGACAAATGTGGTTAGCATGTAAGATCTCACATCAGTTATAAATTGTTGTCTCAACTTAAAGTCACTACTTATTTCAGCTATCAAAATTCCTCACTATAGCAAACAATGACAGGAATTTCGTGAGAAAAATTCTCCCCCCCTGCAGCCACCAAATATCGCGCATCCCGTAATCCTGCGTCATGGCAGGATACCTCAGATCGGTCGTCCATAGTACCAGGCCCATATTCAGACAACTCTTGAATGACAAAAAGTGTCGGTTACTTTGACAACGAAAAAGTGTAAAATTATGTTTCCACCCAAAAGACATATGGGTGACAATTCCTCACCGATTTAAATGTACGCCATACTAGAAAAAGTATAAAAAGTATTTCTCCACCCATTAGACATATGGGTTATAATTTCTCACACGGTTTAAATGTACCATCATACTAGAAGGGGAAAAAAAGTTACGGCTATTAAAACATTATGGACGACTGCATGAAAATTGTATCGATTTGGAAATCTGTATGTGTACAATTGTTTTTCAAATGAGTTATGTCAATGTAATATAATTCCATTTAAATATGTAAATTCACAACCATAAATATGCTGGCGTATTTTCCAAAATATGTGAGCATTCCGTGGGTTTACTGCATTTACGCACTGAAAATGTTATGCCCTGATCGTTATTTTCTTTTGTGATATTAGATAAATTTTTTCTGTAACAACAAAGTGTAACATGACACTAACAATGAACATTCCCAGGTTTTTCAGGGATGATGGTTTAGAGTTCACATATATGCAACAACAAAAGCAACAGAAAGAAGTGATCCATGTGTTTATTTGTTTCATTACTGATACGAGTACACGTGTAATTTCTTATTGCATGTACTGAAATGTACTGTTTTTATATTACTAACTTCACTGAGGATTATTTTATTAATTGGACGACGTTAGGCATCAACCGATTATAACACCATTTTCAAAATAATTGATTTTGATGTCATCTGTTGCACCGACTCATGAAGTAAGTGTACAAATACTTTTAGCGCCAAATCTTTAAATAAAGCGTTTTGCAACAAACGGCTATGAAATCAAATCTTCAGAAATGCTAATCTAAATTTTGCACCATGCAGTTAATCGCCAAATGTACCCGCACTTTAGATTATTCATGCATATCTATCAAACAATGAAAAAACTTTATTGTTATATTGGCGCTACAATAAATAGTGAAGATTGACTTAAACTTTGAACGTATTTTTCCTCGAAACTTACATATGGCGCATAACCGGTTGATGTATAGCACCCAGCAATTTTGATCTTTCATCGAAATCTATCAGAACCTATCTTTCTACGGTCATAAGGATACATAACATGTCAAATACACATTAATCTGTATAATACGTCATCCGAAGTCATGAAATTCTTGTATAAATTCAGCTATCATCCCTAAACAACTTATAAAAGAATTCTGTTCTACCCTGTATAACAAAATTCACAGAGTTTCATTTTTAAAGGAAACGTATGTAGCGCTTCAAAACAATACAATTTTCCTATTTTAAAAATTTCACATTTCATCATGTTTCAATACCAATAACTTATTTTTCGTTTTATAGTGGCATAAAAACATAACACCACACTTTGTTGGATGGGCCTAGTTAGGGTTTGCTCTTCTTGTCGACGAACCGTGCAATTTCCATGCGAGATTACTTTATATATATGTATAACTAATTATATGTTACAACTTTGTTTTCAGATTGCGGGAGAATTTAAGAAGACGTTTCTCCTGCTGGTAATAAGAAGTCTGATTATCACTTTACAACATATTTTATACTATTTTTATTCCTTAACACAGCATTGCTTTATATAGTGTTATATGATAGAGTAATTGAACAAGCTTGTAAGTTCTAATTTCTAGTTACAGTGGATCAATGAAAGTTTAAGAAGTTAAATAGGATACTTTATACACGTATCGTAAAGATGTTGAATTAGTAGAGTAACCTCTGTACTCATCTCCAGTACAATGCCAGGTCAAGGTATGAAATGAGATGAAGTCCCTAATATTGAAGGTACATAATATGTTATGGATTAGTATACATCGGATATTAAACGGAACGTTTACCTTTGATTATAATAAAACGTTGTGATATTAACAAACGGATGTCTAGATGATATTTTTAATCTTCATTTTTTCCTTCCTTTGAGTTTTAGATGGAAAAATGTCCCCCGTGGCATTAACAACTTTTTTCATGTAAAACGCAACTTTGGAATACATTAACCTTATTCTAGTTTATTTTAATTGAGTGTCTAAATACTGGTTCGATAAATATTGTGCACCAGGAAAAATATTATCAATATTCTCCTTAATTTTTCAATACCATCCACATTTCAAATATCGATAGGACAAAAAAGTAAGAACGTAAATACTGGCAGGTGAAAACTAATTCAGCGCCATTGCTATACTATTCATGCTTAATTCATGCCTAAGCAGTCTTTAGTATGTTTCAACTGACTGTCAATTTCGGAGTATGGTTCATTCAGGTGTGCCTTAAAACATTACCCTAAACGAATATCCACAAGAAGAAATAGTATATTGTCAAATATAGTCAGAGAGTAACCTTGCAATTACGATTGTTCCATAACGCCTCATTTTCGCTAATAATGATGGATTTTTTGCAAGATGACAGTATACAAATATAAATACCTCTCTTTGAAAATGTGACCATGCCATGAATCCCTACTCACTATTACTGAAATGATTCAATGACTTCGAGTGTTTGTTCTGTCAGTAACAAGGAGCTGATTATAGGAGTTCAAATACACTAGATCTGTAAATGGTAAGTCTACCTTCCACACTAACATAACCTATGAATCCCTAGGAGTGTAAATAAAGCTTAGAAAGAAAATTTTTTGCAGAATTTGTAATGATTTGAACATCTTAATTTTTATACTTTAATTAAAAGAGACAAGATAAATGTAAGTTTTTACTTTCTTGCAATCTAAAGACGCTTCTTAAATTTGCTCATCGGTAGAACCAACACTTTTACTACGGTATCTATTATTTATGATCTAAATTGGTTATTAAAATCTTCAAACTTTATATATAAATTATTGAAAATTTAAGACAATTTAATTACAATATTGTTTAAGAAAACATTAAGCAAATTGAGGTTTTTAGTCACAATATTTTCACTACAACTAAGTGGAATGTCAGTTTAATTATCAGGAGAAGTAATTTAATTTCCCTTTATAAACTGAATTTATATTAACCTTGTACTTAGAATGTTTACATACTTAGTTGTATATTAAAAATGAAGACTTGTATTTTTATGGGACCACAATTCCTGTTATTCCTAGATGATCATACCACAATATTTAAACATGTTAGGAATATACGTAATTATATCAAATTACCTGGAAAGTGATATAAAGTAGACATAGGAAATGCATGATTTGGAAAACGGTATAGCATATAAAATTAGTAACGTTAGGTAGGCCTTCTAGAGATTCAAAATATGCAAAAGCAATTTTCCAAAACTAACGGTTAAGTTATCTTTATGGAATTGGTGTTCAGATGAACTAATTTTCATGTAAAACGCGGGAAATATTAATATGAATTTAAGAGAAGAATACTGAAAATTCTGTAAAGACTTGACAAATTATTTTCTTTAAAATTTCATTCGAGTAGTGATAATTTATGACTTATTTACTTAATATGCATTATCCTCTGAACTGTGGGTATTAGTAACTCCTTTTTTATAATGTATTTATTGATTTCCATAAAAAGTAAGTTTATCATTACAACGTTTCAAACAAAACAAGGAAGAAATATACATACGAGTAAGACATAACATTATAACATAGCAGGAAATGTAAAGTGTCATCAAAAGGAGGAAGCGAGAATTTGCATTAAGAGTATCTTCATTTATAACGATGAAATGATTTATCTATGCCAATGAATACAGATAATTTGTTAATATCAATATAGAATCAATATAGAGACTATAGCTAAATCTGATTTCTGATATTTTGGAAGACGAGCTGCACATCAGATCTGTGATAGGAATTCAGTTATATGCCCTCTGGTCCCTATGATTAGCTCTGTAAAACCAAGGTACTACAATTTATGTTTTGTGTAGTAGGGCAATGTTGATTAATATATTGCCCTCATTTCGGAGTCGACCTCTTGCGGTTTATTGATACCTAACTAAAAAAATCATATAATGTTCCATTGTGTTATATTTAGACACACATTGTGATTAATAACAATAATAACAAAATAATTTTGATTTCAAAGAGAGAAAGAAAGTCTTTAGTCGTAAATAAAATTTTAATGCATTTTAAGTCATAATTGGGCACCTTAATCTGATTAAGGAATATTGAAAATGTATGATTCTGCGAAGGTACCATTAAAACAGCGGTATTTTATTAAATATTTTGATGCGTCATATTTCCTACATCATTCGCTTAAGAACATTGGACAATTCTACATAGGACTAATTATTTCATTTTTGCGAAATTTGACACATTGAACATCTCTACTCTAAGATAACCAATTATCTTAAAATCTCACCTCCCTTGTGTTATTGGTTATATCTCACTTCCGAACAGCTATGGATTGTCTTTCATATATTACGCAATTTCTAAAAATTCAATAAAGTAAAAAACGCATAGATTTTTTTATCTACATACACTCCCATTTAAATGCAGAAATTATATCAGGTATATGTCCACCTGCACTCTCTCGGCAGGCAGTTATTCGGTCTGTGAAATTCGTGATATCCCTTTCACAGACATATCTGTTGATGTCATTGATGGCATATTATATTTCTTCATTAAGTTGGAGAACTGTTTGTGATTTGTTCACATAATCCCATAAAAAGTAGTCACATGGGGTAAGTCACAGGATCTAGGGGGCAATTCCAAGTCGCCACGAATTGAGATTATAGGCGGAGGGAATTTTCACGGAGTAGGGTTATTGTCTCGAGGGATATGTGGCAGGTCTAACAGGTCCAAAGCCTACGTAAACAAACCACAAACAGTTCACCAACATAAGGAAGAAATTCAAACGTGGCATCAACGACATCAACAGATATGTCTGTGAAAAAGTAATCACTAACTTCATAGACCGATAAACAGCGTGCCGAAATAGTGGATGTAGACATATGCCTGATATAATTTTCCACGCTTAAATGGGAGTGCATGTAGATGGAAATAATAAAAAATTCTATCCATTTTTGACTCAATTATTGCATTTTTAAGAATTGCTTAAAATCTGAAAGACCTTAGAGATTAATAGTTTTACATAACTCTATTTATACTTCACTCTTTTATGCTTTGTAGAGGGAACTGGTAGTTAAAGATTTGATCAAGAAAGAATCTCATTTGATACTATGCTACAAAATTAAAAACTCCAATCACATTTCCAACTTCACCTAGTTCAATAGTTGATTACGAGAAATGTTTCAATTTTAGTTTTATTGACAATTATTTTCAAATGTGGGAAAAACCTGTATAAATTAATCATCCGATTCAATGACAAATCGAAAATTAATATTTCAGACCTGAGTTTGCTTCCAAAAAAATTGTTCTCAGTGATATCACCAAATGGCTCTTAGGAAAGGAGGAGAAAAACATCCTTGCAAATATATGGGTAGAATTAGGTTGCTGAGCTGCAAAATAAAATATATTTATTCCTTCTGAATAAAACGTTTGCCGGGTGGTTCCAATAGTAGATCTACACATTTTTAAACTTACATGCTTCCTCTGAACACCAAGATTGTTTATTGTTTACAACTAAATTTAATATAGTAATATTATTGCATGCCAAAGTGAATTTTAGCCGGAAAAATATTTTTTGAAAAAAAAATATGTTACAATCACACAATAAATTCACGTTAAAAACTTAGAATTTTCAAAGTAATAATAATAACAATAATAATAACAGTAACATCAATAATAATATTATTAATAATAATAGTAATAATAATATATGGAGATATGTTCATACATATAATGAATTTAATATATAATAACAATGACAGCATATTACAAGTATTCATATATTCCAGGGGTGGGGCATCTGCTCACTTGCCTCCCTTATCTAAAAGGTGAGGCTTAATATGCAGTGAATGTTTTTCTTATAATCACTTCCTCCAACAGTAAGTTCTCTCTGTTATACTGGTGTGTTTGAGCCACTTTCTTAATCGGAACATAGAACAATTTACCCTCCATGAAAACGGTAATATTCTGCATCAAGTAATTGATCACAATGTTTTAAGTATGTAACGATTGTTTTTATAAGAGTTTGTCTTATTTTTTAAGAAGTTCGTTATTAAAAATATATGTTACTATTATTCTCTTTTATTCTTTTTATCTTCCCATCTTGTGCACGACTTATCTTCTCACCTACAGTTAGAACCAGCAGGCCGTACGCAGTACCGATTGGAAGTATGTAGGTAGGTACTCTCAACCGCGTACTAAACAGTACAGGACATGTCTCGCACTGAGACCCAAGGTGGATATTTAAATTTCTCTACCCACTTGGAATTGAACTTCAGCTGTCAGTACGGAAGATGGTAAATACCTTCGCAGACCACGCAACGGCGATATAAATTATATATATATATATATATATATATATATATATATCTGATGTGAATTAATTTGTTTTTAAACGTGAATATTCATTAAAATACAATAATTAAATATTAATATGTATATACTGGTATGCAACGTATAGGCGAGCTTAATTTTATTGCAAAGGTATAGCAGTTCTACGACCATGAAAATAATAATAATAATAATAAAAATAATAATAAACAAGAGTAATAATTTCAGCATATAACTTATTAAAGTACAGTAAATAGGAAATAAGGAAACCTTATCTAAGGATTATGAGGCTAACTTAAAAATATAGTCAGAGAAACCTGGAAATACAACATTAATTTACCATTAATGTTTTGCTTTAAATATAATGCAATTGCTTAAAAATAAATGATTAGTTTTTTACACAGGTTCACTTATGCTATATATATGTCATCTCTGCATTTATTTAAGGTTTTGGCTATTTTTCTTAAATTAAGTAACATGACGCAAAAAAGACATTATTACCTCTGATATACAAAACTAGACACAGAAGAACAGAGACAACATATGGTTCATTGTGCGTAGGTGCTATCAGCTATAAAACATTCCTTATTACCTCAAGAAAAAAATTCAGGACTTCAATCTGTCTTAATGCAAATTTTATAAACCTTGAGTTGGTTTTTATTAGCTCAAATACCTCATACAAAAATTAATGAAAATTAACGTAAATCCTCTACTGGTGAATGGCGTAATCCCAAGTCGAAGGACGTATGAGTTGAAGCCCCATTTTTTTATGGTCTGTGACATAAGAGGTTATTGCACCATCACAGGGGCAGATGAAATGGAATGGAACGAAATGAATATGGGAATGGAAAAGTTGTAAAATAAAATTTTCGCCACGGCAAACGGGGGAAATATTGTGAAAATCTTTCCCTAAGTCCAATCCGTCCACCACTATCCTCGCATGGATTGACACAGACGAGAACTCGGGATTCTGAGATGGAGAACGAGTGTTTAACCACTTACGCCACTGCGTCGCTAGAAAGGTAAGTAATCAATTTAGTAATTATTTAAAGTAACAGATCCAGAAAAGGGCGTGAGTAGGCAAACATTTCACACACTTTTGAAAATCAGAAACCATTGAAGCAAGGTGGTGCACTATATCCTCTGGTATTGAATTTTGTATTAGAACATGCAACCAAATCCTTGGACAATAAAGAGGTCGTACAATTCAATAATAGAGGAAGTTTCGGTAATGTGGACCCTTCGGTTTGAGAGCACCCTGTTAATATCTTTCTTATTTGGTGATGCCCTGGAACAGAAAATATTTTAATGTCTTCCCCTCATCAACTTTGACAAATTCAAGGCCAGCTTCTCTTATTCTTTGTGCGAAGAAGGATTTATTTGAGATATTTATGTAAACGGCCATGTAAAATATTTTCAAGCTAAGAATTAATTCTTAATTTGTGCTGTTGAATATTAGAAATGTTGAAAAAACTCCTAAATATATTATATAATACGTAGATGCTGTTTTAATATATTAACGGGTTTGGTTTGATATAATGTGACATGGTTGCTGTAACAAATATTTAAAGATAACAAAGGAATTCAGTTAATGTAGACCCTCCATGAGGCGGTTAAAGTTAACCTGGGTCCACTTTACACGAATGTCTATATTTTATCAATCCATCCATAGTAATTCTGCCCGAAGGCAGGTCCTTCACAGCAATCATAGCATTTTCGTGCTATGCTTGCAGTTTTACTTGGGAAATGTGTAAGTGTGGTAGATTCCCATTGCTTTCCACACCGGTGAAGGTGATGATGATAATGATAAGGATGATGATGATGAAGATGATGGCCATATGATTTCGGGGACCGTTTGGGCCTTCAAGTTTTCCTGACATTTGTCTTACAGGTGTGAGGAAAAACGCCGATAAATACCTCACCCAGAAAAACTGCCCCGACCGGGGATCGAACCCGGGCCCGCTGCGTGACTAGGCAGCACGCTACCTCGAGACCACAGCGGCGGACACTTTATCAATAAGGGTGCTATCTGTAAAAGCCATACACTTAATTAATTATATTTCATATCCTTGTAATTTTACCTAAACCGAAGGACCGTCGCTCTCTGCAGACGAATGACGTGTGAATGTTATAATCAACTATATTTTTTCAAAACATTAAATATATAACTCTTTTTAATTATGATCAGCCATAAATAATTTCAGATTAATTTGTGCCTGACTGTATAAATTAATAGCGTAAATAATCTTAAAATAGTCAAAAGGTTAAGATGGACTCTGGGGTCCACTTTACCGGAATATGGAGGTTAAAATGGACCTTTCTTGTAATGTAAAAATGTTTATATATTATGAAGCTGTTTCCATATTTAATAAATTAACAATGCTATTTCATAGTTACAGCACTAATGATAATGACTGTAATTAAACAAAATTAAAATCCCTTAATTAAGAGGAATAAAAAATTAATTCAAAACAGAGGTCCAATTGCCAGATATTCCTCTACTATGAAAAATGTAGTCTTGCTGCACCTGCTCCAGAATTCTATGACGCAATGCTCCACTCCTGTTCACGTTGTACTGGGACTTCCCATGATTAGGTGATCTAGCTGTAGCTTTGAGAGGCGTTCCGTAGCATCATTATAGTCGTTAATTGTTATTAATTATCATCGTTTTACTGGTGATACCAGCTCCAGACCAAGCGATATGGGTATTGACGCTGATTGTTTGAGAAGGAAGGGGAGAGGAGAAGACGTCTGGGTAGTGAGAGGTGTAAGGCAATATCCCTGCATAATTGTTAGCTGTTGAGCGACAGTCAGCTGTTCTTTCATGCTGATTTGAAAATAACGACGAAAAGTAAAAGCCTGCAAACATTGTGTTAAATAACATTAAGAAACTGGTGATGGTGGTAGGCCTTAAGTACCTAAACTAAAGTTCATAGGCTTACAAGCCTAGTGGCTTACCTCCAGGCATCTGGCCTCACATGCACATAAGAATTTAAAAAAGACGATCTTCTAGCCTGAATTGAGATGACATGTGGCTGTTATAGCTGATTATCTCAATCCAGAGTCCCTACTTATTTTAGTTATCCAATTTCCTCATACTGGTGACTGGATATCGGTCCCATACTGGAAGACTTTTCATGAAAAGATTTTTCCGTCATACGACTCTAACACAAGCATGTCATCAGCTCTGCATCTGGGCACGATTCCTTAAACCGCCGGTCACGTCATTAAACAGAAATAAAACAGATTTTTTTTATTTCTTTCTTTCTCGTTTTCTTTCGTTTACACTGTTCCCCCAATTTGTTTTACTTTGTTAACCTTTTTAACTTATTCACACATAAAAACTCAAGACGGGACACACACCCAGACCCAAGGTGAATATTTAAAATACCCTACCCCGCCGGAAATCGAACCCTGGTTGCCGGAGTGGAAGATAGGGACTCCACCGACTAGGCCACGGCGACGGATTCTACTTAAAACCAAATAGAGTAAAATTTGTTCAAAGCGGATTCGCATGGGACCAATTCTTTTCCACATTAGATAATATTCCGCATTATAAAAACATAGTAACCAATCTTAGATTATAGAATACTGTATATGTATTTTTATGTAATTTGGATTAATTCTAGTTCCGCTGCCGTTGGAAACTGAAGTATAGTATGTACGAGCGACTTCGACGCTAACGTGCGAAAAAAAAACAGTCCAGTTTCGACATCATTAAAAATGTCACTTAGGAGCGTATCCTGAAATTAAAGTATGTAGTTTCGTTTTCCACTCACAAACTATAATTTCGTCCATATCCTTTGATTCCCCGCAAATTTCTTTCCACCCTACATTGTGTGGTCTTTTAAAACTTTCAACAATCAAATTGAAGATGCCTTGAAATCGTTATTCCCTAGGGATATAGCAACAGCTAGACAAGCATCGGTCCGGAAATTTATAGATTTTTTGTTCGTGGTCTTGTAAAACATAACCACACCTCGTTGAATTTTTTTTTTTTTTTTTTTGGCTTTTCTCATTATTCGATCATTTGCTTGCGTCCATTCATTCATTATTTTTCTTTGGTTTTAAAATCTCATAAACTTGGTTTTTTCCACATTTAAATTTAGACATTATTTCGCGTACTGAGAGTTTGTTTTCTTTATCATCAATCACTTTCACTTTTGCATTTAATGATAATGATGCATAAGATTTAGCTATCGTATATTCCGTAAATTCAGAACGCTCCCTGTGAAAGATACGTACATAATTGGTCTCAGATCTTAAACTAATTTAAGACTTTATAGTGTTCCGATTATTTGTAAGACAGATATCACTTGTCATATATTTGTTAAACATATCTGTATTTCGCAAAACGGGTGTGCAGTATGGCCGAAAGGAAATTCCAAATACTGGTAGGAACTCTACTCCCGGCGGCAGAAATCATAATTTATTGTTTATTCGCCTAACGGGAATTCACTGAAGTGGAAATTAACATATTTATCTTTCTATATTTCCGCCTTGTAAACATTTGTTTATGAATTGTGTAGAAATATCCTTCCATTTCCGCGTTGGACAGATTCCGTTTTACACGAAATTAATTCACGTAAAATACTATTAATTTTAACGGACCAATACATTTGTTCATACTGGACAGATTTCCGCATTATTCACGGATTAAACAAGTTGTACTCTATATGTCACGCATAGAAATTATTAAATGCACACTTAACAAAAAACGATAAAAATGTTGAAAAAGTTTGTGACAAGGGAACCGTCAACCATTGCAAAACGTACCTTAAAATTTCTTACAAATAATCGTTATGATGTAAAAAGGCCGTATCCAAAAGAATAAATGCATTTTTAACTGCAAGGTACTAAAATCCTGCGCCAAATATCTAATTTAAACCATAGCGAAATAATACAATTCCTGAATAGGTAGACTGGAAGAACCTCACTACCTGTCGTCCGAGCCGCGTACCGCCTCAACACATTCCACTGTTACTCAAGCAGGGAGTATATCTGCTCCGAACAGTAGGTTGACATTGCTAGATTCTAGCTTCGATTTTTGTGCCTTGCAGTTAAAGTAAAGGCGGATATTTTATAACACTGCCTTAGTGCATTACAACGCTTCTCTGGCATGAATTTCAAGGAAGGTTTCGGTATACAGTTGTTTAGAGTTCCCATGTGAGTCCTAATAACTTAATAATGATAGTAACAAACATGAATCAGATTTAGAAAGAAATGAGACATAGGTTCATATCTAGAAACGAATGCTAATTTTGCATTGGAGTAACTTTTTGCATCCCAACTTCTCTCAAAAATGTTACATTAAAAATATAGTATAGGCCTATGGATTCCAATTCTCCCAGTTTTATTAATGGATGCGATCATGTACTTGAATGGAAGCGGAAAAATTACGAGTATTTGAAAATAAAGTGCTAGGACTACTTTTACAACGAAGAGAGAGGAAAAGATTGGTAAATGGAGAAAACATGCATTTTATGGAAAACCAAATAACCATTACACGAAATCTCGTACATAAACCGCAGGAATTGTGGCACAAATGGAGACTGAAGGAGGGGAACGGAAATTTGCTGTAAGGGAACCAGAGGAAAAGCGCACAGTAGATAGGCCCAGATTGAGTTGGAAGTTCAACGTTAACCATGTTTTGGGAGAAGCGAATTATGGAAAATAAATAAACAAAATTAGCCAACAAAAGGAATGTTTGGAGAGTTTGTGACTGAGCGACCCCAAACGCATGTTTCCATAATGTCAGGAAGTTAGTTTACTTTATTTAATGATGAGACTATCTCCCTGATCTTTTCGTTATCAAGTTTGACTAATTAACACTCCAAGGGTTTCTGGTTGATTCGCTTATACCATAGTAACGTTATTTTGCTACAGGGTATGAACGGGGTCCATTCAGGGTAGTGCGTAGCAGATACATAAGAGAACTAAATTTGTTAAATTCGGCTTTTAAGACATTTTAAAATTTGGGCGAGGTGTTTGCGGCATGCAAACCAAGTGATTCTCTGTAGAGAATTCCGCTAGCTAGTGAAAGAGACGAATTTAGCTGACCTTGACTCAATAAATCTGTCGTCCCACGATTTAATTATTATTATTAATATTAATATTATTAATAATAATATTATTATTATTATTATTATTATTATTATTATTATTATTATTATTATTATTACTGTTTCATATGGAGTTGAAGTTTTGAAATTCAATAAAAACTTACAACAGAAACTCCTGTCGATGGAAATGGATTTCTTGAGGAGAGCAGCTAGAAGTTCAAAATTAGGAAAAAAATGCTGTCATACGAGAAAAAATGAATATTAGATATTAAATAATGAATTATACAGGGTGATCACGGATCATGTTTCCTCTCATTATATCAAAACTGAACATTAGTGTAAAACGAACGTGGAAACATGTGAATGGTTGATGTGACTCTATGTCGAGATGCTCGGCACATTTTGCTGTTTATTCGTCTTCAAGTCTTGGTTTCGAACTTGATTATTTGAAATTTACCATGACACATTTATTTCCTTCGTTCGAAGTGTCTTTGAAAAATAATTACATTGCCGTTGGAATTGGGATTCTATCTCTATTTGGTTAACGTGTTACAGCCTTATGAAAAGTTGACATCTGCTACCGCTAAATTTTTCCAAATAATTGGATTATTTCTTATGGGGATACGTGAAACAACGTGTCTATGCCACGGAACCAAGCTCCCTGACGGTATGCAACATCGGATCAGGGAAGCATGCCAGTACATTTCAGATCACCAACTAGTCCTTGTAAGAAGATCCTTTTGGAAACGTATTCGGGAATGCGTTAACAACAATGGTGGCACTTTTGAACATATACTTGGTGATTAGATACCTGTTCCTGTAGTAATAGGGTAAGGTATTTAGAAACAGGAAGTCTATAAATTGGTATTCAGACCATTGCTCCTGCCAATTCAACATCTTGGAGAAACTGTTCTAATATGGCGTAACTAATTATTCAAATTGTATTTTAAAGCCAATAAATAGACGTTTCATTCCTTCTAAAAAATAAAATAGGAGGTTACATTTAAAATAACAGTGGCCAATGTTGTATCTTTTCTATAAAAGTACAGAAGCCTTTCATAAGTATCTCCGCATACTCACAACATTATACTATTCATCTTTCAAGTATCAAACTCATGATAAAATGTAAGGTTTTCACATAACAATAGCAAATACAATTCGTAAATCCCCTGTATAGAATAAAAGCAAATTACATTACATTACATTACATGTACAGAACAAACTGGAAAGAACACTTGGCAAGGATGACTGAGAATAATACCAACAGAGAATACAGCAATTCACCACGAGGAAGAAGATGTTTGGGAAGACCAACGAAAAGTAGGAAAGAGCAGCAATTTGGAGCCCGAACAGGCTAGTAAATAAGCATAAACCGTGAAGAAGAAGAAGACAAACATACATATACATAAAGACTTCATTAGACTAAGGGTAAGATACATACAATGCAATTTACAAATATGAGTCGCACGGGCAGTAAACCGTACGTGCTGTTGACAGTCCATTACAATAAGTTGATATTTGGAAGTAATATAGTTAAAACAAAAAAAAAGAAAACAATAATATTACAATTAGATAACAATACAATTACATTGTACATTAACGTGGTTATGTAGAATTATTAAGAATGAATGGCATTGCAATTTAACATATTTATTTATTCATGAATGAGTGTTGTTCTTATTTTCCGCGTTTTGTCCAGAAATCTACCCATGTTTATCCAATTTTTTGGACTTACCAATAACTCGTAACATGCCAATATTTCACGATTTGAATTTAGAAATCTTTTCGTTATAACTGACGCCTCCAATATTCCAAATCGTTACATTTTCCTAAAATATGTATCTCGTCTTCAAAGCTCCCGCACGTTGGACATATTAGCATATCGTGATCGTCGCTAATTTTTAAAAATTTCCATGCCCCTAACCTGAACCAAGCAAGCGCTGATCTCTCTTTAAATCCTACATTGAGTATATAAGATTATTTTTCCCAAAAATGTGTTTAAGGTATCTTTATAAAAACAGTGATCGTTTTCCCGCACATTCGGCCAAAATATTTTGTCGGTTTATATCTAAGTACCTCCTCCTTCATTTTCTTCACACATTCTTGCGATATTCAGTCCCTTTCCCCATACCCAACCCATCCCAATCTTTTCGAGTTCTCTCCTAACCTCATCTGCCCAGAATTTCACATTTGCGTTCCTAATTTGGTGGTCGCAACAAATTGTTCTGAGCATTGTTTGTTCACCTTCGATATAAGCAATTAAATTGGTATTAGCACGTACGACGAAGGCATGAAGAAAGATTCTCTGTATTGGTGTCCATCTGGAAGAAGGAGGAAGGAAGACCTAGAAACTCATGGATCCAAGAAATAAGAACTGGAATGAGAACAAGAGGACTGGGGGATATGGAGTGGATGGATAGAGACGAGTGGAGAATAAAAATAAAACTTTAGTCACACAGAAAGTTGCGTAAACATTGAAAATCTATATAAAAAATAATAATTATTATTATTACTATTCATCATCCTACCAAGCGCTTTTACTCCAGCTTTTAATGCAACTCCTTATTTTCCCATTCTTGCCATATGTCCTGTCCACTGTAATCTACGTGACTGAACAGTTCTCGGCTTTTCATGCCCCTCTTTATTTTTCAATTTTTGCCACATTTCCTGCCCTTTGCATTATACGAGATTTAACTGTTCTCATTATATCTGGGTTCTCATAAAGAAAATTATCTACATTATGTAATTCACTGTTATGTAGTCTTCTCCATTAGTCTGTCTGTTCATCTCTCTTTGGTCCAAACATTTTCCCATGAACTTTATTCTCAAATATTAGCAATAATTTCTCCTGCCTTTAAGTAAGAGCCAATGTTTCACATCCAAGAATATATTTCGGAGAATAACAATTTTATAATATTTTTGTTTAATGTTCTTTAAAATTATTAATAAATTATTATAATAAATCTTATTATTATTATTATTTTTCATATTATTATTATTATAATTCATATTATTATAATTTATATTATTATTATTACTATTAATCCACCGCTGTGGTCTCTAGGTAGCGTGCTGCCTTGTCACGCAGCGGGCACGGGTTCGATCCCCGCTCGGGGCAGTTTTTCTGGGTGAGGTTTTTATCGGGGTTTTTCCTCACCTCTAAGACAATTGGTCAGGAAAACTTTAAGGCCCAAACGGTCCCCGAAATCATATGGCCATTGCAATGTCATCGTCATCATTCATATTCATCTTATCATCATCATCCTTCATCGGTGTGGAAGGCAACGGGAAGCTACCACACCTATATTTCCCTAGTAAAGCTGCAAAGCATTGCATGAAAATACTATGATTGCAGTGAAAGACCTGTCTTCGGGCAGAATTACTATGGATGGATTATTACTACTGTTATTATTATTATTATTATTATTATTATTATTATTATTATTATTATTATTATTATTATTATTAATCATTCCTTCATTGATTCACATTGAAAATTTTCCTCATCATCGAGGGTTTTCTGTAACCAATCTCAGAGGAACTTCGGGTAATGTGGACCCCTGTTTTGAATTTGTTGTTTTTTTCTTCTTTTAATTAAGGGACTTGAAATTTGTTTAATTACAGTGATTATCATTCGTGTTGTAACTAAGAAATAGCATTGTTATTTTATTCAAATATGTAAACATCTTAATAATTTTTAAACTTATTTACATTACAAGAAAGGTCCACTTTAACTTCCATATTCGGATAAAGTGAACCCCAGATTCCACCTTAGCTTTTAGTATATCTTTAAGTTTGTATACTCTATTAATTTATGCAGATGGGCACATAATAATCTGAAAATATTTATGACTAATCATAATTAAAAAGCATTGATATTTATTTAATGTTTTGAAAAATTATTGTTGATTATAACATTCACATGTCATTCAAGTGCAGAAAGCGACGGTCTTTGGGTTTAGTAAAGTTACAAGGATATTAAATAATATTAATTAAGTGAATGGTTTTTATAGATAGCATCCTCATTGATATAATATACGTATTTGTGTAAAGTGGACCGAGAGGATCCACGTTAACCAAATTCTTTCGTTATGTTTAATTATTTTATACAGCCACCATGTCACACAATATCGTACCAAACCCGTCTGTATATTAAATCAGCAGCTTCATAATGTAATATATTTAGGCGTTTTTTCATCTTTAAAATATTCAGTAGCAGAACTTAAGAATTAATTCTTAGCTTGATATTTTGTTAAATGTTCTATGAAAGATAAATGAGTAGTCCAAAATATTTTCCAAGATTTGCAAAATTTAACAAATAAATATTTTATTAAGCACAACAATTTTTTACGAACATTATTTTAAACAAACTAAATCTAACAATTAAAGTCTTGAAGCAAATGTTCTCTGTTCTCAGAATATGTATACTTACAAGAAATATTTAATTAAGAGAGGAACATTTTTGCTAAATACTATATCCATGTATATATATATATATATATACATGAAAATTACAAGAAGAGATAATTCTTTTTTTATTTTAGGAACCTTGGAAAAAATAATAAGCATATTTCTAAACAGGGGAAACAATGTATTATTTTATAACAGTGGTCACATTCTTCTGTATTGCAAAAAAAAAAAAAAAGAAAGAAAGATAATTCTTCAGTACAACTATTTATGCTGAACACTATGTTGAAACATCATACTTAGAAGGCCGTGGGTTTTTTCAAATAAACAAAGAGGAAAATAATGTTAAACAATATATTACACACTTCATATATTAAATTAAAGAACATTTAATTCGACTATCTCAGAACTAGAGCAATGTTAATACGGGCTACTGCTAGCTTTTTCTACAAACTCCATAGCGCCTCATGCCTAATAAATAATAGCTTTAATAAATAATAGTTTTAAAAAAACTAAAACAACACGCTTTATTAGAAATCCGAACTAAAAAATGAAAAATAATTTTAATTTCCAACACGCTAGGGATAAAATTAAAGTGGCCAACAAAAAAAACATCTGCAACACATATAGAATAAAACTAGAGTTGTCAACAAAAACAAAATAATTTTACCATCAAAAGCGTGGGGTGCCCTATATCAATTAATATATTTGATAATAAGCAGATATTGGTAAAATAAAAGTCTTTAAGAAGAAAATGGAAAAATCATAAAAAGCACACCACGCTTTTGATGGTAAAATTACATTATTTTTGTTGATAACTCTAGTTTTATTCTAGATGTGTTGGAGATGATGTTTTTGTTAACCACTTTAATTTTATCCCAAGCGTGTTGAAAATTAAAATTAGTTTTCATTTTTAGTTCGGTTTTCTAATAAAGAGTGTTGTTTTAGTTTTCTAACACTATTATTTATTTTTTTATTTTTTAGTTTTAACAGTTTACAGAATAAGATAAAAATGTACATATATTTAAATTCGATACTATTGTAGTATGAGCTACAACTAATACTCTTCTAAAAAAATCCTCCCAGCCGGATTCAGACCAGTGACCTTTGGATTAATGAAATTATATACCACTAGAGTTCACCGCTCTACCAACTGACCTCTTACAACGAGTGACTAAAAAGTCGACAAGTCCGCTACCTATTATACCAGTTTTCATTTTTTCTGATGATTCTGGCCAGCATTTTAGGAATTAAATATGAAATCATTGTATTGTCACGAGTACTTTACAAGTATACAAAGTTTCAAATTGATCCAATGATTTTAAGTGGGAGAAAATCGCGTTGAAAGATTCCGTTACATAGATAGATGGATAGATACAGGTCAAGTTAATATAAAGCGTATAAAAACTAAAACAACACGCTTTATTAGAAAACCGAACTAAAAAATAAAAATAATTTTAATTTCCAACACGCTTGGGATAAAATTAAAGTGGTCAACAAAAAAAACCTTTGTCCTACACATCTAGAATAAATCTAGAGTTATCTAAACAAAAATAAATTTGCATCAAAAGCGTTTAGTTCTCTATATCAATTAATATATTTAATAATAGACGGGTATTGGTAAAAGTAAAGTCTCTAAGAATAAAACGTAAAAATTATAAAAAGCACCCCACGCTTTTGATGGTAAAGTTCTCTATATCAATTAACATATTTAATATTGGACGGATATTGAAAAAGTAAAGTCTCTAAGGAGAAAACGTAAAAACTAATAAAAGCACCCCACGCTTTTGATAGTAAAATTATTTTCTTTGTAGATAGCTCTACTTTTATTCTAGATGTGTTGGAGATGATTTTTTGGTTGACCACTTTAATTTTATCCCAAGCGTGTTGGAATTAAAATTACTTTTCAGTTTTAGTTCGGTTTTCTAAAAAAACGTGTTGTTTTAGTTTTTTAAATTATTATTTATTATTTATTTTTTAGTTTTAATATCTTACAGAATAAGATTATAATGTAAATATCTTTAAATTCCATACTATTGTAGTACTGTATGAGCTAAAAGTAATACTCTACTAAAACAAATTCCTCCGGGCCGGATTCGAACCAGCGACCTTTGGATTAATGAAATTATATACTCACTACAATCCACCGCTCTACCAACTGAGCTCTAACAACGATTGAGTAAGAAGTTGATAACTCCACAACCTACTATACCGGTATTTATTACTTTATTTTCTGCTGATTCTGGCCAGGATTTTAGAAACATTTATGCAAGTACTGTACTGTCATTGGCCCTTTACAAGTATATTAAGTTTCAATTCGATCCAATGATTTTAGGTGGGTGAAAATCGTTTTGAATGATACCGTTACATAATTACACAAACACTTTTTTATTTTTGATGATTTGGCCAGGATTTTGGAAAAAACATTTATGAAATTATTGTATTCTCATTGGTCCTTTACAAGTATACAAAATTTCACGTCGATCCAATGATTTTAAGTGGGGTAAATCGTGTTGACAAATTCCGTTACATACACTTTTTTGATTTTCCGATGATTCTGGTCATGATTTTAGAAAACCAATTATGAACTTATTTTATTGTCATTATACCTTCACAGGTATACAAAGTTTCAAGTCGATCCAATGATTTTAAGTGGGTGAAAATCGTGTTACAAAATTCCGTTACATAGATACATAGACACTTTTTTTGATTTTCTGATGATTCTGGCCTGGATTTTAGAAAATAGAAATGCACTTATTGTATAGTCACGGTTCCTTTATATGTATACCAAGTTTCAAGTCGATCCGATGTTTCTAAGTGGGTGAAACACGTGTTAGAAAATTCCGTTATATAGATACAAAGACACTTTTGTTGATTTTCTAATGCTTTTGGCCATCATTTCAGAAAACAAATATTAAATTATTGTATTGTGACGGGTCCTTTAAAAGTGTACAAAGTCTCAAGTCGATCCAATGATTTTAAGTGCGTGAAACTCGCGTTGAAAAATTCGGTTACCTAGATACATATATAGATACAGGTCAAGCTAATATGAAGCGTGTAAAAACTAAAACAACATGCTTTATTAGAACACCGAACTAAAAAATGAAAAATAATTTTAATTTCCAACACGCTTGGGATAAAATTAAAGTGGTCAACAAAAAAATCATTTCCAACACATCTAGAATAAAACTAGAGCTATCTACAAAAAAAAAATAATTTGACCATCAAGAGCGTGGGGTGTTTTTTATAGATTTTACGTTTTCTTCCTAGATACTTTACTTTAACCAACATTCGTCTATTATCACATATATTAATTGATATAGAGAACTCCACGCTTTTGATGGTAAAATTATTTTTGTTTTAGATAACTCTAGATTTATTCTAGATGTGTTGGAGATGTTTTTTTATTTTGTTGACCACTTTAATTTTATCCCAAGCGTGTTGGAAATTAAAGTTATTTTTCATTTTTGGTTCGGTTTTCTAATAAAGCGTGTTGTTTTAGTTTTTTAAATTACTACTTTTATCTTTTTTATGTTTAATATTTTACAGAATAAGATAATAATATAAATATCTTTAAATTCGACACTATTGTAGTACTGTACGAGCTAAAAGTAATACTCTACTAAAACAAAATCCTCCGGGCCGGATTTGCACCACTGACCTACGGATTACTGAAATTATATACTACTACAGTCCACCGCTCTACCAACTGAGCTCTAACAACGATTGAGTAAGAAGATTACAAGTCCAAAACCTATTTATACTGGTTTTTATTTTCTGCTGATTCTGGCCAGGAGTTTAGAAACATTTATGCTAGTATTGTATTGTCATTGGTCCTTTACAAGTACAGAAAGTTTCAAGTAAATCTAATGATTTTAAGTGGGTGAAAATCGTTTTTGAATGATTCCGTTACATAATTACACAAACACTTTTTTTATTTCTGATGACTCTGGCCAGGATTCTGAAAAAAACATTTATGAAATTATTTTATTGTATTTGGTCCTTTACAAGTTTACAAAATTTCAAGTTGATCTAATGATATTAAGTGGGTGAAAATCGAGTTACAAAATTCCGTTACATAGATACAATGACACTTTATTTGATTTTCTGGTGATTCTGGCCAGGATTTTAGAAAATAGATATGAAATTATTGTATTGTCACGGCTCCGTTATATGTATACAAAGTTTCAAGTCGATCCGATGTTTCTAAGTGGGTGAAACTGGCGTTCAAAAATTCTGTTATATAGATACAAAGACACTTTTTTCGATTTTCTCATGATTCTGGCCAGCATTTTAGAAACCAAATATTAAATTATTGCATTAGTACGGGTCCTTTACAAGTATACAAAGTTTCAAGTCGATCCAATGATTTTAAGTGTGTGAAAAACGCGTTGAAAAATTCCGGCACATACACTTTTTTTAATTTCTGACGATTCTGGCCATGATTTTAGAAAAACAATTATGACATTATTGTATTGTCATTGGTCCATCACAAGTATACAAAGTTTCAAGTCGATTAAATGATTTTAAGTGGGTGAAAATTGTGTTACAAAATTCCGTTACATAGATACAATGGCACTTTTTTTGATTTTCTGGTGATTCTGGCCAGGCTTTTGGAAACCAAATATGAAATTATTGCATTGGCACGGTTCCGTTATACGTATACAAAGTTTCAAGTCGATCTGATGTTTCTAAGTGGGTGAAACTGGCGTTCAAACATTCCGTTATATAGATACAAAGACACTTTTTTTCGATTTTCTGATGATTCTTGCCAGCATTTTAGAAACCAAATATGAAATTATTGCATTGGCACGAGTCCTTTACAAGTATACAAAGTTTCAAGTCGATCCAATGATTTTAAGTGTGTGAAAATCGCGTTGAAATGTTCCGGCACATAGATAGATAGGTATAGGTCAAGCTAATATAAAGCGTGTAAAAAGGACCTCGGCCTAGGTGTTGGCATATTGTATGACATACATATTGTGAATCAATCACAGAGGTGGATGATCATATAGGCTGCCCAAGAGTTACATTTCGGATCCCCGAGCCGTTTTTCTTATCCTGGAGCAGCCATTAATTATCTACCCCTTAACACTGCCGAATAAAAGGTTTCTAATTCATCAGGATGCTGGGTGGGCACCATTCTCATTCACAGATAAGAATTTCGTGCCTAAATATATTCTTCCCTGGAAATTATAACAAATGCTCATTACACAATTCTGCGGCAAGAGTGCATGCCTTACATAGGCGTGGTATCTATCCATCCATAGTAATTCTGCCCGAGGGTACGTCTTTCACTGCAATCATATCATTTTCATGCTATGCTTTGCAGCTTTACTAGGGAATTATAGGTGTGGTAACTTACCGTTGCTTTCCACACCGGTGAAGGAAGGTGATTATGATGATGGAAGATGATTTTCGGGGACCGTTGGGTCCTACGTTTTCTGACATTTGTCTTACAGGTGAGGAACACCCCGAAAAAAACCTCACCCAGGAGCCTGTCTCGAACAGGTATGGAACCCGGGCCCGCTGGGTGACAAGGCAGCACGCTACCTCGAGACCACAGCGGTGGACATGTCTG